>JAWDJE010000008.1:24477099-25077099 GCA_035047345.1 Bradypodion ventrale | reverse complement strand
ATTTTTACATTATTTTACAAAGTCAGGCATTGAACTATGTCGCTTTGCATGTAATGAGTCTCTCATATATTTGTTTCACCTTTTAAGTTGCATTACTGGACTGAATGCACATTTGCACGATATTCTAATTTTCCAAGTGTTTCACCTGTATATAATCATATAACTTCCCCACCACCTAATGGCAGCATACAGAATATATTGCAAACTCCAGCCAATGCAAGCACAGGATTAATACAGATTGAATAATAAATAACAGTATTAGTCCCTCTGGATAAGAATGTCTGAAGATCTTGAGTCATTTGGGCTAATTCTAAAAAATAAAAATAATTAAAAAAAATCAAAATATTTAAAAATTCCCAAATGGGCGGTATAAAAAAATGCAATAAATAAATTAATGTACAACAGGCTGCCTGTTGTTGGCTCGCATTCAGCTTCTACAAAACTCACTGGTGGTTTCTAAAGCTTGTAAAGGTCAAGGTTTCCCTTGCTCGAAAGCCAGTCGTATCCGACTCTAGGGTGCAGTGCTCATCTCTGTTTCAACGCCAAAGAGCCAGCGCTGTCTGCTTCTGAAGACGTTTCCGTGGTCATGACTAGGCACCGGAGCACACGGAACGCAGTTACCTTTCCCACCGAAGTGGTCCCTATTTATCTACTTGCAATTTCTTGCTTTCGACCTGCTGGTTGGCAGGAACTGGTACAGAGACGGGAGCTCATTCCTTCCTGCAGTACTCTGGAATTGAACCGCTGACCTTCCGCCTCCCAGTCAGCGTATTTAGCCACTTGAACCACTGCAGTGCAGTCCCATCTGAATCTTATAAAGGTTTCCCTTGCTCGAAAGCCTGTCGTATCCGACTCTAGGGTGCAGTGCTCATCTGTTTCAGAGCCGAAGAGCCAGCGCTGTCTGCTGCTGCAGACGTTTCCATGGTCGTGTGGCAGGCATGACTAGACACCGGAGCGCACGGAACGCTGTTACCTTTCCCACCGAAGTGGTCCCTATTTATCTACTTGCAATTTCTTGCTTTCGAACGGCTAGGTTGGCAGGCGCCCTTTAACGCCTTAAGCCGCGTGTCCTTAACCAGGGAGTGGGCTGGGCTTGGCTGGAGCTCCGCCCCCCCGACCGATAGGTTGAAATCCGGTGGGCGTGGTTCTCTAAAGAACCCCCGCCCTCCAATCGCGTGCTCCTGTTTTAGAAGTGGGCGTGGCTCCCCTTCATTCATCCCCACCTCCATGATTCATCTCCTCCTGCGTGTGGGCGTGGCTTCTCTTCCAGGCCACGCCCCCCGCGCGTAGGCCGGGCTGGCTTGCGCCATGCGGAAAGGGTGGCGCCGGAGCCGCCCGGGGATGGGATTTGGGGTCCCTGCTGGGGGGGCCCCAGCCCCACTCTCGGTGGGGCCCAAGCGCGGGGGCTCGATCCACCTGCACCGCCGCCTCTGGTTACCTGTCCTCTTGCTGGCCTTGGCAGGTGCCTTTTTGGGGCTTTACCTGGTATGGCAGGTGGAGACATCGGAGCCTACCTGGCAGGATGGGAGGGAGCATCAGCACCCACGAGGGATGCCCCCAGTGCACCCCCAGGTAGGTGTACAGGTAAAGGTGAGTGAAAGCTCTCTCTTGCTCGAAACCCAGTCGTATCCGACTCTAGGGTTCAGTGCTCATCATTGTTTCAAAGCCCGGTAGTAGCTTAAGCCAAGATATCAACGATTCAAACCAGAAGGAGTCTTGATAGTAAAGGTTAAGTTTCCCCGTGCGCGGAAGCCAGTCGTATCCGACTCTAGGGCTCAGTGCTCCTCTCTGTTGCATAGCCAAAGAGCCAGCGCTGTCTGCTTCTGCAGACGTTTCCCCGTGGACACGTGGCAGGCATGACTTAGACGCCAGAGAACGCTGTCACCTTTCCCACCTATTTTTATCTACTTGCCATTTCTTGCTTTTGAACTGCTAGGTTGGCAGTAGATGCTTCTTCGGCTGCCGTATCCGTTCCGGATATTGGCTCTCAGCGGCTCAGGTGGCTAAGACGCTGACTGGAAGGCAGGAGGTCGGCAGTTCGATTCCCGAGCACTGCAGGACGGAATGAGCTCCCGTCTCTGCCCCAGCTCCTACCAACATAGCAGTTCGAAAAGCAAGAAATTGCAAGTAGAGACCACTTCGGTGGGAAAGGTAAACAGCGTTGCGTGTGCTCCGGTGTCTAGTCATGCCTGCCACGTGTCCATGGGTACGTCTGCAAAAGCACAGCGCTGGCTCTTCGGCTTTGAAACAGATGAGCACTGAACCCTAGAGTCGGATACGACCGGCATTCGAGTAAGGGAAACCTTTACCTTTACATGACGATAGTCTTCCTGTTCTTAACTATTCGGAACAATTCTTCCGAGGATGTGCCACACACACCAGTCCCTCAGGTTCTTCAGCCATGAAGTCCGTCTACATCCAGGGCCTCCTTTCTTCCTACTTCTTGCAGAGCGAGTTGGAGTATTCTATACTCTTTATGTTGTTCCTCATGATATGCCCAAGGTATTGGAGCTTTCTTTCCTCGATGGTCTTAAAGAGTCCTTGTTCTTTACCCATCCGACGCAACACTTCTACATTAGTCCCATGATCAACCCATGACATCCTTCGCAGCCGTCTGTAGATTCACATTTCATAAGTTTCGATCCTCTTTACAGATGCTTTAGTCAATGCCCAAGCTTTAATTCCATAGAGCCACTCCAGATGTTTTTGGCACGTTTTACTTCTGTGTACGGCGCGTTTTACTTCTGCTTCCAGGAGCGACGAGGGTGGCGTGGGCCGGATGAATCACACTAAACCCCTTTGTATGGATTCCATGGGGGCTTGGGCTTCTGGGAATTGAAGTCCAAGAACATCTGGAGTGCCAAGGTTCGCCATCATGGCCATAGAGCAACACTAGGAATATGTAACATCTCACTATCCGGATCTTTGTAGCGTGAGTTAGATTTTTACTGCATAACAAGTGTCACATTTTTTTATGAAGGCAGATCTTGTTGCCAACTATGTTGCTTTATTTTAATTGTTTTTCTATTACTGCAGCGGCTCAAGTGCCTAAGATGCTGCCTGGGAGGCGGAAGGTCAGCGGTTCGATTCCCGAGTACTGCAGGACGGAATGAGCTCCCGTCTTTGTCCCAGCTCCTGCCAACCTAGCAGTTCGAAAGCAAGAAATTGCAAGTAGATAAGTAGGGACCACTTCAGTGGGAAGGTAAAATAGCGTTCCGTGTGCTCCGGTGTCTAGTCATGCCTGCCACATGACCACGGAAACGTCTGCAGCAGCAGACAGCACTGGCTCTTCGGCTTTGAAACAGAGATGAGCACTGCACCCTAGAGTCGTATACGACTGGCTTTCAAGCAAGGGAAACCTTTACCTTTACTATTACTCTGGCTGGCTCTTACCGCCCCCTCGAGTCTGACTTTCGAGCGAGGGAGACCTTTACCTTTACCTCTCTTGCAGGAGGTGCACAGGCCCCGAAGTCTGCCCAGCAACCGCCTGAAACACCTGGTCTCCCGGGTAGATCTCCAGCGCCTTTGGCACACTTACCTGCAACCCATGCTGATCGAGAGATACTCAGGCAGTCCTGGGAACCAGAGAGTCCGGCAGGTGAGTCACGGATGACAGCATCAGCCTTGGGCAGGGGTGCTCAAACTTAGCGGGCCGCAGGCTGGTCATGTGGTTCAGTGGGCCGGTTGACGTGGTTCAGTGGGCCGGTCACGTGGTTCCTCCCACCGGAAGCAGAAGTAAAACATGCCTTGCAGTCTGTTTTGCAACAGAATGAGATAGATTTTAGGCTGCCATTGTCTCGGCTTAAACCCGGGGTGCCCCAACTATGGCCCACGGGCCCTTGTCGCTCCCGGATGGGCACATTTGAGTTCCGCTTCCAGGAATGACATGGGTGGCATGGGCCGGATGAATTGGCATTGGGGGTCATCTCTGGCCCATGGGCCATAGTTTGGGCACCCCTGGCCTTGGGCGATGCCTGGCGACAGGAATGGGGCTGGTCACTCACTCTCTTTGGAGATTATTGAATGGAAAGAGAGGATCTACATTGTGCTTTGTTGTGCTGTTTTCTTCACCCACCTGGTGCGCATCTGAACGCATAGAGGCTGGCCTAAAGCTGCTAGGTGGGATTTGAACCGGCAGATTTCCTTGACACCAAGTGGCCTCAGATCTGTTACTCTCCTGTTTCCCCAGTAGCAAAAACAAAAGGATCTTCTTCTTTCAAGTCCCAATGAAACCCTGGACTGCCAAAATGAAGTCACTTTCTTGGCTTTGACGTTGGCCAAACCAAGTCCTCTTCGGTGCATGTTTCTGGTAGAAATTGCCAGACCAGTAAATGAGCCCGTGCATTCTGTCTCTCTCCACATTCACACCGCGTGTTGTTGTCCACCACTTGCGCATGTTGGTCTTGCATTGAGGGACCCCAACCCTCAGAGGGTCCTCCAAGTGACATAGGGGAGGTTGGGTTCCTCACCGCCATCTCCTCCTTCCATGTGGTTCCTTGCTGTTGACAAGCAGGTTTCAGGAAATCACTGAGGACTAGCACCTTGCGCTAGTACATGAGCTCCTAGTTCTTCATGTCACACTGCCTTCTTGCTCTCCTAGTTCATCGCGGAAAGGCTGAAGGTGCTGGAGGCTTCGTGGCACGTAGAGCTGGACACTTTTGAGGAGAAGACACCCCATGGCATCGTGAACTTTGCCAATGTGATGGCCACCTTGGACCCAGCGGCGCCCCGTTCGCTGGTCCTTGCCTGCCATTTCGATTCTAAGTACTTCCCTCGTGACAAGCAGGGCCGAGTGTTCTTGGGGGCCACCGATTCGGCCGTGCCCTGTTCGGTCCTGTTGGAACTGGTGACGGCTCTGGACAAGGATCTCCTGAAAGCCAAAGGACAGGTAAGTCAAGGTCAAAGAAGGCAGAAACGGAAACAGGGAGATGAGATGCTGACATCTCAGTACAGCTTTTGAGAGCGGGTGAGTGGGTGGCATACCTGCCAAATTTTGGATTTGGAAATAAGGGAAATTTCCTGGCAAATAAGGGATACTTGACAGTTATACTTATCCTTTGCTGCCCTCCAATGGCGGCAATAGGGCATTGCAGTCTAATTAAAATGGGATGACGGCAGGGAAGAGGGTAAAAAAAGGGTTTTCCTGGCCAATAAGGGATACTTGACAGCTATGCTTATCCTGTGCTGCCCTCCAATGGTGGCAATAGGGCATTGCAGTCTAATTAATAAGGGATGGTGGTGGGAAAGAAGGTAAAATAAGGGATTTTCCTGGCCAATACGGGATACTTGACAGCTATGGTGGGTGGAAACAATCCTAGTGGTAAAAGTTGGTGTAGTGGTTAAGAAACTGAGCTTTCCGACTGGAAGGCTGACAGATCAGCAGTTCGAGACCCGAGTCTTTATGCTACTTTTGCTATTCCACCAAATATCCCAAATGGGTGAGATATAAATATAATAAATAAATAAATAAATTCCCCGCCCTCTCTTGAAACTAATTGTGCTTTTAAGGGCTTTTTACAACGTTGGATGGCTGTTATAAACAGGAGATGCTTTTCATTTTGTGACAGCCTCACTTTTCTATGAACCACTGCAGGAAATCGAACAGTCCCTTTTCTTAACGGTTTAGGGTGCGCAGATGACCCTCCAGTTGTTCTTTTTCGACGGAGAGGAAGCTTTCAAAGAATGGAGCGAAACGGATTCTCTCTATGGGGCACGCCACCTGGCAGAGCGCATGGCGAAGACCCCACACCGCCCAGGCATCACCCAACTCCAGGCTATCGTAAGTGCTTCTTCCAGCCAGGGGTTTGGAAACGAGGGCTTGATAGAGATAATTCACAAATGGGGATTTATGAAGCTTGCCTTGTTAGCTGGAAGGCCGGCAAGTCGGCGGTTCGAGACCCAGGTCATGGATGACGGTTTTGTGAATGATATTTTTTGTGGCAGATGGGTTTTCTAATCATTCCTCTAACCTAGTGTTTCCCAAGCTTGGGCTCTTGGGACTTCAATTCCCAGAAGCCTAAGTCCATTCCCAGAAGCACTGATCAGCTAATGTACTGACTGAGGCTTCTGGGAATTGAAGTCCAAGAACCAATGTTTGGGAAACGCTGCTAACCTCTGCTCTTTGCCAGTCTTGTTTTGCTGAATTCTCATTTGCTCTGGCACACTGCTTGCAAAAGATTCCTTTTTTTCGGACCACAGTCCCCTGAATTCTGTTACCTTCAGGGAGGCGTAGTCCAAAAGTGGGACTCCTCAAAGCTCTAGAAGGGTGAGCAGATTTGATCTGTTTTGTTTTCAAACTTTCTTTCTTCTTTGCAGTCCCTGTTTGTTCTCCTGGACCTTCTTGGAGCCCGGGAAACAACCATCCGGAACCATTTTCTGGCTACCGCTGGGTGGTTCGAAAGGCTTCTCGGCATTGGTAAGGAGCAAACGCGGGACTGGGGGTGGTGGGTGGTAATGGGTTTTCCAGCAGCTGTTTTAATGGGGCAGGCTGTTTTCATCTGGATTGCCTTGCTTTCCAATGCTCGAGAAGCAAGAGGAACTGGTCAGCCCAGAGGGGGCCGACCTTTGTGCTCCAGCTGTTCTTGGACTCCATTTCCCAGAAGCCCATTCAGAGCATCTGGCAATTGAAGTCCAAGAACAGCTGGAGTGCCAAGGTTAGCCGCCCCTGGACTAGATAATAGTTAACCCAGGGATTGTCAACGTTTTCAGGTCATGGGCAGGACCCCACATCCCCAGACAGCTGATTGGGCCCGTCATGTGTTTCCTCCCATCGGAAGCGGAAGTAAAATGTGTCTGCGCATGTGCAGAATGCTGCCATAAATGTGTTTTGCGCATGCATGGGGGTGTTTTACTTCCACTTCTGGGGCCGGTGTAGGCCGGATGAATTGGCATTGGGGCCAGATCCAGCATGCGGGCTGTAGGTTGCGAATGCCTGAGTTAACCAATTCCTCCTGAGGCTCTGAACAGATGTTAATACTTCTCATCAGTGAGACACAGTGGTTAAGAACTGGATTGGGGGAGTGGATTTTTCCTCTTTATATTTCTAGGGGGGGGGGGGGAGTCTCCCAGAAATATTGGGAGGAAAATTCAGTGACATGACATATGATCTATATATATAAAACAGAAGTGTTTGTTTGTATGTAGTCCATAGGCTCCCACACCCCTGGACCGATCCCGCTGAAATTTGGCACATACATACCTTGGGCTTGGGAGATTAGCATTGCGGGGGTCTCGAAACTCATGGAGTGGTGTACACCCCCCCCCAACTGGGATGCCATTGATCTATACAATGTGTGTGATTCCCAGTGATGTAATTGAGCTGATGTCATAGTCTCAGGTAGGTTGAGATTGTGACATCATCTGACTAGCTAAGCTGTAGCTCTCTGAGTTCAGCTGTAGTTTTGACAGTAGGTGGAAGGCAAATGGGCCTGGTCGGGCCGGCACAGTGGTGGCGACGGAGGCCCTTGAGAGGACAGGGAGGGTGCGAGACAATGCAATGAAAAAGTGTTAGCGTGCGTGCGCATGCGCACCATGGGAGGCCTCAGCAGAAGCCTAAGTGACAGAGGCAGAGGAGGAGCCAAACCCTCCCTGGGCAGGTAAACAAACAAACAAAAAAATCTGGGCAAGGCCGGGTAAGCAGCTAGTTTACTATAGTTTTCATACGAAAGCTAAACCAATTTCCCCTCTTCAGCAGCATAGAGTGGCTGATTTCTTTATTCTGCAGAAAAACGACTCCATCGGCTAGGGCTTTTGGAGTCCCACCCCCAGGAAGAGACGTATTTCCACCGAGATCCCATCTACGGCCTCGTTGATGACGATCACGTGCCCTTCCTCCAGAGAGGTATGGTCAAAGAGTAAAGAAAGAGAGGGCATGTAAGGGAAATGCATGGGATACATCATAGTCACATCTAGGCTTGAACATTTAAGATACGTTGACTGAACCGCATTGGACTTACGTGTGTGTTTTCTTCCCTTTTGTGAAAGGTGTCCCCGTCCTCCACCTCATTGCCACCCCCTTCCCCAAAGTCTGGCACAAAATGGAAGACACGGAGGCAAATCTGCATCGACCCACCATTCAGAACTTAAGTAAGATCCTCGCTGCGTTCTTGGCCGAATACTTGAAACTCTAGTTCAGAGGTTTCCAACATGGGGCCCCTGCCCCACGGGAGGACTTCGATTCCCAGAAGCCTGAGTCAGCACATTGACTGATTAGTGCTTTGTGGAATTGACTGAGGCTTCTGGGAATTGAAGTCCAAGAACCAAAGGTTGGGAAACATTGCCCTAGGTGGAAGGAACCACGACATCTTGGGGCGCTCACGGATGAGACACGGAAAGGCCACAGGAGGAAGAAATAAATAAATAGATGTGTTACAAGATCAATGCACGTATGAAACTTGGAACCGTGGCTTTTACCAAAAGCTTGGCTTGTCATCCACGGAGAAGGAGAAAACGGGAAGAAACTCTACATGGTGTGGGGAAATGGCCAACTTCACTTGGGCATGTTGAGTCTTTGCAGGAAGACAGACCACCAACACCAAGAAAGCCACGTGTATGGGCAAGATGGTGGGGTGGCCTCCAAGAATCGTGGACGTTGGTGGCCCAAATCAGGAAGTCCAGAAAGAGGGGATGGTCAGTGACCTTCCTTGACCCCCAGGGGATTTGATTTTGGTACAGAATTTGTTCCCCAAGAGTTGGAATGGAGTCAGGTCTTCCTCTTACTCCCTATGGGAGTGTTGCTTCCAGGACTACATGGACCAGCTTCGTTGGCAGTTTCTTCTTATAGGGCAAGGCTGCCCAAACTACAGCCTGTGGGCCAGATCTGGGCCCCCCCCCCATGCCAATTCATCCGGCCTGTGCTGCCCTCGTAGCTCCCAAAAGTGGAAGTAGGGATGCGTTTTACTTACGCTTCCAGGAGCGTTTAGGGCAGCATGGGCCAGATGAATTGGTGTAGGGGGCCGGATCTGGCTTAACCCTGGTTTAAGCAGAGAAAATGACATCTTAAAATCTATCTCATCCTGTAGCAAAACATTGCAAGGCACATTTTACCTCCGCTTCTGGTGGGAGGAACCACGGCTCATCTGAACCACGTGACCGGCCCATGGCTCAAAAAGTTTTGGCACCCCTTTTATAGGGCTTCCCTCCTTGGCCGTCCCCTGAAGCCCAGCTGCATGGGGTGGATTGGTCCAATGATGGCGAACCTTGGCATTCCAGGTGTCTGTCAGGTGGAAATCCCAGGATGCAAAAATTGTGGGATTTTGTAGTCCAGGAAATCTGACAGTCCCGTCCGTACATGCTTCTAGAAATAAACATTGCCAGAGGTGGGAAACATCTGGTTTGTTTGATGAAAACTCATAGCATCCTACAGTCTATGTAGCCCGTGGTCTTGCTGGCTTAGGGCCTTTTGTAGCCCAAAAATAGAGGGTTTTCTCCTCTCTACTGAAGTTTTCTTCTTGAGCCAAGGAAAAACGGGTCTTGACTGTTTTTAAATTATTTGCCGTCCAGTCCAAAGGCAACTTTGGAGGTGCTAAATAAAAGTTCCTACACAGGGAAAGGACTTGGGGGGGGGGGGGCGGGGGCGGCACCAGGTTTCTCCTTGGACTGAACAACACCGCAGGAACATTGTACCCCATGTAGCAGAAGCCTGAGGGATTAGAGGCTAAAGTCTCATTTCTGAATGTGGAATTTTTAAAAGAGAACTCTGCAAGGAGAAAGCTAGCGCATCAGGAAGAATTTCTGCCCTGGCCATGCTAGCTTTCTGCTTGCAGGGAGGGAGGAGCGGTGACATCACATGTTAGGAAGGGCATCTGCCAACTGAAATGGTATATTATGTTCTCCCACCTCAGTCAGGAATCGAACCTCTCATACCTGCTACCTTCTGCTGCTTAAGCCTGCGTTGCCTCTCTTTCAGGAGGCTTAATAACCAGAATGTTGAATAAAAGTTTTCCTCTTTCTTTTGAATTCTGTACCTATTTCTCTGCTTGTGTGTTTCTGACTTCTTTTTGGAAACAGGCCGAATGCACATCTCTTGTGCCCTGAAAGGAACTTTTTGAAATTTGAGAGCTCAAGGCAGACTGCTTTCAATTTTTTAAAATAAATTTCTTTACAGGCAAATAGGTTTTACATCTCTTTTCCATGAGAGGGAGAGGGAAAAGTGGATTATTGTTATTGTTGTTATTATTATTAGTATTAGTATTATTATTATATAGATAAATCTTTATTGTCATTGTCCCCTTGCGGGAACAATGAAATTTCTCAATATTATTATTATTATTATTATTATTATTATTATTATTATTATTATTATTATTATTATTATTATTATTATTATTATTATTATTCCCCAAGGACATTCAGATTTGGAGGAAGCCAAGAACCAGAAGACTCAAAGCAGTTATATAAAGGAGAGAATGAGATTTATTTCATTCTCCACTTTTCTTTTTCTACATCAATTAATTACAGCAAAGAGAAGAAATAGGTCAATATTAGAAGAAATCAACTCTGAATGTTCATTGGAGGGACTGATAGTGAAGATTTTATTTATTTATTTCGATTTCTATACCGCCCACCTGGCCAAGGCCAACTCAGGGCGGTTCAGTCATAATAACATGATTAAAAACTGCTTAAAAACGAAGCTAAAGTACTTTGGACATCAAAGGAGAAGGGAGGACTCACTTGAGAAGGCTTTGATGCTGGGAAAGGTGGAGGGCAAGAGAAGAAGGGGGTGTCCAAAGATGAGATGGATGGATGGATGGTGTGGTAGATGCAATGGGCACAGAGCTGGGCAGGCTGAGGAGGATGGTGGAGGACAGAGGGATGCCTGGTCCATGGGGTCGCAAAGGGTCGGGATCGACTGTGCGACTGAACAACAAAAATTTATTTGTGTCCAGAAGTTATAATAGAATTTGCTCCATTTGATTGATCCACATCTGGATGTCCTTTTTTTTTTTTAATGTCCTGCACATTTTCTAAATGGGAAAAAGAGTGAATCGGGGCCCTTCCCATGATCCCTGTTGTATCTGAAAAGCTACAAACTCAAATTTTATCTGATGAATTGCAATCCAACAATATTCATTTTGATCTCGTTTCTCTTCCCCCCTACACCCGACTGCTTGAAGTGTTGCTTTGTTTTGTTGCAAAAGTGTTGGATTTATCTTTTTCTGTGCTTGCAAATTCTTTTAAGATATCTTGGAAAATAAGGGGTTTTTGTGTGCTCCAAGCTCAACTGCTAGCTTTTTCAGCCACAGGGCAGATTCCCATATGGTAGTGATGGCCAACCTTGGCACTCCAGCTGTTCTTGGACTTCCAATTCCCAGAAGGCCAAGTCAGCACTTCTGCTGCTCAGAGCTTCTGGGAATTGAAGTTCCAAGAACATCTGGAGTGCCATAGGTTCGCCATCACTGCCATATGTTATCTCATGTACCATTTCTTGAACAGATAGGCTAATTGCTGTTCAGGCCCCAATTCACATAAATGCAAGGAGACATCGAAGCCCAGATTTGTGATGAGATAAACTGGATTCCATTCCTCTACTAAAGATCTGGTTTCTTCATTGTTAATAAATCCTCTTATTATTTTAAATCCTGAACTTGATGACGGGAAAGTCAGCAGCTCAAGACTCGATGGAGTGAGCGCCCATCGTCTGTCCCAGCTCCTGCCAACCTAGCAGTTTGAAAGCAAGAAATTGCAAGTAGATAAATAGGGACCGCTTTGGTGAGAAGGTAAGCATTCTGTGTCTAGTCGTGCCTGCCACATGACCACGGAAGCATCGGCAGACGCAGACAGCACTTGCTCTTTGGCTGTAATTTCTCTTCCTTTGCGAAACATGTACTAGTTGCAGAATCTTGCCTTGTTCTCAGCACATGATCACAGAGTTTCTGGCAACCAGAAATGCTCATGGATATAAATTGCTCAGGTTAATCAACCGGTGATGTGGCGTGCATAAATGAGCCGCTTTGTAACTCTTAAGCATCCTAGTCCTGTACTCCAAAACCTTCTCTTTAAACGCCTGCCTGTTTTGCTTCTTTGAAGTGTTCGGCTGTCACCGAACACTGATTTCAGTGCTCTACTTTTTGGAAAGCATAATCAAGGCAGTTAAATGCCTCTCCCCCACCTTCCCTTGCCATAATTGCTATTTTGCTCTGATCTGAAACCGTTCTCCATCGTCAGATGTTTTGACAGGCTGGGGGAGAAAGCAATTTCAATCAATTACTTCTCCTCTGGAAGACTCTTCATCGGAGAGCACCTATTTCATGCTGAAATCATCCTCCTTCACTTGAAAAGTGAAAAAACGTCCCTTAGGGAGGGAACATGAAGCTACAAAAATCAGCATTACGGGTGTGCACAGCTGGAACCATTTTGTCACATTTTTCGGTAATCCATCCGACTGTAGGGTGGTCCCTATTTATCTGCTTGCTATTTCTTGCTTTTGAACTGCTAGGTTAGCAGGAGCTGGGATAGACACCAGGAGATGAGCACTCGGGTCTCAAAACTGCTGACCTCCCAGTCATCAAGGTCAGCATCTTAACCACTAAGCCACTGCAGTCCCCAATCTGGGCAGGGGGTTAATTTGACTTTGCATTGCCTAGACATGCCCAGCCGCTGCTGGAACATGCATGCCACCAGGGGATGTGATTCAGCTGAGGCAGCAGCAGTCACGGTGGTAACCGCAACTCTTATAATGTTCCCACGTAAAAATACATTACCCAGTTACTGACCATTTGAACAGCTATAGCATGCCTTTGAATCGGTACGTGATAGGCAAATTCTGAGTTCAGATTTGGAATCAACGCACTCGATATCATGTAAATCACATGTGTTATTTCCAGTAGCAGAATCGTTGTGCAGTATTATCAGTCACGGGAGAGTACAATCGTCACGCTTTGGATGGACCATTAGTGAGATTTTGCAAAGCTCTTTTCAGTGTGGGAACCCCCGCATGCCTGAGAGAACACAGTTGCACACAGAAACAGTTAAATCAGCAAAAAATAGTTTATTTACATCAAAAGTCTGCTGTACACACGGCAAAATAATCATGACCAGGCCCCATCAGGAGACCAGGGGAAGAGGCAACCCCTTGTTGGGGTGCCCAAACTTTTTGGGCTGGAGGCTGGTCACTATGGCCCGGGGCCCGGATCCAGCTCCCGATACCAAGTCATCCGGCCCACGAAGCCCTCGTTGCTCTCGGAAGTGGAAAATGCACCCGGGCGCGTTTTACTTCCGCTTCCAGGAGCGACGAGGGCTTTGTTAGTGGGCCGGATCTGGGCCCCAGGCCATTGATTGGGCATCCCTGCCTTGTTGGGTGGTTTTCAAACATCTTTTGAGGCAATCCGGAGCTTGGAAAAGTTCTTGCTTAAGTCAACGAACAGAGTTTTTTAAGTGAAACATCAACGGACGACCCACCTGACGGGTCATCGTGTCCAAAGTAGCAGAGGCTCAATAGAGTGGTCGATGAAGAATAGCACCAGGGAAATGTGTTTACATGGAAGCCTGGCCAAGAGACAAATGATAGAGAGATTTTGGTAAACCATTAAAACCAGCATTGTCCTTTGTTCGGTCCCAGTGGGATAAACTTAGATGGGGCTTAGTGGAACGAGAGTTGACCATTTTGTACACCCGGGAGCGCTTCCATATTCCAGACAACATGAACATTTAGAGTTGAATTTCTTTCTCTCTCTTTGGGCTTAAGAGTTCCTAGTTCTTACGCCACCAACTTCCACGTGTTTGACAATTCCTTTCATCCCGACCGCAGTGCTGCGGTTTGAGGACTGAAGAGCCCAAGGTGTTTAGGGAGCACCTGGTTTGGAAAGGTTGCCCTAGACCTGTGATGGCCAACCTTGTCACTCCAGCTGTTCTCGAACTTCAATTCCCAGAGGCCCTGGTCATCAGGAGTGCTGACGTGGGCTTCTGGGAACTGCAGTCCAAGAACACCTGGAGTGCCAAGGTTGGACATCATGGCCCTAGACGTGGTAAAAGGGTGGGAGACCCTGCTTGCTCCTGAAGGAGATTTAAACTGAACTGTTCAGGCCCCCCAAAAAACATCCAGAAACAGGATTGGTTCCAGTTAAAAGGAACCGTCTGTCAACTCAGGGGAGGCAAGGGAGAGAAAGTTTGAGAAGAAGTCATGAAAAAAGACCTGGGTTTCATAGTCGCCCGTCAGGTGGACCTTTCCAGAACCAGGATAAGAAAGAGTGGCCTTGGAAGAAATGACTAGGAGAGGGTTTAGTACGGTGATGGCGACCCTTGGCACTCCAGCTGTTCTTGGACTTCAATTCCCAGAAGCCCAAGTCCCTGTGAATCCACACGAATGGGTTTACTGTGCGTCCGCGCAGTAAACCCATTCGTGCGGATTCACAGGGACTTGGGCTTCTGGGAACTGAAGTCCAAGAACAGCTGGAGTGCCAAGGGTCGCCACCACGGGTTTAGTAGATCAGATTTTGCGAGCTTTAGGGCGTCTCCTCAACTGAGATCATATTTAAAGTCAAGTTTGGGTAAGAAATACGGCTAAAGAGGTCTCTACCCGACATCTGATGTGTTGCAAACCCTACCCTAAATCCTAAGTGGCAATGAGATAAAACTGTTCTCACCAACTTCTCTTTCTTTAAAGAGGCATGCATATTTCCACAGGTGAAGATCTGTGAAGCCCCATCTCAGTATTATCGCTTGACACATTATGGCTTCGTTTACAAGTTGGAGGTTGAGAAAGGCTCCATTTCTGAATGGAAAAGACACCCAAGCAGGAGGGGAGAGAGAGAGGAAGAGCGCGAGACCTCTATATTTTGGCTTGTCCTTAGCAGGAAAGCCGTGACGCCAACGTCTTCTGCTAGAGGAGCTTCTCGGTTTCTTCTGCCCGAGGAGGGGGAAGGTTACGTTCTCGTCTCAAGTTTATTCATGTACTCCTGCAGGGCTTGGAGCCGAGCGTCGATCTCGGACAGGTCAGCAGAAGGCTCGTCGTAGAGATTCTCTGCTGGGCAAAACAATTGCGTTACCGTCTAAGAGGACCAAGAGACTGGGGAGATGACGGAGGCCTCCCAAAATTGTAAAGGTCTCCCTTTGCTCGAAAGCAAGTCCTATCAGATTCTAGGCGCAGCGATGGCCAACCTTGGCGCCCCAGATGTTCTTGAATCGATCAGGGCTTTCTGGGAGTTGAAGTCCAAGAACACCTGGAGTGCCAAGGTTGGCCATCATGGCTAGGGAGTTGGTGCTCACCTTTGTTTACAGCCCAAAAGACAAGCTACACAGCCTGTAGGATGCCATGAGTTTTTGTCAAATAAAACCAGGTGTTTCTCACCTCTGGGCAATGTTTATTTCTAGATGCGTGTACGAACGGGACTATCAGATTTCCCGGACTACAAAATCCCACCATTTTACATTCTGGGATTTCTACCTGACAGACAGGAAGACACCTCTCTGTAGCTCACCTGGAGCAGGGCTTAAATCGGAAAGCCTTGAGCATGAGCCTCTACTTAACTTCTGGCCCAGAAGGCAGCCTGCAGTCCACAGAAACATATGCCAAATGAAACTTACCAGGCTTCCTGGTGTCTCTGGACTCTCCACAATTTCCAGAGGTGTCTTCAAATAGCAGGGTGGCATGCCTGAACATGCATGCCCCATAGACGCCAACTACAACGTTGCTGGCAGAGCTTGCCAAGGGAGCCCCAGCACAACTTCAACGGGCAGAAAGACCCCAGCCCTGAATCTGCACTGTTTAAGCACCAACCCGTCCCTGAGACAGTTCAAGGCTTACCTTTATCTCCATGTTTCCCTGGGGTGGGGGTGCTCGCCAAGTGCTTCCTGTGGCTGCTGTTTGTGAGGGGGGCCTGGACCGGGGATGAGAACCAGCTATCAGGTCATCCCCTCTCCGCTAAATGAACCACCACCCCCATCCCCTTCGAAGGAAAGGACTCAGCTCATCCATTCCGCCACTCAACAGCAGTTCCACAACGGGAACCTTCCCCATCCAGCACTTACCCCATTGGGGCCGTTCCAAGACGAGGAACTCAAGGGCTTCCGGCCCCGTGCCACTCGCCTCCGGCCCCTGAAGGAGAAGCAAAGAGAAAGCAAATCTGAAGACACTTTTGTCTTGTGGTTGAAGCTGGGTAAGACCGCCTCCGTCTAATTTTAGAGAAATATGGGGAGCATTTCTTGATCGTTTTAGTAAAAGGAGCAGGACTATACATTGTTCTGGAAAGCAGGGACAGGGACATCGTTAAATAAGGTTGAAATAGAAAATTCCCAGTAGCCTCAGTCAGTCCACTGGCTGATCCGTGCTTTGGGGAATTTACTGAGGCTTCTGGGAATTGAAGTCCAAAAAAACAAAGGTTGGGAAATACTGCTCTGTGAATTCACAGAGAGGAGTTTACTGGCTCTTGGACTTCAACTCCCACGAGCAGTAAACCATAGATTAGAACATGTATGTCATCGTATAAAATGGTGCACGTATATATGGGTGCACATATCAGTCTATACCCATGATGGCGAACCTTGGCACTTCAGAAGTTCCTGTTCTTCAATTCCCAGAAGCCCAATCCCCCGTGAATCCACACGAATGGCTTTACTGCAATTCATCCAGCCCGCCCTACCCTCGTCGCTCCTGGAAGCGGAAGTAAAACGCGCCTGTATGGAGGGTTAACCCGGAAGATTCTTAACCATACAGGTGCGTTTTACTTCCACTTCTGGGAGCGACAAGGGTGGCATGGGCCATTAGTGTGGATTCACAGGGTGCTTGGGCTTCTGGGAATTGAAGACCAGGAACCTCTGGAGTGCCAAAGTTCGCCATCATGGGTCTATAATGTTAAGATAAAGCAAAGCAGTCACACTTCTATGCCTGCTCCATCGCGCTTAGTGCACTCTCTGGGCAGTTCACAAATTAATTAGCATTTTGCCCCCAACATGCTGGTTACTCATTTTACCAACCTTGGAAGGATGGAAGAGGCTGAGTCAACCTTGAGCCCTGGCCAGGATCGAACTCACATTTTTTTTTTTGGGTTGCAGTACAGCAGTTTAGCCACTGTTTTTATTAAGATGGTATGTTGTTCTTTTCTTGTTATTTGTGGTTTTGTGTTAATTTTTTCGAGGGAAATTCTTTGGGATTTTAGCAGAAAGACACTCAGGGTTCGCCTCCCTCTCGAAGGCCACCCTGGTCTCTGAGGCTCAGTCTCCTCACCTTGAAACAGCCGGCTCCGAGTAATCGTCCATCTCGCTCCCTGAACTCGCAGAGGACCGCCTGCTGCGAAAGCTTTCCACTGCAGGAGGAAAAATGTCGTCAAAGTGAGATCAAGGGTTATGACAAGCCCTGCTCAACCTTAAAATATATTTAAAGTAAAAGGTAAAGATCCAGGTCTTTCTGGTCTCAAACTCCTGACCTTCAAGTCATCACATGCAGTGTCTTAACCACTAAGCCACCACAGTCCCCTATAGATAAAATACCTACCGTATATTTAAAGCACCCTCATCTTATCTTTTATATTTGGCTGTAACTAGGGCAGTCTCAGACCGGAATAAAGATTTGATTTGAAATTAAACGTAGCAACCATCTCTACAGATCAATTAAGTCAAATCTGGCATGTAGAGATATGTTGGGGGAAAGGGAAATTTGTGGGGTCGAACTACTTGCAAATGAAGAACAAAACTGATGTTGACAGAACTGAATGAAGCCTTGCAAAAACTTGGACAACTGCATCAGCTCCTGAATAGCAGAGCTTATAACCAATTGTGCCAAATCATGGGGAAAGGCAGATAAACAACAACAACAACAACAACGATTTCGTGTCATAAATTATTCTGGTTTGAAAGGATGGGAATTGTTTAAGGCAGGAGTTCTGAACCTTTTAAAGCTGGGGGCCAGGTCACACACCCTCAGACAGCTTTGGGGGCCGGACGGCCATTTTCCCCTTCCCTCCACCACATGGCACTTCCTGGTGTGGTGGAGGCAATGGAGGGGGGGGGGGGCACATGACATGCCCTTCCCTCCACCACATGGCACTTCCTGGTGTGGTGGAGGCAATGGGGGGGCACATGAGAATCCCTGGTTCAAGGCCTGATCTTAGCTATTTCTCTGCTCAAGGCATTCATTCGAGTTGAAGAGCTATGAAGCTGATAAGATCATATCTTGCAGACTTGCAGGTAAGAAGCCATCCTTTCAGACTCTGCAAAGCCATCATCATCCTACTACGGAAACCCACCTGAGGAACTTCTCCCTCTGGTCTTTCCAAGGCTGCTGTTGACGAAAGCCGTGGGTCCCCGAGTTTGGGCTCGGCTGTGCCACCCGCTAGGCGGGGTGTCGCCCATCCCTCGTCGGAGGCAGCGCTTGCTGAAGCAGAGAGAGCGACAGAGAAATCGGTGAAACAAAACAGACAGACACACAATTTTAGCATTAAATTTTAGCACTGAAAGACTTTTGTCATTTTATTTTTCACAGCGTGTTCTCTGATTTGTATGTCATCTTGAGAAGGCTGACGTCCTAGGCTAAAGGTATCTGACTCCAGGGTTCGGTGCTGATCTCCGTTTACAGCAAAACAGCCAGCGCTGTCTTGCATCTGCAGAGGTTTCCGTGGTCATGTGGCAGGCAGGCAAAAAAGGGGCAGAATGGTGATTGAGTGTATGCTGCACAAATTACAACCGTTCAAATGCAAAAAAAACTTCAATTATGCAAGTAGTAGATTTTTAATGCAAAAATAAATATTCATTGACTCATGTGTAAGCTTCCAAAGTAGATGTCATTAATTCATGTAAGTTGTTCAAAGTACTCAAAGTCTATATGGAAAGCTTCAAAGTTCTTAAAGTAAATGCAAAATCTTGTACAATGTTTCAATGAAACATTTACTTTGGAAATTTACATGAATATTTATTTTTGCATTAAAAATCTACTACTTGCATCATTGTTTTTTTTTTTTTTTGCATTTGAACTGTTGTAATTTGTGCAGCATACACGTGGCAGGCAGGACTAGACACCCCCCCTGGAGTGTATGGGATGCTGTAACCTTTCCTGCCGAAGCAGTCCCTATTTATCAACTTGCAATTTCTTGCTTTCGAACTGCTAGGTTGGCAAAACCAAGTTTTTTATTTTAAAAAAGGAGTTTATTTCTGATTCCAACAGCAAACACTGCACATGCTAAACAGACAGAAAAGAAGGGGATGATCTCTGGAGACTACTATACTCACTTTTTCTGCTCCGCTTCCTTCTGTTTGCGTTCCTTAGCCTTTATAAAGGCCGTGGGGTCAAAGCGAGGGGCCCGGGGGCCTACAGGAGGAGACAGAGGTTTTTTTAGTGGATTTGCAAAGTACTCCTGGTAGAACCTGGGAGATTCAACTTTTGGAATGACAACACCCATTGCTGGCAGAGGGGGTTTGACTATGCCACTGGTTGGATTTCTGGGAGCTTTCTGCTTTAAAAAGACAAAAAACCAGCTTTCCCCAACCGCTTCCATATAAAATCTCCTCTTGCTTCCCCATTCCTTCACCAAACTCAGCAGCTGTAAACCTGGATTTGAACTCAAGAGGGTAGATTTCGATAGGAACATCAATCACACTTCAATACTGTCCCCATAGTGCAGGAGTTCTCAACCTTTTAAAGCCAAGGGCTGGGTCACGCTCCTTCAGACAGGGATTTTTGCCCTTCCTCCACCCCATGGCACTTCCCGGTGTGGTGGAGGCAGTAGTGGGGCACATGAAATGGTGCCACATCTGGCCCAGGGGCTGCAGGTTGAGAATCCCTACCTTCGCACTTAGTGGACTCTCTGGGCGGTTCACAAGTTAATGAGCATTTTGCTCCCCACCCACCACATGCTGGGGATTCATCTGACTGACCTTGGAAGGATGGGAGAGGCTGAGTCAACATTGAGCCCTGGTCGGGATTGAACTCACAACCTTTAGGTTGAAGGACAGCAGTTTTAACCACCACATCACCAGGGCTCCTCTTGGAATTACAACAGGTTTTTAAGGGGAAATGAAAGATAATTGTGGACCACTGGCCGGTTTCAGCCTAAAATGCCCAGGTGACTTCTGTTAGACCTGTTGGTGTCAGCATTGGGTGTTATAGCCTCAAAGATCTAGGGAAATTAGCAGAAGCTGATGATTACCACGACTAAAGAGAGATGGATCCTGTCTGGGTTTTAGCCTGAACTTTAAAGTCTCTAAGCCACTGGACCCAGTTGTGGGAGGCTGATGGAACCGGGGAAGGAAGATGGCCATCCCATACCTGTTGGAGATGGAGACTGTCGAGGGAGGCGGCCTTGACTCCCGGCCCGCCCTTCCCGGGAGGTGGAACGCTGCCGGGTATGACCCCAGGTGCCGCTGTGCTCACGTGAGTTGGGCCGCTCCCCTGACGCCGAACGGCGGCCGTCTTTCTTCTTCGGCTGAGCAAAATGGCGCGATGTGGTGGAATGGTTTTGGGGAGAGGGTCCCAAGGGGGTGAAGCGCCTGAGAAGAAGAGAAGGACGCAATGGGTGTTTGAGGGGAAGAAAATCAGAATTTCCTTGGATTCAGGCTTCTCCTGTCTAATTTGTTGGATTGATTTGCTAGCATTCCATCTTGCCTTTGGCCGCTAGAGACTCAAGGCATTGAGTCCACACCTAGGGAACATATGTTTTACACCTAGGGCAGTGATGGCGAACCCACAGGGTGACTCCAATTCCCAGAAGCCTCAGTTAGTACTTTGGCTGATCTTCTTCTTTTTATAGTGGGTGGGATGGGTGGGTCGGCTATGGGTCTTTTAAAGTGTTTTTATGTGATTTTAGAACTTGTTGTAATGCCGCCCTGAGTCGGGTTCTGCCTGAGTGGGCGGCATATATAAATATGACTATTAAATTAAATTAAATCAGTGCTTTGGGGAATTGACTGAGGCTTCTGGGAATTGAAGTCCAAAACCCAAAGGTTGGAAAAACACTGCAGAAGAAAACAACATTCCAGAAAGCTTGGCTGGGGCTGCTTCACTCACCCTTTCTTGTACAAAGCCAGTTCATTGTTCAGGCTCTTCACCCGGATTCGGAGGCTCCTCTCGGTCGCTTTCATCTCTGCCAACTGCAGCGATTTAAAAAATACAATCAGATTCGCAAACGGGACGTGTACGAAAAAGGATGTGCTTCTAGAGAGTGCCGGAGGGCAAAGTCCAGAAAAGCCCATTTGGTTTAAGGGTCCCGGTGGGTTTCAGTGCAGAAAGGCTGGCCCAGTTCCACAATCTAGAAACCCTTGGCAGGTGACGTATTTTACACACGTTGTAGTGGTACAAGGGCAAGGAATAAGGATAGCACCAAAACAGGTAAGATTTTACGCATCTACTTGCAATTTCTTGCTTTCAAACTGATGGGTTGGCAGGAGCTGGGACAGGCGATGGGAGATTGTTGTTCAGCACTCGGGTCTCGAACTGCTGACATGCCGACCTTCCGGTGGGTCAAGTTCAGCATTTTATGTCTTTTTTGTGTGTCCAAATTGTCTGGCTGTGGCGTTTCAAACGCATGCTGCCCTCCTGACCCGTCTCAGGCGCTTCCATGCCACCCCCGGCAAAGGAAGCTCTCCTTCTGTTCCCTCCCACTACAGGGGGCAAAGTTTTCCACGCAGCAAAGGCTTAGCTCACCTCATCTGCCAGTTGCCGGCTCTCCTGTAGGCGCTTGCTGGCTGCGCGCTGGTGCTTGGACCTCTCTTTGGTCAGTTCCTCCTCCAGGCTCTGGACCACTTTCTTCAGGATCTTCACCTCCTTGAGGGCGCTGGTCTTGGTTGACAACTTCAGCTCCTCTTGCAGAGCCAAGAGGGCCGTCTCCAAGGCCTGTTTCTCCTCCAACGCATGATGCAGCCTGGAGGAGCAAAGGCAAGGTAAGCCAGGCATGCAAGAGAGGAATCTAGGAACTTGGGTTTAGCAAAGCAATGGTCGTTGCTTAAATCAGCTGAGGTTGTGCAAAGGCTTTGCCTTCAACCTGTTTAGCTCTTGGTGAGCTTTAGCAGTGGAACTGGTTAGGAATTTCCAAGGGAAAAGTTTCCTAGACTCTCCCAGATGTTTCCAAAGCAATGCAACCGATTTTATAGAGCAGTGATGGCGAACCATGGCACTCCAGCTGTGCTTGGACTTGAATTCCCAGAAGCCCAAGTCAGCGCTCCAGCTGATCAGGGCTTCTGGGAATTGGAAGTTCAAGAATAGCTGGAGTGCCAAGGTTCACCATCACCGAAGAATGAACTGGCACCTCCTGACAGTGATAGCAGATGCTCCAAACAGCAAAACAGATCACCCTGTTTTACTCACTCATCCCGGAGTCGACGAATCTCAGAATCCCGGAAGTCCTTGCCTGGCTTTGCCTTCAACACAGCCAGCTCTTCTTTGAGCTCCCGGATCACCTTCTGCAGGACAACCGGATCTGGTTTCCCCACATAGGGCATCGGGAGTGGATAATGGATCCTGATGATAGACAGAGCCAGGAGTCAGAAAACTCACGGCAGCAGGTGAATTACAAAAGCCATAAGTTGCACACGCACAACCAAATCATCCCACCCAAGGGCTCCGGGAGGTTGTGTGTGTGTGTGACTTGTCCACAAGTTATGGCTTTTGCACTCTAGCAAGCAGAACACCCAGGAGTTCGTTCCTAATTCAGGTTGTGCCCCTCACCTGTCAAACTCCACAGAGTAGATCAAGATGAGGTAACGCTTGGAGTTCAACGGAGACGTGCTTTTGGCCGCGGACATGTGCCGTGGACCAAGACCGACTTTCCGGTTTCTCAGCGACTCCAGGTCTGCGTAGGTGAGAAGATCCAGAGTGACCGACTCACTGGTCTGCACCAAAAGAAGGGAAGGAATATTATTATTCTAACCCTCCTACAATCCAACTAAGTGAAGTCACAGCCTTGAGCCTGCAAAATCTGAGCAGGAACGTTAATGATAGAATCTTTTGGAAATTATTAATCCATTCATGGAGGGCCACATGAAATGGCTCTGCAGGCTGGATCCGGCCCACGGGTCTTAGGTTTGGAACCCCTGGTTTAAGGCATCATATAGGCTAAAATATGGGAACTGCTTCTAAACAACCGTCAGAACTTAACTTGACTGACCAAGGAATTGTGCCTGAGTTTCCCAGCTCTGGTCTGATCCTGTTACCCAACCCTTTTTACCTGGGTGGGAAGAAGCCATTGGGAAGAGCTCACCTGAAGCCACCCAAAGCCTCACCTGGGCCAGGGCTGACTCCAACATGCTGCAGAAGATCCCAAACTGTTTGAAGTTCCCCGTCTTGTGTGTGAGATCTTCAATGACTGCCAGGAAAAACAAAACAAGACAATAACGAGAAAGGTTGCCTGGGCTGAGCTTTCTGCTGCTAAATTAGGAAAAGCATGAATTAACGTAATTTTAGCACACCTAATAAACAATCCATTATATGCTGTGATTGCCTGGTCGCGATAGAATTTAATTCTTATGATGAGTTTTAACTGAGTTCAGAATCTTTTGCACATTTTAGTTAATTTTCAGACTAAGATAGACGTTAATCAGAATCACTTCAACCACATTCTTATAAAAATAACTTCTTCTTCTGCTGTATCTGAATCTTGGCAATCCTCATGGTGATTAGCCATGATGACTATCCTGAGAATATAATGCAGTGGCTTTTCATCTGCCTTCCGCATCGCAGCATGACCCACAGCTCCAGTTCGGCGAGTCACTTTCTGGTCCTGAGCCCTTTTGGCACGCAAATGCCTCCTCGGCCCCAGGCCGTGGGATGAAGCTGCTGCCCTCCATCAATAAGGATTCAAATGGGATTTAATCCACCTAGGGACCATCACCCTTCCCTGTGGTCTTCACCAAAGCCATTAATCCTCAGGGTGGTCAGGTTAGTTAACCGCCGCCTGATGCTCGGCTTTGAGTGAGTGGCAGTAAGGTCTACTTTATCACCATAGCAGGGTAACCTGGCATGACCAGTATAAAAGTAACACTCAGTAGTACCCCGGGAGTGTTGGAAAAAAGAGGCTGGAGGATTTACCCAGAAGCCCCCAGCCAGCAAGAGCCAACAATGGCACAAGGCATTGTGGGATTTGTAGTCAAAGACAAAATCTTTCCCGAGATGCCTCTCCTTGTCGATCCTAGGGCACGAATTCTGTTCATTTGGTCTCCTAACACCTCTTATACTCACAAGCAGCGTCAAATTCTCCTCGCCACTGGTCTGTGGTCAGCCGATCCTCCACCTCCACTTCCAGAAGGTTTCCTTCCGCCGTCATCCGGACGACATGCTCAACGCCCCGAAAAACGTAGTCGGTTTGCAGCCCGTGCAGCTTGGCCATGGCGGCCCAAGAATCTCCCAGCCCACCTCACCCGGTGGGAGAAGTCCACTTTCCACTCACGATCCAAACTTCTTGGGATAGGAGGAAAAACAGGAAAGCTTATAAGAAGAGCATGAAGGCAACGGCCAATCACCCTTGTTCCTGGAGGCTGGGAAAGGACACAGAACAGTCCACGATTAAAGGGCTGCCGTGGCTCAGCGGTTAAGAAGCTCGCCTTATAAGCTGGAAGGCCCACAAGTCATCAGTTCGAGACCCGGATACTGCATGACGGTTTGAGTGTCCGCCTCTGTCCCAGCTCCTGCCAACCTAGCAGTTCGAAAGCAAGAAATTGCAAGTAGATCAATAGGGACCACTTGGGTGGGAAAAGATCTTGGGGGATGTGAAAGGAGCCTCATTTGGGCGTCCCCTGAGCAGAGTTTCTCCAGCAAAAAACCCTTTTCACCCAGAACAATTTCTGACACTAAATTATCATTATAATAGTTGCAAGGTTAAAACTGCCTTGTGGATGATGGGTTTCCATTTCAGGCTTGACTCTAGATTTCCACACCAGGATGAAAACGTTTTGGCACAACAGAACGTCAATTACGTGTGATTTCTTGAGTGTTTTCCTTTTTCCTTACAGTGTGCAGCTTGGCTTGCTTATTACAGCAACCTTCCCCAACCAGACACATGGGGCTCCAAAGCCCCACCAATTCCATACTGCACTACGGATGGTGGGAGTTGTAATCCAACGTATTTGAAGGGTGGGGCAAATGCTAGCGTCACTCAAGGCGGCCCGAGCTGGCATCCTGTCTTGCTCCCCCAAGGGACAGTTAGAGGCTTCTGGGAAATCATCAGGCAGGGTCAAAGGTCAAAGCTCTTCTGCCTGATTTCCAGAGATACACTGCTCCGGACTAGGGAGGTTCCAGGTAACTATACTTCAAAGCAAAATTCATCATAGTTTTCCACAGTAGCCCACCATCCCTCCCACAGCCACGGCGCCAAGGGGACGATGGGACCTGGAGTCCCAACACAGGGCTCCTGCTGGACGTAAAGTATGAAAGAAGAAGAAGCAAAGCTGGTGGGGAAAGAAAATATTGGGAAAGAGGTGAAGGGAGCAATTTCGGGGGGGGGGGAGAGTCAAGGGGGTGAAAATAAAGATGATGATCAAGAGATGATGATGATGATGATGATGATGATGATGATGGGGCAAAAAGGAGGAAAAATGCCAGATCCCAATTGAGTAGTGAGGAGGGGAGGGCAGACACCCCATTAGTTAGAATGAAGGTCCTAAAAATTATCCCCTTTTTTGAGACTACAAATCCCATAATCCTCCAACCAGCTGACTAGGGGATTATGGGAGCTGTAGTCTCAGGGGGGAAAAAAGAGAGAGGGACTATTCCCAAGTCTTCCAGCCGAGGTCGTGCAAGCTCGCCAGGCCAGGCTGCTATATAGGGGATGATGGGACATATAGTCCCAATGAAGCAGGGAGCCTCTGAGCTGGAAAGGACACATAGGGGCCGGATCTCCCTCGCCGGGTTGGGGGCTTCGCTTCCGGGGTGAGTCGGGGGCCAGGTAGCCCCAGAGCAAGACACTCACCTGCGCGCCGCCGTCCCGCCTCAACTGCCGCCTGAGAAAGGCTTCACCTTTCCGCCTCTCCTCTCTTCGCCGCCCACATAACCGCCGCCGGGTCCCCATTGGGCGAGACCCACGTCCGTCCTCCCCTCTCCGCCTCCTCATACGTCCAAAACGCCGTCATTCACGTTGTTAGACCCGCCTCCTACGCTACGTCCCTCCCCCTCCCCCTTCTCTCTTCCCGGGGTCTCCTACCCTACTCGACGCTGATTGGCTCAGAGGCCCTTGACACTCAAGCAGAGGCAGCAGCCCACACCTCGACGTCTTATTGGCGGCGCGGATTGTCAATCTTCTAGGCTCCCAAAGGACGGAGCGCCTACTACACAAAGAAGCGAGGGAAGGGAGGGGGGGGGAGGCGCCGTTGAGAAGACGCGGCGCTTTATTGCCCCCTAGTGGTGGCCGGCCGCCTAGCGCCAGGATCCTCTTTTGGCACAAAGGACCGGAGTTCTCTATCCTTAGCCCGAGCAATGCAAGAAGACTCGGCGTCAAAGGCGACACACCTTGCAGGTACAAGGAGAGAGGGTGGGGCTTCCTTTGTGTCCTGTTCCTTTTAGGGAAAAAAAAAAACCCTTGTTACAGCATTCACGTGAAAAGTCTAAAAATCCGCATTTGCAATTAAAATATTTATTTATTTATTTATTTATTTATATCCCGCCCACATACTCAAGAAAGTCTCCCCAAATCACTTTAAAATAATGTTTGGGTTACTCCTTTCCTTAATCTTAATACATATGTCAGTCTCTCCTTTATTGCCATATTGTATCCTATAATTCTTTATACAGTACCAGTCCTCCAAATCCGATCCACAAAATATTTTCCATTTTAAACTATCAATCTCCTACTTGTTACCATTACAGTAATCAAATCTTTCTTCTCTCCCCCCCTCATCCCCCCCCCCCCCAAGGTTTGCGAGTCAGATGAACTCCAAAGGAATAAATAGTTTGTGGTGATACTAGTGGCAAGAGTTGCTAAGACAGGGCAGGGGAAAGCCCCCCCCCTTTTGGACTACAATCCCCAGAATCCCCAGCCACAAGAGTGGCTCGCTCTGAGCTCTGTTGAGTTACAAGGAGCCTAAGAGTTCAGAGATGGGGATCTAAGACAAACCCAGCCCACTCCCTGTGTTGGATAATTTCTCCCAGGAGGTACCATGAATGATGGGTTTTGTAGTCCTTCACACTTTGGGGGGGGGGGCTAGCCTAGTGGCTTGAATTGTTTTAGCATTCTGGGCAAATATACTGCCCACCTTCCTGCCTTTTCCTGCCACCTTCAAACGATCACTGGGCATCCCGTGACCCACCACTAGAGTTGCTGGCCTTCTCATTGATACATTTCCCCTTCCCATTCATGAGCTTCGTGGCCACGCCCACTCTCCATTCATTGGCTTCCATTCCATTCCCTATTCCCATTCATGGGTCAAAGCAGTGAGTGAGACAGTAGCTACTTTCTCTGCCTTGAAGTCTGATACAGCCTGTGTGTTTCAAACTACTGTATAGTACGAGTTGAAAGAACGCCAGGCAGTGAACAACCCTTAGCCAAAAAGATTAATTAATTTAATTTAATAGATTTATATACCGCCCTATTTCATATTTATTTTATTCCCCCCCCCCCCCCGCTCCCTTTTGGTGTGGTTTGGCTGATTTGGGGAGCTCAATGCAAAATTACACGCCTATTCAGGGAAGCTTTTGTTTCGTACCACTGAGGTGGCTTAGTGGTTAAGATGCTGAACGTGAGGACCCAAAGGTCGACAGGTCAGCAGTTTGAGACCTGAGTGCTGCAGGATGGAGTGAGCTCCCGTCTCTGTCTCGGCTCCTGCCAGGGTAGACGTTCGAAAGCAAGAAATTCTTCCTTTGTGTCCCGATCAAACCTCGGACTGCCGAAATGAAGCCACTTTCTTGGCTTTGTCGTTGGCCAAACTTAAGTCCTCATTAGTGCATGATTCTGGCAGTAATTGGTAGGCCAGCAAATGAGCCAATGGATTCTGCATCGCCACATTCACACCGTGTGTTGTTGTCTACAAGCAGACAGACAGACAGACACAGATAGGTACTGTAGATAGATAGATAGATACAGCAGATGGATAGATAGATGGATGGATGGATGGATGGATGGATGGATGGATAGATAGATAGATAGATAGATAGATAGATAGATAGATAGATAGATGGATGGATGGATGGATGGATGGATGGATGGATGGATGGACACCAGCGGTCCCCAACCTTTTCAAATCACACTCTCTCGGTCAGCTTTGAGGGCCGGACAGCCATTTTGCCCTGCCTGCACGATGGGGGGTGGGTGGGCATTTTGTCCCAACAGCTTTAAAGGGATGACCATTTTGTTTCTCGAGTGCCCTTGGAGGAGGGCACATGAAATGGTGCCATGGGCCAGATACGGCTCACAGGCCTTAAGTTGGGAACCCCCTGGTACAGACTTTCTCCCCAGTTTCAACCTAACTTTTCTGGTGGCGCAGTAGCTAAACTGCTATACTGCAACTGAAAGTTTGTGAGTTCGATCCTGACCACGGCTCAAGATTGACTCAGCCATCCATCCTTCCAAGGTCATTCAAATAGGGGCCCAGCATGTTGGGGGCAAAATACTAATTACTCTCTGAACTGCCAAGAGCGTGCACTAAACACTATGGGACAGGTATATAAATGTAATTGCCATATCCTTGTTCAATACAACAATGTTCTAATGATGGGCTATCTATAATGTCTATTTCTGCCCCTATGCTCTGTCAAGTTCTTCTTCGTAGTCTCTGTGAAACCATTCATGGGGATTCACAGGGGACCATAAGAAGAGTAACAGTTCTATAAGCAACTTGTCCTTGTAGAGCCCTGGTAGGATTAAAATGCTGTCCTGCAGCCAAAACATTTGAGTTCGATCCTGCCAGGGATCAAGTTTGACTCAGCTTCTTCCATTCTTCTGAGGTCAACTTAAGGAGATACTGAACATACTGTAGTTGCATTTTTTGGGTAGAGGTACTCCCTGAAGTGGTGGAAAACATCCATTCTTTTAGCATGTAGTTTTTCTTCACCTGTGTATTTTGCATTTAGCATGCTTTTGTGATGAATCACCAGAAGGTCAACACAGGCTTGCTTTGTTCAAGTCTGGTTGCCAAGACTCTTCCTTGCAGAAATCATTTTGTAGGAAAGCGGGGGTGGTGGTGGTGTTGATCAAGAATTCCCCACACTGCTTCTCTGGCTTGGCTTTCAGTTTCTCTTTCTGTCCCTCTCCACATGCAAAGTGGCAAACTTCCAATTGAGGATGATGCTGTGATGATATCATACTCTACTCTTGAAGGAGGCAAGTGGGTTTTGACCATTTCCTGAAGTGGAGATCTCTAAGGTTGGATACCTGGCTGGGAAAACAGGGAAAGCTGGCCATTTTTGGGGAGTTCAGGTCTTTTGTAGTACAACCACATGGGATGGATGGATGGATAGATAGATAGATAGATAGATAGATAGATAGATAGATAGATAGATAGATAGATAGATAGATAGATAGATAGATAGATAGATAGATAGATGATACGTGAGGGAGAGAGAAGGATAAGAATGTATTAAACAAATAACTTCTACTGCTGTGGATCTTTGAGCAATTTTTGCTTCAGGACCTTAAAATAGCTATTGTTTTGGACTGAGAGGCATGTTGTGGTTAGTTGGGTGCTAATCTAAATAAAATTAGGTAGGTAGGTAGGTAGAGAGGGGGATTTCTATAGGATGTTTTCTTCAAGATGCTTTGAAGATTGTATGTTGTTAGTTCTGTTTACATTCTGTTTTCCTCCAATATTCTCAAGCCTTGGAGGCATTTCTTTATTTTTGATTTTATTACACAACAACTATGAGAGATATGTCAAGCCAAGGGGAACATTGATGTGCTAAAGCAGGAGTTCTCAACCTTTTTAAGCTTCAGGGGCCCAGACGGCCATTTTGCCCTTCCTCCACCACATGGCACTTCCTGGTGTGGTGGAGGCAGGGGGGGCACATGAAATAGTGCTGTTGTCCGCATTCGGCCCATGGGCTGAAGGTTGAGAATCCCTGTGCTAAAGTCTATCCAGTGAGTTTACTGGCTTTTTGATGCAATGATCTGACAGTTGGTTGGACAGCTTTCCCGATGCTTACTTTGGGGTCACCCTTCTACTTTGAAAGCAATTAATTGGAAGTAGATAAATAGGTTCCGCTTCGGCAGGAAAGGTACCAACGTTCCGGCGTCTAGTCCTGCCTACTGCATGACCACAGAAACACCTACAGATGCAGATAGGCTCTAGCGGAGACGAGCACTAAAACCTAGAGTTGGATACGACTGGCTTTTGAGCCAGGGTGACTTGGTTAATTGATGTATTTTAATATGGTATTGATCCTGTAAGCTGGCCACTGAATGTCATATTCAAGTGACGTAGAAATCAGATGCACTGTTTTGACCACACACGGATGCGTATGGTGGTCTGAGACTTAGGGTGAAACAGGGTGCTGATTTGCATAGCGTTGCTTACATGGCTCTCTATGTAATTAATAAATAATTAGAAGCTGTCAAGTTGATTCTGACGGACGGAGACCCTCACCGGACTTTCTAGGAGGACCGTAACTTGAAGCGATTTCTCCTACTTGTACTCTGGTGTCCTTCCAATCCCTCGGTCCAGGGGGCACCCAGAGATCATGTAGCTTGACCCCAGGCTGCCCAGGGTACATGAGCCCCCCATCTGTCCCACATGTTCCCGGTGATCTTGGCAGGCCCCTGTTCTAAGAAGCACCATAGGTATGTGAACTCTGGATCTCTGGTTTTGCCGGCTGCCTCTTCAACCCACTGAACCGTGCCAGTCGGATTTCCATATCCAGATGCAAAATGAAGCTAAACAGAAACAGACGTTCAAAGCATCTCACCTGTGTTAGAAAGAGTTTGACCAAATGTCCAGAAGATGTTGGGCATCCAAGCACCAACTAAAGATTTAGATGTTCGAAGCAGTAGCCGGGTCAGTCTGCGCAAGCATATCTGATGAAGTGGACTTGGTCCATGAAAGCTGACATTTAAATACAGGATTTAGTTTTAAAGGTGCCACAGCATTTTTTTTTGGTCTTTTTCCCCCTGCTGTTCTGTTTTGTTTACTCTCAGATATGCTAAAGATTTAGGATGCCCACTTTCTGGTTTCTGATCTTTGGCTGAAATTTTGTCCGGGCAGCCCTCCGCATTGAGGACATTGCTCCCCAAAGGAGCTAAATGTTCAAACTTCATCCCTGTATGTGAATCCTTCCCACAGGGAGTCAATAGCTCCCGCTTTAAAAAATAAGATATGATCATTATTCTAGAATGCAAGAGCGCAGGGCTAGCGAGACCAGAAGCTTTTCCCACTCTTGCTCGTAATATTTGTATCCTATTCTGTCACAAGGTGGATGGTGGCTTCGTTGGACGGATGTTTCATCCCAGACAGAAATGTGGCTTTCTTTATTCATTTATCAGAAGCACTCTGCACAATTAAAAGAATGCAAACTGTAGTCAAGTCGTCCTAGTAACTAACATAGGTGGGAAGTTGCTTTTTGTTTCCCACACTCGGACAGATCTGTGCCGATGCAAAAACTGTACTTTAAGTTCTTTTTTGGTTCTACCAACTCCCAACTACAGAACTACCAAGTGATTTCCAGGTACTGTAACCAACTTCTCGGGGTGACTAGGGACTTGTTCTGGGGTTCCATCAGTTTTAAGGGGTGGGTTAAGGAGCCCTGGTGGCACTGTGGTTAAACTACTGTACTGCAACCAGAAGGTTGTGAGTTTAATCCTGACCAGGGCTCAAGGTTGACTCAGCCTATTGTGCACTAAACTCTATGTGGGCAGCATGTAAGTGTGATTGCTTTGCTTTATTCTTTAATTCTGAGTCAGCCATGGGTTGAGTGGAGCGGGATATAAATTTTAAAAATAAATAAATAAATAAATAAATAAATAAATTCATTGTTATAATCCTGGTATTCTCTGATGTTCCTTCAAGATTCCTTAAAAAAACACCTCGACCTTAAGCTGGAGCCAGGTACCGCCTTATTGACAGAAGTTGAGGATATTGATCCATATTTATATCTATCTATCTCTATCTCTATATTTATATCTATCTCTATCTATCTCTATCTATATATCTATGTCTATATCTATCTATCTATCTATCTATATCTATCTATATCTATATCTATATATCTATATCTATCTATATCTATATATCTATATCTATCTATATATCTATCTATAGATAGATAGATAGATAATTGTTATCTGTTTTCTTTTCTTGACAGTTGCAAGACAATGTGTTGCAAGAAACTGGAAAAAACAATCTAACGTTGAAAGTGGAGGAATGGTATAAAGAAATATGGAATATTGTGTTGCATGATAAGCATACATAGGAGTTGAACCAAAAAAAAGGGTATAATTAAGGAAAATAAATTTTGGGAAATATGGAAACCATTTGTACATTGTACAAATATAAAGGTGGTAAACCAGTGTCAGAACAACTGAGTTTCTGGAAGCATTAATATTTAATATAATGCTAAGACAAATGCAATCTCCAGGGCTTTGTAAATATCACTGGTGTTTTATGATCTTCTGTTTGTTATTATGTTTCTAAAATACTGGGAGTAGTTTATATTATTAGATTATAGATATAATAGAGTAAGTATATATTTAATTATATATATATATATAATTGTATATCAATATATTACAAATTTATTATCCAAGAAATATATAATACAGTAAGTGTATCAACATGGGAAATACTCTTTATATCAGAGAATTTTCTTTCTTTCTTTTGATTTGTGTTTTGTGTTTTACTTTATAATGTAATGTAATGTTATTTTATATGTTTATTTTTTAAAAATAATAATTAAAATTAAGTTTTTTTTAAAAAAAAAACACCCTGTCCTCAATTTTCTTTTAGGATGGGTTGGATGGCAGCCAAGAAGATGGCATGCATTTAATGCAGATGTTTTGAACCTTTCACTGTTAGCTATGGCTTCTCTCCATGTGTTAATGGACACCAGGCATGGTAGATAGTTGGCATTATCGATACAGGTTGGCTTCAAGCATCCAGTAATGATTCTGGAGCTTTCATTGACAGCTGCATCAAGCTGAATTATACCACACCAGATGGACATATTCACCCTCAGAGTAGCTTTAAGGCCAAAGTTGTGGTTCTTTGCTTGTGTGTAACTAACTTATTCCCAAATAGCTTTTGAAGAACATCTTTCCTTGTAGAGAACTTTGGCTTTGCTCAGTGGTTTACATGATTATATGAAAACCCAGTATTGACTTGACAGCACATGACTGTTATTAATTATGACCTAAAGTTAAATCTAGATATTTGGGGTCAAACTTAACATCTAGTTGGAAGACCTTCCAGTCAACCAGATGCTTCTAAGATGCCTGCTTGTTTCTCAGCTGGAAGAAACAGATTTCAGTCTTTGGTAGGATTCGGTTTAAGTTGGTTTATTTCACGACATGCACCAGGTTCTTCTAATGCATCTGTGTAGAAATAGTTTATCATCTCAGAAGAATCCGACTGGGCAGCAAACCTGAGATCGTCGGCACAAATGAAACTTCTGGTGCCATGCAAGGTGGTAGCTGATCATGGGTATTGAGGCTAAAGAAACCAGAAACCAGAATCCTGCTGGGATAGGTCATTTGTTTGAGTCCTCCATTGACTGAGTTGTCCTTGAAAAGTAATGAAAAATATGCCGTTTTGCAAAAGGGTTGTTGAACCTTGAGTGGTCAAAGCAAAAAGTGATTTGATTTATGCTTCTGGGACCAACTGCAGATATCTTGTCTGAGTGAATTTTGCAGATGCCCCCCTAAAAAAAAAGGAAAAAAAGCATTTTATGGCCACTTAGCAGAAATAAAACCTTTAATTTCTAGGTATGATCAGGTGCAGTTCGGGATGCAGAGAGAGGAGATGGTTTATACAAGTGGAAGATTTTAGGTGAGGGAGAAATTTGCTTTATCCCCGGGCCTTTAAAACACAGACTCCACCCTTCTGTCGTCTACATTGTCTGAACTCCATATTTTGTGTGTGTGTGTCCAATTCAATTAAAAGGATTGTGCCTGAGAAAGAAGGTCCTGAATGCTACCATGTCCTCCGGGTCATCTATGCCATTGCTATTTCGTTCCACGGCCATGCCACAGAGCCACGATTTTGACCTGTGGAAGGACTATATGAACCTCTCAAAGGTGGTAGCTGAGATAGTTGAAAACCGCAAGAAAGCCCAGGTTTGTCCTTCAATTTGGGACACCCTCATCTGCGATCCCATGCCCCCGGTCCTGTTTGGGAATGGAACGGATGCCGTGGCACATGGGGCCAACGATAACATGGCCAGCGGAAGCAGTAGTTCGGATGGTGGTGCAAACGGCACCGTGATGACCCACCGAGCAGGTAAAGAGATTTGCAACTTCTGCAAACATAATGGAGAGTCAAGAAATGTTTATTCTTCACACCCTCTGAAAAGACCCGATGGGGTTGTGGTGTGTCCCATTTTGCGGAATTACACCTGTCCACTATGTGGTGCCACGGAAGACAAGGCCCACACGCTGAAGTATTGCCCACTCAACCAAAGGAAGCAGTCGCTGTACCGCAAATGTGGACGCAACTCTGCCGGACGGAAGGTCAAGAGATAAGATGTTGGTGGAAGACGAGATCGTAAAACCTGCGACGGAGAGAGGGAGACGACAGTTTTAGAAATCAGTGTTTGGGGGGAGGCAAAAGGGGGGAAACCAGGAATCAATGAGGGAGTGAGAAACAACTCCAGAAAAACCAACGTAATTTTTCTTTTCTAGTGCTTCTTTGCAAAATTTAAGAGAACACTTTGTTTTTATACCATTTGCTTTGAATAAGAAGGAGGTTGGGACTCCCAACTGGAAGCATCCCCCCAAGTTATGCATAAACACTTGTTGACTTTAAATCATGTTGACGTCCAATGGAAGCAGTGAGTTGCCTTTAAAAAAAAAAAAGAACAATTTAGGGAAAGAGATTGCTACTATTTTTCTTTTCTAGATTTTGTTTTGGTACACATGGGGAAAGTGTATACGGTTTGAACAGAAACACAAATATTTTTTTTAAAAAAAATAACCCCTGAAAAGTATCTTTCTTTAGGTCTTCTGTCTGGTCTGACGTTGTTTGCCACATGCAAATGTATAATTTCTTTTTTCAATGGATACATTGAATGGGTTGAATTCAATAAATGCTGCTTCCATGTTTTCAAAAATGTTGCGTCCCAATGCCTAGGTGGAGTGCGATGGTGTGGATTAAATAGGCACGCTTGGATTTGGGTGGAGGAGATGTGATATATGACAAATGGTGCGCCGGAGCTCAGATGTCCCATTTTAGTTTGGCACCTTCTTATATGAATCTCATGAAGTGGCTTAATAAATGAGCCACTTCAGAACATCAGTAAATTGAACGATTCCTTTACTCCTTGGCAGAAGAAGTGAATTTTTAAAGGACTATACTGGATCATTGCTGATGTGCTAGGTAAAGGTAAAGGTTTCCCTTGCTCGAAAGCCAGTCGTATCCGACTCTACGGTGCAGTGCTCATCTCTGTTTCTAAGCCGAAGAGCCAGCGCTGTCTGCTTCTGCAGACGTTTCCGTCTGATGTGCTACATCAGTTATTAAGAAAACCTCTTCTTCGTCTCATTTTAAAGCACTAATTGGGAAACTGCTGGCTATCACATCCAGTGCTGTGGATTTTGCTCCAAACAGTTTCTTGACTGGGTATTTAAGACCAAGCAAGGGTAAGATTATTAGTATTTAAATAAGTGACATTGTGTAGTTTTACTGTCCTACTCTAGTCTTTTGAAAAATTCACTTCTTCTGGCTGTCTAGGGTACTGCAGTGGCCCAAGTCGCTAAGATGCTGACTGGGAAGCGGAAGGTCAGCAGTTCGATTCCTGAGTACTGCAGGACGGAATGAGCTCCCGTCTTCGTCCCAGCTCCTGCCAACCGAGCAGTTTGAAAGCAAGAAATTGCAAAGTAGATAAATAGGGATCACTTCGGTGGGAAGGTAACAGCGTTCCGTGCGCTCCGGTGACTAGTCATGCCTGCCACATGACCACGGAAACGTCTGCAGAAGCAGACAGCGCTGGCTCTTCAGCTTAGAAACAGAGATGAGCACTGCACCCTAGAGTCGGATACGACTGGCTTTCGAGCAAGGGAAACCTTTACCTTTACCTGGCTGTCTATCAAGGAACAGAGGACATCTCAATGTCCGGTAGTAGCTTAAGCCAAGATATCAAAGATTCAAACCAGAAGGAGTCTTGATAGTAAAGGTAAAGTTTTCCCATGCTCGGAAGCCAGTCATATTCGACTCTAGGGCTCAGTGCTTATCTCTGTTGCATAGCCAAAGAGCCAGCGCTGTCTGCTTCTGCAGACGTTTCCATGGTCATGTGGCAGGCATGACTCGACACTGGAGTGCACACGGAACGCTGTTTACCTTCCCACCGAAGTGGTCCCTATTGATCTACTTGCAATTTCTTGCTTTCCAACTGCTTGGATGGCAGGAGCTGGGGCAAAGACGGGAGCTCACTCTGTCCTGCAGTACTCGGGAATTGAACTGCTGACCTCCCGCCTCCCAGTCAGCATCTTAGCCACTTGAGCCAGCCAGAAGGATTCACTGGAAACAAGTGAAATTAGAGGGATCCTATTTGCACTAAAAAATAGAAGCTCCCAACCAGCTAAAAAAGGCAAAGTTATAAATGTTCAGGCGACAACTTGGTTCATTCCAGCAATTACATTTGTCCGGGAAAATAACAACAAACCAACCTGTCTCTGCAGTGAAACAAGAAAAAGGCAACCTTTTCTCAAAAACCAGTCGTATCTGACTCTAGGGTTCAGTGCTCATTTCTGTTTCATAGCCGAAGAGCCAGCACTGTCTGCTTCTGCAGACGTTTCCATGGTCATGTGGCAGGCGTGCCTAGACACCGGAGTGCACGGAAGGCTCTTTACCTTCCCACCCAAGTGGTCCCTATTTATCTACTTGCAATTTCTTGCTTTTGAACTGCTAGGTTGGCAGAAGCTGCATCACTCTGTCATGCAGTACTTGGGTCTTGAACTGCTGACCTGCTGACCTTCCAGTCGTCAGGTTCAGCGTCTTAACCACTGAGCCACTGCAGTGGACCAAACAATTAGCTCAGGGGTTCTCAACCTTTTAAAGCTGGGGTCCAGGTCACACTCCTTCAGATAGCTTCTGGGGCCGGATGGCCATTTTGCCCTTCTTCCACCACATGGCACTTCGTGAAACGGTGCCGTGGGCCGTCTTCGGCCCACAAGCCGCAGGTTGAGATTCCCTGAACTAGCTAAATGTCCATCTGATTACATACTTTCTAGTCTTTTCCTTTGGTTATTGCCTGGCAGGGAATTGTGCAACAGCCTGCTCAGAACTAAACATCTGTATTTGGAAGAAGGTCCTTGTCCTTCTTCTTCCATGTCTAGGCCAGATGTGAAATTGATAGAATGAAGGCACCTTTTGGTGAATTCGTTCTGCAGTTCCTTTTGCCTGACCTAGCCGTGAGAAAGATTAGCCAGCACACAAGATGGCCGTTAGCAGGGTATGCCCGATTGTGGTTCAAAAATACCACAATCTTCCAGGAGGCTCTTTCTGTGCCAGAGACATGCACCGATGAGAACTTAAGTTTGGCCAACACAAACTCAAGAAAGTGGCTTCATTTTGGCAGTCCAGGGCTTGATCAGGGCACGAAAGAAGAAGAACTAGAGCCGTGATGGCGAACCTTGGCACTCCAGATGTTCTTGCACTTCAATTCCCAGAAGCCCAAGCACCCTGTGAATCCACATGAACGGGTTTACAATACTGCGATTCATCCAGCCCATGCTGCCCTCGTCGCTCCCTGAAGTGGAAGTAAAACGCGCCCGTACGGTTAAGACTCTTCTGGGTTAACCCTTCCTCCGTACGGACGCGTTTTACTTCCATTTCCGGGAGCGACGAGGACAGCGCGGGCCTTTACCTACTTTGAAACTATGGATAAGGTTTAAAGCTACACGCACACAGCATGCACACAGGAAACACACACCACACACCACATGCACACACAAGCTACAAATGGATGGCAAACGTGGAGTTTATTGCAGAACTGGCGGATGGGGCCCTGTAGACAGACGGAAGGGGTTATCTTGCTAAGATGCGCTACCGTTTCATCCGAGATGGTTGGCCCACCTCACAGGTGGAGTGGATCTATATTTTCTTCTCTGAGAAATATAACGTAACAAAAAGGTCAGGTGAGCACCAGAGATTGGAAAGGCCACCCTCGCGCGCACCCCCCCCCCAAAAAAATCCTACCATTCCCTCTAATCTTCATTTCTTTTCTACTTTGCATTTAGCCATCACACACCGATAGCAACATTGACCTCCTCTCATTGGAAGGATGTTCAGGATGATGCCGATACCCAAATGAAAAAGGATGCACAAAAACCATTTGTGAAAAAACTCTGTAGACAGACTATTATGCACGTAGGCTTAGTAACTGCTCAAAGAATTTATTGTAAAAGTCAATATAAGAAGTTAGAAAAGTAATTAAAAAAACCTAATTAAATGTCCTTGCTTGCAGGTATAAGTTTCAAAAATACAACGCTCAGAAGAAAAATGCTCAGAAGAAAAATTCTCAAAACTGTAACACTCGGAAGAAAATTTGCCAAAACGTAGTCCAAAAACGTAGTCTTGTACAAAAACTTAAATCTTGTAGAAGTAATATTTCCGAAGCTATCCCGGTAAATAAAGCTTTTCAGACTGAATGTCTTTCTTCAAGGAATCAGTTCATTAGTTAGATTATATCCCGTGTCCATCGCCTCTCTACGTGATCTGTATATTGTGCGTTGGGACGTGGGACTTTTCTAACTTCTTATATTGACTATTACTATAAATTCTTTGAACAGTTATTAAGCCTACGTGCATAATAGTCTGTCTACAGAGTTTTTTCACAAACGGTTTTTGTGCATCCTTTTCAAGTTACACCGTTTGGCCCCATTTCCCCGCTGTTGTCAATACCCAAATGTGCTATTTGCTTTGATTTCTGTTATCAGTTAAAAAAGGGTCTTATGGCCTCTACTAGGGACTGCGGTGGCTTAGTGGTTAAGACACTGAACTTGGTGACTGGCAGGTCAGCAGTTTGAGACCCAAGTACTGCATGAGGGTGTGAGCTCCCGTCGTCTGTCCCAGCTCCTGCCAAACGAGCAGTTTGAAAGCAAGAGATTGCAAGCAGATAAACTGGAACCACTTCGGTGGGAAAGGTAACACCGTTCTGTGTACTCCGTTGTCTAGTCATGCTTGCCACATGTCCAAAGAAACGTCTGCAGACACAGACAGCGCTGGCTCTTTGGCTATAAATGGAGATGGGCACTGAACCCTAGAGTCGGATATGACTGGCTTTCAAGCAAGGGTGACCCTTACCTTTACCTTTATGGCCTCTACTACAGGATATCTATGGGTTAGATTTGCTTTACACGTGGGGAAAAACAATAAATTGGGTTTTTACCTGAGTGGGCGGCATAAAAATTGAAATAAATAAATAACTCTTGTAGATTAATCACATACTTATTTTTTAAAAAATCGATCTTCAGAAGTCCTGAAGTCACAGTTGGATGGGGGAATATAGGATAGATTTATCAACTACTAGCAGACTGAGGCATGGCTAGTATTTACCGTTTGTTGTTGACTTGACAAGTGCAGGCACCTGTAAAATCACAGAGAAAGCAAGGTTATATGTAAAATCTTGGAGGGGGATGACAGATTCCTCTTTACACAATCCAATTATCTCTGGTGGCTTTATCATTCATTGACTTTAATCCCATTTCATGTCGTGAAGCAACTGCTGTAAAATATTATTATTATTTATTAATTTTCTTCCCAATCTGGGGTGAAAGATTTAGGCTGGCTCAGGGCTGAATGCTATGTTACACATAACCCATAGTTCGTCTTCTTTCCCCTCCTTTTTCTGTCATGGCTACACAGTTCTAAAGAGGGGACGCTCTTGCATTAAAACGCACCTTCTAGGTGTTTGAACAAAGATGCTATTCCCTTTTCTTTATGTGATCAAAGTATTCTAATTTTCAAACTGTTGTGCCTTTTACAATTTCTTGATCTTTATTCGTTTGCGTTAGTACTTCTTTGTAGGTCACACTCAAGATCCAGGAAATTATTAGCAATGTAAGGGGTTGCGGTGGCTCAGTGGTTAAGAAGTTTGCTTTGTCAGCTGGAAGGTTGGCAGTTCAAGACCCGAGTACTGTATGACAGAATAAGCACCCTTCTCTGTCCCAGCTCCTGTCAACCTAGCAGATCGAAAGCAAGAAACTGCAAGTAGAGAAATAGGGACCACTTTGGTGGGAAAAAGATCATGGGGACATGAAAAGAGCCTCATTCGGGCATCCTCTGAGCAGAGTTTCTCCAGCAAAAATCCTTTCAACCCAGAATAATTTCTGACATGAAATTATTATTATTAGCAATCTATATATATAAAGCAGAGGTGTCCTCTTGTATGTGATGAACACAAATCTATACCTCTGCACTGATCATTCTGTAACATGGCACACACGTACCTTGGGCGTGCTAGATGGTCACTGTGGGGGTCACAAGCCTCATGGGGGGGTGTATGCCCCTAAATTAATCTGCAAAGGGAAGTATACTCGAGAGGAGGGTGTGTGTGTGTCCCAGTGGTAGTATCCATAGTGGTATTATCCATAGCCCCAGGTAGGTCACCTGATTGTGACATCATCGTGAGCTGGGCAGGGGCCTGACACAGGTAGCCGGACACATAGTGATGCTAATATCATAACCCCAGGTAGGTCACCTGATTGTAGTTAATTGTAACTACAATTGAAAAAATACCCCGGGCAAAGCCGGGTAATCGGCTACTGTATAATAAATCCAAATTTCAATGGCGTCTGTCTGGTTTTATATACAGGTGTCCCCCTCCCAATCCAACTTCAAGCCAAAAATTTTTGTCTGACTTACATAGCTGTTCCTCTAGAACGTAAATATCGTCTTGCTGAAAAGAAGTTAAAAGACATTTATGAGTTAATGATAGAAAAGCACCTCTGTTAAATTGACTTGCAGAGACAAGATGATAGGGAAGCATCTTTCCTACAGTTTGGGAATGATGTCCCAAATCACAGCCACACCAAAGTTTGCAGATGTGTAGCAAACAGTGTGAAACATCTGCCCGGCTGAAACCACCAATGCTTTAAACATTTTGGTATCCTGGTTACCACCTCTTTTTGCCTTGCTTATTCATTTTTTTTATACGAAGAGACAAGAGAAATCCATTTGTCCTTCCCCCAGCAAGGATTCCTAAAATGCCACAGTCCAAATACTGACCTTTTCCCATCTCTGTTGACAAAAATATTTACAACCCCCCCTCCCCATTAATTGTCTTCCTTGCATGGTTTATAAATAACAGCAGCACCACTGCATTACAAATAATAATAATAATTGTCTGCTACTTGGTCCTATACTAAATTAAGTGTGCTGAATCCAAATCTGAAGACCGATATATCAGGATCTTAAGTTAATTATCCGGTTTATTAACAAAAAAAAAATATTGACAATAAATCCAATTTATTAATAAAAATTGTCCAGTTTATTAATACAGCTGTGCCTACTCATCTTTAGCTCAAAACAGACTCACTATGGCCTAGCTGTACTATCCAATAAGATGGTTTCACACTAGAGACAAGCCCTTGGTCTATCTCGCTTTATATACCTATTTCTGACGTCAGCTCACTGACATGCCCAGCCGCGCTGGAACATGCATGTCACCAGGGGACATGATTCAGCTGAGGCAGTGGCAGGCATAGTGGTAGCTGCAAGTGTTCCCATGTAAAAATACATTACCCACTTACCAACCATTTGAACAGCTATAGCACGCCTTAAAATCTGTATGTGATAGGCAAATTCTGAGTTCAGGTTTGGAGTCGGCACACTCGATACCACGTAAATCACACGTGTTATTCCCAGTAGCAAAATCGTTGTTGTGCAGTGTAATCTAATTGCAAGGAAGCTAAAAATCAAATGACACAGTGATGTGGACGGCTGCAGAAACAGGTTACAAACCATGTTCCCTGGGAGCCCAAAAAGTCTTGAGAAAATGACCTTGACTTGATGCTCAAAAGTTGACTATTGAGATGCTACTTCGGAGAGATATTGGCTGTAGAAGGACTACGCCATGTGAAGGCCTTTGTTGGGGCTTCCTTGCATCTCATACAGCAGGAGTAGCACAGAATTGCAGGTCTTAATGTTGGGTTTGCCGGCATCTATGGGTGGCCAGGATGCAACCCTTCTCCACCTAGCAAGGGACAGCCAAGAACCTTAGCAAGCCTAGGAAGGAAAGATCCTCACCAGGGATTCCTGAAGTTCCTTCAGTTGGTGGACCTTCTGCTTGATCTTGTCATTGTCCCTGGAATTCAAGGCGGGGAAATGAGATGAAAGACCGGGAGGATCCATCCTAATTTTTTAGTCTCACTAGATGTTTTATGTTAGGAAACAACCCAGTCCTTTGAGATACATGCCTTCTTGTTATACAGTCAATTTTAATTGTCCAAGCAATGCACATCTTTCTGGAGATATATAAACATATATTAAAACATATCCAACCCTAGGGCTCCGTGATCATCCCTGTTTATTGCCAAAGAGCCAACGCTGTCTGCGTCTGCAGACGTTCCTGTGGACATGTGGCAGGCATGACTAAACACCGGCATGCACAGAGTGCTGTTTACCTTCCCACTGAAGTGGTACCTATTTATCTACTTGCAGTTCCTTACTTTCAAACTGCTAGGTTGGCAAGAGCTGGGACAGAGGTGGAAGCTCACTCCGTCGTGCTGCACTCAGGGTCTCGAACTGCTGACCTGCCAACCTTCCAGTCATCAAGTTCAGTGTCTTAATCACTAAGCCGCAACAGTCCTTACACCCCACCGAATGTTAAGGCAGAAATGCATCAATTTTAATTGGATAGTTTCATCTCACAGCTAGTAGTTCTGAAACAGGAATGCAACATACAAGCAGAGTAGACCAAAAGGCTAACAAAATAGTAGGTAAAAGTAAATTGCACCCCCCCCCCGCCTTAATGCAAACCTCAACATGTTTATGCAGACCTGTCACCTCCTGACATCTTTCTGTTAAGACTCTGATTCAGAAACCAGAGATTATTTTTGGCTGGCTGAGGAATTCTGGGAACTGTGGTCTAAAAGAAAGGAACTTTCTCCATTATCTGCTCCGATACGGACGGCAATGTTTTCTGAATGCCTCAAATAAGCAGCAGCTTCAAATAAACTTGAACTGGCATTTCCTGCCAGACATAGAAAATGCTCTCGAAAGCAAAACACACACCATCTGCACCCTAAAAAACCCATTTAGCCAATTGCTGCTGGATGATATTAATGGTCAACTCAACAGAAAACAGTTTTCTGCATTCCTATGCTTTTCTTGTGCAGAGATATTGCTCCAGTGTCTAAATTTGTTTTATCTGGCTTGGAGGCGTTTATGACAGAACCCAGATTGTACAAAACAGTTTTTTTCTAATGAACAGGCCATCGAATAGTTCGATAAACAGTACCTCAATAAGACAAAAATAAACAATACCTAAGTAAGAGTTCTTCCCGCGACTTGAAGTCTGTTGAGAAGGAGGAGTAGTTAGTGAGGATAATAGATTATGATGGAGAAAAAGATGGTTAAAAGTTTCACTAAGCGTTTGTCTTCTGCTTCTCTCCAATGTGGTCAAATTTGGTCAGAATAGTGGTTTGTGATGATCGTTGATGATGGTGGGCGCAGCAAAGGAAGATCTTCCGTCTACTCAAATATTTTGCTCAAAGCAACTGCTTCATACAATTTCATATTAAAGGTAAGCAGGTAAGACCAACATGCTCAAGTGGGGGCTGCCTCTGGACAACACGCTGTGTGAATGTGGAGAGATACAGGATCCGGCTCATATGCTGGTCTGCCGATTAACTACTGGAAACCTGCACCGATGGGGACTTAAGTTTGGCAAATGACAAAGCCAAGAAAGTGGCTTCATTTTGGTGGTCTGGGGTTTCATCGGGACATGAAAGAAGAATATTAGCGCTGTGTGTATCCTGAGTGCAGGATTGTTCCAAGGCCTTTTATCCCCTGAGCTAAACAAGAAGATGACAACCTCCATCTAAGTCCCATAATAACAACTTCGTGTCCGAAATTATTCTGGGTTGAAAGGATTCTTGCAGAAGGAACTCCGCTCAGGGAACGCCTGGATGAGGCTCCTTTCATGTCCCTAAGAGCTGGGACGGAGACAGGTGCTCAATCCATCCTGCAGTACCTGGGTCTCGAACTGCGGACTTGCCGGCCTTCCAGCTAACAAGGCGAGCTTCTTAACCACGGAGCTGCCGCAGCCCTTTATCTAAGTCCCCTGCGTCAAAGTCAAGCAGCCAAGTAGTTGAATTTCACTACAAGTGCCAGTGATGTCTCCACCACGTCAGGAAGATGACACTCAACTAAACTTCTTCAGGGGCTTCTCGGAGGGATGTCGCAGCATCACTAACTTGACACATGCTTCCTAACCCTAACCCTAACCCCGTGATGGCGAACCTTGGTACTCCAGATGTTCTTGGACTTCAATTCCCAGAAGCCCAAGCACCCTGTGAATCCACACGAAGAGGTTTACTGTGATTCATCCTGCCCACGCTGCCCTCGTTGCTCCCGGAAGTGGAAGTAAAACGCGCCCGTACAGAGGAAGGGTTAACCCAGAAGAGTCTTAACCGTACAGGCGCATTTTACTTCCGCTTCTGGGAGCGACGAGGGTGGCGTGGGCCGGATGAATCGCAGTAAACCCCTTCGTGTGGATTCACGGGGACTTGAGCTTCTGGGAACTGAAGTCCAAGAACAACTGGAGTGCCAAGGTTCGCCATCACGGCCCTAACCTAATCCCAAACTTCCCAAACCCTGCTCCAGACGTAAACACCTGCTTCAAACACTCAGTCTCACCCAGGCCAGGCTATCTGGACTTCAGATAAAGGGAAGTGTCCCAAATCTTGATACCCAAGAGGCTCTGAAATGTCACTCACCCTCGTTTTCTTCCCTCAGCCTTGAATTCTGTAAGGACAGGAGAAGATGATGGTGTGGATTAGAAGCTTTCAGTGGAGGTGAGTTTCTTACCTTTGTTTACCTTCTTCAATTGGGGGTTGTCCCGAGTAGAAAAAAACAGATATTGTAAGAAAAATAAGGAGCTCTCCAAATCCTCTGAGATGCAAATAGTCTTTCAACTGGGTTAGCACGGGGCTGCGGTGGCTCCGCGGTTAAGAAGCTCACCTTGTTAGGTGGAAGGCTGGCAAGTTGGCAGCTCGAAACCCGGGTACGGCAGGACGGATTGAGCGCCCGCCTCTGTCCCAGCCCTTGGGGACATGAAAGGGGCCTCATTTGGGCGTTCCCTGAGCGGAATTTCTTCCGCAAAAATCCTTTCAACCCAGAATAATTTCTGGCACAAAATTATTATAACTGGGTTAGCATCTGCTTCAGGGATCTAAATCTCTTGTTGTTATTATTAGTATTAGTAAAGGTCAAGGAATCCCTTGCTCAAAGGCCAATTGTGTCTGACTCTAGAGGTTGGTGCTCATTTGCGTCTGGTCATGTGGCAGGCAAGACTAGACACTGAGTGCTGTTACCTTCCCACCGAAGCGGTACCTATTTATCTACTTGCAATTTCTTGCTTTCGAACTGCTAGGCTGGCAGGAACTGGGACATATGACGGGAGCTCACTCAGTCATACATCACTCGGGTCTCAAACTGCTGACCTGCCAAGCTTCCAGTCAAGTTCAGCATCTTAACTACTAAGCCACCACAAGTCCTCTATAATTACACTGCATCGCAAAATGAATGAATGAATGAATAAATAAATAAATAAATAAATATTGTCTGCTACTTGGTCTAATCCATGTGTCCTATACTAAATCAAGTGCGCTGAATCCAAATCTGAAGTCTGATTTTGCCTAGGACGTCAGGATCTTAAGTAAGCAAACCTCATCCTCTTGGTTACGTTCTTGCGTTGATCACGTGGCGTATATATGCCACAAATGTAGCAAAAATTGTCCGGTTTACTAACACAGCTGCGCCTACTCATCTTTTGCTCAAAACCGACTCACTATGGCCTAGCTATACGATCATCCAAATAAGATGGTTTCTGACTAGAGACAAGCCCTTGCTTGGTCCATCTAGCCTTATATATCTCTTTCTGACGTCAGCTCATTGACTTGCCTAGACATGCCTGGCCATTGCTGCAACATGCATGCCACCAGGGGACGTGATTCAGCTGAGGCAGCAGCAGATATAGTGCAAGTGTTATAACGTTCCCATGTAAAAATACATTACCCAATACCATTTACACAGCTACAGCGTGCCTATAACTTAAAATCTGTCCATGATCGGCAAATTCTGTGTTCAGATTTGGAATCAGCACACTCGATATTATGTAAATCGTATGTGTTGTTCTCAGTAGCAAAATCGTAGTTGTGCAGTGTTATTTACTACATTTATATCATACCTCTCCCCCCCAAATGAGTTTAAACCAGCATACGTGGCTCTCCATATATCTACTTTATTCTCACAACGACCCTGTCGGGTAGAACGAGAAAAGTGTGACCAGCCCAGAGTCATAGAGCTTCATGACTGAGTGAAGCCACATCTCTTGAATCTGTGTCTTACACTCGATATTCTACCAGACAAATTCTCAAGGTCCAGGGGAAAAAAGTTTCCCTCCCTCCTGATAATATCCAGAAATGGAGGCGAATGTTTTGTAATGCTCACCATCTGCCTCAAGTTTGTATTAGCCTTCTGGAGTGATCTGACCTTCTCCATCTGCAGGAAACAAACATTTCAGAGGTTAGCTGATATTTTAATTTAGCCCAGGGGTGCCCAAACTTGTCGGGCCATGGGCCAGTCATGTGGTTCATCGGACCGGTCACGTGGTTCCTCCCAACGGAAGCGGAAGTAAAAGCGCCTTGCAATCTGTTTTGCAACAGATATGCTTTGCAGCCGGATGAGATAGATTTTAGGTTGCCATTTTCTCTGCTTAAACCAGGGGTGCCCAAACTCCGGCCCCTGACGCCGATTCATCCGGCCCACACCACCCTCGTCTCTCCCGGAAGTGGAATCGGGCTGTAGTTTGGGCATCTCTGATTTAGCCAGTGTCATGCGCAAGAAATAGCTGGACTAATTTGGTTGCCATCGTTGTCCTAAAAAAAAAAAAACTTCTCCTAAGAAATATGGGTATCAAAGGTTTTCTAGTATTCTCCAATCACTCAACTGTCTGCAGAAAACTTATTATCTGTTCCTTATTATTATTATTTAATTGTGATTTATATTTGCTATAGCTGGCTAGAGAGTTCAGTGGTTTGGGTAGGAGCCAGAGGGTGGGAGTTTGATTCGCCAATGTGCGTCGGAAGAAGGGAATGGTAAAATTACTTCACTACCTAGAAAACCTTAAAAAGGGTCACCGTAAATCAAAATCGATCTGATGATACACAATTATTATTATATTTATGCATTCAGTGGCTGTTCTGCAGTGCCACTGAAAACATTTAACCAGCAACCTGTAATCATATGTATATTTGTTTTATGACGGCTGCTTCTAGTTGATAGGTTAATGAGCCACACCTTATGAAGTTGAGCTTGTCCTAATTCCTAGAATTTAGCGCAAGGGTTCTCAACCTATGGCCCGTGGGCCAGAACCGGCCTGTGGCACAATTTCATATGGCCTGCATCGCTGCCACATTTACAACATCTGTGTACGTGTGTTATGGCAACGTTCACGGCAGAGGGAACCACCAGGCTGTTTGATGGGGCGTGGTCCGGCCCATGGCTTAAAAAGGTTGAGAACAGCCAAAATCAGCAGCTTCTAAAAGATTGAAAGATTTCACCAAGTTTTGGCTTTTGAAAGATTTATATTCAAAATATAAATTAATACCAGGGCCGGCTCTACTGTTAGACAGGGCGAGGCAGCTAACCCAGACAGCAAATTTGTGTGTGTCATGAGTTATTCTATCAGTTATTTAATTATTTTATGTAATCTGGCCAGGTTATCCTGCTATGGTAATAGAGTAGACCCTACTGCCAGTGACTTAATGCTGAGTGTCAGGTGGTGGTTAACTAACTGGACCACCCTGAGGACTAACGGTTTGGGTGGCGAAGTCCACAGGGAAGGGTGATGGTCCCCAATTGGATTAAATCCCAATTGAATCCATCTTGAGGGAGGGCAGCAGCTTCATCCATCCTGGCCTGGGGATGATGATGGTGATGACTTTGCGTGCCAAAAGGGCTCAGGACCAGAAAGGGACTGGCGGAACTGAATCAGTGCTCCTAGTGCGCGCAATGCGGAGGGCAGATGAAAGGCCACTGCATTATGTTTGCGGGACTGTCTTCCTGACTGATCGCCATGAGGATTGCCAATATTCAGATTCAGATACAGCAGAACAAGAAGAATAAGAAGTTCTTTTTTTTTTTTTACAGTATGGTTATAGCCAGGCAAAAAACTTTTGGTTCTTAAAGGAGACTCACCAAACTTTGGTTTCGCTGTTCCAGTGAGAGAAATCTTCTCTCTTGTTCTGCCATCGTGGGCAGCTGCACAAGAAAGGGGGGTCAGATAGGAGTAAAATTTTCTGTCTCCCCCCAAAAAACAACAACCCCACCCCATCCATTTTTAGTAGCAAACCTACCTGTGTAAGCTGCTCTTGAGACTTGCCTCCAACCTACTCAGGTTAGGATGCCCCCTGATCTTTTCTTGTGAGGTGGCACATGATGTCACAGGTGGTCATGAGTACCTGCAAGGGTCTGGCTAGGAAAAGGTACCTGTAACCTGCTTGGATGGTGCGGCAGAAGGTGGAACGAGTAGCACTTTAGAGACAACCCGTTGTTGAAAGAGGTAATTCCTCAACGGCTGACAGAGTCAGGTTGTCACATGCAGCTTTTCTCACCTCCTCTAATTTACAAATTCGCTTCCTCTATTTGGGGTTTGGTTGTAGGGAGTGAGGTATGAAGAAAGTAAAGGCAAGTATCTCCCTTGCTCGAAAGCCAGTCGTGTCTTAACTCTAGGGCTGTGATGGCGAACCTTGGCACTCCAGATGTTCCTGGAATTCAATTCCTAGAAGCCCAAGCACCCTGTGAATCCACACGAATGGTTTTTCAGCCCACACTGCCCTTGTTGCTCCTGGAAGTGGAAGTAAAATGCGCCCGTATGGAGGAAGGGTTAACCCAGAAGAGTCTTAACCGTCCGGGCGTGTTTTACTTCCGCTTCCGGGAGCGGCGAGGGCCGTGCGGGCCGGATGAATCGCAGTAAACCCCTGAGTGTGGATTCTCGGGGTGCTTGGGCTTCTGGGAATTGATGTCAAAGAACATCTGGAGTGCCAAGGTTTGCCATCACGGCTCTAGGGTCTGGTGCTCATCTTAGTTAACAGCAATGAGTTAGGGCTGTTTGTGTTTGCAGACATTTCCATCATTGTGGCAGACATTACAAGATGCCGAAGTTCACAGAACGTTGTTACCTTTCCCTGCTGAAACGGTACCTATTGACCTACTTGCAAATATTTTTTTTTGAACTGCTAGGTTGGCAAGAGCTGGGACAGCCGATGAGAGCTCACTCTGCCATGCAGCACTCAGGTCTCAAACAGTTGACCTGCTGACCTTCTAGTCGTCAAGTTCAACATCTTAACTACCACGCCACCGCAGTCCTTTACCAAAATACTACAATAACATTTTTCTACCATATTATTTCCCGGAAGGACCACCAGAGAGCGCCAGAGACTTTCATCAAGAAGGCGAAACCATGTTCTGACATGGTTTTAATGACTGCTGTTGCATCCTGGAAAGAAAGAAAAAGGATCGTATGCCTAAATTGGGTAGAAGGGTCAATCCACATAAGTGATCTTTTATAGTTTCATTTGAATTTATATTTTATTTTAATGTTTTAGAGACTGTATACATTGAGCTGATGCCTCTGTGTTGTGGATATCCTGCTTCATTCAATAAATACTGTATGGACCTCTTGGAATGTCATTTGGTTTCAAAGAGACATTCGAAGTCTTATTTAATTCTTCAAGCAACTTCTGCTCTGATTTTGGTGAAAAGAATTCGGGGTGTACATCAGGGGTTCCCAACCTAAGGCCTGTCGGCCAGATCTCACCATCTGGCACAATTTCATGTCCAAGGACATTTGAGAAACAAAATGGCCACCCCCTTTGAAGCTGTTGGGACAGAATGGCCACCCCCATTGTGCAGGCAGGGCAAAATGGCTGTCTGGCCCTTGAAGCTGACTGAGAGAGTGTGACCCAGCTCTCGACTTGAAAAGGTTGGGTACCACTGGTGTCCATCCATCTGTATATCCGTCTATCCGTCTATCCATCTATCCATCTATCTATCTATCTATCTATCTATCCATCCATCCATCCATCCATCCATCTATCCATCCATCTATCCATCCATCCATCCATCTATTCATCCATCTATCTATCTCTCTATCCATCCATCCATCTATCCTTCCATCTATCCATCCATCCATCTATCATCTATCAATCTATCTATCCATCCATCTATCTATCTATCAATCAATCAATCAATCTATCTATCCATCTATCTATCCATCTATTCATCTATTTATCTATCTATCTATCCATCCATCCATCCATCTATCTATCTATCTATCCAGTTTGCAAATACAAAGGTCACAACATGTTTTTATATATACCTACATAACAAACGACAACAGTAATGTATAATAAAACTGGGTGTTACAACGTGTACACCCTGAATTCTTTTCACCAGCCCCAGAGCGGGAGTTGCTTGAAGAATTAAGGAAGAATTCAAACTTCTCTTTCAAATCAAATGAGAACAAAGCCCGAGATCAGATTATTACCCCAGAGTAGGACGTCTACAACTTAGAGGAATTGGTTCAAAACACAGAGCCCTAAAGCCCCAAAATAAAATACATATGAGATACATAGGTGGATTCATCCTTCCAGTATCTCATGCACAAATATATAGGCATTGAACGATGCTCCTTTATCATGTTCCCTCCTGTCATAGACTCGATGGCCGGGCAAAATAAATGTGTGACCTTCTGTTAATAATCTGATATTATCTCCTCCTGAATAGCCTTGACATGAATTGGCACAGCTGTGCTACCCAGGTTTCCCTCTGTTTCCTCTCTCCTTTTTCCTTGGGCCAAATTTATCCCGGGCCATTCCTGCATCCCGTTGCCATAGCAACGGGGTCCAGCTGAAAAACCCTTTCCTTGCCTGGAAATAGACCCAAGCTGCTGGAGTGTGAAGGAAGACGAGGAGAAGAGAGCAAGCCAGCCACTGAGTGGGGGGGCCTTCCTTGCTCGAAAGCCAGTCATATCTGACTCTAGGGTTCAGTGCTCATCTCTGTTTACAGCCAAAGAGCCAGCGCCGTCTGCGTCTGTAGAGTTTCCATGGACATGTGGCAGGCATGCCTAGACACCGAAGTGCACGGAAGGCTGTTTACCTTCCCACCAAAGTCTTGCCTACAAGACAGATCTTGTCTTATCAGGTCTTCTTCTTCCGTGTCGAGGCCAGACGTGAAACTGCCAAAATGAAGCCACCTTTTGGTGAGTCCATTCTGCAGTTCCTTTGGCATGACCTAGTGTGAGAAAGATGAGCCGGCAACTCAAGGTTGCTGTTGCCAGGGTACACCCAATTGTGTTTCAGAAAGAACACAGTCTTCGAGGAGGCTCTTTCTGTGTACTTGTATCATGAAGACTGTCCTGAGAATATAATGCAGTGGTCTTCCATTTTACGCATCACAGCATGACCCCCCATAGCACCACTGATCCAGTCCCTTTCTGGTCCTGAGCCCTTTTAGCACGAATGTCCTCCTAAGCCCCAGGCCAGGATGGATGAAGTTGCTGCCCTCCATCAAGAAGGATTCAGGTGGGATTTAATCCACTTGGGGACCCTCACCCTTTCCTGTGGACTTCAGCACCCAAGCCATTAGTCCTCAGGGTGCTCAGGTTAGTTAACTGCCACCTGATACTCAGCATTGAGTCACTGGCAGTAGGGTCTACTCCTGTGATGGCGAACCTTGGCACTCCAGGTGTCCTTGGACTTCAATTCCCAGAAGCCCAAGTCAGCACTCCTCCTGATCAGGGCTTCTGGGAATTGAAGTCCAAGAACAGCTGGAGAGCCAAGGTTGGTCATCACTGTTCTAAGCTAACATAGCATCTTAGAGACAGAAGGAACAGAAATACGAAGAGGCATCTTTCCCTATCCTTGGCTGGGTTCCCTCTCAGTCCCTTCTCATGCTACCTGGGTAGGTAGCAAGGGACACCTTTCTGGCCTGCTTTATGACCATATCAGGTATAGGGGACAGATGATGACCCTTCCATGAGGAAAAATGAGATTCTCTCTCTCCCCACCCCTTCAACTGGCAGGATCTGGCAGAGGGAGGCTACCACTAAAGGGAAAAGATTAGGAAATGGAGAGGCCGATTTGTTGAGATAAGGACATAGGCAACTATTGATAGATCTGTGTTAACTTTTAATGATGCCCAAGCCACAGTTTGATTGTCTTTCCTCCAACAAGTTCTTCTTCCCTGTTTGCTCCTCACACCCCCGCTTTGCGAGGTAGGCCATGCAGAATGTAAGGCCCTAAGGCCATGATTGTGAACCTTGGCACCCCAGGTGTTCTTGGACTTCAATTCCCAGAAGTCCAAGTCTCTGTGAATCCACGTGAATGGGATTACTGCACGTATTACCCAGTAAACCCATTCTTGTGGATTCACAGAGACTTGGGTTTCTGGGAATTGAAGTCCAAGAACACCTGGGGTGCCAAGGTTTGCCATCACTGCCCTAAGGCCACCCACTTCTGAACCAGGTGGGGACTTGAACCACAGGTCTCAATGCCGCTGCTGCGTTTGTGGGTTAAAAATCTACCCCAACCATCAAAAGGATAACGAGTGGTTTGTTTTGTGTTTTAAGGTTCCTTATTACTCTCTGGTAGGCCTGTGGCTAATAGGCTGAACTTGATGGCTAGAAGGTTGGCAGGTCAGCAGTTCGAGACCTGAGTGCTATGCAACGGAGCGAGCACCCAGCTCCTGCCAATCTAGCAGTTTGAAAGCAAGAAGTTGCAAGTAGATTAATAGGTACCGCTTTGTTGGGAAAGGTAATAGCTGCAGACGCAGACAGCGCTGGCTCTTTGGCTATAAGCGAAGATGTGCACCGAACCCTAGAGTCAGACACGACTGGCTTTCGAGCAAGGAAACCATAGCTGTCAAGTATCCCTTATTGGCTGGGAAAACCCCTTATTTTACCCTCTTTTCTGCTGTCATCCCTTATTAATTAGGCTGCAATGCCCTATTGCCACCATTGGAGGGCAGCACAGGGTAAGCATACCTGTCAAGTATCCCGTATTGGCTGGGAGAACCCCTTATTTTACCCTCTTTCCCGCTGTCATCACGTATTAATTAGACTGCAATGGCCTATTGCCGCCATTGGAGGGCAGCACAGGATAAGCATAGCTGTCAAGTATCCCTTATTGGCCGGGAAAACCCCTTATTTTACCCTCTTTCCTGCCGTCATCCCTTATTAATTAGACTGCAATGCCCTATTGCTGCCATTGGAGGGCAGCACAGGATAAGCATAGCTGTCAAGTATCCTGTATTGGCCAGGAAAACCCCTGATTTTACCCTCTTTCCCGCCGTCATCCCTTATTAATTAGACTGCAATGCCCTATTGACGCCATTGGAGGGCAGCAAAGGATAAGCATAGCTGTCAAGTATCCTGTATTTGCCGGGAAATTTCCCTTATTTCCAAATCCAAAACTTGACAGGTATGAGGACAACATTTACCTTTTACTTCTCTGGAGAGAAGTGAATGGCTTTAGCAAAGTGGTTCTAGGTACAACCGTGAGTCCTCGGAAGGGACCGTGGAAAAGAAGAAAGTTGTGATAGATATGGCCAAAGCTAGGACCAGTTGAAGATTAAAGAAACTTTCCCAAGGAAAATTTCCAAGTTTTCCTCTAGGCTAGAGACGAGCCAAGCGGAAACCACAGCCTGGGTCTGCTTTGGCCTCTCTTGTACCCGCCATGGCGAGATTTCTACCCCTGCCTCCTTCTCGCTTCCCGTGGCACGTACAGCCATTTTTTGAGGACGCCTTGGTGAATAATTCAGGCTGAAGCTGGTTTTGACAGTCCGGCATCTTCTCCCTGGACGGGGCTTGTCATATTCCATCCTGTCTTGGAGCCTCCTCGCTTGGGAAAATGGCTGAGACCTGAGGTGACCTTTTCCTCTTCAAGAAGACGAAGGAGGGGAGAGGGGCGGTGGGGTCTACGCTTCACTGAAGACACGCTTGACTTACCCATCGTCCGCCCGCAGCAGCCCCTGAAATGCGCTCACGACCATCATGCAATGCCTGCCGAAACAATGGTTACTCTGCTCAACAACTGCCTTGGCTACTCAGGCAGATGGGATATAAATTTTAAATGAAAGTGGTTGTTTTAAATTTAAAAAAAAACATGGGAGAAGGCTTTGTTTTTAAAAAGCATCTTCTGTCTCACTTTCACTGACGGGAGACTTCGTCTAGGACAAGTTCGGCTACGGGAGATGCACGCAGCCCTTTTGAAAACAAGCAAAAATGCTTCTTGAATTGTCAGAAATGTTTGCTTATCTCGAAAACATACCTGATAGTTTAGCCCACCAGCTTAAACTCGCATCCTTCTTTGGTTCAATTTTGTTTAATCAGGTTTTGGAATATAACCTTTGGAATAAACTTGTCTTCTGTCTGTCCCTCCCTCCCTCTGTAGCACAGTGGTTTGGCCAAAACTCTGCTCACAATCTGAGTTTGATCCTTGTGGACTCAAAGTTGAGTAGAGCCCATCCTTCTAAAGTGGATAAAATGAATACCCAGTTAGTTGGGGTGGTGCAAAATGCTAGTTAAATTGTGATCCACCAGTATAGTGCTCTAATCCAGGGATTCTCAACCTTCAGCCTGTGGGCCTGGTGCGGCCCACGGCACCATTTCATGTGGCCCACCACCACACCCGGAAGTGCCATGTAGTGGAGGAAGGGCAAAATGGCCATCCAGCCCCCAAAGCTATCTGAGGGAGCGTAACCCAGCCCCCGGCTTAAAAAGGTTGAGAACTCCGGATTTAAGCACTATGGGGTGATATGTACAGTTAATGTAACTGCTATTGCTATTTTTTAAAACTCTGTTTTCTTACCTTCTGAAACACAGTTACTTCTTTGGAAATTATACCTGTTTTGGCAACATTTCTTTCTATTTTAACCAACTTCATTTATAGGTTGAAAGTCTAGGACCGTGATGGCAAACCTTGGCACTCCAGATGTTCTTGGACTTCAATTCCCAAAAGCCCCCGTGAATCCACACGAATGGGTTTACTGCGATTCATCCGGCCCATGCCGCCCTCGCTCCTGGAAGCGGAAGTAAAACGCATCTGTACGGAGGAAGGGTTAACCTGGAAGAGCCTTAACCGTACGGGCATGTTTTACTTCTGCTTCCAGGAGCGACGAGGGTGGCGTGGGCCGGATGAATCACAGTAAAACCCTTCATGTGGATTCATGGGGGCTTCTGGGAATTGAAGTCCAAGAACATCTGGAGTGCCAAGGTTCGCTATCACGGGTATAGGATATGAACAAATACACATCCCTTCAGCTACCGGAAGGGCTTTGGATATTTTGGTAGATATATGACGGTACCGTAGGCTTACCACAATAAATTGAAAAAGGATGGGGTTGGATGATCTCAAGACGAACTAAAAACCTCCCCCTCTTCCCAGTTCAGTCCTCCAGGCATTTCCAACAAATTCCCAGAAGCCCTGTTCAGCAGGAGTGCTGACTTGGGCTTCTGGGAATTGAAGTCCAAGAACCCCTGGAGTGCCAAGGTTCACCATCACTGTTATAAAGTATGGTCTGCCCTCTGAAAGCCCCTTCCATCTTTGAGGGATCTCCTTCTGTGACCAAGGGAAAGCACCATATGGAGGAGGGCAGCCATGGGCCTCAAAGTCACTGATCCACCATTAGCACCTGCTTATCAGTAAAGTGAGCATCTAGTCAGCAAAAGCTCATCTGGTCACAGTCTTTTTCACTGTATGGTTTTTCTACCAAGATCAACCCAAATAGCTTCTAAACTTGCATTTAGAAATGCTGTTCCTAATGTACCTGATGCGCATGTAGCAATGAGTGCGACATTTAATGCACATTTTAATCCCATGTCATGGAATTCCTGATCACCTTTCCAAGCAACGCATTAAGCAGTCGCATTAATGCTTCCCGAGGGATTGGGACTCCGTAGAGGAGAACATAGGCTGTTAGAGCCTCTGTTCCCCAAGAAACCAAGTTCAGACGAACACATCAAAACTTTCCAAGATCTCATCTAGGCTGGATTCTTACTAGGCTGGATTTCTTACGGCATTTATGGGAGTGGCAGTTTCCCCCACTATCCCATTCCAATAGAGAGAAGCAAAGGGAAACCTAATATATTCTCTTCCACTTGGCTTTGAGACAAGGTCATCAATGTCCTTTTCTGTTGGACATTATTTTTCAGCTAGTGGTAAACCCATTACTGGAGGGACACAGACCTTAGATGCAGTGCATGAGTAGCAAAACAATTTCTAAAAACTCACACCCTTTGGCGAATGTGAAGTTCCTTCATCTGTTGGCCTACCAACCATAGATTATCCATGGGTTACCTTTGACATGTTAGTCATAGCTTCGTCTACTTAGCGTTTCACCTAATCTCTTCTTTTCCCCGTCCACCGACTTCCTGTAAGTTAGAGATATGTGTAACAACATGTTCTTGGATAAGGTGGACTTTTCTCGTTCATGATAATGGGACTCATGTTTTTGGGTAGGTTGCAAAGTGAGATACTAGAGGTTTCAAACTACTGACCCGTTCTAAGACTGTTTGAATGCTAGTGCTAGATTCATTGATGTTCCGATCCAGAAGCACATAGATATTGCTACATTCTTTACTATGGACAGACAGCAGCTAAGAAACCCAATGAAACCCTGAGATCACCAGTGACTTCCACCCAAGTGAAGATTTGAACTCACTTCTCACAAGTCCACTGTACCATATTGACTCTCTAGCTACCAGCCCATTGGCATGATGTTTGGGAATGATCCAAGTCAAGCAGATTCACATGGTTGTATGGGGAGGTTGTAACCCAGAACTGGCCTTCCAGATGATGTGGACTTCATTCCCCCAAAGCTATGATGGTGAACCTTGGCATGCCAGCTGTTCTTGGACTTCAATTCCCAGAAGCCCAAGTCCCTGTGAATCCACACCAATGGGTTTACTGTGTGTGCTAAACCCATTTGTGTGGATTCACTGTCCCAAAGGCTAACCAAATGTGCTCAGACTTAACAAATTTGGAGGAGTTACAGTCTAAAACATCTGGAGGGCCAAAACATGGCCAACCCCTGTTGGAAACCAAAACAATTTGACATAATGATACAGCTGGGGTACCCTGGCCCATTGGCAATGTCTGTTCTTGACAGGTATACACGCACACACACGCACACAGTGGTGGCAGGTGAGATGCAGTCAATGAGAGTGTGATGCTGAGAGGGGAGAACAGAAGAGGCTGGGGATGATAACTGTATAGCCTTTTCAAGATGTACTGCCAGATACATGGCTGGGGTCCACCATGCTTCACCATCCCTGTTTATAGAGGAGGCACTTGGGAGCTCATTCAGATTGTAAGCAACAGCTGTGTCCAAGCACCCAGTCTACCCAATGAGTAGAATATTATCATCATAACAGCACACACTTGCAAACATTTGTGGTGCCAAATGGTCAAATCTGAGTAGGCTTTAGTTATTTTAGGGTCTCAGAGACAAAATAAGCATTCAATGGGTAGCAAACAAAGTTTTATTCTAGACCAGATATCAGCAAACTTGGCTCTCCAGGTGTTCTTGGACTTCAATTGCCAGATGCCCAAGTCAGTACACCTGCTGATCAGGGCTTCTGGGAATTGAAGTCCAAGAACACCTGGAGAGCCAAGTTTGCTGACCCCTGGTCTAGACAGTCTTCTAAGCCAGTGATGGCCAACCATGGCACTCCAGGTGTTCTTGGACTTCAATTACCAGAAGCCCAAGTCAGCACACCTGCTGATCAGGGCTTCTGGGAACTGAAGTCCAAGAACACCTGGAGAGCCAAATTTGCTGACCCCTGGTCTAGACAGTCTTTTAAGCCAGTGATGGCCAACCTTGGCACTCCAGGTGTTCTTGGACTTCAATTACCAGAAGCCCAAGTCAGCACACCTGCTGATCAGGGCTTCTGGAAATTGAAGTCCAAGAACATCTGGAGTGCCATGGTTGGCCATCACTGTGCTAAGCTAACATAACATCTTAGAGACAGAAGGAACGGAAATACGAAGAGGCATCTTCACCTATCCTTGGTTATGTTCCCTCTCAGTCCCATCTCATGCTACCTGGGTAGGTAAGTAAGGGACACCTTTCTTGTCAATGGAAGAGCTTCCAGGTCGCATGAGAAGAACGGGCTGGGAGGGCATTCTGATGCTCCTTGTATCTTTCTCTCTCTCCTTCTGCCTCTAAGATGCTGTTTGTTTAGCTTAGAAATTGTCTCGAATAAAACTTTGCTGCTTACCCATTGGATTCTTGTTTTGCCTCTGAGATCCCAATAAGAACCCTAAGCCCATTCAGTCCTGGCCAGTCTGTGTTTGGCAACACACCATAGCTGTAAAACTGGACAGAAGTTATGAGATAGAATTCTTTTCATTTTTGATCCTTTGGCGAAAGATCCCCACAAAACACCAGAGTCAGAGACTATTCCCTTTTGGGAATTGCACATCAAAAGATTATTTCCAGGCTTAGCATGATGACTTGGTCCTAGAAATGCACAAATCGATGGTAAGTAACGAAAGGCCTTTTCGATATGCAGGTAGCATATCTTTTCTCAACAACTCTTTGCAACCATTTTCCACCCCATTCCCCAGGATCAGGGATCTGTCCTTCAACATTAAATGTTTGTTCTAAAATAGCTTTGATTTTTCTTACATTTTACATTGTTTAAATTCTTGCCTATCAGTTTAGCAAAATCATCCTATTAGTTCAGCTCCACAAGTCATATGGGATACCCCCTTTGTTTTGTGTGGTGGTCTCTTAAGTAACAGGATGCCTTATCCTGCTAAAATTAATGTAGATTGGACTGTGGATGTTATTAAAGTTATTTCCCTCTCCGCACCTCTTAAAATTCAAGCAGTTTGGAAGTGCTGTGGTTTTACTGCTTTGGTTTATAAGAGCCTGGGAGAATGCTTATCGTTGTAACCTCAAATCCCCGAGAGGATATTCTTAACTTGCCTTGTGTGTGGTATGGAAAATGATAGCACTGGCCTACCTTACAGGGTTGTTGTTGTTAGGATATCTAAGAAAATCTAGTACTTTAAATAGCAAGGCAAGATTTTGTTTCACGTTTCGTTGTGTTGACTTAGGGCTGTCCCCCGATTTAAGAAATATAGGAAGATGATTCTACACATGCTTACTCAACAACAGAATAAATGTGACATTATTCACACAATTGGGAATGTCATGGTTGTTGTTTTTCAGGAAAACAGGTGACCATAGGCAAGGAAGGGTTGACATCAATGAATTCCATATGACTGGCTTCCTTCTTCCTTCTTAGCTGACTTACCGCCTCAGGTATATTGAGAAACCTGATTAAACCAAACTTGTATAGGAACAGAATAATCTGCTATTTATTGCCCTTTCCCCCATGATACTATACTTTATCTTCTATAATAAGCCCCTTTGTTGATCTTGCAAAACCCTTTGGGTCTAAAAATAGGCCACAAATATCTAAAACAAACCATATTTTTGGTAATTTGAAGGGGAAAAAACACTTTTAAGGAGATTTAACAGCGCTCTGTGCGCTCCGGTGTCTAGCCATGCCTGCCACATGACCACGGAAACGTCTGCAGAAGCAGACAGCGCTGGCTCTTCGGCTTAGAAACAGAGATGAGCACTGCACCCTAGAGTCGGATACGAGTGGCTTTTGAGCAAGGGAAACCTTTACCTAAGGAGATTTATACCTCTTTTGCATCTTTAGTAGACGGATTGTTTAAGTCAGCAAAGGGGCTCAAGCATCTATTTGAAATTTTTAAAAAATGTGTTTTGCCAGAAACATTTTTTCCGATCAGCAGAAAATAACCAAAATTATTTGGCCAGACTTTACTGCCCTGTTATCAGTTACCAATGGATGAATAACTATTTATGACTTTAAAACTGATGCTAATCCAACCTTAGATGTTTTGAGTGGCTTACGTTTGGCTTCTATTCTCACTCCAAGACCAAAACTGATGCATGTGGTTAAAAACTCACTGCTCTTCCTGAACAAAGCATCAACCTCTTCCTCCACATCAAAATCCAAAACCCAAAAGTAATTTCTGTCTAATTTCATTTGGAAGCATGATGAAAGCTTTACTTTTTAATGCATGCCGAGGTAATGATCACAGTCTTTCCTAAATTATTGGTACTGTATCTTATTTCCAACATCTCTGGCAGAGACTGAGCTGCTTGGGTCTGTGTGATTTGGTACCCAGCATCACCTAGAACCGTGATGGTGAACCTTGGCACTCTAGGTGTTCTTGGACTCCATTTATCAGAAGCTCAAGTCAGCACTCCTACTGATCAGGGTTTCTGGGAGTTGAAGTCCAAGAACACCTGGAGTGCCAAGGTCCGCCATCACTGACTTAGGCGGTCCACCCCAATGTCAAAAGTATTGGCTCTTCAGTCATGGAGGAGGCTCCCTGTCGCATCTCTGTATGAGTCACGAACATGTCTCAGGCAGCATACACTAGCACTTTTCTTCCACCTGGGCATTAAAGAATGATTGGAATGAGTGGAAGATCCAATTCAGAAATGTAGGGAAAGGATTTGCATGCCTTTAGAGCAATACCCACATGCAAGGGGCCATAGTTGTGAAGGAGAGAAGTCCTTCTGTTTTGCCCTTCCCAGAATGTGCAGTTGGCTCATTCAATCATGCTGACAGCAGTGACACTGATACAAAATCCATTGGCTCATTTACTGGTCTGCCGATTACACTGCATCACTAAATAAATAAAAAAAATATTGTCTGCTACTTGGTCTAGTCCAGTGATGGGCAACCTTGGCACTCCAGGTGTTCCTGGACTTCAATTACCAGAAGCCTAAGTCAGGACTCCTGCTGACCAGGGCTTCTGGGAATTGAAGTCCAAGAACATCTGGAGTGCCAAGGTTGCCCATCACTGGTCTAGTCCATGTGTCCTATACTAAATCAAGTGCACTTAATCAAAATCTGAAGTTCGATTCTGCCTAGGGCCTCCGGATCTTAAGTTAATTATGTATAGACATGATTGTCTGGTTTATTAACACAGCTGTACCTACTCATCTTTAGCTCAAAAAAGACTCACTATGGCCCAGCTCTACTATCCAATAAGATGGTTTCACACTAGAGACAAGCCCTTGGTCCATCTTGCTTTATATACCTATTTCTGATGTCAGCTCACTGACTTGCCCAGCCACTGCTGGAACATGCATGCCACCAGGGGCCGTGATTCAGCTGAGGCAGCAGCAGGCTCAGCGGTAGCTGCAACTGTTATAATGTTCCCATGTAAAAATACATTACCCAGTTACTGACCATTTGAACAGCTATAGCACACCTGTAACTTAAAATCTGTCCGTGATAGGCAGATCCTGAGTTCAGATTTGGAATCAGCACACTCGATAGCATGTGAATCACATGTGTTATTCCCAGTAGCAAAATGGTTGTTGTGCAGTGTTATGGCCAGAAACATGCACCAATGAAGACTTAGGTTTGGCCATCGACAAAGCCAAGAAAGTGGCTTCATTTTGGCAGTCTTGGATTTGATCGGGACACGAGAGAAGTGACATCGTAGGACCCACTTCCAAGCAACGTGCCTCATACAGAGACCGTGGGGCAGCCTCCTTTGTGGACAAATGGTTTGGACTTAAAGGTTCATCTTTCCATTATTCATCTCATATTCCCAACAGATGGAAGCCATCCTTACGCCATTGTAGAGTCTGAGAAGGGGGTCTCCTAACTCCAAGAAGTAACCTCTACTCTTTGCGACCAACACCAGTCTAGAGTCTCACCCCGATGCCCGGTTCATGGAACAAGGAAGGGGTGGTGGTGGTGAGGAGGAGGAGGAGGAGATGATGAGGGCCTAATAAGATGTGTGGCTTCCTTGCGGTGATACTCCCAGCTCCATTAGTAAAAATGGGTTAAGAGATTGCCGTGAAATGTAAAGAAAAAACGACAACAGAAGACGGAAGTGATGTCGTGAATGGACATTTATCATGACAGAAATGAGTTAATAGTATTAGCACTAAAAAAAAAAGTTGACTTCACTGAGCACAGAATCAATACACAACTTTACACTAAAACACACAAAAACCTACCAAGACATTCAGATCTTGTTCTTTTGTTTTTTTGCTATGTAGCCATGACAATGGAGTTGGTTATTTCATTGCTCTCCCCCCACCCCATTTTTTTAAACAATAAAAAAACATTTTTTAGTCATACCCACTTCTTGAATTCACTTCCCACCCACCCACAGCCCCCTTTGGCACCACCCCATGAGAATAAATAAGATTGTTGTTCAAAGGAGAGGTCGGGTGGGAGGGGGAACAGAAACCCACAATGATTCGGAGACCAGGTGCATAAAAACTGTCAGAGGTTTGGATAGGATTTAATGAACTCATAAAGCTGCCTTATATTGGACTATTGCTTGACCTTGCCCAGTTTGGTCAAATGATTCTGGGGGTTTTCTGCCTGCAGTCACAACAAACCTTGAAGCCACAAGTGCCTGCAATGTGCAAACCACCAGTGTCGTAAACATAATGTCAGAAGCACCTCAAACAAACAGGTTTCCGGGAAGAGCCATAGCGTTCAGGATTGTTTTTAAAAAGCGAGGCTTCCTCTCTTCCTCACTAATGTTTGACAAGAAAATGGAGAAGATTTCCAATTGACATGCACCAGCAGAAAGAGACTGTGGTATACCCTGGTAGCGGCAACCTTGTGTTGCCGGCTAATCTTTCTCACGCTAGGTCAGGCGAAAGGAACCGCAGAAAGGACTCGCCCAAAGGTGCCTTCATAGACACGGAAGAACATTTCACATTTTGTTCTACAACATTGCTCGCCTCCCTTCATTCACAGAGGTGCTTTGCTGTGAAACTAAGTACGTTGAAACATGGCCATTGATGTAGGGTTAGAGCAGGGGGAGCCAACCTTGGCGCTCAAGGTGTTCCTGGACTTCAATTCCCAGAAGCCCAAGTCAGCACACCAGCTGATCAGGGCTTCTGGGAATTGAAGTCCAAGAAGAGCTGGAGAGCCAAGGTTGGCCACCCCAAGGTTGGTCTCCTCCTGCTTCAATATCCAGAGTTTTCTCAATGGGAAGCAACAGTGGCCCAAGCTTGTCAGCTTTTATCTGCTTATTTTCCTAGCAAAGCTAAGTTTTATTTTGGGGAGGATGGGAACTGCAGTGAATGGAATAACAGTTCCCACATTTCCCCTTTCCTTCTTTGATTCCCATCACACCATTTGTTTCTGAAGAACTGAACTAGATCCACTTCTATTTCTTTGGGTGATCCCGAGACACTTGTTGCATCTGTTTCCTCTCCAGCTAAAGGGGAAAAAATCTTTAGATATCTTTTTCTATAAAAAAAAATGACTTTGAGGAACATGCATGGTGATGGTAATAATGCGTGGGAAGATTCACACTGCATACCTACCACGCAGCTTGAAATGATGGAGCCCAAGAAAAATATATATATCAAGATTGCATTAATTTCTGATTGCCTTAATTAGTCCTAAGCAATGTTCTCCACTCTTCCCAATTGCCCAAACCACAAGGGGGTCTATACCACTCTCTCTTCAAACCTCCAACACTTTTATGCACCAACTCGTCTCTGATGTTTGAAAACACAAAAATTAATGGTCCCTCTCCCCCTCCCTCCCCTCCCTCTACAAACATGTTCTAACAGAAACAGAGTATTTACAATGAAGCGATGATGAAGAAACGTTGGTTGTTCACAGTTAAAAGGAGGAAAAAGTGACGTCATCCCATTGAGAAGAATCTGACAGTCTGTTGCACTTCCATTTCCCCCCTAATATTTATATATTTTATATATAATTTTAATTTTTTTTGTAATATGGAAGATGAAGAAAAAATCCAAAAAACACAGGTGTTTGATGAACACAGAAGGAGGGAGATTAAAAAGTTCGAAATGATGGGAGGATGGAGCCCAAAAGTTCAGAAGACGGGTTGAAACAAGGTGGACCATCGCCGGCAGCGAGAGAATTCATGATGGGATCCCCAAATTCAGATGAAGCCAAAGTTGACTTGGTAAAAAACAACAACAACAAACAAACGTTTGAATGGTGAGAGGTTGTGTCCCCCGAAAAGCAACACGCTAGAAATGTTCTTGATGCTGAGGAGGATGAAGGTGGGTTTGAAAAAGCAGTCCGGAGGTAGCCAACCACTGTATAAATAGTCCCACGCTGCTTTAGATAAGTGTTTTTTTTAAATTATATATATATATATACTTATATATATATTTATATATAGAACTTTGTGGTGTGCGAACTCGCCAAAATGCTGGATGGAAAGGATGCTCCGGATAATGAGTGTATCCTGACACGAGGGAATGAGGGCTTGGCACTCGAAACTGGGATGTACACACATGTGGAGGAGAGGATTTTTCACTGAGAATGTTCCCATTCAACTCAGTCGTATGCCTTTTCCCCTTTCCTTTGCATTCCCCCTTGCCAACCTGCCGCTTAATTCTCTTCCTCCCACCTCACTTTGAACAAAACTGCCTGGAAATTGAAAAAAATAAATAAAAGAAAAGAACACCAACAGTGATATGGCGAAATGCAAGGGGAACAGTAAGTGGAGAGGAGATGATAACAAGACGGCTCTTGCTCCCCCCACACCGCTCCTGTGATTTCTGTCAAATGTGCAGGTCATCAATGAGATACACAGGGACACACTGGTCTGCCAGGAATCAGAAGATGTACCACTGTAGTGGGTATGGCCCGTTTCCTGCCTTACTTTCCCAAACTGTCTTTCTCTTTTCCTCTCCTTTGAATTTTGAAGCACCCATGTTGGTTCAGCAGGAGTTATCTCAAAGTACAAAGCCCAAACAGGGCAGGAGAGACAGTTGTGTGTCAATTTAAGTTGGGGATCGGCAATAAAAGTCCAGCCAGGCCATCTCCACAGCTGACTTCCCACCCACCCACACATAAAAGAACTTTTCATAATTTAATTCATTAAAAATGTGGCTCGTATTTGGCACATAAATCTTAGCTGTCACCACAGGAGGTTTTTATTACTGCTTCATTCCATCAGCAGCTTCTCTCTCTCTCTCAATCAGTCAATCCACCAATCGCTTTGTGAAGAGGTTGAAGGGATCAAACCATCTAAGGATAGCTGCTTTTGAAACACATTACAAATGGTCAGAAAATGGGGGGGGGAAAAGATATATACCTGCAAGGTAAAATAATGGGACCCAGTCAACGGTTGAAAATGCAATGTTTCAGAAGCATTACCTGGCGGTTTCCAAAGCGTGGCACTCAAGTACAATATTGTTTCTTCCAGTAATACCTGGACATCTGGGTGATCATTATGACCTCAACCAGGACTGTGTTTTCTCAAGCAAGTCAGAGAAGCATCTCACACCTTTTTGAGCACCTTGCTACGTGCCAAGAGTGGGAAAGGCATCTTAAAGTCCCCATCAACATTCAACACAATCTGACCTAATCATGAAAAACAGCAAGAAGAAAGGATATTGAGTATTAAACAGCACTTTTTTTTTTGGGGGGGGGGGGCGGCAGAGTAGCCAAGCCCCAAACCATAAAACAGGGAAAGTTTTTAGAAAGTTTGGGGCAAACCACTGCTTCTGCTCCGAAACCGACCTACCTATGAGGTGGTAGGAGCCGCTATCAAATCAAGACCAGGGCTCAGAAGATGCAAGGAAATTCTCTTCTCATAAAAAAAAATAGGAAAGGGGTCTTTTCAGGTTTTTGCCTCAAGATTTCAAACGAAAAGAAATGATACATGGTTTCACGAAGCCGATCCCCACCTTCACAAGAGGAGTAGAGCATACAATTGGTGTCCCTCTGCTCTCCAAAGTTATGGTGCAACGTAGTCATGTCTGCATCAACCACAAATCAGCATCAAGACAGCTAGAGGGACTCCCAACAGCTGTGGGAAGACCCAAATTGCTCCCCTTTTTATAGAAAAAAAAGCAATACATTTATTTTAAAAGCCACTAACAAGTACTATGCTTCACTTTTTTTTTAAAACTTTTTTTTTAAATATCAAAATGCCCCAAGAGTCCCCACCCACCGTCAACAAATTTCCTCATTAAAAATTTGTTTAAATAGCTGCATGTTCTCTATAAATAATAGTTTGGCACTTCAAAAATGAAGGGAGGGAAAGTGCGTCTTTTAAAAAAGGATATGTCGGTAACAAAAATCAATTCTTCCACAGAGAAGACATTCTGTTATGATATAGGAATCAAAGACATTGGAGTGGATAGAAATTGTTCTTCAATACTGTCTCCCCTCTCCACCCCTCACTCTCCCCCTAACTTGTCAAGCTTAATATCTTCAAAGAGAGGCTAGGAAATAATGTAGATTTTGGGGGGAAAGGGGGTGTTCAAAGGGAGGAGAAGGAAAGAGAAAATATGAGGGAAGGAGCACAATTAATTGGGAAGCTCTCCTGCAATTTTGCATCTTGGAATCAACAGGAGAAAAATGCACAGGGAATGTAGGGGTTTCCGCACATGTCTTTCAATGCTGTGGAACTTAGACCTGTGGGTAATAAATAATAATAATTTCATGTCAGAAATTATTCTGTGTTGAAAGGATTTTTGCCGGAGGAACTCCACTCAGGTGGACACCTGAATGAGGCTCCTTTCATGTCCACAAGACCTTTTCCCCAACGAAGTGGTACCTATTTATCTACTTGCAATTTCTTGCTTTCGAACTGCTAGGTTGGCAGGAGCTGGGACAGAGACAGGCGCTCAAACCGTCGTGCAGTGCAAGGGTCTCGAACTGCCGACTTGCCGGCCTTCCAACTAACAGGGCAAGCTTCTTAACCACTGAGCCTCCGCAGCCCCTATTGCAGAAGTATTATGGGATGGTGATGGGGGGTAAGGAAAAGAATCACGATCCTAGAGACCTTCCCCAGGAAAAGAACATTTGCACAAAATGTATTTAAAATAGTGTCGGCAAAGAATTCCATGTGCAAATTCGACTGTGCAAACTGCTTCCCTGAACAAAAGGACGTGAGAACCAGTGACATTCCCCAGCACTGTTTGCTCTGATATTGGACCACATGAGATCTTCAAAACTGGGCAAAGAGAGAGAGACATATGGGCACCCTGAACTCCTTTCAACTGAAGTGAAGACTGAACCTATGACCCTTCCATGTGTAAAGAAAGAACTCGTCCCCTAATTTTGGGGGCCATTCTTCAAAATGTTGGCTATCTCTTTCTCAATGGAGTAAGGAAGCAGAAAGGGGTGAGGGTGGATGACTCTATTGATTTTTAAAAACATTATCAAGTCCAGTTGTCTCTTTTTCTCCTTTGGTCCAGGGAAGTGCAGTATCTCACTTAGAAATAAGGACTGGTGGCCAGAGATGCTAACTTCTTCCAGTTAAATAAATTAAGAAGACCACCACATAAGTCTTCAATCAAAAGTGCTACTGGGAAGGAGATTGGCTGAGGAATACAGTGATCTTCACCGATACACTAAATTAAATTCTGTATCTACAGAAGTGCACCTTTATTGTGCAAGCACAGTGACTAGGATAGCAGTTTTTTTTTTAGTACTGTAGTATTAATGGTAAAAAAACAACATTCTAAAGGGCCTGGTGTATTTATTTTCCTTTACTCCTGTTTCTATTACATCCTGTGTTGAAGGCTTAAGGAGAGTCAGACCAATAGCTTATTTAGACTGGTGAGCTGCAAAGCAGATGTTATCAACCAGCTGTTTCATCTCATCCACACATACTGAAGACAGGATAAAATAAAACCTCTAAGTGTCCATGTCATAACCTACTCAAATCCCACTAGGTCCTAGGAGATGCTCCAGCAAGGTTCTAGGCCAGTGATGGCCAACCTTGGCACTCCAGATGTTCTTGGACTTCAATTCCCAGAAGGCCCTGATCAGCAGGAGTGCTGACTTGGGCTTCTGGGAATTGAAGTCCAAGAACACCTGGAGTGCCAAGGTTGGCCAGCTCTGTATCTAGGCTGACATCTTCCTTGTGTGTACCTAGCCCCATTATGGCCAATCTTGGTACTCCAGATGTTCTTGGACTTCAATTCCTGTTAGCCCCTGATCAGCAGGAGTGCTGACTTGGGCTTCTGGGAATTGAAGCCCAAGAACACCTGGAGTGCCAAGGTTGGCCAGCTCTGTATCTAGGCTGACATCTTCCTTGTGTGTCCCTAGCCCCATGCTGGCCAATCTTGGTACTCCAGATATTCTTGGACTTCAATTCCCAGAAGCCCAAGTCTCTGTGAATCCACATGAATGGGTTTATAGTCAAGGTAGGACATGCATGTTTTGCTGTACGATTGCCCTAGGCTACAATCTCAGCTCGGAAATTGCATCTTCCATTGCAAAGGGATGGGACTGATATTCTGATCTTTACAATTGGAAATGTTATAAGTGAAAGTGGATGGGTGATAAAAACATCCGAAGATGGTCTACCGAGGGGAGACTTTTGTAAATTAATTCCTTGCCTCCTCTCCATGGAGAGCGTTGTACAAAAATTGTAAAACAAACAAAAAAGTTACATAACTCTATACCTTATTACAATCAGAGCTTTGAAACCTAATGTTTCTGGTTCACAAGTTCTGGAACTCATCTGGGAGTTATAGTTCACAAAGAGTAACTTTCCCAGGCTCTGAGCATAATTCATCAGGTGTTAAGAGTCCACGTTTTTCTTGACCTAGAAGATGAGTTTCCTTAGCACAGAATTTTGATACTTAAGGGGAAACATGAACTCCCAAAGTAAAGTAAAGTGGGAGAAACAACTGGAAAGACCAGCCCCTAAAACCATTGGAATAGGCTGTCAACATATCTACAGCGTTAGGGGGAAAGAGTGAGTCTGGGGTTGTGTGGAATGTCTTTTTCTAAATAATAAAAATGCACCCATGGGATTTAAAAAGACGCAGATTAATAGTTTGGCACAATGTGTATCACCCCCCCCCCCCCGCCCCAGCCCCCACTTCCCCTACCTCAACAAAAAGCCTGATATGCAATATACTTCTGATACAGCAGCAATATTTTGTTCATTTTGTTCATCGCAATGAACTGGGAGGCTTGAAATCTCAGCCAGTTCAAACAGAAGTCTAAATCACATCGCCCCCCCCCCCATCCCACCCCACCCCACCCAGATGTTTCACTAGCTGGCAAACCTTCCATAAACAAAATGCAGGCCGCAGCAACTTTCCGCACGCCATAAAAATCAGTGCAAGATGCTATACAGATATTGCTTCCTTTAATTTTTCTCCCCATAAGTAGTATATGTTTCACATTTTTTTTTTAGTTTTGTTCGCTAGTGGTTATAGAGTCTTAAGACTCTCCCTTCAATCTAAGAAGGAAAATGGATCCTGGACACACACACTAATAATTCTCTTTCCTCCCCATTCCCATACATGCCAAACCTGATAGCCAAAGAGTTGGTCTAAGAACTGGCCTCACCTTCAAGGGGGTCAGGCTAACTCAGGAGCCCACAGAGGTTAGAAGAGTGCACAAAATGCTTGTGTCCCACAACCTCTAACCCCCATGCACGTGCTCCGCCTTCTCGTGATCGAGGAAAAGCCACCAAAGTAGTATCACTCTCTAGTGTAAATTAAAATATTGCACAAGTCCACATCTCGAAACTGATATGAACATAGGAGCATGAGAGAAGTCTTCTTGCTGGAGACACGGTGCTCTGAAGAGCAGACAAGAGAGAGGACTGCAAGGAAATTTCCTTTGCTTCCTCCTCCAATCTCTTCTCTCATCGGTTTCATGCTAGGATATACCACACCTGCTCCCGGGAGCTCCTACCACACGTGAAAGATCTCAGCCATCACAAAACTAGGTTATCCTTCAAGCTTGCTCCTCCTAACAGAGAGACCTTCCCCACCAAATCTACTACAAGCACATCAACATATGCACATATGTGTAGATTATGACAACTCTGAAATAAGACCGTGCTAGCTAGCACGGGCCAGAGTTACTGCCCTAGGGTCACTCTTGACAACACACGCACATGCACACACACACACGCGCACACACACACACACACAGCGAGAAAGAGAAGCAGTGTTTCATGCTGCAGGAGATTGTACCCTACTACATGAGCATCAGATATGCAGTTGAAGAGGTAGACACCTACTTTTTGTTTTAAACCAGGGGTTCTCAACCTATGGCATGTGGGCCAGGTCTGGCCCATGGCACCATTTCATGTGGCCTCCCACCCCTTCCCTCCATCGCGCCCGGAAGTGCCGTGTGTGGTAAATGGCCGCCCGCATCATGCAAGCAGGGTAAAATGGCCGTCTGGCCCCTGAAGCTGTCTGAGAGAGCATGGTCTGGCCCATGGCTTGAGAAGGTTAAGAGAACCCCTGTTTTAAGCCTTAGTCGTCCGCTCTGAAACAGGAAATAGCATTCAGCCATACGAAGTCAGCAACAGGAGTGACTCCAACTCAGCTTAGCTTCCGAAGCAGCCTTTGAGTTAAAGGTAGTTGAAGAAGACTGATGCAACCGAGCGCATGATATTGCAACATGCTCAGCCTCTCAGAAAGTGCCTGGACTCTGATATTTCCACGAGAGGATATGGAACAGCAAAGCTGGGGGGAAAGAGTGGAATTGCTTTGATTAAAAAAATTCTGGCACCTTCAGAAGCAATAAGACGAAACCCTTCCCATTATTTAGGGGAAGTTGCAAACCCTATATGTAAACATTGCAGGGAGGTACCCTGATTCATTCATGTATTTATTAATTTTTTTAAAAACCCTTTTAAGGATGGGTGGGTAGACGAGTAGGCAAAGTTAATTAGTATATCGATAACTGAAAGGTTAGTAAGTATATAGGAATAAGATAATACAGAGCAATATGCAGTCCTGTGCTTTAACTACTGAAATGGGGGGGGGGGGGAGTTACCATCTGGGTGGCAAGAAAAAATGACAATAAAATAGGGAGGCAGTTCCTATGACCACCGCCCCACACGTAATACTGTGCAAATCTTAATTTCCTAGCATTTGTCACCACCTCAAATGGTAAGTACATTTCACTGGGAATTGGAAGCCCTGATCATCCGACTGCGCTGGGAGTTAGGACCCCCTTGAGCAAACGTGTACGTAGGAGGAGGCAAATGTAAGTAGTGAGTTGTGTCCCTACTATGTAGAGGTGAAGGCCTGCTCCTCACAGGGAGTTAATAATACTGTTTGCTTACAAGAGAGGAGAAAGATTGAGCAAGAGAATGAAAGAAAGACTAATACAAACTAATACGGTACTGATAACGGTAACTACGCAACGCCTGGGTGACCTACAGTGTTTTGTTACGTAGATGGGGCAGGGAAGTGAGGAAGGCATTTTGCAATTTTATTTATCATCTGCCAATATCATACTGAATGTACCAGGATAGACAACAACCAGTGGCATGTTTTCCCAGCTTTGCCATGCAGATTTAGCCAAAAATGATATTTTTGCAGGTCAAGCAAGGTTGGGTTTTGTTTTGGTTCTGATGTTAATCTTGGGTTTTTGTTTTTTAAATAGCCCACCACTAAGATCAAATCCAAGCTTTCTTCCTGCCATCAACACACCACCTCACATGGCAGCGGGACTGCAGGAACATCAGTACCAGAGCTTGCATGAAATCGAAAGCAGCCCAATGTAGCACAGGAAGGATACCACAATCTCGTGGCTCCAGGTGACGTTTCTGTGTGTGCAACCTCTCACAGGTATGAGAGCCTGGCTTCTCTAATGGCGAACGTAGATGCCTAATACCTTGTTCTTGGGCTCCTATCACATTACTGAAGTCTTGTTCATTTCATTCCATCTCCAAGAAACTGCGATGCTCCACACGATAAAGAACGGAGCGGCCTCAGAATCCTGTTTCTCAGCAAAGCAAGACTCAAACAATCTAGTCCAGTGATGGTGAACCTTTGGCACTCCAGATGTTCCTGGACTTCAATTCCCAGAAGCCCTGATCAGCAGGAGTGCTGACTTGGGCTTCTGGGAATTGAAGTCCAAGAACACCTAGAGTGCCAAGGTTCTCCATCACTGGTCTAGTTAAACGTCTCCAACGTCTCCCTGATGTCTCAAAAACAACTTTTATATCTTAGCAAAAAAATTCCTCTACAAACTTTCCATCCACATACTTTATGTTAAGAGAGAATTGGACATCCACTTGTCATAACTGCTTTAAATCAGATTCTGTCTCTCTCTCTCACACACACACACACTCACTTTTCTCTCTCCCAAATTAAAAAAGTATCCAGAATTGTATTTGATTTAAAAACTGCCATGTTTTTTTTTAAAAAAACCCATGTTCCCACTCCAGAATGTAACCTAATCCCTCAACTTTATGTTAGAACACACTGTTCTCCCTACAGTTTGAGAACCCCATGCTCTGCACCACAAGACAACTTTAGCATACACAACAAGACGCAGAATGCTACCAGTTCCAGAGTTCAAGATCATGAGGCCGAGGCCGCTTCCTGACCCATCACTCTGCCATCACCTGAGCCCAGATTTCTTTCCCTCCCACAAGTCTGAGCATCTACAGAAGGTCACACTCTGGGTGGGCAGGAAGAAGGACATGCAAAAACCCATCAAGAAATTCTGAAACTGATGTGCGTCTGGGGACGGGGGAAGGAAGCATTACGAGACAGGCCTATCCCCCATCGAGACTGTCGCTCAAGAAAACTGGAAAGAAAGAGGGAAAGAAAGAGGATCTTTTTTTTCTTAAAAATGTTTTCTATTAAAATCCATCAACTCAAAAAGAAAAGAAAATGTTGCCATATATATATACCGTATATATATATATACACACACACACACACACACAAACAGGTCGCACCATTGGCGAAGTAAAGTTCCAGTAGAACCAACGCTGGGCTGTTTCGCAGACAGAAAGGGGTGTGTGTGTGTGTGTGTTTGTTTGTTTGTGTGTTTGTGAGGGACATTGGATAAGGGCTGGTGTTGGATAGGTTACAATTTTTAATGATTGAAGAATTGATTCTAATTCTACGCCTTTCCCCCAGCCTTCTCCCCTCAACCATCTCTTATCCTACTTTCTGCGGGTTGGTAGCCCGAACGCCTTGCTCATACGTTACTCGCTGACTGATAAGATACTGTGCCGCTTGTGTAGCAGCTGGAGTACCCGTGATGGTGACTTTACGATTCCTAGTACCTGGGATAAACTCCCCCTTTTTGGAAATCTGGATGCGGGCGCCTGTCAGCTCTTGGTACTCAACCAACGTCTTACCGCCTTTCCCCAAAATGGCACCCACTAGGTTCTCCGGGACTGCAATTTCTACCATATCTTTGGCGCTTTCCACAAGCTTCTCTGTAGCTAAGAAGGAGCTAGCCACCAATGGAGAGGCTGTCCCCAGGTAGCCATTGGCGGCCCCGGTGGCCGCAGCTAGGGAACCTAAGGTGAAGGCCCCGACTGCCCCAGCTGGGCTGGCGGCACTAGTAGATGCTTCATTGGCGTAGGAAGCCAAGAGGTTAGCGGCAGCGGCAGCGGCTGGGTTCGCACCAGCGGCTACAGCAGCCAGCACCCCTGAAGCTGCGGCGGAGTTGAGACCCAACCCCATAGAGCTGGTGTTGTATCCGTAGCTTGCTAAGGTGTTGAGTGCTGTGCTGATGGCCAGAAGGTCATTGCCAGAGAAACCAGGCAGAGCCGTAGGGAAGGCGCCTACTCCAGCCAGGCTGGTATGGCCCAGCAAGCCTGAGGCTGTAGCGGCAGCTGCGGCAGCAGGTAGAACATCCGTAGAGTTGGCGTAGGGTGATCCAGTTGGGTTAGAGTTGGCCACGGGGCCGGTAATGTTGGCATAGCTGATGTTGAGGCAGCTACTGCTCTGCGGGTCCTCCTGGATCTTCTGGACAATGATGTCCACGGCTTTGTGTATCTGCTCCGGCTCACCGCTGATGGTCACCACACGTTCCTGGAGGTTGATACCCTCTGGCTTCTGGCTCAGTTGGACCCAGGCTCCAGATTGCTCCATGATGGCCTTGACTGTGGCCCCACCCTTGCCGATGATCAACCCGGCTGTGCTGTTTGGAACAATCACCTTAGCCTGTCCATTGGAAGAGAAAAGAGAAAAGTAGCATTCATTGTATACAGTAATTCACTTATATTTAAACCACATCTGCTTCTACAAGTTCAGGGTTCGCCTGATTGTATCCACAATCTTCAAAGAAGCTGTTTGGTTTTATAGATATATTGAATGAATGTACAGTAGACCCTCAATTAATGATAAAGCTTGGTTCCATGAGTAGCATCATTAATCGCGAATCATCGTTAATCGCAAGTTCCCGCACAACGACTCTAAAAAAGCGGCTCCCTATGGGAAAACCTTGACTAACGATGTTTTCATTGAAACGTGATGTCGTTGTGTGAATAGTGACTTTGCCACTAACAACGCGTCGCTAATCGAAAATGTCATTTGTCGAATGCATCATTAGGCGGGGGTCCACTGTATTATTTATGTATTTGTTAAAACTAGAGGGATAAAGCCAGGACAATAATATTAATTTTTTTGGAAATAGGGGATAAGAGAGTCAGGGAAATTTTTGTTCAGATTTTATGGCTAAGATAATTAATGTCCCATTGGTGGTGGGTGCACATACAGTACTTGTATGTTATGTACCATGCCCTAGATAAAAGACTTAATTTAGGAATTTTAGATAAATCTTAAGCTTCATTTTCTCTTTTAAATTTTATTAATTACTAATTATAATTATAGACTGTCACATTCTTAGATGAAATGTGTTTAAATAAGATTATAAACAAAAAAGATGAAAGGATTAGATTATACAATATTGTGGTTATTAGGGGGAAGTGCATATGGTGTATTTTTGTCAATTTTGTTTTGTATTAGGTGTTCATGTGATTGTTTTACAATGTTTTGTATGTTATCTAAATAGAAATATCATTTGCAGGGGGAAAAGATGAAATCAGTTATTATAGCTTAGGCCTTTTATTCTTTTAGATATAATTATTTTATGTAACATTCTGTACTTGTTTATGATTGTAATAATAAAGATTGATCGATTGTTAATGTAATGTTATTTTTGTTAATTTGAGTATTGTATTTCTGTTTATATGTATTTTTTCCTTTTTGTTTGTTTGTTGAAAAAATAAACATGTATTTTAAAAAAAAGGATTAGCTGCCATAAGAGTCTATGCTTGCTGGATGTCATAAGGACTATTCATGTATATATTTATTCTTTTCTATAACGTATGCTTATTAAACATGGTTTTCTTTTCTTGTTCAGCCCTATGGACTTTCAAAGCAATGTCCAATAGACAGATTAAAACAACTAAAATTAATTTAAACTGTCATTTAAAGAACAGCTTTTAAAAACTAAGCGTAAAACCAATTCTAAGATCAAGAGGGAATTTGGAACTACAAAGTTCATGTTGCCAGCTAGAAACACAATAGGGCCGTGATGGTGAACCTTGGCACTCCCGATGTTCTTGGACTTCAATTCCCAGAAGCCCAAGCCCCCTGTGAATCCACACAAAGGGGTTTACTGCGATTCATCCGGCCCGCACTGCCTTCGTCACTCCCGGAAGCAGAAGCAAAACGCGCCCAAATGCAGTAAACCCATTCGTGTGGATTCACAAGGGGCTTGGGCTTTTGAGAATTGAAGTCCAAGAACACCTGGAGTGCCAAGGTTCACCATCACGACAATAGGGAGACAGTTAGGCTACCAATTCTTGGGAGGGAGTTCCATGAGCAAAGGTATTTTTACAGAGAAAAATTACTCTTGGATTACTGCTCCCAATGGCCATGCAGGCAATGGGATTCTAGGAGCTATAATCCTTCAAGAAAATGATGCCGCATAGACAGAACTCATTTCTACTGAGAATGCACAAGTATATATATTTTCCAATCCTGGACTGATTTTTTTAAAAAAAAATCCCAATGTCAGATTAAAACGGGTCCTCATGGATAACGCGCAATTCCTAGAACCAGAGGGTTTGTGCCGTAGCGAAGTGGGAACGGAATGGCTCCTTCACTTACATCATGCTCTGCTACCCAAGTGAGGCTCTTCAGCTCGGCATATCTGGAGCCAGCATAATGAGTCATCCTAATCTTTTCTTAGCTCTTTAGATGCTGCAGACCACAAGATGGCAGGAATAAGAAGATGTCGCGAGCAGGAGTCTGCCACTTTCCTGTAAAGCTCTTATGATGTGTTAGAAGGGCAGAAGTGTTTCCAAAAATTAAGAAACACCTTCCACCAGAAGCCTAGGTATCTAACCTTCCATATTTTAAGAGAAGATGGGCTGCAGAATGCTAAGGGCGCTGCATGACGGAGTGAGCTCCCGTCTCTGTCCCAGCTCCTGCCAACCTAGCAGTTTGAAAGCAAGAAATTGCAAGTAGATCAATAGGTACCACTTCGGTGGGAAGACAAGCAGCATTCCGTGCACTTTGGTGTCTAGGCATGCTTTCCACATGTCCGTGGAAATGTCTGCAAACATCACCCTTGCTCGAAAGCTAGTCGTATCCGACTTTAGGGTTCAGTGCTCATCTCCGTCTATAGCCGAAGAGCCAGCGCTGTCTGCGTTTGCAGATGTTTCCGTGGACATGTGGCAGGCATGCCTAGACACCGGAGTGCATGGAACAGTGTTTACCTTCCTATTGATCTCCTTGCAATTTCTTGCTTTCGAACTGCTAGGTTGGCAGGAGCTGGGACAGAGACGGGTGCTCATTCCGTCATGCAGTACTCGGGTTTTGAACTGCTGACCTTCTGCCTCCCAGTCAGCATCTTAACCACTTGCTCCTAAAGACCCAAGTCCTTATTCCCCTGCCATCTGCCTTGCAAATGCGAGCATCTTTCCCCCCTTTTCTTATTAGCCACAGTCCTTGATTCATGAGCCCGAACCAAGGTATCTACTGCAGACACATTGATCCTATGGAGGAAGCTTCTTCAGCACCACGGAGAGCAACACTGTCTCTGTATTCAGGGAACCACCTCTCATTTCCCTCTCTTCTTGGGAACATTGGGCTAGGCCGACTGTATGGGTTGTGCGCTCTGCCCACCTCCAGAAGCAATGATCTATCATTAAGGAACACAGTGAATCAGCAGTCAGCTGGTTCACTGTATCAAAATGGGAGCCTACATTTTGTATGCCTGTCTTTCTAGAACCGTGATGGCGAACCTTGGCACTCCAGATGTTCTTGGACTTTAATTCCCAGAAGCCCAAGCACCCTGTGAATCCACACAAATGGGTTTACTGCAGCCCACACTGCTCTCGTCGCTCCCGGAAGCGGAAGTAAAACACGTCCATACGGTTAAGGCTCTTCAGGGTTAACCCTTCCTCCATACAGGCGTGTTTTACTTCCGCTTCCTGGAGTGACGAGAGCAGCGTGGGCCGGACGAATCACTGTAAACCCATTGGATTCACAGGATGCTTGGGCTTCTTGGAAATGATGTCCAAGAACATCTGGAGTGCCAAGGTTCACCATCACGGTTCTAGAACTTCCAAATCTACAAGCATATAAATCAAAATTCTGCTCTCTAGAGAACTGAATTATTTAACTTCCTTAAATTATGCCAATGAAGCATTTTTGCACAATTGCTCTAATTGTGTATAGTTTATTTTGCTTCTGTAGATACGGATAAGGGCATGGAGCACGGCTAGGGCATTCATGCCACATTTCCCAGCTGTTGCCAATATCCAGCCATTTATCTGGGGTCTGATATTTCTACAGGAATTTTCCAATGACTACCGTATATACTCGACTATAAGTCATCCTGAAAAAAAGTCGAGGTACCTAATTTGGACCTCTGAAACTAGGAAAATAGATTGACCCGAGTATAAGTCAGGGGTGGAAAATGCAGCAGCTGCTAGTGAGTGTTATTATTATTATTATTATTATTATTATTATTATTATTATTATTATGTTGATAATTAAAATACAGTTACATGAAAATACTGTAAAATTAATTAATTTAGACATTTGAATGGGTATGTTTTTGAATGTTTATGTTGACCGAAGTATAAGTCGAGTCCCACTTTCGGACCTCATTTTGGGGGGCTAAAAAACCCAACTTATACTCGAGTATATACGGTAATTATATTTCACAACTATAGGAACCAGAATCTTGCTTTTGTTAGAGATGGGGTGGAGGGAATAAATATTCTGACAAAACAAAGTTCTGTGTTTTGCTTCTTTTCTGTGCAAGGACCATGGTGGTTTAGCGGTTAAGATGCTGAGCTTGATGACTAAAAGGTCAGCAGGTCATCAGTTCAAGACCTGAGTGCTGCACGACAGAGTGAGCTCCCGTCGTCTGTCCCAGCTCCTGCCAACCTAGCAGTTCGAAAGCAAGAAATTGCAAGTACAATCAAACCTTTACATACCAATTTAATTTATTCCTCGAGGTTGGCTGTATCTCAAAAAATTCTTATCTTGAATTTCCCATAGGAATGCGATGAATGCAATTTCCCATAGGAATGCATTGAATTTCTTATCTCCGAAAAACCCTATTAAGAATTCTTATCTCGAACCTGAGATTTCCAGATTACAGTATCTCTAGTTTTTCTTAAGTCGAGCCGTTCTTATCTTGAGGTTTGACTGTAGATAAATAGGTACTTCTTTGGTGGAGAAGATAACCGCATTCCGTGCATTCTGGTGTCTCGTCATGCCTGCCACTTAGCCGCAGACCTAGAGTTGGATAAGACTGGCTTTCGAGCAAGGGTGGCTGTTACCTTTACTTTTCTGTGCTCTTCTGCAGAACTCATGACTAGCTCTGTTCATAGCCCACTCAACTGATATCATGCAAAAGTGTGCAGCGCATGAGAGAAATGTTAGTGGAGGGGGATGTTTCAGTGTAGGGGATTTGGAATGGATTTTCTACAAGTCTTTGCACCGATTCCTTTGGCTTTTTGAGATTTTTTTTTAGCACGGCTGGACCGTTTCTCTGGGGTGGTTCAAAGACAGTCAGAGAGGATGATGGGAGGGGAGGTGGGGGGCAGAGAGAGAAAGTGTGTGTATTGAAAGAGATCGCTCCAGGGGTTCTGGTATGAAGGAGGAGGGGTCTTGTCAACCCTGCCCACCCATCCCCTCTTTATATAACCACTGAAAAAGAGACAGCTATACAGATTTAGCAAGGAAATGCTCTTATATAACCAAGTCCCAGGCACCTCCTCAAATCCATCACCTCCTTCAACCCACAGTGATGGCTCTGGATTACAGGGAAGAGAGGCAGAGAGAGCAGGAAACCAGGGGGAAAAAACCATATTTATATTGACAGAATGGGTGCCAATGTAATCTGAGAATTTGTTGTCTCCTCTAGGCAGGAAGCGTCAGCAAACCTGGGATTTAAGACCAACCTGCGAAGGAATTTCCAAGCAGAGCAGTGGGAAGAGGAGACTAATTCAGTGCAATTCAACACCCGTGGAAATCCACATTGTTTACTTGCCCTTCTCATCATAGTAAGGGACCATCGATGCAGGTGAAGAAAGAAAGAGAAGGACACGCTAAATCTCGAGTCGGGGAAGTAGAAGATGGGTGGTTGCTTTGCAGGGCTCCAAAATACAGCACAAACCTTGGGGAGGGGCTAGCACAGTGATGGCGAACCTTGGCACTCCAGATGTTCTTGGACTTCAATTCCCAGGTACTGCATATGATCCGGGAGACAAACCCTGGGCCTTGGAGGAGTTAGTATCCTGGTGACGGTTAGTCTTGGGTTGGCTACCATGGCAGGCAAAATTGACAGGTGGTGCGTATAAGCACTCTTTCTGTTGGAGCAAGAATGAATTTGGCCATCCTCGGTTCATAAGCATCTTGTCTGGCCTGTCCCACTTTGTGTCCCATTTCTGGTTATTTTAAGACTTAATTAAGCCTCTCATAAAATTCACACTAACCTTGCTAGCTGAGTGTCCTTTGGACTAGTCCTTTGGATAAATGACTCACAATTCCTTATCTTCCCTAGTCATTCGCTTCTCTCCCCACAGGAACATAGGAAAGACTTGCAGAATGTGGGAATATCTTTCCACATATTCTGTCTATTCAACCCAGAGTGCAGGACGCATAATCACAGGTTGAAACTACAGGGAGCCAGAGATAGGGTGAATATTTTTTTTAAAAAAGCGTCTTAACTGTTAGAGCAGTGCAACAGTGGAGCCAATGGCCTCAAGATGTGGTGAGTGCTCCAACACTGGGAGCATTCAAGAGAGAATTGGACCACCATCTGTCATATTTGCTTTGATTCGTACTCCTGCTTTGAGCAGGGAGGGTTTGGACTCGATGGTCTAAATTAAAAGGCCCCTTCCAACTCAGTGATTCTATGATTGTTTAAAGTTTTCTGCATTTGTGGATTTGTCTTCCTTCTGGATTTCCCTAGACCAGTGGTGGCAAACCTGTGGCACGCGTGCCAGAGGCGGCACTCAGAGCCCTTTGTGGGCACACATGCCGTCGCTCCAGCACAGTTTGCTCCACCCCTCTGCCCTGTTGCAGCCCAATGGGAGCACTTCCTCCCTCTCCCAAGCACAGAGTTGATCCCGCCCCCTTGTGGCATGGACGGCAGCCTGTCAAGTTTGAGCACTCGGTTTCTAAAAGGTTCGCCATCACTGCCCTAGACTCTTTTCTCCGCTGGTCTGTATGATGGAACAGAAATGGCAAAAATTCTTGTGGCACGCTGCAGTGGCCCAGTCGTTAAGACGCTCGCCCTGTTAGCTGGAAGGCTGGCATGTCAGTAGTTCGAGACCCGGGTACTGCATGACAAATTGAGCGCCCGTCTCTCTCCCAGCTCTTGGGGACATGAAAGGAGCCGCATTTGGGCATTCCCTGAGCTGGAGTTTCTCCCGCAAAAAATCCTTTCTACCCAGAATAATTTCTGACACAGAATTATTATTATACCTTGAAGACTAAACCTGTTATTCTTTCAAGTGCCATAAGACTCCTTTGTTATTCTCATTCAGAGATATATATTTTTTATTTAGTGTAAAACGACATCCTAGGCCAGGGATTCTCAACCTGCAGTCCACAACACCATTTCATGTGCCCCCCACACTGCCTCCACCACACCAGGAAGTGCCATGTGGTGGAGGAAGGGCAAAATGGCCATCTGGCCCCCATGGTTGTCTGAGGGAACGTGACCTGGCCCCTGGCTTTAAAAGGTTGAGAGCTCCTGTCCTAGGCTTACACTGATATTTTGGAAGTACAGTGGAACCTCATACAACAATTGTCCCGTATAGCAACGGAATCGCATAACAATTAGGTTTTGGGGTTGGAAATGGTCTCTCGCATAACAATTTTCCCTATGGAAAAAAATCGTACAACAATTTTTCAATGGGAAAAAACACTTAGAAAAAAAGAAAAAATATTGTTGTACGATATATCCCGGGACTGCAGTGGCTCAAGTGGTTAAGATGCTGACTGGGAAGCGGAAGGTCAGCAGTTCGATTCCCGAGTACTGCAGGACAGAAATGAGCTCCCGTCTTCGTCCCAGCTCCTGCCAGCCTAGCAGTTAGAAAGCAAGAAATTGCAAGGAGATAAATAGGGACCACTTCGGTAGGAAGGCAACAGCGTTCCGTGCGCTCCGGTGTCTAGTCATGCCTGCCACATGACCATGGAAACGTCTGCAGAAGCAGACAGCGCTGGCTCTTCGGCTTAGAAACAGAGATGAGCACTGCACCCTAGAGTCGGATATGACTGGCTTTCGAGCAAGGGAAACCTTTACCTTTACCTACGATACATCCCATAGGGAAAATTGCTATACAATGCATGTATCGTATAGCAATTGTTTCGTACGACAACGAGCCCGTGGAACGGATTAAAATCGTGGCTCAAGTTGCTAAGACGCTGACTGGGAAGCAGAAGGTCAGCAGTTCGATTCCCGAGTATTGCAGGACGGAAATGAGCTCCCGTCTTCGTCCCAGCTCCTGCCAACCTAGCAGTTCGAAAGCAAGAAATTGCAAGTAGATAAATAGGGACCACTTCGGTGGGAAGGCAACAGCGTTCCGTGCGCTCCGGTGTCTAGTCATGCCTGCCACATGACCACGGAAATGTCTGCAGAAGCAGACAACGCTGGCTCTTCGGCTTAGAAACAGAGATGAGCACTGCACCCTAGAGTCGGATACGACTGGCTTTCGAGCAAGGGAAACCTTTACCTTTACTATGAGGTACCACTGTATATGCGCACCACTTCCCAAGAAAATGAAGGTCATCTCTTTAACTGGCAAGGGGCAGAAATCCATGCCCCGATATGTACCGATATGTACCGCTATATCCTCACAGCCCTGAAAATCCATCTTCCGTGTAGATTTCCTGACCCACATTCAAAAGTGGCTTTGCCAATATTTTTCCTTTCGTCGTCCATCCCTAAAGCTGCCTTTCTTTTGTGCTGCCATAGCAACGAGGAAATCAACAATGAAGACCTGCAGCCGGGTATGTCTCGGGTACAACGTCTCCGTCTTTCTTCTACATACAACATTTGAGGCAAAGGAAAGACACACCCTTCTTTCTTTCGTTTTTTAGCAATCCTTATAACAGGAAACAATATCGACTCACTGCATGCAACTAATTGTTATGAAATGGTTTTAAGTTTGCTATACCGTTCGTTTTATTATTCTTGGGTTGTTGTTTTTGCAGACAAATAACACACTCTAAAGACAAATAACACACTCTAAAACTCAGTGCAGAAATGTACCTTCTCATGCGCCAGAATTAAGAAGCGATTGCTTCTCAAAACTGGCATTTGCAAACAGCCTGTCAACATTTTAAAAATTTTAATACAGAGAAAATTATTACTGTGGAAGTTCTTCTAAATTCGCGTTAAGCCTAATAAAGTCAAGTATAAGCCCTTCACCACTCTTTTGACTCCTTCTAGTGCCATGATGGTGAACCTTGGCACTCCAGGTGTTCTTGGACTTCAGTGCCCAGGAGCCTAAGTCCCTGTGAATCTACACAAATGGGTTCACTACGTGCAGCAAACCCATTTGTGTGGATTCACAGGGACTTGGGCTTCTGGGAATTGAAGTCCACTAACAGCTGGAGTGCCAAGGTTCACCGTCACTGGTCTAGTGTTTTATTTTATTGAAACATCTGCAAAGAGTCAGATAGAGTCAGGTCTATCAAATGGCTATTAACTATTAATACTAAATTGGACGTCTACGTTCAGAGAATTTCTCCTAGAATTTACCAGACTATGACCGGTGAAAAAATCTGAGAGCTGTCATCTGAAAAAGTAACATTTGCAGGCTCTTCATTTCACATGTAGCACACTGGAGACAAGCATCAGATGGTATTACGTTGCTTTGATCTCCTTTTTAAAACGTTCTCCTGAAGCATCTCGTAGGCCATTATTTTTTTTTAAAGGTGCTGAACCAGATTAGCCTTTGTTGCCCTCAAGATATGGGTACCACAATGCCCATTATCCCCAGCCATCGTGTTCTCAGAGGACGAATAGGGTTGTAGTAACCCAAGCTATCTGAAGAGCCTTTGGTCCAATCTTGGAATCACTTTCATATTTTCAGCCAAGGTACTTCGAACCACTTTCCCCCTCCTACCCTACCCTACCCAACCCAACCCAACCCAACCCAACCCAACCCAACCCAACCCAACCCAACCCAACCCCTTGCAAATATTAAACATTTCCTTTTAGAGATCATACTTTACCTGTTTTGCTCGGTCAGGATTCATGGTTGTCTGGGGCTGTAAGATGTTGACGGACTCTGGCTTTACCACCGACTGAGGGATCTCTCGGACCTTCTCCGCAATGAAGCTATGAACAGCATTGAGGGCTTCTGCTGTTCCTTGGACGAGGCACACACGCTCTGTGGTCCCTGTATGGGGCAAAACACATGAGCACATTTAAAGAGATGCTACAGAGGGATCCCAGGGTCATGGGAGTGACTTATTGTTTGGAAGACTTGTTTTGCGTGGGTGAAACTGGCAAGATGTCAAGGGGCAATGAGTGAAAAGATGGAGGCAGGGAAGACAAAGTTCTGGCAAAGGGTGAAAGAGGGACAAGCACTGAAGCAGAAAGTTACTTCAGCACAAATGGAGGTGAAAAGTGGAAAATCCAAGGCAGATAAATAAGAGGTCTCTCAAAGTCCAACCCGATGTCCACATCATGAGAGGTGGTAAAGGTAAAGGTCACCCTTGGTATACGACTCTAGGGTTCAGTGCTAATCTCTGTTATAGCCAAAGAACCAGTGCTGTCTGCATTTGCAGACGTTTCCGTGGACATGTGGCAGGCATGACTAGACACCAGAGTGCACAGAATGCCGTTTATCTTCCCACCGAAGTGGTACCTATTTATCTACTTTCAATTTCTTGCTTTCGAACGGCTAGGTGGTAACAGGTCCAATAAAGGGATTGCTAAAACAGGGCGAAGTATAGTATGGCCAGGGATTCTCAACCTGCAGGGATTCTGGACCGCTGTGGGAGCCACTGAGGCTGTCCCGGATTACCCTGGAAAGACCTGGTCAAAGGGGCTCTGGCGAAGCTGTGACAGGCCCAGCAAGCTGGCAACGGATAACCCATTGCTGCAAGACTACAAAGGAGACGTGAACGCCATTACAAGAACACCAAATAACACTGGCAGAGGTTGCTAGAAGTGCCAGAACAAAAACCTTGCATCTCCCTTAACACCCAATGGGGTGGAAGAAGAATTCAAACAAAACCGAATTACTAGGAGTTATTTGCTGTTTTGAGGAAGGAAAATGGAGTGCTTCTCGATACCATCTGTTGGACAACGGAAATGAGATGTGGCTCTTCACCCTCATGTGCAGCTTATCAGCTTTGGTTTTCTGGAGGCCTTTAGTATGATCCAGTTCAGCTCTGTATGTTATTAGGTTAGGAGCATGGGCGGCTGCAGATGCTAAACATTGTCATGAGGAATACATGTGTAACCTTCTCTCTGTCTTGCTGTCCTGCAACCGGTGTAGTGGATTTGTGCGCGCAAGGACAGAGCATTGAAAGGCGGCATTGTGTGGAAAGCCAGTCCCTTTTTGGCACTCAAATCAAGTGTTCAGCTCAGCACTCTTTTAGGCATATATCTTTTGCACCAGTTTAACAGGCTTTGTAAATCCTGCACAAACCTGCCTGCCTCTGGTACAGAAGATAATATTCCTGCTTAGAGGACAGGCTGCACTTGGCAAAACTCCACTTATTTTTGCAAAGAGGGAGCAAAAAGAATTATGCAGTAGCCACCAGGTACACTTGGCTTGTCTCACCAGTTGAGAAGCAAGCGTTCTGCTATGCGCTTCCAAAAAGACAGTCCCTTTTTCCAATATCGAAACTGGGGTGCCCAAACTACGGTCTATGGGCTGGATCTGGCCCCGACACCAAGTCACCCAGCCCGCACCGCCCTCAGGCGAAGAAGTAAAATGCGCCCATATGAATTGGTGTCAAGGGCCAGATCCGGCCTACAGGCCGTAGTTTGGGCACCCCTGATTTAAGCAGAGAAGATGGCAGCTTAAAATCTATCTCATCCTGTTGCAAAACAGATTGCAAGGCACGTTTTACTTCCACTTCCGGTGGGAGGAACCACATGACCGGCTCGCTGAACCACGTGGCCGGCCCACAGCCCGAAAAGTTAGGGCACCCATGATCTAAAATAAATCCTTGTTGGGCCAGAGAACTGTATTTATTTTTTTAAAATCCAGAAAGCGAGACCTCAGGTCCTTTATTGCATCTGTTGAGATGGAGATGTGAGCAAAGAATAAACAGCAATGTAGAGACACACACACACTCTCTCTAGCTCGCTCTCTGTGTAGGCCTACAGCAGGGGTTCTCAACCCACGGCCCATGGGCCAGATGTGGCCCTCAGTACCTTTTCATGTGGCCCTCTACCGCCTCCACTACACCAGGAAGTGCCATGTGGTGGAGGAAGGGCAGAATGGCCATCCGGCCCCCGAAGCTGTCTGAGGAACTGTGACCCGGCCCCTGGCTTTAAAAGGTTGGGAACCCCTGTCCTACAGGAAGGCAAAAAAAGAGAATATTTCAGGCCACCTGAGAGGAAACAAGGAGCAACACCATGGAGGCCAGAAGACTGAGAGCTCACATACTCCCCACAACAGTCTCTCCCTCCTTCCCCAAATGGGGTTCTTGTATCTTTGGTTTCGGCTCTCTGCCTCAACAATGCATCTCTGCCACAGAGTTGTTATGGCAACCCACAGCGGCCTTCTCCTCCTCACAGTCCTTGTGGCTGCAAGCCTTGAGGGCCAGTTGTCATGGCAACCAGCACCCCTTCTTCTGCAATTTTTTTTAAAAAAAACTCAATGAAAGGAGGATGCTGGGTTCAGTGGGGAGGATGATGGGGGGGACCATCACCTGGAGAATGATACAGGATGGGGTGGGGATACCCTTCATTTGCCTGCAGAGAAGCATAGCATCCCTTATGAAAGATGGAGGTTGGGAAATGGATGATGGTTTTCATCGCCCACCTCCCTCCTTGCTGAAGATGGAAGTCCCTTTGAAAAGCTAGCGTGCTTTGGAGCAATGTAGGGACTGCAGTGGCTTAGTGGTTAAGATGCTGAACTTGACGTCTGGAAGGTCGGCAAGTCAGCAGTTCGAGACCCGCATGCTGCATGATGGGAGTGAGCAATCATCTCTGTCCCAGCTCCTGCCAACCTAGCAGTTTCAAAGCAAGAAATTGCAAGCAGATAAATAGGGACCACTTCGGTGGGAAGGTAAACAGCATTCCGTGCACACAGGTGTCTATGCATGCCTGCCACACATCCACAGAAACGTCTGCAAAATGCAGACAGCACTGGCTCTTTGGCTATAAATGGAGATGACCACCGAACCCTAGAGTCAGATATGACAGGCTTTCGAGGAAGGGCGACCTTTACCTTTAGGCACGCTATGTGAGGAGGCAGCCATTGGGGTTACATTTTTTAAAAAATAACATCATCAGAATAAGAACTGTTGGATTTAGCAGCCAGAATCTCTCCCCCACAACCCCATTTGGGAGCATCTCAGCTCCGCAGCATGTGGCAAACAATGAGATAATTATTTCTGAGCATATGCCTATTGCTTTCCCCAGACTATTTTTGGAAAACCATATATTTTGAACTCTAGGAAGGATGGTCCATCCCCCCCCGCCACACACACACACACACACACACACACACACACACACACACACACACACACACACACACACACACACACACCAATGGCTTGAAGGCTTTACAATTCCCATCAGCCTTTGCCGACTTAATCGACAAAGAACAATCTTGTGAGCTGCTGGTTAACAAAACCTGGAGGTCACAGTTGCCCACTTCTGATTTACAATGCCCCACATCCCTCACTTCTGTCATGTTTGCATAAAGTTTGCTTAATTTGCTCTTCCCTCAATGCAACTAATCGATGAGATGTCAGGACATATCTTGGCCATATACAGTATCTCACCATGTGCCCTACTGGACAACTAGATGAGCTGCAGCACCTCGTCGATTAGTTGTATTTAGCAAGTTGTTCATAGCAGACCGAAACATTAAGTGTAACAGGCAGATTAAAGCTGTTAACGCACATGCGCACAGAAATAAGCACAGAATTTTTAACGGGTTTTTAAAGGGCTTTTGGTTAGTTTGATGTTGCTTTTAATTGTTGTTTTCCACCCAGAGTCATTACCGAGTTGGGCGGCAATAGAAATTTGAAGAATAAATGGATAAATAAACCCGGAGGCACGGATAGCTCTTACCACAGGTGAGAGTCTTATGAGTATATACCACTAATGCTACAGTTTCCAATATGAGACGCCACGGCCAAACTCCAAACAGCAGCAACTCTAGAAAACATCAGTCAAAGTACTAAAAAATAAATTGCCACAAATCAGTGCCTATTATGAAACCTGCACTTTACTTGTGATTTTTTTAATGTAGGCATATGGCAGTTAGAAATGCAGTGCCAGACTGTTGTTCAGTCGCACAGCTGAGTCCGACCCTTTGCGACCGCATGGACCACCACACGCCAGGCTCCTCTGACATCTGACATCTTCCATAGTCCGCCCAGATCTACGGCCACTGCGTCAACGATGCCATCTAGCCACCTCATCCTCTGCCGTCCCCGTCTCCTTTTGACTTCGATCTTTCCTAGCATCAGGGCCTTCTCAAGTGAGTCCTCTCTTCTCATTTGGTGGCCAAAGGACTTGAGCTTCACCTTCAGTATTTGTCCTTCCAAGAGGTAGCCAAGGTTGATTTCCTTTAGGATGGACTGGTTTGATCTATTTGCAGTCCAGGGAATTCTCAAGAGTTTCCTCCAGCACCATGGCTCAATTCTTCTGCGCTCAGCCTTCCTTAGGGTCCAGCTGTCACAGCCACACATGGCTACTGGGAAGACCATTGGTTTGACTATGCGCACTTTTGTTGGCCGGGTGATGTCTCTACTTTTTATTCTGCTGCCTAGGTTTGCCATAGCATGTCTCCCAAGAAGTAAGCGTCTTTTTATTTCATGGCTGCAGTCACCATCTGCAGAGGTCTTAGATCCCAAGAATAAAAGCTGCTCTAGAACCGTGATGGCAAACCTTGGCACTCCAGATGTTCTTGGACTTCAATTCCCAGAAGCCCAAGCCCCCTGTGAATCCTCACGAAAGGGTTTACTGCGATTCTTCTGGCCCGCGCCACCCTCGTCGCTCCTGGAAATGGAAATAAAACACACCCAGATGGAGGAAGGGTTAACCCGGAAGAGTCTTAACCGTATGGGTGCGTTTTACGTCCGCTTCCGGGAGAAATAAGGGTGGCGCAGGCCAGATGAATCGCAGTAAACCCATTTGTGTTTGGGCTTCTGGGAATTGAGGTCCAAGAACTACTGGAGTGTCAAGGTTCGCCATCACGGCTCTAGATGGGTTTTATTATAAACTTCGGGCTGGGGGCTTCTGAGAGTTTTAGTCCACACACACACACAAAACCTTTTCCATGCGCCAATCTCAACTCTTCTTATTTAGCACAATGTGAGAGCTACTGTACGAAGTTCACAAAGCAGCAATATTTTGGGAAGGATGACGGTGTTTATGTTTAAATTTTGCAGGAGTCAACAGCCACCATGTGGCCAACAACCCAATATCTCAAGGGATATTCCCAGACTGGAGAGGCGAGCCCAGGAATCTGTCAGGAATCTGTCGCCTCTGAACACCTCCCACCCACACCCACAACCCTTGGCAGAAAGCAATGCCTCCCCCTGTTCAGGAACAGAAGGGCCGAGTCCGACCCAGAACGGAGTAAATAGGAAAAGGGTGTGGAAAGACACTGGCACATTTCTCTGGTTGCAGCGCAGTGGGGAAGTCCAAGCGATTAAACCAGATGAGGCTCACTGGTAAATCAGGCGGGCCCGCCAGCCCCCACACTAGGCTAACCTTGAAGGAGAGAAAATGCAGCAGATTCAAAGTGGTCTCCTAAGAGCTATAAGGTAAAGATCACCCTTGCTAAGAAAGCCAGTCGTATCTGGCTCTAGGGTTCAGTGCTCATCTCTATGTATAGCCAAAGAGCTAGCAGTGTCTGCATCTGCAGACATTTCCGTGGACATGTGGCAGGCATGCCTAGACACCAGAGTACATGGAATGCTACCTTTCCCGACAAAGCAGCACCTATTTATCTACTTGCAATTTCTTGCTTTCGAACTACTAGGTTGGCAGGAGCTGGGACAGAGCTCACTCCATCATGCAATACTCGGGTCTCAAACTGCTGACCGGCTGACATTCCAGTCATCAGCCAATGCACTGATGTAGGCTTCTGAGAACTGAAGTCCAAGAACCAAAGGTTGGGAAACACTGCTCTGTGAATCCACACGAATGGGTTTACTGCATGTACACGCAGTAAACCCATTCGTGTGGATTCACAGAGCAGTGTTTCCCAACCTTTGGTTTTTGGACTTCAATTCCCAGAAGCCTCAAGCAACTCCCCCAAAGCGCTGATCAGCCAATAGACTGACTTAGGTTTCTGGGAATTGAAGCTCACCAGTGGGGATTGGAACATAGTTTGGGAAATGCTGAGGTAAACTACAGAAAATTAAAACTAATCATTAAATTAATTAAATTAGATCTATATAAAACCAAGCTGTGGTCTTGTTTGTCCGGAATGGGCTCCCACACCCCTGGACCGAGCTCGCTGAAACCTGCCACACACCTACCTTGGCCTGGAGAGATGGTCAAGGGGGGGGGTCACAACCCCCCAAGTCGATCTTTTCCCAATGATCTGTTGCCCAATGAGTTGGCTGATGTCACCAGGCATCATTTGTGTCATCATTTGCCTTTCCCTCTGTGCACAGCTATAGTTTTCACAGTAGGTAGAGGCAAATGGGCATGCGAGTTCAGCACTGTGGGAGTGATGTTACCAGGATTGTAACATCATTTGCCTTTCCCTCTGAGCTCAGCTGAAGTTTTCACAGTAGGTGGAAGACAAATGGGCATGTGAGTTCAGCACTGTGCGGGTCACATGATGCGACCGTCGACGGAGAAGCAGAATGGGTGAGGGAAGAGAGAGAGAGAACCTGAGCGAAGCCAAGTAACCAGCTAGTACATTATAAAACAATAAAAATGATTCTGGCATCCTGGTTGCTTAATCATGTTGAACAATAATTACCTCTGATCAACCAGACTTTGTACCGTACATATGAAAATAAAGCTGCTTCTCTTGCCATACATCCCACATTTTTCAGATGATGAGAAATGACTTTACATCAAACAGGAAGAAACTAGCTTCAGCGAAACACTTTTTATTTGGAAAGCGCAGCAGCTACATGGGACAATGTTTGAGGTTCAGAGCTGAGAGCTGCTTCCTGCCAAACAAATTGCTTCCCCAGCCGCTCATTGTACAACCCGGGTCAGAGAAGCCACATGGCTGTTCTTGTCTCGGAATAAAAATGGGCAGCTTGCTTTTGAGAAGTGTGTATAATTTAATACGCTGCTTACCGGCTAAGAACACTGAACTTGATGACCGGAAGGACGGCAGGTCAGCAGTTCGAGACCTGAGTGCTGCACAATAGAGTGAGCCACCGTCGTCTGTCCCAGCTCCTGCCAACCTAGCGATTCGAAAGCAAGAAATTCCAAGTAGACAAAATGGTGTTGCTTCGGCAGGAAAAGTAATAGCGTTCTGTGTGCTTTCGCTTCTAAGTCATGCCTGCCACATGACCACAGAAACGTCTGCAGACGCAGACAGCACTGCTTCTTTGACGATAAATGGAAATGAGCACTGCTCCCCTAGAGACGGATACGACTGGCTTTTGAGCAAATGAGGCCTTTACCTTCCTCATTTATAGCTATTGTAAAGGCAGGTGAGCTTGTCAACCTGGTTGATGATGAGCTAATCTGTGCATCACATTTTACTTGTTAATCTGTGTCATACCTGTCAAGTATACAATCCTGTATTTTGGTGCACATTCCTCCCCTTTCCCGGCGCCGTCCTGTATTTAGAACGGCGGGGAAAGGGGTTACTGTGCACGCGCACGCATGCAGAACCCATCTGCGCAAAGGGGTTCTGCGCATGCACAAATGAGTTTTTGCTACCCATGCACACCCGGGCCGGAGCAGTTCCCGTATTTTCCGGAGCGGCGCTTGACGGGTATGACCTGTGTGAAAAAGCCTAATTCAGTCCATTGGCTGGTCAGTGCTTTGGGGAATTGATTTAGGCTTCTGGGAACTGAATTCAAAAAACCAATGGTTGGGAAACTTCTTTTCAACTACAGCCAACTCAATCTTGCTTCGTCCCCTCTAATTGACCGGGATGTTGCTCCGTTTCTTCTCTACTTCTGGCTGGGTACTTGGTTCCCTTCCTGCCCTTTTTTTTTGAAGCATTGGATTGGGGAACCAGAGAATGTCTCTCAATTCTGGGTAAAGGAGCATCACGCAAGCAGCCTGGAATATTTCAGTTTTAGCCCGCGTCCCTCTGGCCACCTTATCAGAAGAGTATTTCCTGCCATTGAATCAGTTTCCCTCACTGGCCAGCCCTGGCCGCCGCTTTTCCTGTTTCCTCTCCATCCACCCTCACCCCCAACCCTACAAACACACAGTTCTGCTTTCGTTGTCCTCTCTGGGGCAGTCCTGGGGGTTGCTCCGAATATACCTCTTTCATGGATCTGGGGCAGCTTCTGAGCCTTCTCATTTGCGGACTCTTGCCCCGCTCCCTCTATTAGAAGAATGAGTATTAAAAAAAGGATAGGGAACGCCAAAATCCCAAGGAGAGATGGAGAAAATTGTGCCCCAGGCTTTGATATCTCTTGATTCTTGGTTTGTCTTACCTCTGGCTGGATTATGACCTCTCCCCTCAAACCCTATAGTACAGTGATGGCCAACCTTGGCACTCCAGGTGTTCTTAGACTTCAATTCCCAGAAGCCCAAGTCTCTGTGAGTCCACACAAGTGTGGACTCACAGAGACTTGGGCTTCTGGGAATTGAAGTCCAAGAACACCTGGAGTGCCAAGGTTGGCCATCACTGGTATAGCAGAAGCACAGGTTCAGAGATCTGACATGACACCCTTTATTCAATCGTTCTGCTTTTGCGTTCAAAACCTTTTCTGGATCTTTTTTTTTAAGCGATTGTTCCATTACTCTATGCAAGAAACAAAACAAAGTATGTAATGGTACTTTGTGGACTGCTGTATTTCAATGTGAGCTTTCATGGGTCAAGTACTCTGCTTCAGACAAAGTCTCCCTTGTTCAAAAGCCAGCTGTGTCCAACTCTAGGGTGCGGTGCTCATTGTGTTTACAGCCAAAATGCCAGCGCTGTCTATGTACATTTCCATGGCCACGTAGCAGGCATGACTAGACGCTGGAGCACACAGAACGCTGTTACCTATTTCTTCACTTGCAATTTCTTGCTTTCGAACAGCTAAGTTGGCAGTAGCTAGGACATAGCTGGGCGCTCACTCTGTCGTGCAGCACTCGGGTATCAAACTGATGACTTGCCAACCTTCTAATCCATCAAGCTCTGCATCTACCACTAAGCCACCACAGTCCCTTTCAGATGCAGGGATGGGTGTGTATAATTTGAATCCAGATCTAAGTGCCATCTCAAATTCAGCCTTCACTTGAAAGGCCCATTCTGAAGAACAAGGAAATGTGTGCTACCAGCCTACGGAGCAGCCTGGCACGGTAAGAAATTCAACCTGACGCCCATCCATGTATCAAGATCAGCACCACACATGGCGAACCTTGGCACTCCAGCTGTTCTTGGACTTCATTTCCCAGAAGCCTAAGTCCCTGAGATTTAAAGAGACTTGGGCTTCTGGGAATTGAAGTTGAGGAACACCTGGAGTGCCAAGGTTCGCCATCATTGCCCTAGCCCCAACCGTGCGCTGTCAAATCTCACAGACAGAACCAACGGACCAGCAGTTACGCTACCATTAATGAGTGCCGGACGCAAAGGTTGTCAGAGAGACATAACCCACAATGAATGACATGAAAACCCCAATCTTAGCCTATCAGGGGAAAGCGAGACGGCTCCATCACGGTCAAACCTCATATCATACAAAGGGCTCCCTTTCCCTTGGAAATAAGGGAGGGTCCCCTTCCCGGAAGCCACAAACAAACAAGGCACCTGCTCCTCATTGCCATGGCAACAGGATCCAGGCCTATTTCTCCATCTCCCTCCCCCTCCCATCGCTCTGCGCTGGCAAGGATTTGATGGTGCAGCCCATAATCCTTGCAATCATGAACGGAAGATGTGGAAGGAAAGCAGCTTAACTAGGCCTGTCCCATTAGGGCTTTGTCTGCCCTTCAATCACAGCTGGGATTATGAGAGAATTGGTGTGTGCGTGCGTGTGTGTGTGTGTGTGTGGGGGGGGGGGTTTGTAGGCATGCCCACCCCTTCCACCCTTCACCTTCTGCTAGCCATGCCTGGCCCCTCAACCCCTGTGGCTGAGCTTTACGATTGATGCTATTTCATAACCCTTCTGCTAATGCATTTTGCAAACTGAGTTGGGCATCTTCGCTTTTTACTCCTTCTTCTGCTGCTGCTGCTGCTGTATCCAAACATTGGCGATCCTCATGGGTGATCACCCATGAAGACTGCCCTGAGAATACAATGCAGTGGCTTTTCATCTGCCTTCTGCATTGCAGTGTGACCCCCCATAGTACCACGGATCCAGTTCCGTGAGTCCCTTTCTGGCCCTGAGCCCTTTTGGCGAAGCAAAGTCCTCATCGGCCCCAGGCCTTTATCATACCTGTCAAGTTTTGGATTTGGAAATAAGGGAAATTTCCCGGCAAATAAAGGATACTTGACAGCTATGCTTATCCTGTGCTGCCCTCCAATGGTGGCAATAGGGCATTGCATTCTAATTAATAAGGGATGACACGGGAAAGAGGGTAAAATAAGGGGTTTTCCCGTCTAATAAGGGATACTTGACAGCTATGCATTATTGATGAAGCTGCTGACCTCCACCAAGGTGGATTCAAGTGGGATTTAATCCACTTGGGGAACATCACTCTTCCATGTGGACTTTGGCACCCAAGGCCGTGAGTCCTAAGGGTTGACAGGTTAGTTAAATGCCACTTGACAGTTGAGTCGCTGACGGTAGGGTCTACTCTATTACCGAAGCAGGATCACCTGGGCCAGACTTGACCTTTTACTCCAAAGCATTCAATTTCTATGAGAGCTTAACTCGGAGGAAAAAGCATAGCTAGGAATAACTGAAAATAGGGACTTCTGGGGAAAGATCCAGGGAGAAGAGAGAATTGAGAGGGAGGATGATGGGAGTGGAGAGGAAACTATCCCACAGCCTGTGGAACCTGAAGAAAAGCTACACCAAAGACTGAAATAAAGAGGAAGCTAAGTATTTCAGGAAAGGAGAGGAACGTATGTTCTTTACAACCTGCCGTGCCAGGTTATGATGATTGCTGCCACATGCAAGGAATGCTTACAATTTCACACCCAAGTTCCCGTTCAATCACTCAGTATCAGTCTGCAAACGACAGACTTTGAGGGCATCCTAACAAGCAACAAACCAACAACCTCGGCCCATGCTCCATGCAATCTCACCAAAATACGCCGAGCCACGTATCCCCAATGTTTGATAACTGTGCTCTTGAGCAAAAGTTAGCACATGCAAATACTAGCAAAGCTCTAGCATCGCCGAGAAAGTTCAATTACCTCAGATTGCATATCTGCGTTTGCAGCTGCTGGTTGGCATGTGATGTGACAACAAGCACTAATCAAATGCTCGGCTTCTGGGTTTTTTTGCGAGTATCCAGGGAAATAGTACAAGAACACCAAATAGCATCGGTGGAGGCCACTAGAAGTGCCAGAGTAAGAACCTGGTATCTCCTTTGACACCTGATTTTTTTTGGGAGGGGGAGAAGATGATGATGATGATGATGAAGGAGTAAAAGGGAAAAATGGCCAACTCAGTTTGCAAAATGCATCAGCAGAAGGGTTGTGAAATAGCATCAATCGTAAAGCTAAGCCACAGGGGCTGAGGTGCCAGCCATGGATAGAAGAAGAGGAAGAAGGAGGAGGAGGAAGAGGAGGAGGAAGAAGAAGAGGAAGGAGGAGGAGAAGAAGAAGAAGAAGATGATCCAGGGAAAATGCATGTATCCCATCTGACAATTTGGGCACATGCCCCTCTTCTGCCCCCTCTTGCCTTTAGCCTTTGAGACTCTGAACCTGCCCAATGTCCACAACTCACCTGGATAAAAGTCCTTGGACTTCGACAACTTGATAGTGGCTCCCGTTTCCTTTTGCAACTGGACAATGGTCTGGCCTCCTTTCCCAATGATGGATCCGGCAGCATAGCTGGGAATCAGGACCTTGAGGAAGTATTCCCCGTCCTCTGAAAAGAGAAGGAAGACAAACAGAAGTCTTGTAGCCTCCTTCATGCCAAAGCTTTCGCCTCGCCATCTGGACAGAAAGGTCCCTGACAGCAGGATCAAGCCGGCCTGAAGCAACTTCCAGAGAAATCAATTCATAACAAGAGACCGTGTACAGGATGGGGGGTCTGATGACACAGCAATCCATAGGCACAAAAAGCAGCTGGGTGGCGCATCTAAATGTCTGCAGACATTTCCATCGACATGTGGCAGGCGCGACTAAACACTTGAGTGCATGGAACGTTGTTTACCTTCCCACCGAGGTGGTGCCTATTTATCTACTTGCAATTTCTTGCTTTCAAACTGCTAGGTTGGCAGGAGCTGGGACAGACAGGAGTGCAGCACTAGGGTCTCGAACTGCTGACCTGCTGACCTTCCAGTCATCAAACTCAACATCTTAACCACTAAGCCACCACAGTAACTTCCCCCCACAATCTGTATCTGCAGCTCAGTTCAGCTGTTTGCAAACCTAATGTATGCCATTCCTCCAGACATAAACACATGAATACACCAGCCTACACTTCAACTCCTGGCCCTAGATCTACCCATACCATCTTCTCTGTGAGCAATGAAAACAGAGAATATATTGGGGGGGACGACAGCATTTCCGACCCTTGAATATCTGAGGATTTGTAACTCTCCGTTGTTAAGGACAGGTATATTTGCACAACTTACAAATAATGAAATTAAGTGCCCTTAATATTTGAACGTATTAAATCAAGGTTGAACAGGAACAGAAATGTTGATTTTTTTTTATTGAAAAAAAGTATGCACAAAATTTTGTGTTTTGATGCACATTCATTCAAACATAAAAAAAGCAATTCTTCACACTACAGCACATTTTTATACATCAGTTCATTTTAATTTCATTTTAATTAGACAACTGTACCACCAGATTAAAAGAAAGTGTGGATATTAAGTAGAGCTGCCTCTTTTCTATTAGTTTTTGAAGTGCAAATCCTCCAGTTTCCCATTTGAACCACACTAATTCCTTCTCCAACACACTGCATGACCTATTGAAATTTCTATTAATTCTCATTCACAGACATGTATCCATACATTGCGATCTTCTATTCATAACTCACTCATATTTTACCAATGCTTTGTTTATATTTTTTCCACTGCAAAAACCCATTAAGGAAAGATAGACATTCTGAACAGTGTCTTAGGGCGAGAAATGCTAGGAGCTTTTTGCCAAAGGAACTGATCTCATTTTCCTCCTCGATTTACGCTTGCCTCCATCTTCCTCCTTTCCTGCTATGCCCCCCCCCCCCCAACATCATTAATTTGTTGTACAAAGTTTGGGGAAACTTACCTTTTTGGGCTGCGATTTCCAGAATATTGCAGCCCACGATACCAGGACTGGCTAAGCTAGCTGGGAATTCTAAGAAAAGTAGTCCAAAAAAAGTAACTTGGATTGGAAGCTTTCAGTGGAACTTTTCTCACTGTTATATTGCGGTGTGTCTTGTGCACTGCTCGAAAGCCAGTCGTATCTGACTTTAGGGTTCAGTGATCATCTATCTCTGTTTATAGCCATAGAGCCAGTGCTGTCTGCATTTGCAGACATTTCCCTGGTCATGTGGCAGGCATGCCTAGACACCGGGATGCATGGAACGCTGTTTTTCCCACCGAAGTAGTCCCTATTTATCTACTTGCAATGTCTTGCTTTTGAACTGCTAGGTTGGTAGGAGCTGAGCCAGAAAAAAGAGCTCGTTCCGTCAAACAGTACTCGGTTATCGAACTCTTGACTTTCCAGTTGTCAAGTTCAGTGTCTTAACCACTTAAGCCACCGCAGTCCCCTCGTGCACTGAGGGTCCAATAAGTGTAAGAACTGCTCCCACATTAAACCTGCTGTCCTTCAGTGCAGATTGGAGATACCACAAGCTTTTTGTCCCAGATTTAGATATCTCCTCCTTAATTGATCAGGCAATATTGGACCAAGATTCCTATCATTTTATCCCCCTCGTGACAATCACTGTCAGGCCTCTACTGAACATTAAGAGGCAATTTTTAAAAGATGAAGATTGATACGTTTGTAATTGCACATTTCATAATCCTGTTGGTTCCTACGTCATTTGGAGGACCCTGAATAGGCTGAGGGTTGGAGTCCCTAAACGCAAGAACCAACAGGCTCAAGTGGGGGCTGGTGGTGGATGACAACATGTGGTATGAACATACCTGTCAAGTTTTGGATTTGGAAATAAGGGAAATTTCCTTGCAAATAAGGGATACTTGACAGCTATGCTTATCCTGTGCTGCCCTCCAATGGCGGCAATAGGGCATTGCAGTCTAATTAATAAGGGATGACGGCGGGAAAGAGGGTAAAATAAGGGGTTTTCCTGGCCAAAAAGGGATACTTGACAGCTATGGTTATGGATGTGAAGAGATACAGAATCCTGCTCATTTACTAGATTGCTGATTACTGCCAGAAACATTCGCTGACAAAGACTTAAGGTTGGCCAACGAGAAAGCCAAGAAAAGTGGCTTCGTTTTGGCAGCCCAGAAGAAGAACACAGAAGAAGGAGATGATGAAGAAGAAGACGACGACAAAGAAGAAGAAGGAGACGAAGACGATGAAGAAGACGAAGAAAACAACAAAGAAGAAGAAGATGACAAAGAAGAAGAAGCCAAAGAAGACGATGAAGAAGACGACAAATAAGAAGAAGGAGACGAAGACGATGAAGAAGACGAAGAAAACAACAAAGAAGAAGAAGAAGACAAAGAAGAAGAAGCCAAAGAAGACGATGAAGAAGACGACAAATAAGAAGAAGGAGACGAAGACGATGAAGAAGACGAAGAAAACAACAAAGAAGAAGAAGAAGACAAAGAAGAAGAAGCCAAAGAAGACGATGAAGAAGACGACAAAGAAGAAGAAGGAGATGAAGACGATGAAGAAGACGAAGAAAACAACAAAGAAGAAGAAGACGACAAAGAAGAAGAAGCCAAAGAAGACGATGAAGAAGACGACAAAGAAGAAGAAGGAGACGAAGACGATGAAGAAGACGAAGAAAACAACAAAGAAGAAGAAGAAGATGACAAAGAAGAAGAAGCCAAAGAAGACGATGAAGAAGACGGCAAAGAAGAAGAAGGAGATGAAGACGATGAAGAAGACGAAGAAAACAACAAAGAAGAAGAAGATGACAAAGAAGAAGAAGCCAAAGAAGACGATGAAGAAGACGACAAAGAAGAAGAAGGAGATGAAGACGATGAAGAAGACGAAGAAAACAACAAAGAAGAAGAAGACGACAAAGAAGAAGAAGCCAAAGAAGATGATGAAGAAGACGACAAAGAAGAAGAAGGAGACGAAGACGATGAAGAAGACGAAGAAAACAACAAAGAAGAAGAAGACGACAAAGAAGAAGCCAAAGAAGATGATGAAGAAGACGACAAAGAAGAAGAGTAGTGCTAACAGTGCAATGTGCCAGTGGTAGCACGACGTTGGGTTAAATAACCTTTCCCCTCCCCTTCTCTTCCAGAGCTGGACTCACTGTGACTACAACTCAGCATCTGATATGGTCTGATGTTCCTGTTCCCCACAGTTCAGAACAAGGAAGATAAAGGCCAGAAGCACAAAACAGGAGAACTACTTGAGTTCCTCCCCGGCTATAATAAGCAACTCTCCCTTTTCATACAGGGGCGACTATTTTTATCCGTGTGGGGTCCGTGTGGTGCTCTCGCATGGAGCCTTACCCGAGACACAGACCTGACCTACTTATGCGTTCAGTCCCATGCTGGGGAAGATGTTAATGCCAGGGCTGGCGAGAAACCTTGTGATATGCAATCTGGGCCCCACTGCGGAGTCCAGATTGCAACGCCCCCCCCCCCCCACGCCCCCCCCCACGCCCCCCCCAGGGTATGAAATCAAAGAGCCCCTCCAGTGAGGAAAACAGACCAGCCTTTCTCTCTCTCGCTCTTGAATCAAAAGTGCCATTGCAGAGAGAACCTGAAAGGTTGATGCTCTTCCGACTGGCAAGCTGACCAGATCCCAAGGTGGGTTGTCCTCTGTACGTAAGGAAGCATGCATGTTTGTGTTGATTAATTTATGACTTAATTCACACACCCTTTCATCTCTATTTGAACAGTTGTTGATCTTCGGCCAGGATGCTGACGCCTGAGGCAGAAAATCCAAACTGCCCAGCCCTTGCATACGCACGCACATTACTAGGGAATTCTCATGTGAGGGGCTACATGAGATAAGTGGGCTTTTGTATGGCCCTTAGTCATTTCAAGGAGGATTGTGGTGGAAATGTCCTGTGGGATTCAATCAGTGATGCGCTGCTCCTGGTGCCCACAGGTGCGCGGGCACCGGTAGCGGAAATTCCCCCAGGCCACACCCACTTGGCTGGCCATGCCCACCTCCCTACCCCAGGCCATGGTATGGCCGGCCAAGTGGGCATCGCCCAAAGAGTTAGCCACACCCACAGAGTTAGCCACACCCAGGGTGGGGGTAGTAAATTTTTTTGCAGCGCATCACTGGATTCAATGTCTATCCTATGGGTCTGATCTCACTTCCTTTCTCTCTGTCCCTTTCATTGGCACCCCAAACCCACCGACCTGACCGTTTTGCAGTGGCTCAAGTGGCTAAAGACGCTGACTGGGAGGCAGGAGGTCAGCAGTTCGATTCCCGAGTACTGCAGGACGGAATGAGTGCCCGTCGTCTGTCCCAGCTCCTGCCAACCTAGCAGTTTGAAAGCAAGAAATTGCAAGTAGATAAATAGGGACCACTTCAGTGGGAAGGTAACAGCGTTCCGTGTGCTCTGGTGTCTAGTCCTGCCTGCCACATGACCACAGAAACATCTGCAGAAGCAGACAGTGCTGGCTGTTCGGCTTTGAAACAGAGATGAGCACTGAACCCTAGAGTCGGATATGACTGGAAAAAGGACTGTGGTGACTTTGTGGTTAAGACGCTGAATTGGATGACTAGAAGGTCAGCAGGTCAACAGTTCGAGACCCGAGTGATGCACAACAGAGTGACTGCCCATCGTCTATCCCAGCTCCTGCCAACCTGGCAGCTAGAAAGCAAGAAATTTGCAAGTAGATAAACAGGTACCACTTGGATGGGGAAGGTAACAGCATGTGCATTTCGGAATCTAGTTATGCCTGTCACATGCAGGGATGGTGAACCTTGGCACTCCTGCTAGGCAGAAAGGCAAACCAAATAGGCTCTATAATATTTAGCAAACTCATTTCCGCAAGCTTTGCTGCAACATCACCGTCAGAGATTAGAAAAAATGACTATAAGTCCCAGAATCCCCCAACGCGCAAGAGGACAGGTTGTATTTCCATGCCCAGCATCCGGCCAAAGCAGTTGGTACATAGTGAGCAACGTCAGGAACCGTCTGCTCTCTGCAGGCTTCTGTGTTTAGCATATATAATGCTGATGTTTAATAAATGATGCATGATAATAAAAGCCTTACTTATGTCTATACTAAGCCATTTCCTCGTTGGCACATTATAGCTTCTTGAGGTGAAGGTAAAGGTCACCCTCGCTTGTAACTGCTTATAGCCAAAGAGCCAGCGCTGTCTGCATCTGGCCGGCATGACTAAACACCAGAGTGCATGGAATGCTGTTACCTTTCCTGCCAAAAGTGGTACCTATTTATCTACTTGCAATTTCTTGCTCTCAAACTGCTGGGGCAGACGACGGGCGCTCATTCCATCGTGCAGCACTCAGGTCGCGAACTGCTGCCCCGCCGAACTTCCAGCCATCAAGTTCAGCGTCATAACCACTAAGCCACTGCAGTCCCCCTAAAATAAGACCTAAGGTAAAGGCAAAGGTTTCCCTTGCTCAAAAGCCAGTCGTATCCGACTCTAGGGTGCAGTGCTCATCTCCTGTTTCTAAGCCGAAGAGCCACTGCTGTCTGCTTCTGCAGACGTTTCCGTGGTCATGTGGCAGGCATGACTAGACACCGGAGCGCACGGAACGCTGTTACCTTCCCACCGAAGTGCTCCCTATTTATCTACTTGCAATTTCTTGCTTTCGAACTGCTAGGTTGGCAGGAGCTGGGACGAAGACGGGAGCTCATTTCCGTCCTGCAGTACTCGGGAATCGAACTGCTGACCTTCCGCTTCCCAGTCTTAGCCACTCGAGCCACTGCAGAGGAAAAATGTGGTGGAGGTGGTCTTAGCCATCCTTCTTGGGGCACCTTTGCTTCTTCCCACCCACTTCTGACACCGTGGCAAACTTCCCACCCTGATTTGGCTAAGCTGAGGGATCTCCTGGGCAAATCCACTTAAAGGAATTCCCTCTTGGGTAGATTAAATCGGTTAAGTCATTAGAAGTCTGTGATGGCGCCCAAGCTGATCAACAAAGAGAAACCTGCTGCCTTTCTCTTCCATCTCTACCCTCTGGCTTGTTCACAATCCTGGGAAAGGTTTTAGCTCCACTCTGGATTACTCTCACTTGCGGATTCGTTTAGAGAAGGGGTGGCCAAACTACGGCCTGTGGGCCAGATCAGGCCCCCGACACCAATTCGTCTGACCCACGCCACCCTTGTCACTCCCGGAAGTGATATGATGCCATAGGTTTTATTTTCTGTGAGCCGCCCAGAGTCTTCGGAGTTGGGTGGCAATATAAATCAGAAATAAATATGTGCCCATACGGTTAAGACGCTGAATTTGACGACTGGAAGGTTGGCAGGTCAGCAGTTCAAGACCCAAGTGAGCTTCCGTCTCTGTCCTAGCTCCTGCCAACCTAGCAGTTAGAAAGCGAGAAATTGCAAGTAGATAAATAGGTACGGGGGTGTTTTACTTCCGCTTACGGGAGCGACGAGGGCCAGATGAATTGGCATCAGGGGCCAGATCTGGCCCATACCTGTAGAGTTTTGGATTTGGAAATAAGGGAAATTTCCCAGCAAATACAGGATACTTGACAGCTATGCTTATCCTCTGCTGCCCTCCAATGGTGGCAATAGGGCATTGCAGTCTAATTAATAAGGGATGACGGCGGGAAAGAGGGTAAAATAAGGGGTTTTCCTGGCCAATAAGGGATACTTGACAGCTATGATCTGGCCCATGGGACGTAGTTTGGGTATCCCTGGTTCAAGCAGAGAAAATGGCAGCCTCAAATCAATCTCGTCCCGTTGCAAAACAGATTGCAAGGGGTGTTTTACTTCTGCTTCCGGTGGGAGGAACCACGTGACTGGCCCGCTGAACCACGTGACCGGCCCACAGCCCAAAAAGGTTGGGCACCCCCTGGTTTAGAGCACCTTACTTTAGTCTCTAACGCAACCCTTTCCAAAGTAAAAACAAAGCAATGGTTGTTCCCATTATTCAGTTCGCTGAATTTGGATTTGGATTTGGATTCACCATAACTCCCAACATATTGCCATGATAGCAGGATAAATTGGTAGACGTAATTCAACATGTCCGGAAAGGGCCAGATTGAGAAAGATGCTTTTGATTTTCTCCGTAGGGAAGAAATTCAAACCACTCACAGTTTCCTTTCCAATGCTACACTATCCTTTTCTAAAATGGGTTAGGGAAATCATCATCATGCCTAACTTCCACTTTTAACACCCCTTTAGGGACCACAGTCTATATTAATCAGAAACTCAAAATATCTGACCCGGTTTTATCAACTTTGTTTCCAATTAGACCAGACGCGGAGAATAGGCCAAAAAAATAATAATCATCTAACATCTAATATTCTTTTAGGGACTGCAGTGGCTCAAGTGGCTAAGACGCTGACTGGGAAGTGGAAGGTCTGCAGTTCGATTCCCGAGTACTGCAGGAAGGAAATGAGCTCCCGTCTTCGTCCCAGCTCCTGCCAACCTAGCAGTTCGAAAGCAAGAAATTGCAAGGAGATAAATAGGGACCACTTCGGTGGGAAGGTAACAGCATTCTGTGCGCTCCAGTGTCTAGTCATGCCTGCCACATGACCACGGAAACATCTGCAGAAGCAGACAGTGCTGGCTCTTCGGCTTAGAAACAGAGATGAGCACTGCACCCTAGAGTCGGATACAACTGGCTTTCGAGCAAGGGAAACCTTTACCTTTACCTAATATTCATTTTGGAAATTTAACATTTTTACCATTCCCTTTGCTGAGGAAGTTAAATAAAAGTTTACAAAAATGAGATTGCTTGTGATATGGAAGCCTAAATTTGAATCTAATGCGCCTAGCCTACCAGGATAGATTTGTTGTGTATAGCAGGGATTTTCAATCTTCGGCCCATGGGCCGCATTTGGCCCGTGGCACCATTTCATGTCGTTCCCCCCCCCCTCCACCACACCAGGAAGTGCCATGTGGTAGAGGAAGGGCAAAATGGCCATCCGGCCCCCGAAGCTGTCTGAGAAAGCGTGATCCGGCCCCCGGCTTAAAAAGGTTGAGAACTCCGGGTGTATAAGCCTTGCTCCCGGTATTTAGTTAAGTTTATTTTTTTGAATCTTAGAAAGAGGATGTAGCTACGATTTTGCTAACAGGTGTAGATAAAGTTGGTTGTTGTAAAAGGGAATTAATGGCAATTATGCCAGACAAGTGCCAGACATTGTATTGGAAAAATGAAGTTACACCAAAGAATGGTACAATGAGTTATGGAATATCGCATTAAATAATAAACTCACCTGGGAATTAAATTTAAGAAAAGGATTAATTAAAGAAAACAGATTTCAGGAAATGTGGAGCTGCTTTTTAGATTATACTTTGAATAATGAGCAAGGACAGAAGCCAATGTTTGATCAGCTTACGTTTTGGAAACGAATTTAGTAAAAATGAAGTAACTCCGTCTCTATGGCAATGTAAATATCACGTGGTGAATGTTTTGTTTTATGTCATTGTGTTATTTATTTTTTTTAATGTATTTTAATGTGATGTATTATGTATAAGATTTGTGAAATAAAATTTAATTTTTTTATTAAAAAAAGAAAGAAAGAGGAAACATAAAGACCATTAATGCATTTGCTTACAACTTCCACAATATCCATCATATCAGACTGCAGAAGTCTGATCAATTTCAACCTTACTCCCTGCCCACCTCATACAATCTGGCTAACATTTCAACAAAGCACAATATGTTCAACTTGTTGGGAGAAATTTCCCCAACAAGCTCCTTCACACCCAATAGTTCTGAGAGCAGACAATGAAAAACATAAATTCATCCGCACATAAATCACTTGCAGGATCTGCTATGCTGCCAGGTAAATAAATATAGACTAGGTTTCAGAGTTTCATGTAAAAAAATAAAAATTGTTCCTTTGTCCATCAATTATCCACAAAAGCTGGATTGAAACTTTCCTCTTCAAGGACGATACATACTGAAATGCTACAGCATAGGAAAAGGAGTACGACAAAGTTATGTATTGTCACCCTGCTTATTTAATTTATATGCTTAGTTAGCTTGTGTGCGGAGTACATCATGTGTGATGCAGGGCTGGATGAAGCACAAGTCGGAATTAAGATTGCTGGGAGAAGCAGCATCAACCTGCGATAGCAGAAAATGAAGAAGACCTAAAGAGCCTCTTGATGAGGGTGAAAGAGGAGAGTGCAAAAGATGGCACTAAAATTCATCATCAAAAAGCCGAAGATCATGGCATCCGGACCCATCACTCCCTGGCAAATCGAAGGGGAAGCAATGAAAGCAGTGACAGACTTTACCTTCTTGGGATCCAAGATCAACGCATGAAATGGTGACTACAGCCATGCTTAGTTCTTGGGAGGCAAGCTATGGCAAACTTAGGCAGCCTAATAAAAAGTGGAGACATCACCTACTTTGGCCACCAAATGAGGAGAGGACTCACTTGAGAAGGCTCTGATGCTGGGAAAGATCAAAGGCAAAAGGGGGTGGCAGAGGATGAGGTGGCTAAATGGCATCGTTGAAACGGTGGGCATAGATCTGGGCGGACTATGGAAGGTGGCAGAGGAGCCTGGCATGCGGTGGACTCGACTGCACGACTGAAGGACAACACAGACACCCCAGAAAGGGAATTCACTACCACCCTTTTCTGGTTGAGAATTTTTCACATGTGTGACACTGGAATCGCACTGTTGGTCACTGCGAAATGTTGCTCAAACCCAGCAAATTAGCAACATCCGTAAATGTGTTTTTCCGCCATGAATTTCTTTAAACACATGTTTGTGACTCTGCCACGCAGTAGGAGCAGTGAATTCCATACGAAAGTTTGGAAAACTTCTTATTTTCTTATTCATACAGGTGATTAACAACATTACAAGCACCTATTATTGCCAGACGCAGCAGCATGGAGAGATTATTTTTCCACAAACAGCCATAACTTTGGGAACCTTTATTGCATTCCCTCTCTCAGAAAATTTAGACACTTGAGAGTTACTGTTTGGATTACAGTATTTCTGAAATGGTAGCCATGTTGGTCTGTGCAAACATGTCAGAGAATAAACAAGCAAAGCAAAGAGACAATAAACGCGGCGGCACTTTAAAAACTGCAATATTTCGATGCTAGCTTTCATGGATCAAGTCCACTTTGTCAGACATAAGAGTGAGACTTCATGGCAACAATTTATACACCTGTCTGTACCTGGTGTGTATAAATTGATGCTGTGAGGTCTCGCTCCTATGTCCGACGAAGTGGACTAGATCCACAAAAGCTAACATCAAGATACAGCAGTTAGTCTTTAAAGTGCAACAACTTTTGTTGTCATTTTGTTTTGTTTACTCTCTGATGTGTTTCCAGAATCCCCATGTAGGCAGAAAGCCATAGTGATGTGGGTTCTGCGAATTATCGTTCAAAACATTGTAACTTCTGCTATAAAAGTTTTTCAAACTCTCGCTTACAGAGTTAAACTTTAAATGAATATGCGGTGGGGGTGCGCGGGATGCCCAAGAGAGATACATGACAGAGAAAGGGTGATTAATGTATGCATGACCCATGCAAGTTGAGTGTTGAGAAAGCAAGTGGAGATGGTATACAGCAGTGTTACGCTGCTACAGGTGCCCACAGGTGCCCGGGCACCGGTAGCGGAAATTCCCCCAGGCCTCGCCTACTTGGCCGGCCATGCCCACCTCCCTACCCCAGGCCATGGTGTGGGGAGGCCAAGTGGGCATGGCCCACAGAGATAGCCATGCCCATGGTGGGGGTAATTTTTTTTGCAGCGCATCACTGGTATACAGGTGAGCAAAAGTTAAGATAGCATCAGTCTGTTTTGGTCAGCAATTCCTAGTCCTGTGGGGGCAAACTTTGGCACTCCACATGGATGGGTTTAAGTCTCTGTGAATCCACATGGATGGGTTTACTGCGAGTTTTCGGATTCACAGAGACTTGGGCTTCTGGATTCATAGAGACTTGGGCTTCTGGGAATTGAAGTCCAAGAACAGTTGGAGTGCCAAGGTTTGCCATCACGGTCCTAGACCAATATTCTCTCTCACACACACCCTTGTGTAGAAGTGGGTCAGGTTGAAGCCATTATCTCTACTACCAGACACCACAGCCCAATAAGCCCCAGCACCAGCCGTAGAATTAGAGTGACGAGGCGAGCATGGTCTACTACATGTTTGGTGCAGAAGTGGATCCGCTATGTCTAAATTAAAATAATTATCAGCTCCCCCACTCCCTTCGTAGGAGGAGCCGATCCTTTCTGAGGACAGCTGCAAACAGCTGCCAGAAACGACAAAGACCGAGACCCAAACCGAGCCAAACAGCGTAACTCTTAAATTACACCTGTTGCCTTGCTGCGATGGATTTCCACGCCCTATTGTGACCATCCTAGCAGGAGAGGAAGCACAGCAATAAGAATTATGATCATATCTGAAAGTTGACCTCTCTCCCTGGATTTGCTGGCAGAAATGTCTTCCTTGGGGTAGGATGAGAGAGAAGGGGTGCAGGTTGGAACTTGGTTTCTATAAACAGGGCCTCATGATGACAGATCTGTGAAAATATGGAGGTACAAGCCACCAGTCAGAAATGTGATGGCAGTGGTGTCATAAGTCAAAGTCATATGTTCATGACATGCTAAAATAATCCTAAACACTTGACAGCCGTGTTTTGCGCTGACTGGCTAGAGCTTTAGAAAGGGAGAGCAGGAATATTTCTAACTCAGTTGGAACCGCTCAAATATTGTGGACATCATTTACACCCTTTATGGGCTGATGTAGAGTTCAGCACATCTGGAGAGCATTGGGTAGGTAGATGGGAAGTAAGTATATCTTAGAATATTGTCTGAAATACTGCTCTTAAATCTTCCTTAAGGAGTAACATTTTCTTTTTTGTTCCTTTCTTTCTCTTTGTTAAAATAAAAATAAAAAATTTAGGGATAGGACCTGCAGTTCCACTATACATGTATATGGAAACAAGGTTTTAAGAAGTAGTGTAGTATAGGCAAAAACACGGAGGAAGATTTTTGGTGCAGAAAGAGACCTTAGAGCAGGGATTCTCAACCAACGGCCCATGGGCCGGATGTGACCCACGACACCATTTCATGTGCCTCCCCCCTGCCTCCACCACACCTAGAAGTTCCATGTAGTGGAGGAAGGGCAAAATGGCCATCTGGCCCCCGAAGTTGTCTGAGGCAGCGTGACCAAGCCCCTGATCTAAAAAGGTTGAGAACTCCAGCCTTAGAGGGACTACTTCAGTTTACTCTTGCATTGATTGGAGGCTGACAGAGAGACAAAATGACTAGACAGTTCTCAGTTTTAAAGCACCTTTATTGTCTAGACCCGTGATGGTGAACTTTGGCACTCCAGATGCTCGTGGACTTCAATTCCCAGAAGCCCAAGCCCCCATGAATCCGCACGAATGGGTTTACTGCGATTCATCCGGCCCACATCACCCTTGTCGCTCCTGGAAGCGGAAGTAAAATGCACCCGTACAGAGGAAGGGTTAACCCGGAAGAGCCTTAACCGCACAGGCGAGTTTGACTTCCGCTTCCAGGAGCGACGTGGGCAGCGCAGGCTGGGTGAATCGCAGTAAACCCATTCGTGCGGATTCATGGGGCCTTGGGCTTCTGGGAATTGAAGTCCAAGAACATCTGGACTGCCAAGGTTCACCATCACGGGTCTAGACATTATCTACAGAATCCAGTTTATCTGCTAGTCTGCCAATTACTATTAGATGATAGTATACCGATATGATATAGTATACGGTATGATACTATACCGACGAGGACTTAAGTTTGGTGGCTTCATTTTGGCAGTCCAGGGTTTGAAGATGAAGAAGAAATTTAGACATTTTATCTCTTTGTTGCAAAAATGTGAACGATCAAACATGGAACAAACTAGAGGGGAGGCAACTTTCTAACTTAATTCTGAGTGGTGTACACAATATTGCAAGGAGATGGATGTCTTGCAGAACAGTTTGAGCGTGATGGCTTTAATTCTACAATGTTTGCCCCAAATTGTCATCGGCTACAACTTGTATCTGACAACAATGCATTTTCCCCCCCGAAACAGGAAAAATGCCATTGGCATGAATTTGTTTAAGGTGGATCCCAGCTTGCCATGAAGTGACCCACACACTATGATCACGGAGCCATCTCCAGCGGCACACATGAAATGAGACATGCAGGATTTAACACTGGGACTGCAATGGACTGACGCAGCCTTGAGGATATTATCAAGGTGCGCCTTCACAGCCAGTCCATCTGGCATGGCCTCTTCCACCTCCATGACCATTGGGAATCCGAGTTCCTCCTCTGCTCATTTTGCCGTCGGGCCCAGTCTGATGGTTTCCAGTGACATTTCCTCCACTGAGGGGGGGCCATCACCCCACCTAAAGAGGCTCATCCACCTGTAGCCATTGGCCCCTTTGGGGTGTCAGGTTATTTACCGCTGCCCAACACTCAGTGTTGAGTCGTTGGTTGTACGGTCATTACTGTAGCGGGATGTCCAGCCAGACTAATTTGCCACAAATAATAAATAGGCAATTGCCAACAAAGTTCCCAGTTTACCATCACATTTAATTAATGCCATCACATGTTCCCAGTCATATTTAATTTCAGACACTGAGATCTCAACAATTGATTTCTTTTTTTAAAAAAAAAAGTCTGGATCAAGGGGTTAAAAGGCCTTCTCTTTGAATCAAGTTGAGAGGAATGCTGAAGTCCAACAACAGTGATGGCCAACCTTGGCACTCCATGTATTCTTGGACTTCAATTCCCAGAAGCTCTAAATAGCAAGAGTGCTGACTTGGGCTTCTGGGAATTGAAGCCCAAGAACATCTGGAGTGCCAAGGTTGTCCATCACTGTCCATCAACCTCAGGAGAGGCAGAATTTTTCTAGGAACAAGATGGTCTTGAGCAGTGATGGCAAACCTTGGCACTCCAGGTGTTCTTGGACTTCAATTCCCAGATGCCCAAATCAGCACTCCTGCTGATCAGGGTTTCTGGGAAATTGAAGTCCAAGAACACCTGGAGTGCCAAGGTTGGCCATCACAGGTATTGAGGAATGGACAATTAAAAAAGAAATGGGCAAGCAAGATGATTAAGGAATCCTCCACACCTGCCTATCACTTGAAATCCTAAGTGTTATAGCCAGTGTGAAATATCACCGGAGTGGTGCTCTTCTACCCAGAAAGACCTCCTGTATGTGCCTATCTTATAGCCATAGACACAGGAACCCAAAGAGTAGTTTGGGAAGTTCTACCTCTGCTTTTGGGACATCCCTGCTTTAATGAAACAAAACCCAACAAAGTAGATGTTTCTAGCCTGTACGGAAGACGTGATGGGATTGCTTAAGACAACATGTCTGTCTGGCCAGGTTATCCTGTTATGGTAATAGCGTAGACCATATTGCCAGTGACTCAATGCTGAGTATCAGGTGGCAGTTAACTACCCTGAGGACTAACAGCCTTGGGTGCTGAAGTCTACAGGGAAGGGTGATGGTCCCCAAGTGGATTAAATCCCATTTGAATCCTTCTTGGTGGAGGGCAGCAGCTTCAGCCATCCTGGCCTAGGGCTGAGGAGGACTTTGTGTGCCAAAAGGACTCGGGACCAGAAAGTGGCACGTGGAACTGGACCAGTGGTACTATGGGTGTCATGCTGCGATGTAGAAGGCAGATGAAAGGCCACTGCACTATATTCTCAGGACAGTCTTCATGGCTGATGGCCATGATAATTGCCAATATGAAGATGAAGAAGATGAAGAAGACGACGATGAAGACGATGACGAAGAAGAAGAAGTTCAAAAGTTACCTCTTCCCACTTGGTACCTTCTTATTTGCTGCTCTGAATGCATTTTCCACTTTCTCCTCACATTCTTAGGTCCCTTTAAAAAGCTGCTCTTCAATTGTGAACCACGGTTGTCAAATTCTACCCTAATTCCTTTGACTTGATCTGGAACATTCAGCCCTTTGGCGTGAATTCTCCTGAACCAGATGCTCTACAGCTGTTGTCAGCTGTTCCCTTAAGTTTAAAAGCTGCCCGTCATCTTCTTTTATAGGAAACACTTAGCTGTCACTTGAGTGAATCTTCCAAATGGGGCAGAAGTTCATGCCAAAGTTCTCCAATGAACTTTGGAGGTTTTTAAGGATTTCCCCACAAGGATATCAAAGATTTCCAGAGGTGAGGAGCATTATAGACCCATGGCTTTTCACAGGGCACTTGGGGTACACAGAAAGAGCCTCCTCAAAGATTGTAGATACTTTTTTTACATTTCTGAACCACTGGGCAACCGTTTTGCCAGCTAATCTTTCTCACAGCCCAATCTAACCAAAGGAACTACTACCAGAAATGTGCACCAACGAGGACTTAAGTTTGGCCAATGACAAAACCAAAAAGGTGACTTCATTCAGGCAACCCAGGGTTTGATCAGAACATGGAAGAAGAAGAATAGGGCGGTTTGGAGATAAACTCAGGTTGGCCTGCTGTATTTCGCAAAGAACTCAAGATCATTGGTGACAGTGATGGTGAACCTTGGCACTCCAGGTATTCTTGGACTTCAATTCTCAGAAGCCCTGAACAGCACGAATGCTGACTTGGGCTTCTGGTAATTGAAGTCCAAGAGCATCTGGAGTGCCAAGGTTGGCCATCACTGAACTATGATCAATTGAGGGAGAGCTTTTTCCACATCTGGAAAAGCTTTGAGTTTCTAGTAGACTTTGTCCTTTTTTGAGAGAGAGAGAGAAAGAGGCAAAGAATGAGAGAGATTCCACTTTTCCTCAAATATTCTATCTACAGTTCATAACAAATCAAAACCTCCCACTTCCATGCACTAACAGGTTATATTTCTGAAATGCCTGGAGTTTCTTTGACTCTCTTGTAACAATAAATCTCACTATCAGTGGAGGGACTGTGGTGGCTTAATGGTCAAAGAAGCTGAACTCGATGACTGGAAGGTTGGCAGATCTGCAGTTTGAGACCAGAGTGCGGCACGACAGAGTGAGCTCCCATCGTCTGTCCCAGCTCCTGCCAGCCTAGCAGTTTGAGAGCAAGAAATTGCGAGTAGAGAAATAGGTACCGCTTCAGTAGGAAAGGTAACAGTGTTCCATGCACTCTGGTGTCAGGGCCTATTTAGACAGAGTCTGACTGTAATCACTACCGTAAAAGTTGTACCTGGCCGGCAAGCCAATTGATAGTCAACATCCTCACCACACAGATATTGCCTGATGTTCTCCATTAACCACTCTTGCCTAGGTGGGAGCTGGTTTTACCTGTACAACAGGGATTCTCAATCTGTGGCCCATGGGCCAGATGCAGCCCATGGTGCCATTTCATGTGTGTGTCCCCCACCGCCTCCACCACACCCGGAAGGGCCATGTGGTGGAGGAAGGGCAAAATGGTCATCTGGCCCCCGGGTTTAAAAGGTTGAGAACTCCTGCATGTTGAAGTAAATGCTTCATACAGGAATATCTCAGTTTTTCTTCCCTACTTCCTCATTATAAGCCCTTCACACACGTAGACTTTCATTCTCCATAACAGCCAAAGTCAGTAGGCTGACAGCAGAAATCTTTCTACTATCGCCCTGAAAGACTCAGCCACAAATCTTATCACTTTTTTCTTAGCTTCTCCAGGTGAATCACCTCAGATTCAAATAAATGAAGTGGCTCAAGTGGTTAAGATGCTGAACTTGATGGCTGGAAGGTCGGCAAGTCAGCAGTTTGAGACCTGAGCGCTGTATGATGGAGTGAGCGCCCGTCGTCTGTCCCAGCTCCTGCCAACCTAGCAGTTCGAAAGCAAGAAACTGCAAGTAGATAAATAGGGACCGCTTCGGTGGGAAGGTAAACAGCATTGCGTGCCTAGGCATGGCTGCCACATGCCCACGGAAACCTGCAAATGCAGACAGCACTGTCTCTTTGGCTCTAAACAGAGGTGAGCACTGAACCCTAGAATCGGATATGACTGGCTTTCGAACAAGGGACACCTTTAACTTACCCTGAATTCCACTGGGGCAAAATGCAGACATGCCAATGCAAGAAAACATCCCGTAAGAAAGAAGAAACCAACCCCTGTGATGTAAAACCCGTGCAAAATGCTGGATAGTCTCCACAGCAGTGCTGGATGCCTGGTTTCATTTGATTTGGGCATTTAATTCTATTCTATTTTTCAAGATTCCCAGTGAGATGTAGTGGACAGAGGGACAGAGACCTGAGTTCAAATCCCTGTTCCGCCTGCAAACTCACATCGGGGGAGCGGAACTGGTAAAATCACTCCTCAAATATCTCACTTAACTAGAAAGCTTTACTCGGGTCCCTAACCATTGATCCCGACTTGATGGCACATAATAAGTAGACGTTTCCATGGTCACGTGGCAGGTATGACTAGATGCCAAAGTGCATGGAACGCTGTTACCTTTCCCTATTTATCTACTTGCAATGTCTTGCTTTCAAACTGCTAGGTTGGAAGGAGGGATGAAGTTTACTGTACTGCAGGGCGAGAGAATAATTCCCCGTAGTTCCCTTTGCCCTGTTGCAAAACTTGCGCAGGTGTGCAGCCCACCTGCTTTTCTCTCCTGCTCTTACGCGGCATCGTGTCAACGGGGCTCCCTTATGCTCGTAGCACCGGAGTAAAATTTGTTCCCCTCCCGGTTCTCTTCCTATCATCACCCCAGCATGAAAAGGCCGAAAGACTTTCGGCTCTTCCGGTTTGAGATTGGATTGAAAAGCCTCATCTCATACATAGACCATCATTACACAGATGGCATCAGAAAGAATAGTTTTTTGCAGCCATTTTGGGGGAAAGAGGCAGAATTTCTTCCCGGCATCAGCGGGAGGGAGGCTGTCGTAACCCATTTTTCTCAATGCCTCTACAGCTGGGCTTTTACCATACATGAAGGGAGAAAATAGCAGCGATTTCTCCTAGGTCACACAGGGACACCAGAAACCGAACCCGAGTCCTGCGGTCTTCTCATCTTGACTCTTGGGGTAGACAGAAAGAGCCTCCTCCAAGATTGTGGTGTTTCTGAACCACAACCGAGCGTAATACCCTGGGTAATGGCCACTTTGTGCTGCCGGCTAATCTTTCTCACACCAGGTCAGGCCGAGGGAAGCGCAGAATGAACTCACCAATGGGTGCCTTCATTTTGGCAGTTTCATGTCTGGCCTGGACACGGAAGGAAAACCTTGACTTTTGGGTGGACCGGAGCAAAAAGCAAAGATGGAAATCTCAGACCAACGCCCCTCACCCCATGCCTCCTGTCTGTCTTCACCTTACTATGTCCTCACCACCATTAACCTCAACACCTATGCTTTCCCATAGATGGAAGATCCTGTCAACTACACTAGAAAGCCAAGAGACGGTGAATGTCTTTATCAGTCTTCGATTCCTTCTGCTGTTGACGTTGGGGCCTTTCCATCACTGAGAAGGCCTGGTTGTCAGAGGAGACATCCTGGTCTCGGTGGAAGTCCCCCAAGGGACCCGCTCGGTCAGCTGAGCTGGGTCGACAATCTGCCTCTTGGCCATCAAGAGTCGGAATGAATCAAAACCGCAAGCATCTCCTGGCTGGACTCATGGCCACTCCGTGCATCTCCCTTCCCATGCAAGACCCTTCGCTCTCAACCTGAAAGCGGACCACCCTGTTTGACCTTCACCCAACACACGAGCTATGTCGCCAACACAGAAAAGGCGGAGGCGCAGGCAAAAGAAGACGGGATTACTCAGCCGCTACACACTAACCTCCCGGCTGGGCCGCGAGGCCTGCATGAGTCTCGCTCTTGCGCATTTCCTCGGCAGTCGGTGTCCTTTGGCGATGAACACACGGTACCAGTAAGGCGTCCCCCTCCATCTCCGTCACACTCCTCCTCTCGCTCACCCACCCACCGGCTTACAAGACCAGCGGTTCCTTTCCTCCCTCCCCCAAATCCATGGCTGGGATCAGAGGAACCGAGTCCACGCTCCTCAACATCATGCTGGCATCACTTTAGAAGAAAAGCAAGCAAGGTAGACTTGACCCGCTGTGCAAGGCAGACACCCGGCATCCTTTCCTGTAGTAGCATTCCCAACCAACCCTCTCCATCCTTTCTCCCCCTGCCAATGCACCGTTGCAATACTGGCATACAGTATGTGCCTTCTCACTCTCCTACTCGTTTACAGTCTTCAACCTAAATCACAGACGCAGAGGCAACATCATCCCCCACCACCCCTCCGTGCTACACCCATTTTATTTATTTCTGATTGCTCCATTAATCTCATCAGAAGCACCATCATAGAGGAGGGCGATTTCCCCCAGAGGAATCCATGGCCATTTCAGACGCAATATTTATGGCTTCCTGCCCCGATACTGAAGCTCCAAAGCATCTCAAAACGTTAATTACACCAGGAGGGTGAGGGTGCGTGTGCATATCCCTGTGCGAGACAAAGCCGGTTCATGTTCCTGGGTACATGCGCGAATCATGCCAAGCAATAATAATACAGAAGAAAATTAAATTATTAGTGCTTAATGATAACAACAACAACAATAATAAATCTGTTGCTGTACATCTAGTAGTCAGAGCCCTTGGAGCAATACCTAAAGGACTCGCTAGATATTTTGAAATTTTTAATTTATTAGATTTGAATATCCTAACATTATTTTTTGAAAAACCCAACTTTACTAGGAAGTGCCTATATACTTAAAGGTTACCTTAACAGTGTTTAGATCCTGGGTTAGGTCTTGAATTATTAACGTTATACCTGAGTTTGACTGTGACTTTAATTGTAGTTTTAATAATAAGAAGGAGGAAGAAGAAGAAGAGGAGGACGGACGGACGGACGGACGGACAGACAGACAGACAACAAAAGCTCTTCACAGCTAGTGCTCTTAGTTCAAATACAGCAGCTGAAACTCGCCTTTCACACAAGGAGACCCAAAGGGTGAGTCAGAGAGAGGGCAAGAGGTTAAGGGAGAACACAGCAATTTCCGAATAGCTATTTTTACGCAGTTTGGATGACAACGAAAGCCGAAATACAAAGACTGTCCATTCATTTTTAAACTCATTTTCCGCACAGCTTTTTCTCTTCCAAATCCAGCACCTGAGAAATGCTTCCAATGCCCCCCATTCCTCCTCACACACATCTCCTTTGCTTTGAGATGCCCACTAAGCTCTGAATGACAGTGTCCTTTCCACATCCCCTTTCTATCTGCATCCCCTTTGGAGCACAAAAATTTCACATCCTTCCCGTCTTCATTTCCTTAGACAGATGGGAAGTTGGGGTATGCGTGTGTGTGTGTTTGCTGCCAGTTTTTCCATAGTCTCTCTCATGTGTGTGTGTGTGTGTGTGTGTGTGTGTGTGTAGAAGAAATCTCCCCACCCCCTTCCCCCTCCTCCTTGCAAACAAGCAGACAGTTATTCTAACGGACTCCATTTTGATATAACCGGCTGCGTGGATGAATAAAATCTTATGCAGGGTGGGAGAGATGGGGCGAGAGAGAGGTGTGGAGAGGTGATCTTTTGTATGCACCCAATGCCTTCCAGGCCTGGAGAGTTATTTTGTTGTACACAATCCCCGGGCTGACACTCCAGTGTGCCAATGTTCATCCGTGAGAGTCAAGGTGCAGAACGAATTGAAACTGGTTTCCCCCATCCAACCTTAAGGGACTGGGGTTAACTGGAAAGAGAAACCATCCTTCTTTTGGATGCTACCCGAACAGAGGAGCAGGTTCTAGGGCTGTGATGGCGAACCTTGGCACTCCAGATGTTCTTGGACTTCAATTCCCAGAAGCCCAAGAACCCTGTGAATCCACACAAATGGATTTACTGCGATTCATCCGGGCCCCCGCGCTGCCCTCGTCGCTCCCGGGAGTAAATCCATTCATGTGGATTGACAGGGTGCTTGGGCTTCTGGGAATTGAAGTCCAAGGACATCTGGAGTGCCAAGGTTTGCCATCACGGTCCTAGGAGGTCTTCAAGAAGAACCCAACATTGAACGCAAGGAGGCAAGGAAATCTAGAAATAGGATGTTGTGGAAGGATGGAAGAAAGGACAAGTGAAGAATGAAAGAGAAACCATGGGTAGAAACGCAGGTGTGGGGACAAAGGTGGCAGATGAAGATTCAGGTTGGCAAAGAGATAGGGTGGCATGAACGTTCAAGGAGACAGAGACATGGATGCCCATGATGGGTGAGGATAGTTTGGTGGGATTTCTTCGCTCGACAGATTTACACAGTTGTGGCGAGACATAACCAACGTAGGCCTTCAAAGAGAAGCGATCCAGTTGAGGGACCACCAGGTGTCTTCTGTGTGCCCAGGATTTCTGGAGACCTTCCCCTGGTCCTCCCAAGATCCATGCCTCCCAGTGTAGACATGGAGGAAGGGGACACTGGGTGGTGGGGGTGGTGGGGGTGGTAGAGAGATGTTATGATGCACCATTGAGTGGATCACCTTTCAACACCCCCCCTACCCCCCCCACACACACACACATCCTGCCCACCACATCCTGGCTCTCCGGCCCCACCGGCCGGCACTCACCTCCCGTGTTGCTCCTTTTGGTGCTGATGGCTTCGGTGGGGGTCTCCAGGGGCCTCTTCCTGGAGTCCGGAGGGTCCGAATCCATGTGGGGCTGCGGGGGGGCTTGCGGGGCCTGCTGGGGCTGGGACCCCCCGGGCTGCGGCTGCGGCGTCGGCGTCGGCGGCGTGGCGGAAGGGAAAATGCCGTTCTGGTGCACCGACCCGCCTGCCATCATCTTCATGCCGAGGGCGCGGAGGAGTTCCCCTCCGCGGTACCCGTGAGACTCCAGCAGGGGGGAGGGGGAGGGAGGGGGAGGAGGAGGAGGAGGAGGAGGAGAGCGAGGAAGGATGCTCAGGGTGGAGGGGTGGAAGGATGATGGAAGGAAGGGGTGGGGGTGGGAGGGAGGTGTGTCCAGCGAAAGCCAAGGCCCGGCGTGGCGAGCAAGGGAGGACGGCGATGTGCCAGGTGACACTGACTGACAAAGGGAAGATGGAAAGGGACCAGGTAGGGTTGGGGGCTCAAGGGGGGGGGGGCGAGATCAGGAAGGGGGAGCGGGACTTTCGCCTTCTGTCTTTCCTTCCTGCCTGCCTGCCTCCCTTCCTTCTTTTCCTAAGGAAAATCTCCTTCTTTCCTTTCTCTCTTCTTTTCGTTCCTTCCTTCCTTCTTTTCCTAAGGAAAATCTCCTTCTTTCCTTTCTCCCTTCTTTTCCTTCCTTCCTTCTTTTCCTAAAGAAAATCTCCTTCTTTCCTTTCTTCTTTCTCCCTTCTTTTCCTTCCTTCCTTCTTTTCCTAAAGAAAATCTCCTTCTTTCCTTTCTTCTTTCTCCCTTCTTTTCCTTCCTTCCTTCTTTTCCTAAAGAAAATCTCCTTCTTTCCTTTCTTCTTTCTCTCTTCTTTTCCTTCCTTCCTTCTTTTCCTCCCTTCCTTCTTTTCCTAAGGAAAATTTCCTTTCTCCTTTCTTCCTTCTTTTCCTTCCTCCCTCTTTCCTTCCCTCCTTTCCTCCCCTTCTCTCCCTCCTTCTCCCACGACCTCTTCGAGCCAAAGCAGGAGACACCCGTCGGGTGGGGACGGAAAGGACAGGGAAAGCGACAGGAATCAAGACCCACCGACAGAGGGAAGGCCGGGAGGAGGAGGAGGAGGAAAAGGAGGAGGAGGAGGAGAGCGACCCGGGGAGGAAGGCAGGGAGAAAAGAGCCGGGGCTAAAAAAGCCCGGAGGGGAAGCGGACCGACGCCCCGACGTGTGGAAAGAGACGACAAAAGGTGCTTACGGAGGGAGCGATGGGGAGGAAGGAGGGGTGGACGGGGGGGGGGAGCAGGTCCGGATCGGACGCTGGAAGGAACCGAACCCAAGTGCCGGGGATATGCAAAGAGGAGAGTCCCTGAAACCTCTTGGGCAGGGGAGGGGAGGTAGCGGGGAGACCAGGCTGTCTCCTCTTCCTCTTCCTCCTCCTCTTCCTCACAGCATCCCTCCTTTCGCCTGTCCAGGGTGGCAGTGGCGGAGCGACCGACCCAGCAGCTCCTGACGTTGAATGAGGAGGAGGAGGAGGAGGAAGAGGAAGAAGAGGAGGAGGGAGGGAGGGAGGGAGGGAGCCACCCCCCAGCAGATTGGCTCCGAGGAGCTGGGCCAAGCTGACAAGTGAGAGCGAAGAGAGAGGGGGTGGGGGGTGTTGAATGAGAGAGAGAGAGAGGCTATTCTTTGCCTTGGGGTTTTGGCAGGGCTGGGGAGGGGAAGCAGGTGGAAGGGAGGGATGAACGGGCAGCTGTGAGCCCCAGGGTAAGGGGGGGGGGGGGCAAAGCCGGATGGGAAAGAGGGAAATTCAGCCCTCTTATCCTCAATCCCAGCCTGGCGGCCCTTCAGCCTCCAGCGCCCACTTCCTTCCTCTATGGCAGGGCTGGCCTGTGGGCTGGATCCGGCCCCCAAAACCAATTCATCCGACCCACACTGCCCTCGTCGCTCCCAGAAGTGGAAGTAAAATACGCCCGTCCTTCCACTTCCGGGAGTGACGAGGGCAGTGTGGGCCGGATGAATTGGCATTGGGGGCCGGATCCAGCCCACAGGCCGTAGTTTGTGCACCCCTGGTTTAAGCAGAGAAAATGGCTGCTTAAAACCTATCTCATCCTGTTGCAAAACAGGTTGCAAAGCATACTTCCGCTTACGGAGGGAGAAACTACGTGACTGGGCCGCTGAACCACACAGCCGGACCACTGAACCATGTGACCGACCCACAGCCCAAAAAGTGTGGGCACCCCTGCTTTATGGAGCCCCTACAAAGGACCCTGAAATTGACCCATCTCAACAGAGAAGAGCTGGGCTTGAACTCAAGAACACTTACTCTCCTGGCTCATCTCCTCTCTGTGGTGACAACTAAGGGGACCCAGGTTTGAATCAACCATGATGTTCCCTCCCTGGACCCTGGACCAGGAACCTGGACATAGTCCTGGGATGTGTACACACATATATTTTATCATATTTTCTCCATGTTTTATTTACAGATAGGCCAATGGATGGACTCATTATGTTACTTCCTGCCAATCTAGCAGTTTAAAAGCAAGAAATTGCAAGTTGATAAATAGGTACCATTTTGGTGGGAAGGTAACAGCATTCTAGTCATGCCTGCCACATGATCACGGAAAAGTCTGTAGACGCAGATAGCACTGGTGGCTATAAACAGAGATGACCTTAGAGTTGGATACAACTGGCTTTCGAGCAAGACTATTGTGCATGACTTTCTTGGTCAAAAAATACTTTTATCCAGTTTTGGGAACCAACATTTAATAAAGAGACTATCTAGTATAGTATCTATCTGGGCTTCCTCGCAATTTCTCTACTGCTTTAAGATACACTCATACGCTCAGGGGCCATTGGGCCCTTTAACCATAGTGTCCCCTACAACAGAGAAAAGTTACACAAGAGTGTCACCTGCTGACTTGCCACATGACCAAAAGTGTTGCCTCCATCCAAGAAGTGCGCCTTAGAAAGGCATGGAAGGGGGAAATGCTATGGAAGCTAATCTACACAACATGTTCCTGGTTGCACATGTAGGAACAAGACAGGCAGTGGGGTACACAGAAAGAGCTTACTCAAAGTGTGTAGTATTTTAAAAAACACAATCAGGTGTACCCTTGTAATGGCAACTTTGTGTTGCCGGCTAATCTTTCTCACACTAGATCAGGTGAAGGGAACTGCAGAGTGAACTCACCAAAGGGTGCCTTCATTTTGACACTTTCACATCTGGCCTAGACATGGAAGAAGAAGAACAGGCAGTCATGCTGTATTTCTGCATTTCTGTCATACTATATGGTGCTATTTAGTGGCTATATAATCAAGGAAGGCTATAGAATCTGATAGCTCAGAATTGTTCTTCCCTAAGAATCCCAGCTGAGTGACCCAGGCAGAAATCCTGAGCCCTGGCTACAGATGACTCTCAAAGCCTTCTTTTAGAATATTATAACCTTGAAGACTCAGATTAGATAACCTTCTGTCCTACTGTCTGTAAAACAGAATTAAAATATAGTGAATAAATACTGTATTTTCTATCCTAGCTGATCATTTTAGAGCAGCGTACCCACATCTGCTAATAAGGAAGCATCAGTAGTTCTCAAATCAGGAAGTTTAGCTTCCATACATCCTGGAGTCTCTAAAGTTTGATTTGGGGGGGGGGGGGATGATTTATGATGTTAGCCTGAAAACCTCCCTCCCCCACCTTTTTGTTTATTTGTTTGTTTGTTCAATCATGAACTTGATTCTCAGTGAACCTGGGCACTCATTCCCCCAACCTATAAAATGGGCACAACAAGGCAGCCGTGCTTTTGAACAATGTGCAATTAAACATATTTAACTCTTTCACGTGCACCCGGAGGGTCAGCCGTTCTGGGGGAAGAGGGAAACGCTGGAATCTCTCTCATGGCTTTCCCTGCTTCTCGGTTAACTGGGAGTGGGTGAGAGAGAGAGAGAGAGAAAGAGAAAGAGAGAGCTTTGAGCAGATGGGCTTTGGCCAGGGCTTTTCATTCTGGCAGCCTTTGGCTGGCTCAATAGCAACGCAAGAGGAGGGGGAAGGGAGACGGCAAGTCAGCCTAGCACGGCTCTTGAATGCTAAATGGCTGGGCCATTGTGTCAGCTGGCCCATCTGTCTGTCCTCTCCCGCTTGCCCATTGTCTGCGACTGACACATCTGGACTCTGCGCAGCCCTCTCGCCCCTCCTCTTGTGTGGTGCAGGGACTCCGCAGCTTCCAGGCCCTTACTGGGACACAAGGTCCCTTTGGCCAGTTCCCCAGCTGCCTGATACCAAATACAGTAAAACCCTGGATTACGACGGAAGTCTGTTCCAACAGCCTCCGTTGTAACCCGAAATAATTGTAAACCGAAACATCCATAGGGATGCATTAAAAAATAAAATAATGGTCCAGAATTGATCATTGTAAACTGGAAAAAAACACATAAAAATTTGTAAACCAGGACAGCATTTCCATAGGATTTGCTGTTGTAAATCACAGCAAACTTAAACCGAGGCTCTTCAGACTGCTGGTCCATTTCACTGACCGCATTGGGGAACACAGAAAGAGGCTCCTTGAAAAATGTGGTAGTTTTGAACCACCATTGGGAGTTCCCCAGCAGGCAACGGCCACCTTGTGTTGCCAGCTAATCTTTCTCACACTAGGTCAACTGAAAGGCACGGCGGAAATGAATTCACCAAAAGGTGGCTTCGTTTTGGCAGTTTCACATCTGGCCTAGACATGGAAAAAGAAGAAATTGACCACATTATCTTTTCTGGAATTCAGGAAGTGGACTTGATCCTCTAAAGCTAACATTAAATTATAACAGTTAGTCTTCAAAGTGCTACAAAGTTTTTGTTTTGTTTATTCTCTGATTATCTTTTCTGTTAACACAAAGGAATCTCACAAACAAAATGTAAGGCTACCACATTTAGAAATCAATCAAACCACACCCACGATAGACCAATCAATATTTTAAAAAATCTTAAAGGCAAAATTCTAATCATTTATACCATTCATTTTGAGCATTTTAGCTCTCCTTCAAACTTCCCTGAAAGCATCAGATCCATTACACCCACATTGCTGATGGAAACACTGATTCTGGGAGAATATTGACAAAATAACTTGGGGTTACCCAAGGCTGCTTTGTCTGAGGTAAGACTTTTAACTGGGAGCTGCTTCTGCTCATTGTTCATAGTTTGAATTCCAACAGGAATAGACAAATTTTAAGTCTATCCCTGAGGATAATAATGAAATCAAGGTTGAATATTTTAATAGTCTAATTCAGGGGTGCCCAAACTACAGCCAGTGGGCTGGATCTGGCCCCTGACGCAAATTCATCTGGCCCATGCTGCCCTCGTCGCTCCTGGAAGTGAAAGTAAAATGTACCTGTACGAGCGTGTTTTACTTCCGCTTCCGGGAGCGCCGAGGGCAGTGTGGGCCAGATGAATTGGCGTCAGGGGCCAGATCCAGCCCACCGGCTGTAGTTTGGGCACCCCTGGTTTAAGCAGAGACAATGGCAGCCTAAAATCTATCTCATCCTGTTGCAAAACAGATTGCAAGGCATGTTTTACTTCCGCTTCTGTTGGGAGGAACCACATGACCGGCCTGCTGAACCACATGCCTGCGGCCCAAAAAGTTTGGGCACCCCTGGTCTAAGTGAAAAGGCAAGTGGAAGACAGGGTGGGTGAGAGCTACCCAGTTTGATTCTTCACCATCTCTTAAGTAAGGGTCTTATTCAATGATGTCTTAAGTATCCCTTTTAATAAAATGTGGAAACATCTGGCTGGCTTGCATTTATATTTAAGTAATAAGGGAGAACTATTAGAGCGTCCACATTTTCAATGCACCCACTGCCTCTGTTTCCTTTAAACCATTGTAATTAATTCCGCTCTGCGTGTAAAGCACCCCATCGAGTGCTTTAGCTCGTTATCTTTCCCAGCCTGCCCTTGTGATGCCACCTGCCGGCCGTTGGGATACCCACTGAACACTTTTTATATCCAAAAGCAGCATCGCTTATTAAAAGGGGAGGTGTAAACTAAGTCATTTGTCTGCTGTGGGTGAGGGGGGGGTAAGCTTTGGATAAGATCTACATATAATTAGAGCTTCCAAAGGCAGAGAAAATATATTGAGTATTGGACACTGGGGAAGAGATAAGAGAAGTTCACATGTTCACGATCCATTTCTTTAGTTTCTGGGAGAATAAAGCGTGTGAGTGGGACAAACATCCCTTTCTCATGTCCTATCCAGTGTCTGGTCCATAGTCCATATTACTAAACGTACACCTATGTACTAATTTTTTTATCAGTAGCCGTGTTAGTCTGTATTTCAAGAACAGGTAAAGGTAACAGACGCCCTTGCTTGAAAACATGAAAACATGTCATATCCGACTCTAGGAGTTTACAGCCAAAGAGTCAGCGCTGTTTGCATCTGCAGAGAAATGTGGCAGGCATGACTAGACACTGGACTGCATGGAACGCTGTTTACCTTCCCACCGAAATGGTCCCTATTTATCAACTTGCAATTTCTTGCTTTTGAACTGTTAGGTTGGCAGGAGCCAGGACAGAGATGGAAGCTCACTCTGTCATGCAGCACTCAGGTCTCGAACTGCTGACCTGCCGACCTTCCAGTCGTCAAGTTTAGCGTATCAGAGAGTAAACAAAATGACAAAAAAAAACTATTGTGGTACTTTAAAGACTTACTGCTGTATTTTAATGTTGGCTTTAATGGATCAATGAAATGAATCATTTCACAAATGATATTGTGTTTTTCTTTGTTAGCTGTTCAGAGTCGCTCTGCGAGTGGGGCGGCATACAAATTGAAAAATTAAATTAAATTAAGTCCACTTCACCAAACCTGGAACTCCCAAAATGATGTCAGCCCTCTGCGATTGTGGAAAGGTGCATACTCAATGTACATTTTAGGACCTCATGACAGTGCAACAGAATGCAACCAATGTTGCTCACTCTGGGGCAATAATTGTCTGTTTCAGACTTGTAAATAATGAAAATGTTATATTGTATATTTCAAAATTAAAATTTACATTGTCAGTATTTGTTTTATTGTAATTGTAATGCTTCTGGCGTGAATAAAGAAAGAACTTAAAAATAAGATCCATTTTTGAAGAAACGACTATAGTAGTCTGTGAAAACATATCAGACAAAGAAAAGTAAATCAGAGAGTAAACAAAACAAAACAGCAAAAAAAGACAAAAAAAGTGACACTTTAAAGACTAACTCCTGCTTTTAAATGTGATATTTCGTGGACCAAATCCACTTCATCATAAGTAAGAGACCAAATAAAGGCTAACATATATTAACATGTGCTTTCATGAGTCAAGTGTGAGGGAGTCAGTCTTTTAAATGCCACAATGATTTTGTCTTTTATTTTTTATTTTTGTCTAGCATACAGAAATAGTAACTACTCTTGTTACATTTTACACGTATACCCATTCCTTTTAGTAACATCTTCCATACACAGTAGCAAGACAATCCTATTTTTACTTTCCTCAAGTCTCTGTTTATTTACTTAGTTTATTTATTTACTTTTGTGTATGAGAAACATCTATAAATGTTATGTCAAAAAGGAAACATAGAAAGTACAATGAAACACACCTCCTCTCATTTGCTTCTGTTTCTTTGCAAAAGTCATACACCAACACCACAATGTCATAATTGTGGGATCATGAACAAATAGTTTATTCTTATTTGGTTGACTTTAAATCCCCTCTTATTTTGAACAGGTGGCCTTGATTTATATATTCCCCACCACCACCACCACCACCACCTATTTTTATGTTTGACAATATAAGCTTAAATTATTTTCTTGCTTAGGCTAGGTTTCTATGTTGAAGGAAATATTTTGGGTGTGTGTATGTTGGGGGCAAAATGCTAATTAACTTGTGAACTGACAAAAGAATGCACTAGACGCTATAGGGTGGTATGGAAGTGTAATTATTGTATGTTGTTATAGTTATTGCTGTATAGAAGTGTAATTGTGGTTATAAATTTATTGGTGTTATTGTTGTTATATAGAATTATAATTGTTATTTGTAATTGTTATTTTGTGTCAGAAATTATTCTGGGTTGAAACTCCATTCAGGGAACGCCTAAATGAGGCTCATTTCATGTCCCCAAGAGCTGGGACAGAGATGAGTGCTCAATCCATCATGCAGTACCCTGGTCTCAAAATGCCGACTTGCCAGCCTTCCAGCTAACAAGGTGAGCTTCTTAACCGCTGAGCCACCGCAGCCCCTAATAGGAAAATGAATTGCAACAAATAAAAACGTTTAAAAATACATGTAAAGGTAAAAATGCTGGCAATGGGAAGATTTATTAAATAGTTGTAGAAGCAGTTGTGGAGTATGCAATGTGGCATGTTGATGGACTAGAATTCAGGTGTCCCGGGTTCGAATCCCTGCTCAGCCTTCCAAAACCATTTGGAGTACAGTATGGAATTGGTAAAACCACTCCTTAAATATCTCAGGCATATCAGAAAACAAAAACAAATAATAATAAAACGAAAACACTGCAGCACTTTAAAGACTGCTATATTTTTACTGTTAGCTTTTGTGGATCAAGTCCACTTCAGAAGTGGACTTGATCCACGAAAGTTAACAGTAAAAATATTGCAGTTAGTCTTTAAAGTGCTGCAATGTTTTTGATTTATTATTTTTGTTTTCTGATATATGCCTGAACCACAGACTAACACGGCTACTATTAAAAATATATATATATTAAATATCTCCATTATCTTGAAAGTACTATTAGGATCACTGCAAGTAGGTTACAGCTAACAAGGCGGGCAAATTATTATTATTATTATTATTATTATTATTATTATTATTATTATTATTATTATTATTATTATTATTATTATTATTATTATTATTATTATTATTATTATTTGTGGCGGGCCACTCTAGGAGGCAGAAGGCCTCACGGGCAGGGAGTAGGCCCCGTTGCCGCGGCAACCGCGGCCCGGGCCGCCCTTTTGGCCTGCAGGGAGTGCGGCTGAGCAGGGCGCATGCGCGGGGAGCTGGAGCGCCACCCGACCCGAGCCAGGCGCGGGGGAGGCTTTGCATGCAGTGCAGCAAACGAGGTGGCATCAGCATCAGCATCAGCATCGCCCGGTGCCTGGCAAAGAGCGCTGCCCCCACGGCAGCCCCATCCCCGTCTCCCCTGGCCTGTGTGGGGCAGCCAGAACCCCCTGCCTTGGAGAAACCCCTTTGCCCAGGCAGAGGTTCCCGCAAGCTCAGCCTGGCATCGTGCCACCCCCTCCTCCGACCCGTGCCAACCCCGCTGCAGGGCAGGAAAAAAAAACCCGTTCCCGCCCTGGCTTCTTGCTCCGGCGCATGATCCCTTTGCTTGCATGCATGCACAGTCCACCAGCTACCCGGTGCCAGGCTTGAGGAAGCGCATCTGCCGGTGCCCCACAGGCGCTGCGGTGGCAAGGTGGCACCGGGCAACCGGCGGATGCAACGCCCCGGGACCTTCGCCTGGCTCGCGGGATGTCCGGGGAGAGCGAGGAAGTCACCCGCCTCCGCAAGCCGCGCTTCTCCTACGAGGAGAACCAGATCCTGATCCAGGAGGTGCGTGCCAACTATGCCCGGCTGTACGGCACACAGAGCCGGCGGGTGACGGTGGCCGAGCGGCGGAGGGTCTGGGAGGGCATCGCCGCCAAGATCAACAGCATCACCAGCTGGAAGCGGACCGGGCAGGAGGTGCAGAAGCGCTGGAATGACTTCAAGCGGCGCACCAAGGAGAAGCTGGCACGGGTGCCCCACTCCACCCAGGGGGCGGGCACGGCCTGCGAGGAGACATTCTCCGCCGAGGAAGAGACCCTCTTCGCCATCCTGGGGCCTGGCGCGGTGGTGGGCACAGGGGGTGGCAGGGCAGAGCCGAGCAGCAGCGCCTGCCAGGGCACGCCACCCCCGGGGTTCCCTGCCACCCACGGCTACCGCTTGGCAGCAGAGCATGGCACAGGTAAGGACTCACGAAGCTGGGGGGAAGAGGAAGGCATGGCTGCATGCCCAGTGTGCCAGCAGCAAGGCTAGCATTGCCAGTGCCACTTTTGACCAGTGATCAGGGATGGAGGAAAGACCACATGTGTGAGTTCAGCATAGGAGTTGGCATCCAGAAAAATGCCCATTTAGGGCCAAAGCAAGAAACCTCCCATGTGCCCCTGGCAAAGCCAGAGTTGGGTACAGGGTTGGTTTCCCATCAGAGCTTCCAAAACTTACTTCTCCAGCTGCTGTAGTCCCAGAATCCCAAGCCCTTGAGAGTGCTGGCCAGGAGGATTCTGGGAGATGGAGTCCTAGAACAGCTGGAAGCAGCTGCTCTAGATGTTTTTGGGACCCTGCATTGCTGAGTTGCAGTCTAGCATCAACTGAAGTGATCTGCTTATCCCCTGTTTAAGTCAGGGATTGAGCTGTGCTTAAGTGGAAGTAGGGCTTGTCCCAGAATAATATGAAATAATCACTGTTCCTCTGAGCATGAGCCGAATTCCTTTTTTCCCCCATCGCTGTGGAATAAAACCACAACCAGATGAACTAGAGAGTGATGAAGTAGGGTCCATTTCCAAGGGGTTGGTGCTACATACAGTGATGGTGAACCTTGGCACTCCAGTAGTAGTTTACTCTTCCCTTCTTTGGGACCCTTGTGAGGCCACGCAGCTTGTCCAAAGCGACACAAACTGGCTGTACTGCATGGCACCATGGGGAATCAAACTCCCGGCTCTGCAGTCACATATCAAAACCACTGAGCTATCCAGCCAGTTATGCCCTTTTATTTGAAATGCTCCCCGTCATTGGATTGCCCAAACTAAAATATTAGAAGCAATAAGGGTTAGTTTGTGTGGGACACAGCGGGACTTGGGAGCATGAAACCAGCCAAATATCTGCCTCCACTTGCGGGCATTTTTATAGCTCTGAGCCAAGCACTGCACAACTTTGGTGACATCACTATGGGGACTAGTGAAGCAATGGATTACTACACTCCCACATGCCATCTGAGTTGTCCAGGCAGGTCGAACAAACTGCTGACTTGGCAAAGAGCTTTAGCACACTGGACTGCAGTGGCTTAGTGGTTAAGACACTGTACTCCATTCTTTAATTCCTTCCGAAGACCCATGGGTACACGACATCCCGGAAGCCATGTTCAATGTCTTGGTTCTCCATCACCCGTTCTAAATGTGACTCAGTGGCACATACTTAGAAGGGAGAGAGCATGACAGAATGCTTCCCCATGTTGACAATAAAAGTCCTCATTAGGAAAAAAGTTAGCATTTTCATTGTTGGAAAAGGTTTTTAAGCTCAGCTTATTTTCCCCTGACAAGCTCAAATGCAAGGCGCAAAGGCTTTTAGATATGGGGGGGAGGATCCAGGCACATGTTGACTGACCCCACTGGTCCACTCCAGAAGGATGGGACTTGCATGCATTTTCTGCTGAAATTGAATCAGCCCCCAAAGAGGGAGAGGATATAGTTTAGACAAAATGGATATAATCTGTGTGGAAAACCAGATAATGACAGTCAGATCTGCGGGACAGTGGCATGTGTTCAAACTGTTTACATGTGTTCAAAGACTGGGGTGAGGGTAGCCTGGCTTTCTGTTAAAAATAGGAAACTGCCACAGCCTTTTTCCAGGTGAGTGAAATTTAGGTGGGTTTTTTAGTTATATTTTTTAAAATAAAAAAAACCCGATGGCATAGGAACTAAATCAAGACTAAGATAAAAATAGACAATAAGACAGCATTGCAGAAGTCCCGTTACATGAAGGCATTATGATCCTTTCAGCTTCAGTTAAAGAACCTAGTGTCATGTATTAATGCTTAAGGATCCATGTAGTTTTGTGTGCAGTGTAGTTACATTAAAGGGTGGCTTAGTATTTAAGATAATGAGCTTCACGTCCGGAAGGTCAGCGAGTCAGCAGTTCGAGACCCGAGCGCTGCATGATAGAGTGAGCTCCCGTCATCTTTCCCAGCTCCTGCCAAGCAGTTTGAAAACAAACAAAAAATTGAAAGTAGATAAATAGGTACTGCTTCGGCAGGGAAGGTAACAGCGTTCCGTTAAATCTCCTCCTTTCTCCTCCACAGATATGCCGACCAGGGGCAACACCTCATCCTGCAGCCCAGAGACCTCTGCTCCGCAGGTTTCCTGCTACTCTCTAGATGGGGGCTTGCTGAGACCCAAGGAACGCGACTCACCGGCGCCCCCGTCAGCGCAGCCTACGTCGCTGCAGATTGTCCAATTGGCACCGTCTCCCGCCTGCCGGCCACATGCTGGACACTCCCCAGAGGAGCCACTGACCGCCACCCTCTGCCCCTCGACGTCCCCACTGCCACGGCACAGGCACCCCCGCTTGGACCCGGCCTGCGAGCCCCCTCTGGACTTCTTTCAGGCCCAGAGAGAGACTGCCGAAGCCATCCGCGAGTTGACCTCCACCTTGCATCAAGGCCTGGAACGGCTCACCAACATGGTGGCCGCTCTCTTGCCCCTCCTTCCAGCCCTGACAAATAACCTGTCACCACTGCAGGAGGGGGTCCCTATCCCAGCCCCTCCCTCGGAGACGCTGCTTCCCAGAGACACTTTCGCCACCAAGGTGGAACTGTCCCCGGATCAGGGAGAGAATGAGGCCAGGGGTCCGGAGGAGGACGGGCAACCTGTAGCTGGAAATGGGACACTCCCGGCCCGGGGGCCTCCTCCCCGGAAACGCAGAAAGGGGATCCCCACCCGTAAGCGCCGGGGACGCTGGAAGAACTTGTGACCATGTCTACTTGAAAGGACCTGCTACTGCTCTCCCCCTCCCCTTACAGGACTCGGACAAATGATGGAGAAATGCATGTATCCTAGAGCAGTGGTGGCGAACCTATGGCACACGTGCCAGAGGTGGCACTCGGAGCCCTCTCTATGGGCACCTGTGCAGTCACCCCAGCACAGAGTTTGCCCCAAACCTCTGCCCAGCAGTTCAATGGGAGTGCTTCCTCCCTCCCCCCAGCACAGTGTTCACTCTGCCCACCAGCCCAATGGGAGAGTTTCCTTCCTCCCCTGTTGCTGTGTTGGCACTTTGCGATAAATAAGTGGGTTTGGGGTTGCAGTTTGGGCACTCGGTCTGTAAAAGGTTTCCCACCACTGTCCTATAGGATGAGGTCTTAGTGCTGTGATGGAGAACCCTGGCACTCCAGGTGTTCTTGGACTTCAATCTCCAGAAGCCTAAATCTCTGTGAATCCACATGAATGGGAATTGAAGACCAAGAACACCTGGAGTGCCAAGGTGCACCACCACTGTCTTAGTGACTTCCCTCTAAACCCACCTCCCACGCCCCCCACCCCCAAGAGATCCTAGCTGCCACCCCATGAACAACACACAATGGTGCCCTTTACAAAGCACGATCCAACCTCCCTGCATATCCGTGTGTTTCTTGCTACGAGGGGTTGCCGACGCCGTACAGACACAACTGAACCACCCACCAAGCCAAACTCTGCCCACGTCTGTCTGCAGTCCTTTCCCCACAACAACAGCCTTCAATCCCCCCATGGTCACAGCAATTGCAGGAAGGTCACGAAACCAGGGGGGCAACTGCACTATACAATTATAGCACTTTGGCATTGATATAGCTTTTAAAGATTAGGGCTCTCTCCCCTGTTATTCTTTGGTGAGGATCTTAAAATGCTCTGCTATTTAAATGAAGGGAGTGTGCTAGAGCTCTCTAGTACAGCTAAAACTACAGTTCCCAGAATTCTATAGGATGGAGCCCACAACCGTTAAAGTCGGCTCCTTCTTTCATGTCCGGATCAAAATTCGAACTGCCAAAACGAAGTCACTTTCTTGCCTTTGTCGTTGTCCAAAATAAAATCCTCAATTAAAGTGGGCTTTATAACTGTGTATAAACACTAGGGATGTGCTCTTTGGATTTTGGGAGTGTCGTATCCCAGAATGCACAGTTCTTTGAGTTTTCCACACTGTAGAACACCTGTGTTTGCTCACCTAGAGAAAGGCCTAGCATCAGTGATGGCCAACCTTGGCAAGGTGTTCTTGCACTTCAATTCCCAGAAACCCAAGTCAGCATTCCTGCTAATTGGGGCTTCTGGTAATTGAGGCTGTAGTCCAAAAAAATCCAAATGGCACAACCATAATATACATCCCTACCTTGGCACTCCAGTTGTTCTTGGACTTCAATTCCCAGAGGCCCAAGTCCCTGTGAATCCACACGTATGGGTTTACTGCATGTATGCACAGTAGACCCATTCGTGTGGATTCACAGACTTGGGCTTCTGGGAACTGTAGTCCAAGAACACGCACAGTAAACCCATTCGTGTGGATTCACAGACTTGGGCTTCTGGGAACTGAAGTCCAAGAACACGCGCAGTAAACCCATTCGTGTGGATCCACAGAGACTTGGGCTTCTGGGAACTGAAGTCCAAGAACATGCGCAGTAAACCCATTCTTGTGGATTCACAGAGACTTGGGCTTCTGGGAACTGAAGTCCAAAAACAGCTGGAGTGCCAAGGTCCGCCATCATGGCCGTAGGGAGTTTGAACCCATAATGGACCACCACATACAGATTTGTACAGATGGCCCATAGGTATGTACAGATCTGCAATTCACCGAGGACTGAAAAGCAAAGGGAAACTGGTTAGAAACCCTGCAGTGTCAAAAGAAACAGGCTCCTCTGCCAGCCTCCCACCAGTATCCCAGTTCCATTCCAGTAGCCTTCACCTCTGAAACAAAATTGACCTTATGGAGCATGGGGTAAACTGACCAGTCTCCTTCCCACACTAGCTTCTTGCCTTCGCCTGCTCTCTGTTCAAAGCTCAACCTGTGCTTGGACAAGCCAGGAAAAATCGCCCACGTATTAAGAGACAGTTCAGAATGCACTTTACCCCCATCATGATGCACTGCAAAAATATTTTATTCCATTTCTAGGGGTGCATGGCACTGTCATTTCCATTGTATGATGAGGAACTGAGCCCAGCCGTCTAGCTATGCGCGTTGTGTACATTTCTGCCCTGGGACCACATAAAGGTGAGGCTTGAAGGCAGTTTTTTTCTTTTTTTTTTTAGCATGGTGCTTTTTAACCTCTGGGGACTGCGGTGGCTCGAGTGGTTAAGATGTGAACTCGCTGACTGGAAGATCAGAGTTTGATTCCCGGTTACTGCATGGTGGCTTCTTGCTTTGACGCTCAGAAATATCAGATCGGCCCTTTTAGAAATTTGGCTGATTCTTACCCCTCTGCTTGTTTGATGCAAAAAAAAAAAAAAAACACCACCCTACAATTTATTTACAGTGCCTCTAATAAAAGGGACTGCAGTGGCTCAACTGGCTAAGACGCTGAGGCAGAAGGTCAGCAGTTCGATTCCTGAGTCCTGCAGGACAGAATGACCTCCCGGCTCTGTCCCAGTTCCTAGCAGTTTGAAAGCAAGAAATTGCAAGTAGATAAATAGGGACCACTTCGGTGGGAAGGCAGTGTTCTCTGCACTGTTGAGGCATGCCTGCCACATGTCCATGGAGACATCTGCAGACGTGGACAGAGCTGGTTCTTTGGGTATAAACAGATGAGCACTGAACCCTAGAGTTGGATATGACTGGCTTTCGAGCAAGTGTGCCCACCTTTTTAGCTTCTGGTCATTGAGATGTTTTAGAACATGGGTTCATGCCCCCCGCCCCCCCCAGTTGCTTGAGTTAAGTTCACCAAAATGAAGCCACCTTCTTGACTTTCTCGTTGGCCAAACTTACATCCTCATTAGTACAAGTTTCCGGTAATCAGACCAGTAAAGAGCCAGATTCTATACCTCTCCGCATGCACACAGTGTGCTGTTGTCCGCCAGAAGGCTTCACTTGAGCCTGTTGGGCTTTGCATTTAGGGACTCTGACCCACAGCTTTTTTGGGGTCCTCCAATTGATGTAGGGGAGGGCAAGTCCCTTAGCCATATCTTTTAAGATGAATGGCAGGCTGATCTGGCTGAAATCATGTTTCCAAACTAAGCCTGAAAGGCAAGGGAAGCTGGCCTGGAAATTTAAGTTAAGTGCTCCTGTTCAAAATATTTAGGCCACTGGCAGGTTTCAATAAAAAAGATGTTTTCATCCTTTTCTCTCAAAAAATTCTATCTCAGCTTATAATGGAAGATATCTATCGAGGTAGCTCATAACATAAATATTCATCTCAGAAAATAGAGCAAAATAACAACATAGGTACAGTGAACCCCCAACTAACGACGCGTTCGAATAGCGTCATTTCCGATTAACGACGCTACCGATGACGCCCACGTGATCTCCCGCACAACGACAAAAAAAGTTATTCAAATAACATCTGTTTTTTACCGTCATTATGCAAATAATGGCGGTTTTTTGACGTTCTGCGGGAGATCTCCCATAGGAAACCGCAAAACGACGTTTTCCGCATAACGACGCTACTTGGGGAACCAAGCAACATTGTCATGTGAGGGTCTACTGTATGGGGCAGTAAAATAGAATACAGTAAAACCCCAACTTACAAATGCCTCAAGTTACATATAATTCAACTTACATAATGATTTTGTGCTAAAACCATGTCCCGATTTACACGATTTCCTATGGGTTTGCTTCGAGTTTCATAAAGATTCATTTCTCTATGAGTTTGCTTCGGTTTACATAAAATTTTCATTTTTTCCTATGGGTTTTCTTCGAGTTACTGTACGTTTTAAAAAATTTTTTATGGGTTTGGTTCAAGTTACATAAAAATTTGATTTAAGCAAAAGCCTACGGAATGGATGTTTTGCGTAAGTAGGGGTTTTACTGTATTTGCAAACAATCTTTAGAAGATCAAAAGTAATATGAGATTCAGGCAAGAATTGTCCACCCAATTGTTTTGGATAAAGCTCCCCTGAATGCGGTGAAGAGGAGTTATTAATTGAGATGCATAACTTACAGAATAACTGAAATTTTGAAGTGGTAGCCATATCAAGCTGCGCAAGCATATCAGAGTAAACAAAACAAGAGAAAAAAGACAAAAAAAATTGGCACCTTAAATATTAATTCCTGTATTTAAATGTGGAGCTTTCATGGATCACATGATGCTGATGATGATGGATCAGGTCTACTTCATCAGACATAAAGAGTAAAAACATAACAAGGACCTTAAATGTAGGTGGCCTGAAAGAAGAAAGGCGTGCTGTGTAAACTCTACCTGTTGAAAATTCCTTATGCACCACTATTTAATTTCTTCTGCATCAAGCCAAATTAATTAACACAAGTCAAAGTATTCCAAAAACTAAGTGCCAATTATATTAGAAAGTCCATTTCCCCCATCTGCTTAGGAGGAATCTAAAGAAAGGTATTGAATGCCTTTATATCAAGGCAGAGAAAATTGAAAGTTAATAGCAGTACAGTAGAACCCCATATAACGAAAAAGCAACGTTCCACGGAACTCTTCATTAAATGAATTTTTTTGTTATGCAAATCACTATTGGCGATACCCCACATAACGAACATTTTTTTTTACATTATGTGGGGTATACCCCATATTACAAAAACATTTTTTCATCATGCAGGGCATTGCCTATAGCTCAAAAATGCTTTGTTATATGTATTTCTCGTTATACGAAGCATTCGTTATACGGGGTACCACTGTACTTGAAAATGGGAATGGCAGAACAAGGCGAAAGGCAATATGCTTTATATGTATCCAGCAGGACATTTAGACACATGAATATGTAAACTTCCAGGTTTGGCGGAACTTTTCTTTGATTTGGAAGATTCTCCAAAGGTTTGCCTAGTGCCGCACCAAATTCTAATTTTAATTTCCCCTGGAATCAAGAGGCAGGGAAGATTTTGCTGCTTTTTCCTCTTGCTGTTTGATATGTTTGGGCATTGTTGATAAACAAAAAGGAGGGGAAGTGAATCCATCTATCTCATCTCAATTTGGAATAAAATATTTTATTGTATCACATCTTTCTCCAATGGCTGGGACTTAAGGTGGCACTCAGCTAGAAGAAAACGTGTACAATATTTTCAAGAGCAGACAAAAAGTTAAAGAGCTAAAACGCATTGGTTATTATTTCCCACTGCCTTTTAAATGTATTAATTCTCCTGTAGATCCCCCAGGTTTGAATTAAGCTGGCAGAAACATTTCTCATTATGCCTCAATCATTCCTAAACTGCCACACACTAAAAACCCAGGTTTGGTTTTGTTGCATTTGAAGAGAGCCTGCTGGCGTTCTGCAAACTTCACTAGGGAGGTGCAACCTGTATATATGTATTTTCTAGGTGTTTGCATTGATCTGTTTTTGCTGTTGGTTTGATATGCATCCTTTACTGTTGTCTCTAGGCTGATAGTGGTGGGCGAATTCCCAACAAACTCCAGTCTGGATCTGGGTAGAGAAATAATATAGTTTTATTGCATTATAAATTTTGCAATAGTTCTCAAAATCTTGTTTTTCCAGATGTGAACTTTGCACCATTCTTATTTTTCTTCCGTCTGTCTTTAACCCCCTAAATTCCCCCTCAAAAACTGAAAGGGGGAGGGAATGGGCATTCATAGAAGAGAAAGGGAAGCAAATGGGACCGGAAGTGCGCAACAACATACGGGTTCCAGCAGCGCCATGCAATCTGGGAAATATGGTTCTCATGGAGGAGCATCAAGTTAACCCTTCAATGTCTTTTTAAAAAGGGAAAGAAAGTTTCCACATCTCTGTCCCCCGAGGAAGTAATTAGGAAGCCTGGATGGAAGAAGGAAGAAAAGAAAACATTAGGCCCACAAGTCATTTATTATTATTATAATAAGCAAAATAATTAATATTAGACAATTTTAAAACTTTGAGAAGGATTAATTAGGGCACCCAAGTCCTTTGAAACCCCCAAGTCTGAAGTGTACGGACAAGAGGCTGGAGTAAAATTAAAATATTTTTAAAAATCAGTTTTTTGTTTTATTACATTGCAATTTCACATAATTGAAATGTGATCATGTTATTGCAATATGCAACAATTACAATAAATTTTTAAAAATTACCATTTTTTAAAATAAATCTCCTCCAAAATGGGAGCCAAGGATCTTACATTCTATCTAGTAGTTAAAAAACTGGACCCTTTTTAAAAATTCCTGAGTGTTTATGTTCTTCGGTCTATTTTATGGGGGAAAAAAAAGAATTCTGTGAGGATCTAAACCTGGCACGCATGGCCTTGTATCCGGCATCATTGAATCCATACGGGTGCGTTTTACTTCCGCTTCCAGGAGCGACAAAGGCTATGCGGGCCAGATGAATTGGCAGGGGCCGGCCCCTGGGCCGTAGTTTGGGCTCCCTGAACCACACGACTGGCCCACGGCCCAAAAAATTTGGGCACCCCAGACTAAAGCATAGACCTGTGGAATGCGGGGAGTTACAGAATCCATTGGCTCGTTTACTGGTCTGCCGACGACTGCCAGAAAGATGCACCGATGAGGACTTCAGTTTCTTCTTCTTCTGCCGTATCCGAATATTGGCGATCCTCACAGTGATCAGCCATGAAGATTGTCCTGGGAGCAATATCATGCAGTGGCCTTTCATTTGCCTTCTGCATCGCAGCGTGACGCCCATAGTACCCACTGATCCAGTTCCATGAGTCACTTTCTGGTCCTGAGCCCTTTTGGCACCCAAAGTCCTCATCATCATCCCGAGGCCAGGATGGAGGAAGCTGCTGCCCTCCATCAAGAGGGATTTCATCCACTTGGGGACCGTCACCCATCCCTGTGGCCTTTGGCACCCGAGCCATTAGTTCTCAGGGGGTCAGGTTAGGTAAATGCCTCCACCTGACACTGCATTGAGTTACTATTGCCATAGCAAGATAACCTGGCCAGACACCAGATTTAGGTTTGGAAACTGAAGTCCCCATCGGCGCATCTTTTTGGCAGTCGTCGGCAGACCAGCAAATGAGCCAATGGATTCTGTGACTCTCCGCATTCCACAGGTCTATGCTTTAGTCCAGGGCTGCCCAAAGCTTTTGGGGCTGTGGGCCAGTCATGTGGTTCAGGGAGCCCAAATTATGGCCCGGGGGCCAGCCCCGGCCCCCGATCCATCCGGCCGACGAAGCCCTCGTCGCTCCTTGCTTTCTGTGCCAATGACAAAAGCCAAGAAAGTGGCTTCCTGTGGGTAGCCCAGGGTTGGTCCGAAAGGTGAATGTGCAAACGGGCATCAGGGCAGCTTTGCTCCCTTGCACGTGTGAACATGCAAAGGGAATGCAAACCCGAGCAAAGGACCCCCACTTACTACACCCCCTTTTTTTTAAGCCAGGGGGCTGCTTTAGCCAGCGGCAGCGCCTCGACGCCCCTCCCTCTGCCTGCATCTTCCCTCCCCCCCCCGCCCAGCAGGTGGGTGGCCAAGACTACATCTCCCAGCAGGCCTCGCGGCGGAGTTATGTAAGTTTCTCCATGTTAGAGGGGAGGTGCAAGGGGGGAAAATCCCCCCCCTTCTTCTTCTTCTTCTTCTTCCCCCCCAATTCGTTCTCGCTGTGCTTCTCCCTCCTCCTTTCTCCCCCGGACTGGGAGTCTTCTCCCCCCTCCCCTGCCCCATAGCAAAGCAGCCGTCGGGGGAAGGGCAACCCTCTCCCTTCCCTCCCTTTTTTATTGTTTTTTTGCATTCCGCTTGCACAGGTGTAAACAGGGCCGGTTTCCAAGCCGCCGGACCGTTGCAACTCGCGGAGCGTGGCCCGTGCGCCCTTGCCTTCCGTCGGCGGGGTGGTGGCGGTGGCTGGCGGGAAGAGCCTCGGATCGGCGGCGTGCAAGCAGGCGGGGTGGGTGTGCATCCCGGGGGGGCTAAGGAGGCTTGCAGAGAAGCCCCCCGCAGCGCCCTCCTCTCGGCAGCTCCTCCGCCGGGCTCAGGCGTCGTCCGTCGGGGAGGCGGCGTCGGCGCAAGATGTCTTCTTCTTCTTCCTCTTCCTCCTCCTCCTCTTCTTCTGCTGCTGCTGCTGCCGCCTCGGGGCCGCCGGCGCCGTCGCGCAGACAATGGTGCTACCTGTGCGACCTGCCCAAGATGCCGTGGGCCATGATCTGGGACTTCAGCGAGGCCGTCTGCCGGGGCTGCGTCAACTTCGAAGGCGCCGACCGCATCGAGTTCCTCATCGAGACGGCGCGGCAGCTCAAGCGAAACCACGTCTTGCAAGAGGGCCGCTCGCCGGGGCCGCCGGGGGCCAAGCATGCCAAAGGAGGAGGAGGAGGAGGAGCGGGAGACCCGACGTCGGGCAGTGCCAGTGGTGCCAGCGCAACCGGGCAGCCCTCCTTGGAGAGATTCGAACGCGCCGCGGCCGGGGCTCGCTTGGCCGCCGACCACTACGCCCTGAGCCCCCGCTTGCCCAACGGGATGGCACGTGGCGGCTCTGGCGGAGGCTCCGACGAAGGCGAGGGCGGCAGCCACCGCCAGAGCCCCACCACGGCGGCCCGACGGGCGCTGATGCCCCCCAGCCCGTCGGGCTTGATGGGCGCCCCGCCGGGGTTGCTGGCGGCCGCCGTGGCCTCGGGGCTGGGGGGCCGCGGCGGCGGCGCCTCTCTGCCCGCCATGGCCCCGGGCCCCTTGCTGGGCGAGCTCTCCAAGCGGGGCTACGTCGAGTACGAGAAGGAGAAGGGCTTGTTGGCCATGCCCGCCTTGCCCTTGGCCCCGCAGCCCTCGGGGTCGCGCCACGAGTGCCTGACCGAGCTGAACGAGGCCATGCGGGGCCGGGCCGAGGAGTGGCACGGGAAGCCCAAGGCGGTGCGGGAGCGCTTGCTGGCCCTCTACGGCTGCGCCCCCTTCAACGTGCGCTTCAAGAAGGACCATGCCCTGGTGGGGCGCATCTTCGCCTTCGACGCCGCCCTCCGGCCCAGCTACGAGTACGAACTCAAGCTCTTCGCCGAGTACCCCTGCGGCTCCGGCCATGTCTACGCCGGCGTGCTGGGTCTGGCCAAGCAGATGTTCCAAGATGCCCTCAAGGAGCCTGGCAAGGTCATTTCATCCGGGTACAAATACCTGGAGTACGAGAGGTGCCACGGGACCAACGAGTGGCGCCTCCTGGCCGAACTCTTCACCGAAGGCGTCCGCTTCTTCCGGGAGCCCCCGGCCCCTGAAGCCATGCCGCAGCAGTTCCTGGACAGCAACTGCGCCATGCCACCCAGCCTCCTGCTGAGGGCCGTGCCCGCCGTGCCCTCCAGAGCCCTCCTCCGGCGGAGAAAGGCCTCCCCCGAGCCGGACGGGGAGCTGGGCGCTAAGCTGAACGCCGAAGAGCAGCAACGCCAACACTGGCTGTCCCAAGCAGCCGGTGGGCTGTACCCATCCAGCCTGGCACACCTGCCTGCTTCAGCCAGCCAGGGCCCCATGCCCGAGTGCTCCCTGCGCAACGACCCCTCGCCCATCACAGCCCTGAAGAACGTGGCGGACACCCTAGGCAACAAGGAGGCCAACCCCGTCCACTCCACCACCACCCGGCAGAACAGCGCCAGCCCAGCCTCGCCCGCCGCTTCTGGTCAGCATCGGCTGGTGCCACGCAACGGAGAGCCAGGCCAAGCCAGCACCACCTCCTCTTCTTCCTCCTCCTCTTCCTCTGGGGCCCACTCTTCCGGAGGGGTGGATCCGGGGGGCACCCAGAGCGCCCCCGACTCCTCAGGCGGGGCGGGCAGTGTGCCTCTCTGCTGTACCATCTGCCACGAGCGGCTGGAGGATACCCACTTTGTCCAGTGCCCGTCGGTGCCCGGCCACAAGTTCTGCTTCCCCTGCTCCCGGGATTTCATCAAGGCCCAAGGAGCCGCCGGAGAGGTCTATTGCCCCAGCGGAGAGAAATGCCCCCTGGTCGGGTCCAACGTCCCGTGGGCCTTCATGCAGGGCGAGATCGCCACCATCTTGGCCGGAGACGTGAAAGTAAAAAAAGAGCGTGACCCGTGAAGAGCAAAGGGGACATTGTGTCGGAGAGAAAAAGTGGGAGACGGAGGGGACCCCCCTTCTCTCCCCCTCCCCCACCACCACCATACCCCTCTCCCATCCAGTGTGGCATGGACTGGAATAACTTATTCCCCCAGTTTAACACGCTTTTCTTTAACCCACTGTGGGCTGGGGTATTGTACATAAATCTATTTTTTAAAATAATATTTCCATAGCAAGCTTATATACGAAGCCACATCTACGTTAACCTACTATGGGGTGGGAGGAGGGGGAAGAATTGTACAGGGAGGGGGTGGGACGGGAATGTGCTTCTCCGTAGCCCCCCAAGGTGGAGCGGCAGAAGTGGTATCCTGGGGCGGGGTGACGTGGTTCTGGACATCAGAGTATCCCATCCATCCTCAGGGTCAAGGATTTCCCCACCTGAGCATTCGTTTTCCTGGACTTTTCACCTGTTTCTCTTGTATCCAAACCAGGACACCTGCCTTGTTCTCCTAGATTTCTGCAGTACCTGATCCTGAGCACTCTTCCCATTTTTATTTTACCTTTCCCATCTCTGCATACGTATTATTGTTACCCCCGGGGGAGACAGGTTGTATGGGAAACTGCTTTTCTCTTGGGGTGGGTTGGAGGAGCACAGGAAGGGGGAAGAGGTTTGGAAACATGATGGGTTGTAAGAGAGCAGGAGAGGTGGAGATGCTTCAAAAGTGCCTCTTGTGTGTCGGGTTTTACGTTTGGACGGAGAAGGTTTGTTTTCATACCAAAAGATTTTTAAGCATGCGCACCAAAACGAAGAAGAAAATACATGAAGAGGCAAAGGTTTGAGATATATGCAGGGCTGGAGGGGGGGGGGGGGAAGAATCTAAACTGGGCCGTTCTGCATAAGCACTTCTAAAACAGGCGAGATTCCCATTCATTTTGATGGAATCTGGAGGCATAACTTCAAGTCTGAGGATCTAAAACATCCCAAGAGAGTTCCCTAAACTGGCGAAGGGAAAGAAAATTCTTGTTTGTTATATATTCCACTTTTTTCCCCATGCAGGGTCACGTCCCAGATTTCCTTTTTACTCCCAACCAAAAATGATACCTATGCCGCAAGGTAGCCATGAATCAGTAACAGGGAGGGGAGAGGGTTAGCACTTATTGACGTCATGGCCAACCTTGGCACTCCAGGTGTTCTTGGACTTCAATCCCCAGAAGCCCAAGTCTCTGTGAATCCACACGAATGGGTTTACTGCGTGCATGTGTGGATTCACAGAGACTTGGGCTTCTGGGGATTGAAGTCCAAGAACACCTGGGGCGCCCAGGTTCGCCATCATGGACTTATTGTAATTTCGTTTGGAGGAGCAAAGGTGGAGGTTTCAACCGCAGACACAACATACGTAATGTTTGACTTGTTTGGTTCTAGAATTGTTTCATGGATGGGCAGGTGTTTCTGTCCACTTTGTACGTTTTTCTGTTGTGAAATTTGAGTTTGCGGGGAGGAAGATGGAGGGGTTGGAATCCTGCTTTTAAGTTTGCAAAGGGAGGGGAGGGAGAGAGGAATGTTTTAAATTCGTTTTTTTGTATTTCCTTTACTTGTCTCTTGTCAATAAACTCAATTATCCTTTTTCCATTTCATTATCCGGGTTTTGCGTTTGTGTCTGTCTCGCGTAGGATGCCGGAATCTGTCAGCGCAAATGAGGTAGGCTGGTTTTCATCAGTTCATGAATCGCTTGGGTTAGACGCTGAAATTGACGACCGGAAGGTCGGCAGCTCTGTAGTTCGAGACCCCAGTGCTGCGTGATAGAGTGAGCGCCCATCTCGGTCCCAGCTCCTGCCAACTTAGCCATTTGAAAGCAAGAAATTGCAAGTAGATAAATAGGTACCACTTGGTGAACAGCGTTCCATGCACTCCAATGTTTAGTCATGTCCATACCTGTCAAGTTTTTGATTTGGAAATAAGGGAAATTTCCCAGCAAAAACGGGATACTTGACAGCTATGCTTATCCTGTGCTGCCCTCCAATTGTGGCAATAGGGCATTGCAGTCTAATTAATAAGGGATGACGGCGGGAAAGAGGGTAAAATAAGGGGTTTTCACGGCCAATAAGGGATACTTGACAGCTATGGTCATGTCCATGGAAATGTCTGCAACTACAGAAAGCGCTGGAGCTTTGGCTGTGAACTAGGGATTCTCAAACTGGATGTGGCCTATGGCACCATTTCATGTGGCACTCCACCACACCAGGAAGTGCCATGTGGTAGAGGAAGGGCCAAATGGCCGTCCAGCCCCTGAAGCTATCTGAGTGAGCGTGACCCGCCCCCCGGCTTATAAAGGTTGAGAACTGCTGTAAACAGATGAGTACTGAACCGTAGAGTCGGATATGAACATAAGAACATAAGAGCAGCCTTGCTGGAAGAGGCCACAGGAGCCCATCCAGTCCAGCATTCTGTCTCACACAGTGGCTCAACCATTTCATTCAGGGTATTCCCAAGCAGATGCCTTCGCCTGCTGAGTATTCACTGGAAATGATATTGAGAGATATCCTGCCTATCTCTCCAACCCCGAGGTTGTCCTTCAGTATCCATAATTATAGCCATTGATACTCTTGTCCTCCATGAACTTGTCTAATCCTTTCTTAAAGCTGTCAAGACTGACAGCTGTCACCACTTCTTCTGGCAGGGAGTTCCATAGACCAGTAATCCTCTGGGTGAAAAAGTACTTTCTCTTATTTGTTAGAACTAGTACCCAAAAGTTTCATCGAGTGTCCCCTAGTTCTAGTGTTATGCGATAGGGAAAAGTTTTTCCTTATCTACTTTGTCCACACCGTGCATGATTTTATAAACTTCAATCAGGTCACCTCTTAGACGTTGTCGTTCAAGAGTGAAGAAGCCCAACCGTTGCAGCCTCAGATGGTAAGGAAGGTGTTCCAGTCCCCTAATCATTCTGGTTGCCCTCCTCTGTACTTTCTCCAACTCCATAATATCCTTCTGGAGGTATGGAGACCAGAACTGTACACAGTATTCCAGATGGGGCCTCACCATAGATTTATAAAGAGGCAAAATGACACTTGCTGACTTATTTTCTATACCCTTCCTAATGATCCCTAGCATTGAGTTTGCTTTTTTCACTGCTGAGGCACACTGGGTTGACACCTTCATTGAGCTCTCGTCCACCAGGACACCAAGGACCCTTTCCTGGTTTGTCGCAGAGAGTTCAGACCCCATCAGTTTATAAATGTAATTGGGGTTCTTTGCCCCAACATGCATCACTCTGCACTTACTAATGTTGAAGCTCATTTGCCACTGTTTTGCCCACTCCCCCAGTGTCAAGAGATCCCTCTGGAGCTCCTCACAATCTCTCACAGTTTTCACTACCCTGTATAATTTAGTGTCGTCAGCAAATTTGGCTACCTTGCTTTTTACTCCTACCTCTAGATCATTTATGAAGAGGTTGAAAAGCAGGGGTCCCAGTACTGAACCTTGGGGGACCCCACTCTTTACTTCCCTCCACTTGGAGAAGTGTCCATTTAGTGCTACCCTCTGTTTCCTGTCCCTTAGCCAGTTGCTGATCCAGGACAAGACCTGTCCCTTTATTCCATGACTGGTAAGTTTATTCAAGAGCCTTTGGTGTGGGACCTTGTCAAAAGCCTTCTGAAAGTCCAGATAAACAATGTCAACTGGATCCCCCCTATCCACATGCTTGTTGACACTCTCAAAAAATTCCAACAGATTAGTGAGGCATGATTTGCCCTTGCAAAAGCCATGTTGGCTCTCCTTTAGCAGCGCCTTCTCTTCTATGTGCCTATTAATTCTATCTTTTAGGATGGTTTCCATCACTTTACCTGGGACACATGTCAAACTGACAGGCCGGTAATTTCCTGGATCACCACTGGATCCTTTTTTGAAAATTGGTGTTACATTCGCTACCTTCCAGTCATCAGGCACAAAGCCTGATTTGAGGGAAAGATTATATATTTTGGCTAGGAGATCAGCAATTTCATCTTTAAGTTCCCTGAGAACTCGTGGATGGATGCCATCTGGTCCTGGTGATTTGTTAGTGTTTAGTTTAACAAGACATGCAAGGACCTCCTCCCTGGTTATTTCTATGTGGCTTAATTCTTCCGTTTCCCTCCCTACGAAGATAGGCTCTGTTTTGGGCATGTGGTCTCTGTCTTCTTCAGTGAATACTGAAGCAAAGAATTCATTGAGTCTCTCTGCAATCTCTGTTTCCTCTTTAATAACCCCTTGCCTTCCATTGTTTCGAGCAAGGGCAACTTTTACCTTTACCTGAGTTGTGTATGACCACCTTCCTCAAGAGATATTGACAGGCCCAGCCTCAATGGCTGTTTTGTGGATGAACAGAAATGTCAGAACCTATCTATTGCGATCTCTCTTGTAGCCCATAAGGATGGCAGAAAATATTCATAAACAGCCCAGTTCCCAGAAAGTTCACACGCTACGCCGAGTCCTATTTGAAAAGGGAGGGCGGTCACGTCAGGCTTAAGATCTTATAAAAATTGTAGAGAATAGCAATTCTGCCTCTTTTCTAATAACTAAGGGAGGCTAAGAAGCCCATTAGCTTCCGCTCAGAAGCCTAAATGCTGTCCGCTTTTTGCAATATCTTGCCGCAATAATTTTGCGTCAGAAATTATTCCGGGTTGAAAGGATTTTCGCTGGAGAAACTCCGCTCAGGGGACGCCCGACTGAGACTCCTTTCATATGCTGGGACAAAGACGGGCGCTCAATCCGTCATGCAGTACCCAAGTCTCAAACTGCTGATTTGCCGACCTTCCAGCTAACAAGGTGAGCTTCTTAACCACTGAGCCCCCACAGCACCATAAAAAGATCTGAAGACCTTAACTTCTTTTTCTTGTGTCTTTTAACCTAATAAATGTACAGTGGTACCTCGCTTTAAAGAGCATAATGCGTTCCACAGGATTTTAATTTAATTTAATTGTTCGATTTCTACACAGCCCACTTGGCCTAGGACGACTCAGGGCGGTTCACAATCACAGATAAAACATAATTAAAACTAATTAAAGAGCAACTCGCTCTTTAAGCGAGTTGCTCCTTAAGCGAAACACTGCCATTGTAAGTGACTGGTTGTGACTTCTGGTGGGGTGTGTGTGTGTGTTGCGAACCCTGATTTAGTTGTTAAGCGAGTTTTTGGTTGTTTTTAGTTGTTAAGCAAGGGCAACCATTCAGAGAAAATTCTGCTCTTTAAGCGAGTTAGCCTCTAAGCGAGGTGCTCTTTATGCGAGGTGTTACTGTACTGTCAAATTATACTGTACTGACTATGCTTTCAAGAGCTCTTAAATCCATGATGGTGAACGTTGTACTTCAATTCCCAGAAGCCCTTGTGAATCCACATGAATGGGTTTACTGCGATTCATCCAGCCTGCGCCGCCCTCGTCGCTCCTGGAAGCGGAAGTAAAACGCGCCTGTACGGTTAAGGCTCTTCCGGGTTAACCCTCCATACGGGCGTGTTTTACTTCCGCTTCCAGGAGCGACGAGGGTGGCGCGTGCCGGATGAATCGCAGTAAACCCATTCATGTGGATTCACGGGGGCTTCTGGGAATTGAAGTCCAAGAACATCTGGAGTGCCAAGGTTCACCATCATGATCTTAAATTATTCTCAGCCACCCCATTCTCCCAAACCGTCTACTTTTTCACCTATACCAGCCCTGAATGCTTCTCTTCCTCTTGTCAATTTCTATCACTTCCTTTCTTGCAAGGCACGGAACCAGGAACCAAATAGGCAACGCCATCTGTGATTTCATCGGGCAAACACATTCACCTCGGGTACAGCCAGGGTGGATGAGCAAGCGGATCGCTAGGGTGAAAAGGAACAGGTGTAGAATAGGATAAGAAAAATATACCCCAAACCTCTTGCTCTTGACTAGAGATGTAAAATTTCTGGAAATTTTGAAGCTCGGGAAAAAACCCGTTTGTTTTTTTCCGGGGGGAAACGGAAATTTTCGGAAAAATTGAAAATAATCTGATACCATAATTTTTTAAAAATAAATGATTTACAGTGGACCCTCAAATAACAACATTACTTGGTTCCCCAAGTAGCGTCGCTATTCGAATAACGTCGTTATTCGAATAACGACCAAAAAAGTCGTTATTTGAATAACGACGGTATTTTTACCATAGTTATTTGAATAACGACGTCATTATTCGAATAATGACGGTTTTTGTCGTCATTCGAATAATGACTTTTTTGTCGTTATTCGAATAATGACATTTTTTGTCATTATTCGAATAACGATGTTTTTTGTCATTATTCGAATAATTACATTAGTAACGTCATTAATCGAAAATGACGCTATTCGAACACGTCGTTAATTGAGGGTCCACTGTATAAAATATTTGAACCTGGCCTTATCTTAAAATATTTTATTCATCATGTTAAAATAAAAATATATTTATTTTTTCGATTTTTCGGGGCGGGGAGGCTTCAGAAAAAAATGGGGAAAAACCACCCCACCCCGAATTTTCCTTGGTTTTTTTCCAGGCCTTCACATACGCATCCACAGAAACACCTGCTGGCTCTTTGGCTTTAAACAGAAGTGAGCACTGAACCCTAGAGTTGGATATGACTGGCTTTCGAGCAAGGCCGACCTTTACCTAATTGCAAAGTCCCACGTTTCATTCCTGTGAGCCTTGGTGTGTCGCTACAACGCCAGGCCTGAGTTGGTTAAGCCAACGGTCTTTCCACCTCTCTGGGTTTGCGCACAACCAACCGTTGCCTTGCCAAGCAACTACTTTCCACCAGATGGCAGAGGATGATTACCACTGCTTTGCAGCTAACTCGTTTAGGGGTAAGACAACTAATCAGCGGGCGGATACTGGGAGAAGTTATAAAGACTCAATTCTCTCCGGAGAGCCAACCTTTCCTAGTGCTGCTTCAGACCGTCGAGGACTTCTGAATGTACTTTGGTCTGCACAGCTGCAGTCAAGTATCCTGAAAACTTCTCCCCAAAAGTGCCAAAAGACTGGAAGTGCCCATCCTGGATGGATTGGCCCGTTTTGCCCCAGACCATGGAAGCCTGTTGACTCCCTTGATTTTTTGGGCAGGCGGCTACTTCCACACGGGCAGCAAACTGCTCCAGTTCTGCATTGGATCCGACGTGCGGCTCATTGGGCGGGTGAAGCTGGCCTCAGTTTTTCCAAAGAGGAAAGAAAAATAACATTTTTTTCCCCCAGAAGGCAAAAAGAGAGAAAAAATTTAAAAACTCAAGGAAAGTGATTCTTGGATTTTATTTTTAAAAAAACCATACACAAAATACTCTTCTTTTATTTTTATTTTTAAATACTTTCTCCTCCTCTCCTGGATTTTGGAATGCTGGGCGCCATCAAAATGGAATCGCACGACATTCCCGAGTGGACTTCATACTATAGCGAATCCACGGAGGTAGGCCACGCCGAAAATGTTTTCTGGAGCAGATGGTGTTGGGGTGTTTTGGAAGAGGTTGGTTTGGGGCAAATTGTGGACTCCGTAGGTTATGGGGTTTCAGGTATTATGGAATGGGTGTTTTGTATGCCATTCATCTTCATTGTGAGTCAGAGAACAAAGATAGGATTTCCAGAGGTTTGGAAGCAAAACAATGTATACTTCATTTATTGCGGTCGGAACGTCACATTATGTTGTTGGAAAGGATGGTGACCCTTGTCTACATCTGGCCAACAGCTAACAAGAGGAACGAAGAGTGCAAATTGTGGTGCAGTAGCTAGGTCTCATGTAGACAGTTGGGGTACACAGAAAGAGCCTCTTCAAATAGTGTGAACCACAATTGGGTGCATTACCCTTTTAACGGCAACCTTGTGTTGCCGGCTGATCCTTCTCACACTAGGTCAGGCGAAAGGAACTGCAGAATGGACGCACCTTCATTTTGGCAGTTTCGTGTTTGATCTAGACACCGGAGGAGAAGAATACTTATTTATTTATTTATTTTCCTGATTTATGTTGCCGCCCAACTCCGAAGACTCTGGGCGGCTCACAGAAAATAAAACCAATCACATTTTTAAAAAAAACCATTAAAACTACCACCAAAACTTACTCCGACTCCTACAGATTAAAAGAGGGAGCGAGTGTTCTTACTAAATCAAATCAAATCAATCAAATCTTTATTACGGTCCATGTATCAAATCAAATCTTTATTACGGTCCAAGACCAGCATAGAACAGCAAAGGGAACAGAAGTTAAAATGGGGGTACTAAAATATATCAAGAGGTAAACGTTGAAAAGAAGGTGCTTAAAAAGGAGCATTTCTGCTCAGAGTCAAAGAGTAGTAAAAGTAGTACATAAGACCAATAATGTTACAACTATTCATTTAATTTTTAAATTTTTATGCCGCCCACTTAGGCGAACCCAACTCAGGGTGGCGTACAGCAATTAAAATATATATAAAAACGGATTGAAAATCCCAAGTCACCTACACACCCTACTACCCCCACCCCATTTAAAAAGAATAAAAGGGAGTCGGAGGGACACAACAACACAGATGGAGGGATACTAACTAAGCCTATGCTGTAACATTAGTAGTTTATTCATCTGAAGGTCCTGTCACTATTGTTCTTCTAATCTTGCATGCTGCAAGATTAGAAGAACCGCATTACCCAACTCCGCTCAGGCAAGGCAACTGGGGAGGACCCCATTCCCCCCTCCCCAAACTGTTAAAAAGCAACATGGAGTAGTGGTCTCCGCTCTTGGCCTCATTGTTCACCTACATTGACAGCACCGGACGGATTCCCAAAGACTGGGGTTCAGTAGTCATTGTTCCCATATATTCAAGAAAGGAAGAAGAATGTAAAGTTTTTGAGAGTCCTACCTATCTTTGCCAGCAAGGGTAAACCAGGTATTCCTAGGTAGCCCACAACCTGGATAGGAGGTGGCTCGTGGCCAGGACAGGGCAGGCACTCAGCCTAAAACTTTGGGGTGAAGCACCTCTGCACCCCTAGTTCATGCTGTCTCCTCTTAGCGTTTAGCATTCAGTGGCATGCTTACGTCCCACTGTTATGGAGTCTACGCAGATATTGTGGTTAAGAACCAAGTGATCACTCCTGTGGCTGTTGGGTTGCTTTTAGTAACACCAGTTCATGGTAACAGCTGGGGTTCACAGAAAAGAGCCTTCTCGAAGATTGCGGCATTTTTGAGCCACAGTTACCCTCGTAACGGCCACCTTGTGTTGCTCACTAATCTTTCTCGCACTAGGTCAGGCAAAAGGAACCCCTCAAAGGCACTCACCAAAAGGTTGGCTTCATTTTGGCAATTTCACGTTTGGCCTAGGCACAGGAAAAAAAAGAAATAGATGGTAAAAGCCTGCATAACCTTTCAAAAAAGTAGTCACTAATGCGCAAGGAACTGTGTTGGGTCGACCCTTTCCATTGTGTTAGGTTTGCCAAACAGATATCCCTTCCCGTGCGAAGGACTACATAGCGCATCGTCCCATCCCGATGGCCTTTCAGACTGGGCAGAGTAGGGCTTTTGTAGTCTACACTATCTGGAAGGCATTTGGTCTGTTGTCAATTCATGCCCATGTAAATCAATCTTTTCCTAGGCACGAAGGATACATCATAGACCATATGTCTACATAAAGTCCCATTGCAAAAGGAAAAAATCAGGATAGTTTTCCAGTGTCGGCACTGCTGCAAAAATCTTTCTACCCCCTTTATTTACCCTGCCCATCTTTCTTGTACTGTACTTTGGAAACTCTTTCATTAATTCAGTGTTAGTTTCATTTTTTATTTTTTTTTGCAACTACTCACAGCTGTATAACTTCAAATTGAGATCCATGGGTCTTCAGGTAGAAAGGTGTTACCCTATGCTTATTTAAAGCCATTGTTCAGCTGGGGAACATATCCAAATTATGGTCATTGTAATATGGGCCCTATTAAAGTGGACCTTCATTGCAGGTCTGATTCCCCAAGTCCTAGAGAGTCTGCAGGTATCTACCAATAAGTCCCACTGAACTAAATGGGACTTAATTGAACCTTGGTGGTGTAGGGGTTAAACGGCTGCCCTGCAACCAAAAGATTGCGAGTTCGATTCTGAGCAGAGATCGAGGTTGACTCAGCCTTCCATCCTTGGGTGGGTGGGCCTAATTGAACATGCCAAAAATTCTTTTGGACTCCACATAAACTAGCCTTTCTCTTGGTGCTTGTCACAAATAGAAGTGAGGGCCTTTGAAGGGAAGGCAAAAGGCGTAGGACTGGCAACTGGAAGACAGAACCCAGCAACGCCTGGTGAACCTATGGAACTCTCTGCTCCATGATTTGCTGATTGGGGTTTTGGTTTCCCCTTTAATTTTTTTTAGATAAGTCCGATAAGAGGGATAAGGGCTATCTATCTATCTATCTATCTATCTATCTATCTACCTTCTGTCTGTAGAGTCAAGGTAGACCTTTGTTTTCACTTCAAGAGAACCCACGGTAGCTTTACAACCTTGAAACAAACAGTAGATTTCGTTAGGATTAGCTCAATTACTTGCTCACTGTTGGATAAACCAAACCTACTGGGAACCACCACTACCATATATTTGCCATATTTATACTCTACCCTGGTGGTGGCGAACCTGTGGCACACATGCCAGAGGGGTCACGCAGATCCCTTATCTTCGGGCACGTGCGCCATTGCCCCAGCGCAGAGTTCAACATGCCCCTCTGCCCAGCAGCCCAATGGGAGCGCTTTCTCCCTCTCCCCAGCACAGAGTTCGCCCCGCCATGTTGGCACTTTGCAATAAATAAGTGGGGTTGGGGTTGCATTTTGGGCGCTCGGTCTCCAAAAGGTTCGCCATCACTGCTGCACCCAGTCAGTTCAAGACATTATTGCCCCTGCTCTACAGTCTTGCTTTTACTTAGCAGTGGCTTTGTATTTACGGGGTGGCCCATAAGTCCCTACACATCCATATAACTTATGCATCCAGTACTATATTCTTGTGCTCATATTGTGTACTTGTCACAATATGCTCTTCAAGTGTAGATGGGCTTAAATTGGCCATATTTCTCTGGGGGAGGGGAAACAAATTTATAATACATGCATAATTGAATATAACATAATAACATATGGATGGATAGGGACTTTCAGGCCTCCTTGTATAGTGTAAACTCAATCAGGGCCTGCTCTATTATTAGACAGAATGAGGAAGCACACCTGAGGAAGCAGGTCGTGGCTATCAGGAAAAGGCATCACCTCCGTTTTATGCATTGATATTACCTAATCATTATCAAATCTCTAAAAGCTGGGTGGTAATTTCATTAGAGAGAACATCTCAATGCTTGCCTGGAGGTTTAGGGTCTTAAAGGGCCACTAAAATGCTAAATTAACAGCCAAAAAACCAACCCTCCTCTGCAAAGCCCAACCCCTACCTGAATGTGTGAGCAGTGAAATTTTCTATTGAAAAAAGTTGTCCCTTGTGTCTCAAAAGCTTTGCCCCAAGTGAGTCACCTTTAACTGCTTGTTGGTTCACGCAAGATCTTGCTTGGTGATCACGTCAAAATGGGACGAATCCTACCAAGTTAAGGGGGGAGAAATTTAGAAAGGATTATTTTTCTGTACAAGGTAATATGGAAGAGGCTAAGGAGAGGCAGAATCTAGAGCCGTCATAGCAGACCTTGGCACTCCAGATGTTCTTGGACTTCAATACTCAGAAGCACAATTCCCTATAGAAGGACAGGTATCAAGTCCCTGTGAATCCACGCGTACGTGCAGTAAACCCGTTCGTGTGGATTCACAGGGACTTGGGCTTCTGGGAATTGAAGTCCAAGAACAGCTGGAGTGCCAAGGTTGGCCATCACTGATCTAGAGCCTAGCCCCATGGTACATGGGGAGGCAAAGGTCCAGACATGACTACGCGACTGAACAACAACGACTATGCGACTGAACAACAGCATTTCAAAATGCAATTTATTTATTAGTTTATTCTTTCTAAAATATGTTTGACCCACGTTACGTGGGTGAAGTGCATCATAAATAATTTAAAACAGTGTAACAGTCAAGCAACAGAACAGCAATAGGAGATACAAAACGGATAGTACTGTACTCAAAATAGGGGGGGGGGGATCAAATAACATTTAATCCACGTTCCTTGGATGACAACTGGGGCTGGTCCCAGCACACGGGCATAGCCGGGTACCCCTGCTAGTAATAATTATCAACAGAACAGCAATAGGAGGAAATCAAAATAGAAAAATAGCCAGGCTAAACGGATCGCCGTTTAAACTTTCTCAAATCCAATCTACAATCCAAAACCCAGCAACATATTGAAAACCAAAGATACCCGCCCTTCTTCTATAGGGTTCATGGAAATGTTCCCCTGGCTTCTGGGAGCAATGTTTAATTTTACAAGCCCAATCGGAGTGTCAACTCTATAAACACACCTGTTTTTTTACTAAGCAAAAGAGCTAAAGGTCACAGCTCCTGCGCGGTTAAAGACAAAGTTTGGGGAAAGTAACTTTTTTTTGGGGGGGGGGTTGTAGCCATATAGAGTGGAGGATTCCCAGTAGACTAAAAAAAGTAACTTTGGGGAGAATTAAGTAGTTTTTTCTCATTCTCTCTTGTTCTCACTTTCCTCTGGAGTGAAATCACAAACACGAAAAGGTGGTTTCATTTTATTTATTTATATTTATTTTATTTATTGGATTTCTATTCCGCCCATCTCGGCAGTTTCACGTCTGGCCTAGACACAGAAGAAGAAATCCCATTGAGATGATTCACGTATGCCGGCTTTCTTCCCTACAGCTGCCAAGGTTGCTCGAAACCTTCTGTATATTAAAAGCAAACTAAAAACACGTTTAATAATACCTTCTACTCCTGTCTCAATGCTAGAAGATCGAATATATTTTTTTAAAAGAAGGAGACTTCAAAAATATTAAGGCAAGGTAGCAGACCCTAGAACAGTGATGGTGAACCTTGGCACTCCAGCTGTTCTTGAACTTCAATTCCCAGAAGCCCTGGTCAGCAAGAGTGCTGACTTGGGCTTCTGGGAGTTGAAGTCCAAGAACAGGTGGAGTGCCAAGGTTCGCCATTACTGCATTAGGCTATGTCAGGAGTTCTCAACCTTTTTAAGATGAACACCAGGTCGTAAGAACATAAGAGCAGCCTTGCTGGAAGAGGCCACAGCCCATCCAGTCCAGCATCCTGTCTCACACAGTGGCTCACAATGTGCTTCAGGGTATTATTCCCAAGCAGATGCCTTCAGCTGTTTAGGATTCCCTGGAAATGGCATTGAGAGATATCCTGCCTATCTCTTCAACCCAGCGGAGGTTGTCCTTAGGTATCCATAATTATAGCCATTGATACCTAAGGACAACCTCCGTGAACTTGTCTAATCCTTTCTTAAAGCTGTCAAGACTGACAGCTGTCACCACTTCTTCTGGCAGGGAGTTCCATAGACCAGTGATCCTCTGGGTGAAAAAGTACTTTCTCTTATTTGTTTGAGAACTAGTACCCAAAAGTTTCATGGAGTGCCCCTTTGGAGGCTCTCAGACAGCTTCGGTCACCGAATGGCCATTTTGCCCTTCCTCCACCACATGGCACTTCCTGGTGTGGTGGAGGCGGTGGTGGGCCACATGAAATGATATTGCAGGTCGCATCTGGCCTGTGGGCCGCAGGTTGAGAATCCCTGGGTTATGCTATCCATCATCCCCACCAGCTGGGGATAATAGGAACTAAAGTCTGTCTCATTTTGACGGCACCACTTTTGTGAAGAAATCCTAAAGTTGAAAAACCGCAGGCCAGTCTGTGAAGGTTATGCACTGTATCCTAGAACTGTGTTCAAGTAAACGTTGCAGTGTTGGACTATATTCCTCTCCAACGTTGGCTTTTAGTCAGTGGATAATTGTTTTGGTGGCCTGAATTCTTGAAAACCCAACCCAACCCACCATGGCCAGCCAAGACGATTCCATTTGGTGAATGTACTTTTTGTCTCTTCTCTAAATTCAGATTATCGAAAGGGAGGGAATATTTTACACTTTTAAGACCCAAACTGGGAAGCCATGGAGAGCTGGTGGCTAACGTTTTGAGCTGTTGCTTCACTAGATTTCTTCCCATTCAGCAATTGAGATAAAATAATCCAAATTGCACAATAGAAACCATCCAGGGTTATATGTTGATAGTGGGTGGGGATAACTACCTTATGACTCCTACAGCAATGTGAAGAAATCTTGTTTTGCATTGAAAAGAGCCATATTTAGAAGTGTCGAGTTCTCTTTGACACTTTTTTACTCTTGATCAGGTTAGATCAACTTGGGTTCCAACAACCTGGTTTCAAAGTGGGAAACAGTTTTGTTTAGCCATTTGCAATGATAAAAAAATGACAACGGTGCTATCTATTCAGGATAGGCTGCTGATTAAAGCATGAGTAGCTGACTTCTTCCCCAATATGTATTTATTTCTATTTATTTCTCATATTGCTATCGCCGCCCAACTCAAATGACTCTGGGCGGCTTACAATATTAAAACTCACTAGAAACCCATAAAAACCCCATTAAAAGTGAATAAAACCCCATTAAAATCCCACCCGCACATAATTAAAAAGAGAGAGAGAATTTCACTGTTATTTAGACCAAATGCACTATTCAGCCACAGCAAATCCAACGTTGATAACTGCACGCTGTCAAGTCAATTCTGATTTACGGGAACCTTCCCCAGGATTTTCTAGGTAGATAAATAGGACTGCAGTGGCTCAAGTGGCTAAGACGTTGACTGGGAAGCAGAAGGTCAGCAGTTCGAGTCCCGAGTACTGCAGGACGGAAATGAACTCCCGTCGCCGTCCCAGCTCCTGCCAACCTAGCAGTTTGAAAGCAAGACATTGCAAGTAGATAAATAGGGACCGCTTCGGTGGGAAGGTAACAGCGCTCCGTGCGCTCCGGTGTCTAGTCATGCCTGCCACATGACCATGGAAACGTCTGCAGAAGCAGACAGCACTGGCTCTTCGGCTTCGAAACAGAGATGAGCACTGCACCCTAGAGTCGGATTCGACTGGCGTTCGAGCAAGGGAAACCTTTACCTTTAAATAGACAGATGGGGTTTGCCATCCCCTTTTTCTGGGCTTGCCCCGGAACTGTTCAGCTTGCCCAAGGCTACGTAAGCTGGTGCTTCTCTTGGGGATCGAACTCCCAACCTACGCAACGCCAGCTAGAAAAGCCAATAAATAATATCAACCACTCTCAATTCAGATAACTATGAAGGAAGTCAATAAATCCAATTTGTTCCTGGTTTTCTACTTGAGTGACCCACCGGAATTAAAACAGTATAACAGTCAAAATCAAACAACTGTTTCCTTAATTTTCACTGATGCTTACTAAGTTCACCTCCCACACCCTCTCTGATTCATAGATCCAACCCTGCCCATTAAAAGGAATGAAAGGACTTCCAGTCCTATATAGGTAAGAGAAGGATCCCAGCCAAAGCATAATTTACTGATTAGGCTGATTTAAACCTTCAGCTCGGCAAACAATGGTTTGAATTCAGGCCTTGGGTCACTGCATTGGGGCCTCCCATAGATTAGCGCATCTTTATTGTATTGCTGCAGATTTTACGATTGTGCCACTCTCTTGTGAGTCACTGGAAAGCGCTGGTTTAATCAGTAACTTTGGCCTCGGTGTGCTGGAAATAAAGCACATTTTCCATCCCTGCCCTGATGAAGCGTTCTGTCTGAGGCAGAGGTGTGCAGGTTCTGCTTATGGGGATTTGTTCAGTTGGACTGGTACCATGGACAGGGGCTTCCGGGAAAAATAAAGGTCACCCTTGCTTGAAAGCTAGTCATATCCGACTCTAGGGGTCGGTACTCCTCTCTGTTTATAGCCAAAGAGCCAGCCCTATCTGAGTTTGCAGACATTTCTGTGGACATGTGGCAGGCATGCCTAGACACCGGAGTGCACGGGTGTGTGTGTGAGAGAGAGTGTTTACCTTCCCACTAAAGTGGTCCCTATTTATCTACAGTAAAACTTCTACATACAATTTCCCCCCATCCCACGAGGTTATTAGTATGTCAAAAAAACTGTATGTCGAAAACACATTGCATTATCAGAAGAGGCCACTAGATGTCACCATATATATATATATTGTATGTCGAATTTTTCCTATTTGAAATTTGTATGTCGATTTTTTTTTAGCCAGGATTTCTATCTCTATGTTGATTTTTTTAAGCCAGGATTTCTATTTCTATGTCCATTTTTAAAAGCCAGGAATTCTATTTCTATGTCCATTTTTAAAGCCAGGATTTCTATTTCTATGTCCATTTTTTAAAGGTAGGATTTCTATGTTGATTTTTTTAAAGCCAAGATTTCTATTTCTATGTCGATTTTTTTGTAAGTTGAATCATTTGTTCCACTATACTTGCAATTTCTTGCTTTCAAACTGCTAGCTTGGCGGGAACTGAAACAGAGACGGGAGCTCACTCCGCCATGCAGTACCCGGGAATCGCCCCGCTACCTTCCAGTCAGCAAGTTCAGCATCTTAACCACTTGAGCCATGGCAGGGGCTTTACAAACATGCTAAATAGGACACAGCTTACATCAGGGGTAGAATTGTGCCCGTCACTTGCCTGCCTCATGTCTATGGAAACGTCTGTAGATGCAGACAGTGCTGTATCTTTGGCTATAAACAAAGGTGAGCACCAAACCCTAGAGTCAGACATGACTGGCTTTCGAGCAAGGGTGATCTATCCCTTTGACATTTTTAATGCTCTGTGCTCCCAAAAGGTGATGGGGGAAAAAGTAATTCCCATTTTTTTAATGTCATGAAAATATAAAGGTTCTCTTTTTTAAAAACTCCAGAAAAGAAGAAAGCAAGTACTTAAAAAAGCAAAAATTAAAATTATATTTGTGCATTAGAATGGTGTCCCCCAACCTTTGGGTTCTCTGACTTCAATTCCTAGAAGCTTAAGTCAGTACATTGGCTGCTCAGGGCTTTGGGGAATTGACTGAGGCTTCTGGGAATTGAAGTCCAAAAACCAAAGGTTGGGGAACACTGTTAGAACATTCATTTTTGTCAATGCTGTGGAGACTCTTAAAAACTAGGGCTGTGATGGCGAACCTTTGCACTCCAGGTGTTCTTGGACTTCAATTCCCAGAAGCCCAGGTCTCTGTGAATTCACAAGAATGGGTTGACTGCACGCTATTACCTTTCCCACTGAAGTGGTACCTATTTATTTACTTGCAGTTTCTTGCTTTTGAACTGCTAGGCTGGCAGGAGCTGGGACAGAGGACGGGAGCAAACTCTGACATGCAGCACTCGAGTCTCAAACTGCTGACCTTCCATTTGTCAAGTTCAGCGTCTTAACCACTAAGCCACTGCAGTTCCCAAGATTTTTGGGACTGTCTAAGTCTGACACTCGCAGATTTGGGTATTCGTTCCCAAAGTTCTTCTACGAGGGAAATAATATTTTGATTTATTTTTATATTTATTTATTTATCCAACTTTTACCCCACTCATCTGGGGATGTCCTCCCACTCTGGGCGGCGTACAGTGTTAAAAAAGCAGATCTTATAAAAGCAGAACAACTTTTTAAAAAAGCAGAACAAAACCATAGAAAAACCTCCACCCACCCAGTCAAATCAGCACCATGGACCACTAGCCCAAGTGGCCCATACCTGTCAAGTTTTGGATTTGGAAATAAGGGAAATTTCCTGGCAAATACGGGATACTTGACAGCAATGCTTATCCTGTGCTGCCCTCCAATGGCGGCATAGGGCATTGCAGTCTAATTAATAAGGGATGACGGCAGGAAAGAGGGTAAAATAAGGGGTTTTCCTGGCCAATAAGGGATACTTGACAGCTATGAAGTGGCCACAATGGGTGGGTCTCTTATTTAAACTTCAACAAGCTGCCAAAGGTCTTCTTGAAAAGAAAGGTTTTCATTTGCTTCTCGAAGGACCCTAAAGAGTAAATCAAATGCAGCTCCCCAGGTAGAGCGTTCCAGTTAGTCGGGGGCGCCACTGAGAAAGCCGTCCGATGGGTAACAGGCATTTTCTCCATCTCTATTAAGCTAGCTCAGGGATTCTCAACCTGCTGCCTATGGGCCAGATGTGGCCCATAGCACCATTTCATGTGGGGCCCCCACCGCCTCCACCACACCAGGAAAAGCCATGTGGTGGAGAAAGGACAAAATTGCTGTCCGGCCCCTGAAGGAGCATGACCTGGCCCCCAGCTTTAAAAGGTTGAGAACTCCATGGTAGCTGGTGAGAAATTATCCATAGGCTTTTGTGACCATGAAATATATAAGGGAGAGATCTCAAGAGACCTGGTAGATGTTCAGATGCAATGAGTGGTTGGTGTGGAAATGCATTAAACCGGTTAGCCCTGTGTGACTCATGTCTCAAGTGTTCCAGTGATAAGGTAGTAAAAGTAAAGGTTTCCCTTGCTCGAAAGCCAGTTGTATCTGACTCTAGGGTGCAGTGCTCATCTCTGTTTCAAAGCCGAAGAATGTTTCTGCATACATTTTCATGGTCGTGTGGCAGGCATGACTAGACACAGGAGCACACGGAACGCTGTTTACCTTCCCACCGAAGTGGTCCCTATTTACCTACTTGCAATTTCTTGCTAGGTTGGCAGGAACTGGGTCAAAGACGGGAGCTCATTCCGTCCTGCAGTACTCGGGAATCGAACTGCTGACCTTCCGCCTCCCAGTCAGCGTCTTAGCCGCTTGAGCCACTTGCAGGTTTTTAGTTCCTTTTCTTAACCTAGAAACCTTTGGTGCCCAGTCATACCTGCCACATGTCCATGGAAAAATCTTCAGGTGCAGACAGCGGTGGCTCTTAGGCTATAAACAAAGGTGAGCACTGAACCTTAGAGTCAGATACTTTCGAGCAAGGTGCCTAATTCCCACCTGGAAAGAAATTTCCAGTCACAGTAGGTGCACTAATGCTTGAAGAAGCAACTGAGGTTTCAAAGTTGGGATAAACACCTTTTCAACTTGATTGTCTTGCCTGTTGTGTGTTATAATTTATCAGTCTCCCAAAAAGCACAAATGAGATTAGAGGCTAATTTCTTCTTTCTATCTCTGGCTGATTTGTTTATTTATTTATTTACTTACTTACTGTATTAGAATTGCTTATCAGAAAATAAGGATAGAATTAACACCGACTGGGATTCAGCAGCTATTTCAGCATTCCTTGGTCCGATGCATTTAGATTTAATGGATACGAAAAATAGGGATCGCAGTGGCTCAAGTGGCCAAGACACTGACTGGAAAGCGACAATTTGATTCCCCCGAGTACTGTCAGGTGGATATGAGCTCCCGTCTCTTTCTGCCAACCTAGCTGTTCGAAAGCAAGAAATTGCAAGTAGATAAACAGGGACCACTTCATTGGGAAAGGTAAACAGCATTCCATGCGCTCCGGTGTCGAGGCGCGCCTGCCACACGTCCATGGAAACGTCTGCAGATGCAGACAGCGAGTGCTGCACAGTGGAGTCGGTTCCTGTTATCTGTCCCAGCTCCTGCCAACCTAGCAGTTCGAAAGCAAGAGATGGCAAGTAGATAAACAGGTCCCGCTTCGGTGGGGAAGGTAAACAGCATTCCGTGCACTCTGGCGTCTAGTCTTGCCTGCCGCATGTCCATGGAAACATGTACGGACACAGACGGTGTGGGCTCGAGCACTGAACCCTGGCTTTCAAGCATGGGAGACTGTTACCGTTTACTAATTTTCATATATATATATATATATATATATATATATATATATATATATATATATATATATATATATATATATATATATATATATATATATATATATATATATATATATATATATATATATATATATATATATATATATATATGAAATATATATATATGAAAATTAGTAAACGGTAATATATATATATTAAGCTGCAGACCAGAGAAAAGTCTAGTAATGATGGCATAGTCGGAAAGAAAGGACATTTACAAAGCCAGAAGTTGTTGACACTTATAGACATCTCCGAAGACCGTGATGGCGAACCTTGGCAGTCCAGATGTTCTTGGACTTCAATTCCCAGAAGCCCCTGTGAATCCATACGGATAGGTTTACTGCGATTCATCCGGCCCACGCCGCCCTCGTCGCTCCTGGAAACGGAAGTAAAACGCGCCCATCCGGGCGCGTTTTACTTCCGTTTCCAGGAGCGACGAGGGCGGCGTGGGCCGGATGAATCGCAGTAAACCCATTGGTGTGGGTTCACGGGGGCTTCTGGGAATTGAAGTCCAAGAACATCTGGACTGCCAAGGTTCGCCACCACGGTCCTAAGACAATGGCTCTCTTCATTCCGCTTGACCGGCGTGCCTGTCCACCTTCCCTTCCAGGCCCCAGAATGGTCAGGGTTGGCCCAAACGTTCCCCGTGCAGGAAAATCAACCTAATTTTAGCCCTGTCTGTGGTCTTAGTGGAATGGAGCAAACAGAAAACCTGCTGAACAGGATGTATATTTTGTCCAGGAACTGATGGCCGTCCTTCAGAGGAAACTGAGGACAGGACATGGTAGCGAAGGGCAAGGCGGAGGAGAGTTTTGTTGGCTCGACCAAGTCTCTGGAAGCCAGGTGAGATCCGATGACCGAAGGCCTGCTCTTTCGTTTGAGCCAGGGTGCAGAGGAAAGGAGATCTAGAACCCGTCTTCCGTGCTAGAACCCGTCTTCCGTGTCATAGACATCTGGATTGCAGTTGACAATCTAAACTTTGGCAACATGTATGGGCGCGTTTTACTTCCACTTCCAGGAGCGATGAGGGTGGCGTGGGCCGGATGAATTGGCATTGGGAGTCAGATCTGGCCCACAGGCCGTAGTTTGGGCACCCCTAGTTTAAGCAAAGAAAATGGCAGCCTATCTCATCCTGTTGCAAAACAGATTGCAAGGCGCATTTTACTTCTGCTTCCAGTGGAAGAAGCCACGTGACTGCACAATGGCCCAAAACGTTTGGGCACCCCTGCTCTAAACGCATCTGAACCGTGCCATTCTGCTATTTGCCCAGAGCTTTAAAAAACAGATTTTTCACTTATTGTTTTATGGATAAACGACAGAGCTTTATGGGTGGCAATAAGAGCATGCAGGGAAATTCCAGCCTACATATACCCAGATCACATCCATCAATCCCTATTTCACCCACAAGCATATAACACAGATCAGGGGGGCTCCGTTCTTCCCCATTGCTAGTAAACTCCCATATCCGTGATGGTGAACCTTGGCACTCTAGGTATTCTTGGACTTCAATTCCCAGAAGCCCAAGTCCTTGTGGATCCACACGAATGGGTTTACTGCACATATGCAGAGACTTGGGCTTCTGGGAATTGAAGTCCAAGAACACCTTGAGTGCCAATGTTCGCCATGACTGTCCTATTTCTTTAGCATGCACAAATTTAGCAGGTGAATGTTTCATACCTTTAGGTATGGGATGGAAGCAATTAGAACAGTGAGTTTAGTCTCTTGCTCAAAAGCTTCAGTTTCAATCCTTCTTCTTCCTCTTCTTCCTCCTCCTCTTCTTCTTCTGCCTTTCATCTGCCTTCTGCATTACAGCATGACACCAGTACCACTGATCTCAATTATGTGAGCCACTTTCTGGTCCCGAGCCCTTTTGGCACGCAAAGCCCTCCTCGCCCCCAGGCCAGGATGGATGAAACTGCCCTCCATCCATGGATTCAACTCCCCCAAGGCTCAGCCAATGCACTGACCCAGGCTTTTGGGAAAGGAGATGGGGCCTGGGCCCCATGTTGTGAACCACTGCTCTAGAGGTGACCATTCAGAGAAAACCATGCTCTTTACGCGAGTTAGTCTCTAAGCGAGGCACTCTTTATGTGTGGTTTTACCATAATGTGACATTCTGGAAGTTGCAACTGAAATTCACTTTTTTTAAGCTCTGAGAAAAAGCTCCTTCTAAGATAATGCTTATCTATTATACTAACCAACCATTGAGTAACTCCGGATCCACACCTGATAGGTATACATTAATGCCATGAAGTGTCACTCTTGTGTCTGACGAAGTGGAGTTGATCCATGAAAGCTAACGTTAAAATATAGTAATGGGTCTTTAAGATGCCACAATGCATTTTTGTCTTCTTTTCTTTACCATCCGCTATGTTTAACTGTAGTCATCTGCATTTCACGAACTACCAATCTGGCTCCTGACGTACCCATAGGTGGGTGGGTGGGGACTTAAAATGAATCAAGGTGATTTTCCAGCGAATTCTTCTGATGCATATAACCCTATAGCTGGAAGCCCAGCAGTTATCCCATCCAACCTCCTAAGGCCATGGTGGCGAACCTTGGCACTCCAGATGTTCTTGGACATCAATTCCCAGAAGCCCAAGCACCCTGTGAATCATCACGAATGGGTTTACTGTGATTCATCCACCCTCGTCGCTCCCGGAAACGGAAGTAAAATGCACCCGTACAGAGGAAAGGTTAACCCAGAAGAGTCTTAACCGTACGGGCATGTTTTACTTCCATTTCCGGGAGCGATGTGGGCGACGCAGGCCGGATGAATCACAGTAAATCCATTCGTGTTGATTCACAGGGTGCTTGGGCTTCTGGGAATTGAAGTCCAAGAACATCTGGAGTGCCAAGGTTCGCCATCATGGTTCTAAGCAATGCAGAAAGATCTACAGCTAGAGCATCTTCAGCAGACAGACCTCAACTCTCAACAAGCATCCAACAATTGAGAGGCTACCAGTTTCCAAGGTTCAATTCATCATTGGGAAGCTCTTCTATTAAGGAGGCCCTTCCTATGTTGAGCTGGAATCTGACTTGTAGTTTGACCCACTGGTTTGGATAAAGAACCCTCCACAACAGCAAAGAAAACCTAGCTGGCTCCATCCTTCCCAGTGATGTCCCATTAGCACTCTATAGAAGCTGATCCTGCCATATCAGATAATTAAGGTCATCAGGGAAACTTTACAACCTTATAGAAAATGAGAAGAGAGGATTCACTGGAGAAAGCCTTGATGCTGGGAAAGGTTAAAGGCAAAAGAAGAAGGGGGCAGCAGAGAATGAGATGGATAGATGGTATTGTTGGCGCAATGGGCACAGAACTGTGCGGGTTGAGGAGGATGGCGGAGGACAGAGGTACTTGGCATGCGATGGTCCATGGGGTCGCGAAGGGTCGGAATCGAACTGCGTGACTGAACAACAAGAACACGTATCAAGTGCTGTGACACAGACCCTAAAAAATGAATGCTGTTCTCTACTCAAAAGCTCAATGTGTTAGGAAATGCATTGCACACAACCAAAGGGGTTCAGGAAAACACTTCTGATACCTCAGTGGTTAAGAAGCTCGCCTTGCGAGCTGGAAGGCCAGCAAGTTGGCAGTTCGAGACCCGGGTACTGCATGACGGATTGAGCACCCGTCTCTGTCCCGGCTCCTGCCAACCTCGCAGTTTGAAAGCAAGAAATTGCAAGCAGGTAAATAGGTACCACTTCAGCAGGAAAGGTAACAGCGTCTGGTCATGCCTGCCACATGACCACGGAAACATCTGCAGATGCAGACAGTGCTGGCTCTTTGGCTGCGGTGGCTGAGTGGTTAAGAAACTTGCCCGGTTAGCTGGAAGGCTGACAAGTTGGCAGTTCGGGACCCGGGTACTGCATGACAGATTGAGTACCCATCTCTCTCCCAGCTCTTGGGGACATGAAAGGAGCCTCATTTGAGTGTTCCCTGAATGGAGTTTCTCCCACACAAAAATCCTTTCAACCCAGAATAATTTCTGACATGAAATTATTATACTGAGGCTGCGGCGGCTCGGTGGTTAAGAAGCTTGCCTTGTTAGCTGGCCAAAGCCGGCAAGTCGGCAGTTTGAGACCCGGGTACTGCATGACAGATTGAGTGCCCACCTCTGTCACAGCTCCTGCCAACCTAGCAGATCGGAAGCAAGAAGTTGCAAGTAGATAAACAGGGACCACTTTGGTGGCGGGGGGAAATCTTGGGGACATGAAAGGAGCCTCATCGGGGCGTCCCCTGAGCAGCATCTCTCCAGCAAAAACCCTTTCAACCCAGAATAATTTATGACATGAAATTATTATTATTATACTGGAGATGAGCAGCGCCCCCTAGAGTTGGACACGACTGGCTTTCAAGCAAGGGAGGCCTTTTACCTTGATGCAAAGATGAGCAAAATGCTCCAAGATTTTGCAAAAAAAGACCTGCTGCCTTCATTTGGATGGGGGAGGCAGGAAGGAAGAAGAGCGACTCCTGGTTTCCTAACTCGTGGGTTAGGGTGGGTTGCAAAGTTGTATTTGTCACGTTCCAAAGGTCTTCTTGCACAGAACTGGAGTGGGGGGGGGGGGGCGGCGAGGGATGTGGGGAGGGGAGTGGGATGAAAGTTCCCTCTGTCCTTTTTGGAAAAAGGAACATGCCGCCGGGGACCGCTTGCCAGGGCCCCTTGCAAACAGCAGATGCTAATGTCCAAGGCTGATGTGCCGCAGGGGTGATGGCCCCGGCCGGTCTTGCACAACCTGCAAGTCTGCTTTGCTGTTTGGAAAGGATTTGGGGCTCTCTGGGGGATGAGAAAACCCATGGGGGGGAAAACACTGAAGCCCACCGACTCGCTTGAGCTGCCGTTAATGCCCGCTTTCCGTACGCCCATTTGAAAGAGCTGCTGTGGATCATGTTCTTTCTTAACTAGCTGCACATTTTTAAAGCATGTTTGGAGGAGGAGACGTGGAGTTTCAAAACCTATGTGCCTGGGCAGGGCAGCATTCCCAGCAAACAAGTCTCACGCCGGGTCCAAAAAAAGAAGAAGGAAGGCAGGCAATCTAAGGGCCAGTCCCAATTAAATCAGACCCACAGGATCCATGGGGTTTAGCTCAACCCGCAATCAATCGATGCGATGGGCTTTCTCTAGCAATCTGAGCCACCAATTGTATTTAGGTTTTTTTTAAAATTGAAAGTAGATAAATAGGTACCGCTTCGGTGGGAAAGGTAACAGCGTGCCATGCACTCCGGTGTCTAGTCATTCCTGCCACATGACCACGGAAACGTCTGAAGATACAGACAGCGCTGCAAACGGAGATGGGCAGCGCACCCTAGAGTCGGATACGCCTGGCTTTCGAGCATGGGCAATCTTTACCTTTAAACCTTATTGTTGGCCAATGCGTCTGGTCAATTAATCTCTTATTTGGTCTTTCTCTTTTCCTATTGCTTTCAGTAATGTTGTCTTTTCCAGCGGGCTCTTGTCGTCTCATTAGTTGTCCAAAATATGATAGCCTCAGTTTATTTCTTTATTGTTCCTAAGGAGCGTTCCAGCTTGATTTGATATAGGACTCTACCTGCATGTTTTCCAGGCCAATTTGTCTATTGAGGTAAATAGTTTTGGAAAAACAGGTCTCCTAGAGCAGTGTGGCAAACTTATGGCATGTGGGCCAGAGGTGGCACTCAGAGCCCTCTCTGTGGGAACCTGTGCAGTCACGACAGCACAGAGTTTGCCCCGCCCTGTCTGCCCAGCAGCCCAATGGGAACGCTTCCTCCGTCCCCCAGCACAGAGTTCATCCCACCCTTATGCCCAGCAGCCCAATGGGAACGTTTCCTTCCTCCCCTGTTGCTGAGTTGGCTCTTTGTGATAAATGAGTTAGTTTTGGGTTGCCATTTGGGCACTCGGTCTCTGAAAGGTTTGCCATCCCTGGCCCATAGCTGTCAAGTATCCCTTGTTTGCCGGGAAAACGCCTTATTTTACCCTCTTTCCCGCTGTCGTCCCTTATTAATTAGACTGCAATGCCCTATTGCCGCCATTGGAGGGCAGCACAGGATAAGCATAACTGTCAAGTATCCCGTATTTGCCGGGAAATTTCCCTTATTTCCAAATCCAAAACTTGACATGTATGCCCTGGCCTAGAGAACGCCAAGATTTTAAGAGATTCAGGTCGGCTTCTTCCTTGGATTTGTTTGAATTCTGGTCACCGTATTTCATGTGTCATTAATAATTATTGTGTGCCTTCAAGTCAATTCTGACGTAGGGCAACCCTTCCTAGGCTTTCTGGGTCGGGAATGCGCAGACGTAGTTGACCAAGTGTGTGAAATCTTCGTGTGTTTGTAAACACACAGGAGAGAGATGGCAGGAAGCATATTTACAAACACACATCGGCACATGCCGGTGCCAAAGTGTGGCTCAAAATGTAAACGGAACCTCCAAACAATTACTCTGGCTAACTCAGCCTGTGCAAGAAGTCTCTCTTTAGCAGGGGTTCCCGACCTAAGACCGGTGGGCCAGATCTGCCCCACAGTGCCATTTCATGTGGAGCCCCCCCACCCCTTCAAGGACATTCGAGAAACAAAATGGCCACGCCTTTGAAGCTGTTGGGACAAAATGTTCTCCACCCTCTTGCAGACTGAGAGAGCGTGACCCGGCCCTTGGCTTGAAAAGGTTGGGAACCCCTGCTCTGTAGATTATATTCGAAGGCTGAAATCACATCGGGAGGGGGGAAAAATTTTTTCCAGACGTATCTGGTCTCTAGTAAATTCCGACCACCTGACCAAAGCGTTTCAAAACTGGCCCTGAAATAGTTCCCTTTAATCCAAGATAATGCAACGGGTTCAAAAGCCATCTGGTTTCTTACAGACAATAGGAAACTGACCTTGGTTGAGAGGAAGGTAATCTTCGCTCATCCCAATAAGGGATTTTACAATGTTTAAATTCAGGTTGAAGCCCGGACACACCCCAAGCCAGGCTAAAGCAGATAAAGGAAGAGCGGTCAGGTGGAGAAACCAGTCTGAAGTTTCACTCAGCTGGAATGGGCCGCTGCGGCAGAAACGGGCGACATGTTAACGCGGGCATGCGGTGGTTCAGGTCCAACCCACAACATCACAAAACAGCCGTTGAAGAAGTGACAACTTGGTTGCGGGACTCGGTACAGAAGGGGAAAGTTTGTGAACCCCATTCAAGGCACCTCTTTGGAGAACCAAATCCTATTGGGAACACCACAGTAGAAAATGCCTGGATCTTAGAATTGCCGAGTTTGCCGGCATATAAGACGCATCGGAGTATGAGACGCACCCCATTATTACCAAAACAGTCCATTATAGTAAAGGTAAAGGTCACCCTTGTTTGAAAGCCAGTCGTATCCAACCATACCTGTCAACCGCAGCTCCGGAAAATCCGGGACCTGCGCAGAATGGTTCTGTACTGGTCGCTTTTTACGCATGCGAAAAAGCCTTCTACGCATGCGTAAAAGCGACTTGCGCAGAACCGTTCTGCGCAGCTCAATTCTATGCATGCGTAGAAGGCTTCTACGCATGCGTAGAACCCTTCTACGCATGTGTAGCCTTCTATGCCTTCTAGGGTTCTACGCAAGCGTAGAAGGGTTCTACACTTGCATAGAAGGCGACTTGTGTAGAAGGGATGCGCAGTACCTCTTTCCCTCCGCTGCCAAATTCCGGGGTTTTGGCAGCTGCGGGTGGGAAATGGCGCAAAATTGGCACCGAAAATCGGGAAATCCCGGCCAATCCGGGAAGGTTGACAGGTATGTATCCAACTCTAGGGTTCAGTGCTCATCTGGTTCATAGCCAAAGAACTTCTGCAGACCTATACAGTATAAGACGCACTCTATTTTCCCAGTTAATTGTAAGGCGGCGGGGGGGGGGGGGGGAGTGAGTCTTATATGCCAGCAAATAGGGTAGACTGTCGATACATCTTGCTCCCGACTGGGTCCCAGCTCCTGCCAACCTAGCAAGCCATTGCAAGTAGATAAACAGGTACTGCTTCGATGGGAAAGGTAACAGCGCCCCATGCACTCCAGTGTCTAGTCAGGGTTATATACCATCGAATGCACAAAATGAAAACAGGCTTTGGTTTCTAATGGGTCTTTTGTGATAGCTTGCTAACTCGGTTTCTCAGGTATGAAGCTCACGCCTGTGAGATGCCAAAGATTTGAGCCGGGCTGGTGCGTTATCCATAAAATAGAGTTTGACCTCTGTTTGCTCCAAAACAGAAAGAACAGGAGATAAGGAGGACAAGTGAAAGGGGGATAAGTACAATCAATTTCTGTCTTAATCAGGGTTATAGGATGACAGCTGCACTGGGCTAATGTTTTATCAAAGGGAATTGTTTGATACCATGGCCCCAATTAAAAGGGCAATGCATTTGGGTTCCTGGGCTTTTGGAAACCCCACAACTTTCCAAACGCAGCAGTGGGTGGTTTGCAAGTTAATGAGCATTTTGACCCTGACACAGGCCCGTGCTGGCCTGGCGGGGCACCGGGACATGTCCCAGTGTGCCCCACTTATGAAACCATTTTGGGGGGCATTTTTAATCATGATAGGCGCCCTCATCACTCCCAGCACGGGCCTGCCCCGACATGCTGGGGACTCATTTGACTCAGGATGGAAGGTGAGTCAACCTTGATCCCTGGTCAGGATCGAACTCACAACCTTTTGGTCGCAGGGCAGCAGTTTTAAGCACTGCGCCGCCAGGAAAAACGGGGGGTACAAAAGGCAGGGCAAAAGAAAGTTCTTTCCCCACCCTGGCCCTTTTCTCAACGCCGTGCTCCCTCGGAATGTGACACTAAGCATGCGCAGAGTCTCAAAGGCAGCCTTGGGCTGTGGCGTGGGAGAACCTCAAGATGGAAACGGGAGTCCAAAAATGGCATCACACTAAAGGTGTTGATCAGCCTCCCTGGGGCTGGAATCGCATAAGGGAGGCTTTCATGAAGACAAACTTCGCCCCGCCCAGCCAGAGGTATCGGACCACAGTTTCCAACATCTGCCTAGGGTACGGCCCTCGCACATCTGGAAGGCGGCAGGGCTGGGCAAGGCTGCATCGCAAGAGTCGAGTTTTAAGCCTCCACTTCCTTGGCCCTTGGCCAACCTAGCCCGTGCTAAAACAGTAAAGCATTAAAAAAAAGAGCTGTGCTCGATTCGGTTAACCCGTCTCTAGTATGTCCATGGTTACTAACTCATTGCTTCTGGGTTGGCAATAGCAATAATAATTACACTTATATAGGGTAATTTGCATCTTGTACCCAACATGATCGAACTCACAATGTTTTGGCTGAAGAACAGCTTAACCTCTGAGCTACCAGGGCTCTAGAAGGACAGGTTGCTTACCTGTAACTGTTCTCTTTCTCCGTGGTCCCCTGTAAATCCACATGCACAGTAAAATCCATCCGTGTGTATTCACAGAGACCATGAAGAAGAACGTGATAGCATGTAGGGGTAGAAATACACATTATAGGTCACACATGCTCGAAAGCCAGTTGTATCTGACTCTAGGGTTCAGTGCTTGTCTCTGTTTATAGCCAAAGAGCCATGCTGTCTGCATCTGACGTTTCTGTGGACATGTGGCAGACATGCCTTGAGTCTGACACTGGAGTGCACGGAACACTTTTTACCTTTCCCACCGAAGTGGTCCCTATTTATTTACTTGCAGTTTCTTGCTTTCGTGCTGCTAGGTTGGCTGGAGCTGGAACAGAGGTGGGCACTCAATCCATCATGTGGTACCCGGGAATTGAACTCTGATCTTCCAGTCTGTGAGTCCAGTGTCTTAACTATCCCTGTCAAGTATCCCGTATTGGCCAGGATTTCCCTTATTCCAGCGCGCGTTCCTCCCCTTTCCCGCCGCCGTCCTGTATTTTGAACGGCAGGGAAAGGGGTTACTGCGCATGCGCACCCATCAAAGGCAGCGGTGCGCATGCACAAAGGGGGTGCTGTGCATGTGCAAAGGGGTGTTGCGCATGCACAAAGGAGTTGTTGCTGTGCATGTGCACCCAGGCCGGGCTCTTCTGGGTTGTTGCTGCGCAAGCGCGCCCGGGTCGGGCTCTTCCAGGTTAACCCTTCCTCTGTACGGGCGCATTTTACTTCCACTTCCGGGAGCGACAAGGACAGCGTGGGGTTGATGAACAGTAGTAAACCCATTCGTGTGGATTCACAGGGTGCTTCTGGGAATTGAAGTCCAAGAACATCTTGAGTGCCAAGGTTCGCCATCACAGGAATAGGGCCCTGTGGCTTAGTGGTTAAGACGTTGAACTCGATGCTTGGAAGGTCGGCAGGTCAGCATTTCGAGACCCGAGTGCTGCACGGTGGAGTCAGTTCCTGTTATCTGTCCCAGCTCCTGCCAACCTAGCAGTTCGAAAGCAAGAGATTGCAAGTAGATAAATAGGTGCCACTTTGGTGGGAAGGTAGATGGCGTTCCATGCACTTTAGTGCCTAGTCCTTCCTGCCGCATAGCCATGAAAATGTCAGCAGACATAGACAGGGCTGTAAACAGAGATGAACACCGAACCCTAGAGTCAGATAGGACTGGCTTCCAAGGAAGGGCGACCTTTACCTTTCCTCCAGGTAGAAGGACCCTTTTTAGGTGTGTGTCTCCAAATGGCTGCATTCACACACACACATTCTATCAATGGAGGACCGGTTGGGTCAGATCTTGCTTTGCCTGGACTTCGAAGACGGTGGGTGGAGCAGGGGAAACTGGCTGTAAAAGTTAGTTGGACAAACAGTTGAGTGGGTGACCGGAGGTGGAACAGGTTCCATGGAGGGAGAGGAAGAAATGAGCACCTATGGTGCCTAATAAGGTCAGATGGAAAACCCCAGGGTCCTAACCTCAACCTCATCTGGACCAGGTGGATCTTAAGATAGCTTGTCTCTCCTACCTGCAATAGAGGACTAAGAACTGGCACATCAGGAGGGTCTCAGTTGACTACGCAATGCCTGATATATCCACATTGATTACATTTGAAACTTTCTCTTCTTCCACATTTATGGGGTGTCTTAATTCTGGTATCTGCCCGAGACGGGACTAATCCTGGCTACGTTGGCATATGGAAGCCCCACACTTCATAAGTTCGTTTCCTTTGATTCAAGTTCACAGTTCAAGTTCCAAAAGATTTTAAGGCTTAGAGCACCATATGGCCAGGGTGGCGGGTCACATTCAACTGTATCGATCGGTATCACCCAACACTTGGTAGCAGGGTCACTTATCAATGGCGATTAATAGCACGGCCCATTAAACTCCTATTTTACGTCAGCAGCAAGCGAATCCTATTCCTTGGGTTAATACTCTTAGCAAACACATGCCTGGGAAACACACATGGAACCCCAAAGAGAAATTACTAAATTCATGGAACCAAACACTCACCTCTTGGAGTTTGGAAACATTTTTTTTTTAGGGTGGTGGTGGTAGAATTCTAGCTCTCAAAACCCTGCATGTGAATTGGAAGGAGAAATCTGGAAATAGCAGACAAAAAGAAGTTCTTCCATCTCCTTCCAGGCTAGGAAGGCTTTAGTAGTAGAAGTAGTAGTAGTAGCTGGTAGGTGGCTTTCTACTCATATAGTTCTCTGATAAGTTGTTTATCTTGACTTCTTGACTTAGTAGCCTTTACTACTAATAGGTGGTTCATAGGCATTCACCCTCCTACCCTGTAGGTGTCCTCTTGGGGATGGGGGCAACTCAACGATGGCCAACCTTGGCACTCCAGATGTTCTTGTCTGGTAATTGAAGTCAAAGAACACCTAGAGTGTCAAAGTTGGCCATCACTAGGGTGTTAGGTACTACAACTCTGAAGCCAAGGCCAATATGGTTAGGAGTAAACTAAGGGGATGAAAAGTCTGAAGACTAGCATAGCAAGCAAAGCAAAAGAGACTCCAGCTTTACTTACAGCAGTTACATCAAAAGGAGACCAACTGTTCAATGTTTACTTGACCCAAACTGGTCACGGTGTAAAGCCATCAGTCCAATCATTTCTTCAGCCCAGGACGAAGAGGGTTTTGAGATAGAGGCCCCCATAATTTCACCCAAACTGATCAGAAACTTTAGAAACCGGGGATAAGCAATTCCTTCCCTTCACACGGTGTCCTCTGCAGACCAAGGGGTTGACCCCAATTTCCAGAGCTTCAGAAAGTGACGTCCTCGGATTATCCCTTCCAGAATTCCTCCAGCTAGCATTGCTGGTTGAGGGATCCTGAGAGTTCCCTTTCCAAAGAGCCAACGGTTTCAAACTTGGTTGTCTTTCTCTTCATTTTTGGGTTAACGCGCAAGTCACTGCCGCCTTGGTTCGGTAGAGGAAGGACCACTGTGTCTTAGGCCAGGAGTACCCAACCTTTCAAGCCAGGGGCCAGAGCACGCTCTCTCGGTCAGCTTCGACGGCCAGATGGCCATTTTGCTCTGCCTGCACAATGGGGGTGGCCATTTTGTCCCAATAGCTTCAAATGGGTAGCCATTTTGTTTCTCAAATGCCGTTGGAGGGGCGGGGGGACACCTGAAATGATGCCATGGGCCATATCCGGCCCACAGGCCTTAGGTTGGGACCCCCATCTTAAGCAGTGGCATATCAGAAATTCAACCGGTGCTGTTGTTGCCTTCTCTATCAAAGACAGGAAAAGGTTGACCTCTTGATTTCTACCTTGATTTCAGCCCTTATTCTAGGTTTCTCCATGTAGTCCAAGGTTCTCTCTTGACAATCTCCCTGTTGCCTTCTCTGTATATCAAGACAGGAAAAGGTTAACTTCTTGATTTCCAAACTTAATTCCATCCCTTACTCTGTTCTATGTTTTTCCATGCAACCCAAGGCTTTCTACTGACCGTCTCCCTTTACTTCTAGGTATTTCCTTCCGTGAGCACAATGACCTCAAGCTTGGCAGCCATGAACCCTATAAATTCCTATGTGACCTTGAACCCCCTCACTTCTCCCAGCTCTATGAACATGAGTTATCCAAACAGCAGCCTGGGCAGCCCTTCTCTGACTGGACTAACCAACGCTGGCAGTCCCATGGGCCTTCCAACCGTGAATTCACCCGTCAGCCCGGTATTGACTCCATTGGGTGCTCAAGGACCCACCCTGAATTCCCTGTCGCCCTATCAAAATGTCAGCCAGTCCATGGCCCCACTGGGCTATTCGCCCTCAAGCATGAACAGGCCCAAGGAGATCGGCAAGTCCTACCGTCGCACGCTCACCCACGCGAAGCCTCCCTACTCTTACATCTCTCTCATCACGATGGCCATCCAACAGGCTCCGAGCAAGATGTTGACCTTGAACGAGATCTACCAGTGGATCATGGACCTCTTCCCTTACTACCGTGAAAACCAGCAACGCTGGCAGAACTCCATCCGCCACTCCCTCTCCTTCAACGATTGCTTCGTCAAGGTGGCCCGTTCCCCAGACAAGCCCGGCAAGGGCTCCTACTGGGCTCTCCATCCCAACTCGGGCAACATGTTCGAGAACGGCTGTTACCTGAGGCGCCAGAAGCGTTTCAAAATCGAGGACAAGGCCAAGAAGTCCAACGCGAAGGCTTCCAACGGCCAAGACCAGGCTTCCAAAATTCAGGAAGGGCTCCAGGAAGGCCAGAGCCCCAACACAAGCTCAGAAGGGGCAGAATCCGGACACTCGGACACCTCCCATGGCTCGGAGGAGCAGCAAAGAAGTTTGGTCCAGCTTGATTGTGCAGGAGGCCAAGGGTCATCTCCAGCTTCGGAAGCCTCACCGGCCCCCATCTCTCAACCCATGAATAGCCACTACTTTGCCACCTCCATCACCAACTTGGATCTCCCAAGCGATCTCAAAATGGACCCTCAGTTCAACTTCAACCACCCTTTTTCCATCACCAACTTGATGTCCACCGAGCAGAGTCATAAGATCGACCTGAAGTCCTATGAGCAGGCTATGGCCTACAGCAGCTACAACTCCCCCCATGCGGTGGAGAGCAAGCATGCCTACGAGACGTCCACCTCGCTCAGCGAGACCGGAGCATACTACCAGAGCCTGTATAGCCGCTCCTTGCTCAACGCTTCGTAAGGTCACTGCTTCAACTTGTAATCGCAAAGAGAAAAGGGAAACAGGAGCAGGCAGGTTAAAAGGGAATAAGGTCCGAGGCTCACGCCACAACCTCCGGCAAGACCGTCAACAAGACATCTCTTCCCTTGGCCAACCATTCACAGCCAGGTCCATAGGTAGGAGAAAGCAGCCATTTAGAGGACTCTCAGGGACCATATGCTTTCAACGCCCGCCATTTGCTCGTGGTGGTCAACGGCTCCTTCCAAAGACTTCATTTCAATAGTCTTATCAAGAGCCAGGAGCAAAATGGGAGGAAACACCCCATTCGGGGCTTTCCTGCCACGAAGCAACGGCTTGCTAATCAAAGGTTCATCTTCACTTTGGCCAAGTTTACTGTTGTCCGCATGGGTTCCCGAGGGCAAAACCCCGCCATCTTGAAAACGATGGGCTCCGCTCCAAAGTATGCGGTGACTGTGGATGTTGGGTTATCTCCCAAAGTGGAGTTGCCTCTTGCATGTGTATTTTTTTTGGGGGGGAAGAAGGACATTAAAAAAAAGGAAATTTCAACATTCAGAACCAAACTGAGGATCGTTCCTTTATCCTTCAGTGGTTGACTTTCCTGTCACAACATTGATGTTACATTCAACAGCTGGACTCATGTCTTGGGATTCTAAAAAACCCTCTTTTTAGGTCAGAATTATTCTTGCCAGACTTTATTGTTACGCAAACACACACACAGAGACGCATGGACGCACACACACGCATGCACGCATGCACGCATGCACGCATATCAAGGGGTTTGGCTACATCAAAGACCATGTAAGCCTCAGTACGAAGAGGAGCGGGGAAAATATTGTTCCAATGAGTTTCCTTCTTTCCCCCTTTTTATAAAAAACAGTGGCTTTCTATTTAAATATTTGTGCTTTCTTTTGCGGGAAAAGGGTGAAGAGCTGATTTAATATATCATAATTTTGGAGACAATTCAGGACAGTGCCTTGGTTTCTCTTTCCTTGTTTTTGTCATGAACAATAATTAAAGAAAATTGTTATTCTGTTGTATTCGCCTGTAGCCAAGTGTTTGTAAATATTATACGATTTTGTCTCACAATGGAGGGCGATCCCTGGTTTCTCAATTACCACAAAGTTTCAAAAAATATAATGTATAAGCTACCATATGCCTGACCCATCTTCAGGGACTTAGGGAGGAAGGTAAAGATAAAGGTCACCCTTGCTCAAAAGAGAGTCGTATCTGACTCTAGGGTTCAGTGCTCATCTCTGCTTCAAAGCCGAAGAGCCAGCCCTGTCTGCTTCTGCGGACATTTCCGTGGTCATGTGGCAGGTATGACCAGACACCAGAGTGTACAGAATGCTGTTTACCTTCTCGACGTGTTCCCTATTTATCTACTTGCAATGTCTTGCTTTCAAGCTGCTGGTTTGGCAGGAGCTGGGACAGAGACGGGCGCTCACTCCGTCATGCAGCACTCAGGTCTCGAACTGCTGACCTGCCGGCCTTGCAAGTCAGCATCTTAACCACTTGAGCCACCACAGGGAGGAAACGTTGGGTCAATTCAACACATCTTATCAGCCTCTACCTCTGACCATAGTCCATGGAGTCGCAAAGGGTCAGATTTGACTGTGCAACTGAACAACAACTACCTCTGGCCACAGCGAGAGGTGTGACCAATATTTGCTAATTGTTACTTGCCAATTACCAGCCTGGAGGTAATTAGGCTGTGGTTGTTGCATGGTGGTGTGAGCCGGATGAATTGGCATCATGTGCCAGATCTGGCCCATGGGCCATAGTTTGGGCACCTCCTGAGATTTTGGGATACAGTTCTAGGATCCGATCGGCGTGCTGAGAATCGTAGCCCAAAATATGGGGAAAGCCAAAGGCTGAGAACCACAATTAGAAAGCGCATGGCAGAATCCTTTTAAAGATCCTGTCCCAGAGTTTTCAAGTTAGGGTCATGGTTTGAAACCAATCTCCTGTCCATAAAGCCAAAAACCTAAATGTTTTGGGTCTCGCATCACTCTGTCTTTCATGTGGCATTGAATTATTTTTCTGAACCTGGTAGAACAACCCATGTTTGAGCTACTGTGACATATTAAAAATCTGTTGTCTGAGCTACTGTGACATACAGTATTAAAAAGTGTAATCCCAAGACATAGTAAAACAAAACGGGAAGTCTATTTTTGCAATTTATACAGACGGACACAAGAACAGCTGGGTTGGATCAGGTCAAAGACTTCCTCGAGGAAGCCCAAACACAGAATTAGGAGCGCAAAAACACCCTTCGAATAGCATACAGATGAAACCAAGGGGTATCTCTGATAGTGGAAATGCCAGTTAGACTAAACACCGGAGTGTGCAGAACACTGTCTACCTTTCCCACCAAAGCGGTCCCTATTTATCTACTTGCAAGTTCTTTCTTTCGAACTGCTAGGTTGGTAGGAGCTAGGACAGAGGCAGGCGCTCACTCCGTCGTACAGCCCTCGGGTCTTGAACTGCTGACCTGCCAGTCATCAAGTTCAGCATCTTAACCACTAAGGCACCACAGTCCCTGAGCTTTTGTGCCATATTTTTTAAAAAATGTAACCCGAAGACATGGTTATAAAAATGAGAAGTCTATTTTGAAACTTATACCGATGGGCACAAGAACAACTGGCCTGGATCAGGTCAAAGGCTTCCTCTAAGACAGAGATGGCGAACCTTTTAGAGACCGCATGCCCCAAACCCACTTATTTATCTCAACGGGAGGAAGCACTCCCATTGGGCTGCTGGGCAGAGGGGCGGGGCAAACTCTGTGCTGGGGTGACTGCCCAGGTGTCCACAGAGAGGACTCCGAGTGCCACCTCTGGCATGCATGCCATAGGTTCGCCACCACTGCTCTAGGAAGCCCAAACACAGAATACAGAGCGTAAAGACACTCTTTGAATAGCATACAGATGGAACCCATACCTGTCAAGTTTTGGATTTGGAAATAAGGGAAATTTCCCGGCCAATAAGGGATACTTGACAGCGATGCTTATCCTGTGCTGCCCTCCAATGGTGGCATAGGGCATTGCAGTCTAATTAATAAGGGACGACGGCAGGAAAGAGGGTAAAATAAGGGGTTTTCCTGGCCAATAAGGGATACTTGACAGCTATGATGGAACCTAGGAGTATCTCTATGCTGGAAATGTCACGTACCCAGTCATTCTACCTGATTAACGTTATGCCTAATGAACAGCCTCTGGAGTCCAGCAAAGGGGAAGGCATTTAGGAATACCTGTAGCTCCTGAGCAGACTCTGACCTAGACATGTCATGGGGTTAGTGGTGGTAGGGGGAACAGAGAAAGAGGAGCCCTTTTCTGCCACCTGCCCTTCTCGTCCTGAAGGACTTTCGTCTCAACCTTTGTCTTCCACCACGGGCTGCTCATTCCGGTCCTTGACCATTGGGTTTGTTTACTCATCAAACATGGTGCCCACACAGTTTTGGAGAAGGGAGGGGGGGATGGAAGTATCCAGGCCCTCAACGCCTACTCTCCACTGCCCTTGTAGGGCAGATTAATCACTAACTCACCATGGCATGGACACCGGGCCCCTGGGTCATACACACCAGCGCCACGTGGCCAAGGAAGTACGACGCATGTCAGAGCACGTTCTCCAAAACCTTCTTGAACTCCAAAAACCTGCTCTCTCACCCTCCCTCCCCAACGTGACCTCGCACTCGGCTTCCGTGCCCTGGAAAGTTAGTCTTGATGGGCTTCACCCTATGGAATGAGAGAGCTACACCTTCCCAAAAAAAATTTATTTTCCCCCTTTTCCTCCTGAAATCTGCCCTGCTTGGCCAAGTTGTGCCCGACTCTCTGGGTCTTCTCCTTCTTTCATGTCACGATCAAACCCTGGACTGCCCAAAATGAAGCCACTTTCTTGGCTTTGTTGTTGGCCAAACCTAAGTTCTCATTGGTGCATGTTTCTGGTAGTAATTGGCCGATCAGTTAACGAGCCAATGGATTCTGCATCTCTCCATATTCACCAAGCGTATTGTTGACCACCATCAGCCCACACTTGAGCATGTGGGCCTTACATTTAGGGACTCCAACCTTCAGCCTATTCAAGGTCCTTCAAGTGACGTAGGGGGAGCTTGAGATCCTCAGCCATATCCTCCTTAAATGTTGTTCATTGTCCAGTGAGCGCCTTCCTCCATCTTCTAATTTGGTTTTGCTCTTGAGTACCCTCAAGAATGTTTGTTCTTGCCATAAAGCTCTTCCTGGATCTGAGCCGGTGGACATGAGGCACATACCCATTCAGGGGACGTGGAGGGTCCTTCTCTTGCTTAGTTCTCTTGGTGTCTGCTGCTACTTCTGATCTTAGGTGGAGCAATACCGACAAGAAAGTATATTTTCTCAACTGGTGTCGTCGTCAGCTACAACTCGTATCCAATAATGCATTTCCCCCTAAGCAAGAAAAATGCCATGGGCATGAATTTGTTTAAGGTGGATCCCAGCTTGCCATGAAGTGACCCACACACTATGATCTCGGAGCCATCTCCTGCGGCACACATGAAATGAGACATGCAGGATTTAACACCGGGGCTGCAATGGACTGCCACAGCCTTGAGGATATTATCAAGGTGCGCCTTCACAGCCAGTCCATCTGGCATGGCCTCTTCTGCCTCCATGACCATTGGGAATCAGAGTTCCTCCTCCGCTCATTTTGCCCTTGGCCCTAATAGGAAGGTTTCCAGTGGCATTTCCTCCACTGAGGGGGGCCCATCACCCCACCTAAAGGGGCTCATCCGCCTGTAGGTGTAGGTTTGAGGCATCCTGTCACTATACGCATGGCTTCATTAACAGTGATGTCAGCTCTCTGAGTGAGAGGGTCCCTTTGACAAAGAAGGAGAGACAAGCAGGGACTAGAGAAATGGAACATCTTCGGCCACCCCTGGCTTTAAAACATTGAGAACTCCTGTTCAAAGGTGAGGCAGGCACCTGAAGAACCTTGCGGCAGATTCTAAAGAACTCTGCACATGCTTAAAACACATTGGACGCTAAGCTGGGCGCTGATCAAGGCTCTCGCCATCCGAGAGCCTGAACCAAATTTGAACCTAAGGTCTACTTTTACACAGAGAGAGTCGGCGGATGGTGCCCACCCAGAAACCACACATCTGGAATACCCTCTCTTCCATCCAGCTGTGGGGAGGGGGGAAAGCAGACTACGGCCACGATGGCGAACCTTGGCACTCCAGATGTTCTTGGACTTCAATTCCCAGAAGCCCAAGCACCCTGTGAATAATCCACATGAAAGGGTTTACTGCGATTCATCCGGCTCGCGCTGCCCTCGTCGCTCCCGGAAGCGGAAGTACAACGCGCCCGTACAGTTAAGGCTCTTCCGGGTTAACCCTTCCTCTGTACGGGCGCATTTCACTGGGCAAAGTTTGGGATTTGAGGAAAAGAAGGCTTCCCCTGATGGATGTCTGCCTGCCCAGGGAGGGGTGTGTGTGTCTGCTCGGAGGCTTCCCCTACCCCTAAGAGAAACAGAGACGTTTATGGTTTAACTTTCAGAATCCTCCAGCTGACATCGACCCTCTCAGAATGTTGCGCCCCCAAAAATGGGGGAAAGGAGAGTTATGGGTTATGTAGTAGTTATGGGTTATGTCGTTGGCTGCGGTGGCTCAAGTGGTTAAGACACTGGCTGAAAGGTTGGAGTGAGATTCCTGGGTAGTGCACGACAGAATGAGCGCCCGTCCTCTGTCCCAGCTCCTGCCAGCCTAGCACTTCGAAAGCAGGACATTGCAAGTAGATCAATAGGGACCACATTGGTGGGAAAGGTCAACAGTGTTCCATGCACGGAAACGTCTGCAGACACAGAGAGCGCTGGCTCTTTGGCTATCAATAGAGTTAAGCACAGAACTCTAAGAGTCAGATACAACTGGCTTTCGAGGAAGGGCGATGTTTACCTTTACCTGGTTGCCCCTGAGGGTGTAAGCGTAGAGGGATGCTCAAAAACTCAAAACATCTGGGTTCAAAAATCTTTTTCACCTCTGGAAACACATGGTGGGCGGAGAAGTGACCCTGGTTAAATATATATATTTAACCAGGGTCACTTCTCCGCCCACCTTGAGTTAAATATTTCACTTCCCTTAAAGTGGGAAGGATTGAGATACTGTACAGTAAAACCCCAACTTACAAATGCCTCGAGTTACATAAAATTCGACTTACATAATGGTTTTGTGCTAAAACCATGTCCCGATTTACACGATTTCCTATGGGTTTGCTTCGAGTTACATAAAGATTATTTTTCCTATGGGTTTGCTTCGAGTTACATAAAGATTATTTTTCCTATGGGATTATGTATAGCAAGAAATTGGGGAAATGATTTGGTTTTGAAAGTGGAAGAATGGTATAAGGAAATGTGGGAAATTGCATTAAATGATAAATTGACGTGAATTGAATATAAAGAAAGGTGCAATGAAAGAAAATAAGTTTTGGGAAATATGGAGACCTTTTGTGGAATATGTATTAGTAGATGATAAAGGAGATAAACCAGTACCTTATCATATGAGTTTTTGGGGAAATTTAAATTATCTAAGGACTGCGAATCTCAAGGCTTGTATATATCACTGGGTGATATTATTATTGTTTTGTATTACTTATTAGACTGAATTGTGCTCGTTTATACAATATTAAGGCTATAATTAAATACAAGGAAATAACGAGAATGCAAACTTATACTGACAAGTAAAGGTTGTTTATGTAAAGATTAAAACTTTTTAAAAAGACGATTGATATAAAAGGATGAGCACGATTGGTATTGTTTATATAATGTTGGGATACTTTAGTATAAGTAATTTTATTGTATTTTTCTTTCTTTCTTTGAAATGTATTATGTTTTATATATTTTTTATTGTAATGTTTATTTTATCTTTGTTTATGTTATGAAAAATAATAAAAATTATTAAGGGAAAAAAAGAGAATAAAAAACAGGATGAGAGAGAGTCTTTTAGAGGATAGGTGAGATGGAAATAAAACCACACAGATCCAGTCTAGCAGACTAGTCGGGCCACCTGTATTCTGAGTAAGCATGGGGGAAAATAGAAGTCCACATTATCTGTGGCGGCCCCAAGGAATCTGTCCATCGCTTTCTGCCAATGAAAAGCGGCCTCCATCCTTGCGCACGTAACCGCACATCGATGACATGAGTCTCTGGCCTCCGCCTTCCCGTCCAAACCACTCTCCCTCCCTCTTTCTCTCTTTTCCTTCCTCGGGCTGTTTTTAACAGTTTCCAAAAGGCAGGCCCTTGCAAAAAAAAAAATCCTTGTCCAGAAAGAGCTCTTTATTCGGCGGAGCTGGGCAGTCCGAGCATCATTCCGGCAACACCTTCTTAATGAAAACACGGCCGGCTTCTGGGAGAAGGTCAGAAATCCGCAGACTTTGCCTGCTCCCTTTCCCCACGGAAAAAAAAAGATAGGGACATTTTTGGTGTTCGAGAAGCATAGTTATCATGCATAACAACATTGGACAAGGCGGCACCAAATCTACCTATTCATCCCCTAAAAGGGGTTGATGCGCACCTGGGTAGATCGCTTTCAATAGGGTCAGTTTGGTACCCTGATGGGCAAGGGCCAAGGAGGTCATGTTTGGTTCGCTTTGCCTCTCCAGGTCCCGTCCGTGCTTGGCTTTCCTCCTTGCTCACAAGAAACAGGTGTCGGCGGTAGGATCGCCCGGTGCCAAAACGTCTCCTCTTCTTCCCCCACTTCCACGCCCACCCGTTTCCGTGGTCTGCGAGCACAAAAGCTCCATTCGTACCAGCAGATGCGCACAGGCGTGTTCACCGTGCGGTCGTGGATCTTCTAAAACAGACGCCCTTTCTAAACCTGAGCACCAGCTAGGAGTCCCTTTTTGCTAGCTGGGCTACTGTCGTTCATTGAGCATGGGGCAACCCTTGGTGGCTGTTTCGGAAGCTCAAAGTGGTGCAAGGGTGGAAGCCTGCAGAACTTGGTTTTCATGGGTCTCTCATTCAGGCAAAGTGCTAAAACAGGGATTCTCAACCTGTGGCCTGTATGCGGCCCATGACACCATTTCATGTGGCACCACCACTACCTCCACCACACCAGGAAGAGCCATTTGGTGGAGGAAGGGCAAAATATCCATCTGCCCCCCCCCCCCCAAGCTGTCTGAGGGTGCGTGATCCGGCACCCCGGCTTAAAAAGGTTGAGAACTCCTGTTCTAAGATCTTGCTGTATGTATCTTGCAAGGGGTTGACTTCATTTATTGCATTGTTCATTATATTTTACGGGGGTTGCAGTGGCTTAGTGGTTAAGACTCTGAACTTGGCGACTGAAGGGTTGGCAGGTCAGCAGTTCAAGACCCAAGTGCTGCAGGACAGAATGAGCTACTGTCTCTGTCCCAGCGTCTGCCAACCTAGCAGTTCGAAAGCAAGTAGATAAATAGGTACCCCTTTGGTGGGACGGTAAACAGCGTCCCATGCACTCCGGTGTCTACTCATTCCTGCCACATGTCAATGGAAACATCTGCAAATGCAGACAACTGACTCTTTGGATATAAACAAAGGTGAGCACTGAACCCTAGAGTCAGATAGGACTGGCTTTTGAGGAAGAACAACCTTTACGTCATTATATTTATCTCTCTTTTTGTTTTAGGGCAAAGACGAGATACAAATGTAATAAATAACTCTATCTAGAAGGGATTCCAAGGGGTTAGCGAAACAAAATTGGCAATAAAGCAGAATAAACAATCATAACAATAAGTAAACAACAAAACAGTTTGTAAGAGATGTGTCGTTTACACACAGGGCAGGCAACGTCATCTGTCCATTCAGTATGCCTGTGACCCCTTTAGACAATGACAGAAAACACAACGAAACAAAAAGAAAGTAGATTTGAAGGCCTTGTCCAGTTTGGGAGGACAAATGTTTTTTGGGACATTAAAGCTGCAAAACTCTCACAACGATTGTTGTCGAGGTTTGTTTTTCTTTTGTTTGCTTGTCTTGTTTTCAAGAAAGTTGCTAGTTGAAAGATCGGTTTCCCCTTAAATACACATCCCATTTTGCCACAGCCAAATTCACAAGCCCTTCAGGGCTGCAAAAATAAACAAACAAACCTAGGGGGATTAATTTATATATATATATATATACTGTATTTAGCATTTTACCACTTTTCCTCCAGTGAAGTCAAAATGGTATGCTGTACTTGATTCATAGCTGTCAAGTATCCCGTATTGGCCGGGGAAACCCCTTATTTTACCCTCTTTCCCGCTGCCATCCCTTATTAATTAGACTGCAATTCCCTATTGCAGCCATTGGAGGGCAGCACAGGATAAGCATAGCTGTCAAGTATCCCTTATTGGCCGGGAAACCCCTTATTTTACCCTCTTTCCTGCCATCATCCCTTATTAATTAGACTGCAATGCCTATTGCCGCCATTGGAGGGCAGCACAGGATAAGCATAACTGTCAAGTATCCCTTATTTGCTGGGAAATTTCCCTTATTTCCAAATCCAAAACGTGACAGGTATGACTTGATTTTCATCCTCTTTTATCCATGCAATAACCCTGCCAGGTTTAGAGAGAAAGTGAAAGGCAGACGGTCACCCAGTGAGTAGCACAACAGAACAGGGGACCTGGAATTCCCAAAAAATCTCATTTCCCAGTGCTTTTAAAACCTACACCACACTGGTTTTCATAATCTGATGAAGAGTACACAATAAGGATGCACAAAATACACACCCAGTCCTATTTGACCGTGTCAGATTTAGCTATCTCAGCTCAACAAGGCACCTCGACAAGGAATTGGGCAACCCTAGGAGATCCCCCACCTTTACCTGTGAACACACCCCTTTCTGTCATAGTTCCCACAAGCTGTGCGAAATATATCTGAGAAACTGGTGCCCTTTCCTTTTGAGAGCCCAACCGTGCATAGATAATAATAATTTTGTGTTAGAAATTATTCTGGGTTGAAAGGGTGTTTGCTGGAGAAACTCCGCTCAGGGGACGCCCGAATGAGGCTCCTTTCATGTCCCCGAGAGCTTTTCCCCACCATAGTGGTCCCTATTTATTCTTGCTTTCGAACTGCTAGGTTGGCAGGAGCTGGGGCAGAGACGGGCGCTCAATCTGTCACGCACTACCCAGGTTTCAAACTGCTGACTTGCCGGCCTTCCAGCTAACAAGGCGAGCTTCTTAACCACTGAACCACCAAAGCAGTCCCTCATGAACAGATAGGAAGCTGAGAAACGCAGGATGATGCTTTAAAAAGATATGAGAAACCTATCCAAGGCTTAATACTTTCAGACGCCTATCTTATCTGATTTGAGAGCGGTGACATCACAAGTCAGTCTTCACAGGTGAGGAGAAGAATCGTGTGAAGCCTTATTTTCATGTGCACCCCTAACGTCCAGATTCGGTGTCGTCCCTGCTTACAGTTAACTGGCAAGCACGGAGCGTGGCCCGGCAGTGACACGAGCGTAAAACAGCAGGTGTGTTTGACAGCTTTCTGGTTCCTTCTTCCCTTTCCCTGGTGATAAAGCAGGGTGTGGTTGGCGCGGCATGGTTGAACAGGATATAGTTTCCTGGTTCAGGATTTACAGTGCTCGGTAGTAAAAAAAATCAAAGAGTGATACCTGCCCTTCACATTCACTTGGAATGACGCCACTGGCCTATCTCCACCTCAGCCAGAATAAAAGGTCAAATAGCCTTTATTCCTAACGTGGAATCACCTGGATTTCCCAAACAGGTAATTTGAGTGAGGCCTCGCCAAAGCTGAACCCTATAAAAGCCCTACCCTGTAATGCAGGGATTCTCAACCTGTGGCTCGTAGGCCGGATGCAGCCCGCAGCACCATTTCATGTGGACCACACACACACACACTGCCTCCACCACACCAGGAAGTGCCATGTGGTAGAAGAAGAGCAAAATGATCATCCGGCCCACCGGCACTGTCTGAGGGAGCATGACCCGGTCCCTGGCTTTAAAAGGCTGAGAACTCCTGCTGTAATGCAAGGCGGAGGTGATTTCAGGAGTGTTGGGGAAGGTTTTGCGAGTTACATCACAACCGGCACCACAATTTCCTTGTATTTTTCTGGCTGTTTTGCAATACTGTACCACAACAAACAGTTGCCATCGCTATCAAAAGCATGGATAACGACAACTGGGCAGGCCAGATGGAATGAGCGCGATGGACTTACTGTAGTTCCTGTTGTCGAAATCTCTTTTAATGAAAGGGAGAAATTTATTATTATTACTTTCAACTTCGAAGCTGTGTGGAAGGAATTAGAAATTAAGGATGGATGGGTGATAACAGGAAGCAACAATTACAGAGAGCCTTATACATGTGGCCTCTCAAGATTGATGGGCAACTCTAACATATCCATTCCTCCTCCTCCTCCTCGAACAGCAAGAGGGGAGGAAGGAAATGCTTCCATTGGGCTGCTGGGCAGAGGGGAGGGGTGAACTCTGTGCTGGGGGGAGGGAGGAAGTGCTCCCATTGGACTGCTGAGAAGAGGGGAGGGGTAAATGTACTGGGGGAGGGAGGAAGTGCTCCCATTGGGCTGCTGGGCAGAGGGGAAGGGTGAACTCTGTGCTGGGGAGGGAGGAAGTGCTCCCATTGGGCTGCTGAGAAGAGGGGAGGGGTAAATGTGCTGGGGGAGGGAGGAAGTGCTCCCATTGGGCTGCTGGGCAGAGGGGAGGGGTGAACTCTGTGCTGGGGGAGGGAGGAAGTGCTCCCATTGGGCTGCTGGGCAGAGGGGAGGGGTAAACTCTGTGCTGGGGGAGGGAGGAAGTGCTCCCATTGGGCTGCTGAGTAGAGGGGAGGGGTGAACTCTGTGCTGGGGAGAGGGAGGAAGTGCTCCCATTGGGCTGCTGGGCAGAGGGGAGGGGTAAACTCTGTGCTGGGGGGAGGGAGGAAGTGCTCCCATTGGGCTGCTGAGAAGAGGGGAGGGTTGAACTCTGTGCTGGGGAGAGGGAGGAAGTGCTCCCATTGGGCTGCTGGGCAGAGGGGCGGGGCAAACTGTGCTGGTGACTGCACGGATGCCCACAGAGATGGCTGCAAGTGCCACCTCTGGCACGCATACCATAGGTTCACCACCACTGTGAAGAAGAAGAAGAAGAACGAATGAATGAATGAAATTCTATAGTTCCTTTCTCCTGACCTAGTGTGTGAAAGATTAGCCAGCACAACAAGGTTGCCGTTGCCCGGGGTACTTCTGATTATGGTTCAAAAATACCACCATCTTCGATCAGGTTCTTTCTGTGTTTTTAGTATGTCTGCTAAGAACAGAAGCATAACAATGGGGGGTCATTTCCTTTTGGGATGGGACCCCCAACCAGAAGAAAAAAATCACCCTGTCTGTTCTCAACCCTATGGCTTGAGAAGGAACCCTGCGTCGCTCACAAGCTTCCACCTACAGTAGCATCTCTGGAAACTTTGGCTGATCTAATAAACGTCCCGTCCAACTTTGCAAGTGCTTTCCTCTGAGCTCGAGAGACGCGCCTGTAGCACTCCTGGGGCCCAGGTGAACACTGGTTCAATGGTCTTTTTCAAAGGGGGTTTCAGGTTGGGTTGGAAAAAAAAAGGGGACGGGACGAAGAAGCCAACCACGTGGATTTCAAGAGATTCTAAATTTATCAGCCAGAGCCCACGACCTGGCTTCACCCGCTGTTCCCATCCAAAACCAAGAAACACTCCAGTTCATTTTTATTTCTTATTTTTAAAAAAAATATGCGCGGACCTTTCTAAGCAAAGGGCCATTTATTCTGAGGCCTGCTTGTACCCGGCGGGACTGACCACAGCGCCCGTGTGTGGAAGCTGCAAATAAAATCCTGAAGGAAGCCCCGTGCCTGGCATTGGTGTGCAGGGATGAATGGATAATGTGGGGAGAGAGGGAATGGGGGAAGAGAAGGCGGAGAGGGGAATAGAAACCCAAAGAGAGCATGAATGGAAAACTACAGAGAAGGGATTCAGGTACACAGAGCCGTGCAGGTGGGGCTGAAACAAGCAACCCCCGGCAGGCAGGGGGAGAAATAAAGGTAGAAGTCCTTACGCAGGAAAGAAAGAGCTTCCAAAACCACACATCGAGGGGGATTCTGGGAATTATAGTCTTAACACGTGCCCCTATACCAGTGGTGGCGAACCTTGGCACTCCAGCTGTTCTTGAACTTCACTTCCCAGAAGCCCTGATCAGCAGGAGTGCCGACGGTAATTATGAAACATCTCATGGTGAAGGTATGAGAGAGGATAAAAATACATTTGAAGGGTTTTGCGGAAATGGACAGGTTTTTAAAATAAATTGGGGGAAATCTGAAACTATATTTTTGTAATATAGATAAAGAAGAATAGGGGAAAAAATAAAGGATAAATATAATATACAGGTCGGAGATAGTTTGAAATATTTGGGGATAAATATTGAAATTTATATAAATTTATATGAAATTTATAGGTGGGTGGGTATGTTGGGTTTTAATTGGTTGTATTGTTTTATGTGTGTTTTAACTTGTTGTGAGCCGCCCAGAGTCGGGTTTACCTGATTGGGCGGCATATAAATTTGAATATAAATAAATAAATAAAAATAAAAATATCTCGAATACATTTGATGAACTTGTGAGCATACCTGTCAAGTTTTGGATTTGGAAATAAGGGAAATTTCCCGGCAAATAAGGGATACTTGACAGCTATGCTTATCCTTTGCTGCCCTCCAATGGCAGCAATAGGGCATTGCAGTCTAATTAATACGGGATGACGGCGGGAAAGAGGGTTAAAAAAAGGTGGCTTTCCTGGCCAATACGGGATACTTGACAGCTATGCTTGTGAGATTGAATTATGAAAAGCAGGAGTGCTGACTTGGGCTTCTGGGAATTGAAGTCTCAGAACACCTGGAGTGCCAAGGTTGGCCATCACGGCCCTATACACTGATTTTAGCTTGAGTTGATCAATTTGGATCGCCGCTTCTTTCGCGTCCCAATCAAACCCCGGACTGCCAAAATGAAACCACTTTCTTTGCTTTGTCGTTGGCCAACCTTAGGTCTTCAGTGGTGCCAGTTCTGGCAGAAATCGGCAGGGCAATAAATGAGCCGGATTCTGGGGTACACAGAATAACAATTAGGGGGGAAAAAGAGTAGGTGTAGTATTGTAAGAGGAGGAAGAGATGAAGATGAAGGAGAAGGTGAAAAAGAAGAAATAGATGAAGATGAAATAGAAAAAAAGCAGAAGATGAAGCAGAATTTTTGTTTTCCAGCACCTTTGAGAAGTAAAGGTAAAGGTAAAGGTTTCCCTTGCTCGAAAGCCAGTCATATCCGACTCTAGGGTGCAGTGCTCATGTCTGTTTCTAAGCCAAAGAGCTGTCTGCTTCTGCAAACGTTTCCGTGGTCATGTGGCAGGCATGACTAGACACCGGAGCGCACGGAACGTTGTTGCCTTCCCACCGAAGTGGTCCCTATTTATCTACTTGCAATTTCTTGCTTTCGAACTGCTAGGTTGGCAGGAGCTGGGATGAAGACGGGAGTTCATTTCCGTCCTGCACTACTCGGGAATCGAACTGCTGACCTTCCGCTTCCCAGTCAGCGTCTTAGCGACTTGAGCCACTGCACCTTTGAGAAGAAAATATTTATTTTGGCATGAGCTCTGGTGGATTACAACCTGTATTTGCAGTGTAGCTGATGCATGCAACAATAATAGTAATAATCATGTGCCATCAAGTCGATTCTGACTTATGGCAACACCTTTCGGGGTTTTCTAAACAGAAAATGCTCAGGACTGGGAGAGCTTTTGGGATTGTGCAGGTTGCACAAAGTCCCACAGGCTGACTCTCTGAGCTCTCGGGCCAACCGTGCAAAAATTGAGCTATTTAAGAGTCTTCTTTCCCCTCCTCCTCCTCCTCCTTCATCTAGGCCAGACATGAAACTGCCAAAATGAAGGCACCTTTGGGTGAGTTCATTCTGCAGTACCTTTCGCCTGACCTAGTGTGAGAAAGATTAGCTGGCAACACACGGTTTCTGTTACCAAGGTTCACCGGATGGTGGTTCATAAACACAACCCTGTAACTACCCCAGTGCAGGAAGCAATGGTCAGCCCAGGAGACCCAAAATTCCCCACCCATTGTCCTTCTCTAGCTCTTTTGGAAACTCCTGGGAGTTTGGACACCCTTGACTTCCCACAGAGGTGTTTGCAGAGAAGGGTTACGATCCGGGCACCTTTTCACCCCAAGTGGGAAGGGACCGTTTGGAGAGAACCCACTTGCCCACACCCACCAGTCCACCAGGATCCCACACATCCTGATCCACGCCCGGCGGCGGGGCTTTTGTTGAGCCTCAGAGGTGACGAGGGAGGCCCTGCTCTCCTCCCGTGCAATTTAATCTGTTTGCTTTGCCCCTGATGACTCCTTCCCATTCGTGCATTACGGAGGGCAAACACAGCAGGTGAAACGCCCCAGAGAACCGGATGTCCCCCGTCTTCCCTTCAAATCTCTGGGCTGTGGGAAAAAGCGGGGGACACCGCCCAGGTCATGAATGGACTGCTGATGATGGACCCCACCTTCCGGGAATGCTTTCGGTCAATGTTGCCCAAAAGAAGGAGAACTCCTTTTGGCATGCTCTGTATGGGGGAAGAAGAAGAAGAAGAAGAAGAAGGGTACGATCCCTGGTGGCACAGGGGTTAAACTGCTGTAAGCATAGTAAAACCAGTCTTAACACATTAACGTTTCCATTCTGTCGTGCAGCACTCGGGTCTCGAACTGCTTACCTGCTGACATTCCAGTTGACATGTTCAGTGTCTTGCCCACTAAGTGTCTTAACACCTTATGTGATACCCAAGGAGAGGCAGGATCAAAGCCCACCTTACACACACACACACACACACACACACACACACACACACACACACACACACACACACACACACACACACACACACACATGTTACCTGGGAATCAGGTGAGCTTGCCTTTGGTCTGGCAGCGGGGGGGGGGGGGTGTTCCTCTGGTGAGACGTGGAATACCTGCTGGCAGTTATAAATAACTGGCGGAGGGCACAACATCCTGCCCTTTCCCTTGGCTCCAGCCAGAGACTACAAAGGTGTCTTTCATGCTCTCTCACACCATGGGCTGCTAATGCTGATGCTGATGCCGCCGCCACCACGAAAGCAGTCTGAGACCAGCCCTGTAGCTGCCTTCTCCATCATTTCCATGGCTGATGGGCCTCTTGCTCCAGCAGTGACGTCCCGGCTGGCAAAGCCTTGCCCGGTTGTACACGGAGACAAAGGAAAAGAAGAAGGTCAAGGAAGATGAGCAAGCCAAGTTGATTGGCTGTTTGCTCCTTCCTTCCTTTCAATCCATTGATCACCAATCTTCCTTCCTTCCTTCTTTCAATCCATTGATCACCAATCTTCCTTCCTTCTTTCAATCCATTGATCACCAATCTTCCTTCCTTCCTTCCTTCCTTCATTCATTCAATCCATTGATCACCAATCTTCCTTCCTTCTTTCAATCCATTGATCACCAATCTTCCTCCCTTCCTTCCTTCCTGCATTCATTCATTCTTTCAATCCATTGATCACCAACTCTTCCTTCCTTCCTTCTTTCAATCCATTGATCACCAATCTTCCTTCTTTCAATCCATTGATCACCAATCTACCTTCCTTCCTTCCTTCTTTCAATCCATTGATCACCAATCTTCCTTCTTTCAATCCATTGATCACCAATCTTCCTTCCTTCCTTCCTTCCTGCATTCATTCATTCATTCTTTCAATCCATTGATCACCAATCTTCCTTCCTTCTTTCAATCCATTGATTACTAATCTTCCTTCCTGCATTCATTCATTCATTCTTTCAATCCATTGATCACCAACTCTTCCTTCCTTCCTTCTTTCAATCCATTGATCACCAATCTTCCTTCCTTCTTTCAATCCATTGATCACCAATCTTCCTTCCTGCATTCATTCATTCATTCTTTCAATCCATTGATCACCAATCTTCCTTCCTTCTTTCAATCCATTGATTACCAATCTTCTTTCCTTCCTTCCTTCCTTCCTTCCTGCATTCATTCATTCATTCTTTCAATCCATTGATCACCAACTCTTCCTTCCTTCCTTCTTTCAATCTATTGATCACCAATCTTCCCTCCTTCTTTCAATCCATTGATCACCAATCTTCCTTCCTTCCTTTAATGAAGCTATGTAGGGTTATTTAAACAAACAAACAAACAAACAAAAAAGTAGTGAGGCACTCCAAAGATCTCTCTCCGGGGTGTTTGAGCCTTCACTTATAAATGTGATTCAATGCCGTGTACTAGGGTGGCAACCTGGCTTGGGTTAGCTCGGTGGTTTCCTTACCTGCTTATTACAGAGCCAGAGATCTGGAGTTTGATTCACTTTGGCTCTTTAATAGGGGCTGGCTGGACTCAATGATATTTTTTTATTTTTATTTATTTTGGGAGGGCCTTCCAATTCTGCAGTTCTAAGATGGTGGTGGTGGTGATTTCATAGAATGGGGTGAACTCTGGAGATTATCACAGGGTTTTCAGGAGGGGGAAACGGCAAAGAGCAGGAAAAACAGATTGCTCTTAATTTACAGTTTCAGTCGGGTCAGGTGAGATTCAAACCAAAGACTAATGGATTCCACGTACCATCATCAACACGTTATGTAACCCGCCAGTTCACTTACATAAGACTTTGCCAGTGCCATTACTATTTCTGTCGATCCGCATTATCCACATTATCCACATTTAATGCCAGGAGCGTGTGGTGGCAAGTTTGGGTAGAAATGGCCAACTTTTCTCTTCCTCTCTTGAATATCTTAAAGTCGTGGTGGAGACCCTTTTCACTCCAGGTGTTCTTGAACTTCAATTCCCAGAAGCCCAAGTCTCTGTGAATCCACACGAATGGGTTTACTGTGCAGACTCTGCCGAGTCACAGAGACTTGGGCTTCTGGGAATTGAAGTTCAAGAACAGCTGGAGTGCCAACGTTCACCACCACTGTCCTAAAGCATTCACTTTAGTCCTCCATGGGGGTGGTGGGGATAGATCTTGGGAATGCCGTAACCTTGGAAGTGGACCATGTCCGGCATTTGGGAAAGAAAAATTATTCCGAGCAGGAGAAGAGAGATGGAAAAGACATATTTTATTTTATTTTTATAAAGTTAGCTGGTGAGCCCCAATGGTGCTCAAGTTGACTGTCCAACATCCTCACTTGGTTTCCCTGAAAACATCCGTGTTGTTTTTTTTTTTTTCTTCTGGCCCTGGTTGCTTAGAGTAGCTTTATATATATCCATACATTATTAAATCAACACGGGGGCCTGTGTCTTTTCCAAGCAGTCGGGCTTTGGAGAACGGGATGGATGTGGGGGGGAAGGGGGGGGAGACACCGCCAAAAACACTCGGGTCTTTGTATCTGTCTCGGTGGGCTGGTGGCGAAGAGCTTGGCTTCCAAAGCTACGCGCATAAAGATGTTCCTGTCACATTTGCCAGTTTCCCTTCCAAGGTGTAAGACAGGAGGACAACTCAGACGGACCGAGTGGGGCGGTGAAACGTGGGGCGGAGCAGGCCGGAAAAGAGGGGGGGGGTTCTTGTGGAAGGAGAAGGTGGACTTCCAGATGTTACGAGGAGGAAAGTTAAACTTTCCACACACTATGATCTCGGAGCCATCTCCTGTGGCACGTATGAAATGTGACATGCAGGATTTAACACCAGGACTGCAATGGACTGCCGCAGCCTTGAGGATATGGACAAGGTGCGCCTTCACAGCCAGTCCGTCTGGCATAGCCTCTTCCGCTTCCATGACTGTTGGGAATCAGAGTTCCTCCTCCACTCAGTTTGCTGTTGGGCCCAATAGGATGGCGTCAAGTGGCATTTCCTCCATGAGGGGGCCATCACCCCACCTAAAGGGGCTCATCCTTCCATAGCGGTTGGCCCCTTTAGGGTCCCAAACCGGTAGCTCTGGATTTATTGAATACAACTGCCATCACTGAAGTCCAAATCAGTCAGAGGGTTTCCAGCTTGGGTGAATCCTCTGTTCTAGGATGAATTTGCATTTCTGATTTAGATAGACTCGCTATCACTGAATTGAGATGCTGAGCTTAACGACTAGAAGGTCGGCAGGTCAGCAGTTTGAGACCCGAGTGTTGTGTGGCGGAGTGAGCCCCCGTCGTCTACTCCAACTCCTGCCAACATAGCAGTAGGAAAGCAAGAAATTGCAAGTAGATAAATAGGTATCGCTTTGGCCGGGAAAGTAACAGTGTTTCCTGTGCTTTGGCATCCAGTCATGCTTGCCACAGGACCATGGAAACGTCTGCAGATGCAGACAGCACTGGCTCTTTGGCTATAAATGGAGTTAAATGGACTTAAAGCATCACCTCCTAGAGTCAGACTTGACTGGCTTTTAAGCAAGGGAGACTTTAGCCTAAAATAGATCATTGATGATGTAATGCATCATTTTGTTTAATTTAAATATATATATTTTCCTTCAAAAATTTTTTTGTAGGTTGTTGATTGAAACGGCAGCTGTAAGCATGTTCCCAATTGCCAATACATAGACCAGGCGTTCGCAACCTATGGCCCGTGGGCCAGCCCTGGCCCCTGATGTCGTTCCGTCCAGCCCACAACGACGACCCCAGAAGCAGAAGTGCCCGTGCCTGTGCATGCGCAAACATGCCTGCCGTCATTGCGTCCGGCCCGCTCAGCTGTCTGAGGGTCAGTAGCCCGGCCTGTGGCGCGGAAACCTTGAGAACCCTTGACATAGACAAACAAAGAAAAATATTTTTAGATATCACAAAGTGATACATCGTGTTGGCGATTAAAAATTCACTTCCCCTAACCATTCTTAGATGATCAGGGGAAGTGGGCAAAGAGTCACTTCCCTTTCAAATGGGAGGGTCCATTATCATTATCATTATCATTATCATTATCATTATCATCATCATTATCATCATCATCATCATCGGTTCATTTATATACCGCTATTTTCGGCCCGAAGGCGACTCAAAGCGGTTTACCAACAAGATCAAAAATACAATATACAATAACAGGCCTGTCGTCTGATCTAGCTCTGGTTTGAAGATGAAAAAAATATCAGAAGGATTGAATTTTGGTGTTTCTGTGCAACAGGCACAGTATGCACACACACACCTAACCTATTTGCTGCCTTCCCCACTGAGACAAGACGCTGTTTAATTCTATTTTACATTACAACGCACTCTTCTTATTTTGCATCTATGCATGTCAATCAGCATTTGCCATGTTATGCAAATCAGTATCCCCTTTTCTTCTGCTTTTGGCGATGCGCGACCACCACCATCCCGTGCACGCACCTGACCCCACTCCACCCATCCCCGGACTTTTGGCTGTCTCCAAAATCTGCTGATCAGCTTCCCTTCCTGCGTTTTGAACAGCTGGCCTCTCCCTCCGTCTCCTAGCGAAGCCAACTGGCACCAAACGGCTATATTCTTCAGCGAGGGCAATATAATAGTGCTTAGTGGTGAGGTTGCAAACGGAGAGAGACCCCACCCAGCAAGAAAGCACCAGAAGGGAGCACAATATATATAAATATATATAGATATAGATATCCACAGCAGCAGGGTTAATGTTTAATGGGTTGCCAGCAAACCCTTCTCAACGTGATGGATTAGCTCTGCCCTTGGGTGGGGGGCGATGGTGGTGATATTGGGAGAGGTGCCTGCTGTTTCCAACAGAAGGGTTAAGAGTCTATCGCGGAGCCTATATCTTGAGCACACATGCTGTGTTTACCATGAGGGATTACCTCGGGCTGGTCCTCCACTGGGTCATACCTCCTATAAAGGTTGGTTTCCAGACCAGCCCTTAAAGAGACAGGTGTAATAACGTGGAAGGTTTTCGGCGGTTCAGCACCGACATGGGTTCGTCAGTTCCGGCGGTCGGAACTGGCCTAGTCCGGTGATGGCGAACCTTTTTAGAGACCGAGTGCCCAAACTGCAACCCCAAAACCACTTATTTATCGCAAAGTGCCAACACAGCAACAGGGGAGGAAGGAAGCGCTCCCATTGGGCTGCTGGGCTAAGGGGCGGGGTGAACTCTGTGCTGGGGGGAAGGAGGAAGCACTCCCATTGGGCTGCTGGGCAGAGGGGCGGGATGAACTTTGTGCTGAGGGGAAGGAGGAAGCGCTCCCATTGGGTTGCTTGGCAGAGGAGCAGGGCGAACACTATGCATAGGTGCCCACAAATAGGGCTCTGAGTGCTACCTCTGGCATGTGTGCCATAGGTTCGCCACCACTGGCATAGCCTCCTCTGAAGTGGCCGGAGGGCTATTCCTCGAGGCTGCACTTTTGGGTCCCATTAAAATAAATCAGGGGACTGTGGTGGCTTAGTGCTTAAGATGCTGAACTTGGTGACTGGAAGGTCGGCAGGTCAGCACTTCGAGACCCAAGTGGTGCACGATGACGTGAGCGCCCAGCTCCGTCCCAGGTCCTGCCAACCAGGCAGTTCAAAAAGCAAGAAATTGCAAGTAGTTAAATAGGTGCCGCTTTATTGGGAAGGGAACAACATTCCATGCACTCTCTGGTTACTGCCTTTCACATGTCCATGGAAACATCTGCAAGCAGACAGCGCTGGCTCTTTGGCTGTAAACAGAGATGAGCACTGAACCGTAGAGTTGGATACGACCGGCTTTCAAGCCAGGGCGACCTTGACCTTCACTAAAATAAATCAAATTAAAAGTGACTGCATGCATTAGCAAAATTAAATGCTGGTTTCTCTACCACTTCAAGGTGACCAAAATATTCGAGGCTGACTCTCTTGCCTGTTTGAGACGGATCTAAGGGATGCTTCCGTCGCCTCCACCTTTCCACAATATTTGTCACATCTGCTATTTTGGTTTTAAAAATCTAGTTTTTCTCTGACCTGGAAACCCTAATTCATGAGGGGACGCCATGTTGTTTTGGGTCAGCTGTCTCCTTTCTCTCTTCGTGCGGAAGGCAGCCATTTTGTTTTAAGAACCATAGTTCCCATCTGTAGGTTGCTAAGATGTCTAATTTGGGTCCCTTCCACCACCACCCCTCCCCAAAAAAAGGCTCTGTTCGGTACTCAGCATTGGCCAAAGTCCTGTTGCTTTGCACATTCAACTGCACTAGAGTAGGCTCATTGAATCAATTGGGGTCGGCGATTCCTCTGTAAACTGCTTGGATTCCAATGGGCTTGCTCTAATTGCAACTTAGCATGCATCTACGTTACTTAAAAGTTAGATCCAGTTTATCAATGGAGACTGTATGAATGCGCACACTGATTCAAACACCACGTGACCTGAAATCAGGGTTAAAAAACAAGCCAATTTTTATGCATGTTGTTTTTTGTCATAGCTGTCAAGTATCCCATATTGGCCGGGAAAACCCCTTTTTTACACTCTTCCCTGCTGTCATCCCATATTAATTAGTCTGCAATGCCCTATTGCCACCATTGGAGGGCAGCACAGGATAAGCATATCTGTCAAGTATCCCTTATTGGTCAGGAAAACCCCTTATTTTATCCTCTTTCATGCCATCATCCCTTATTAATTAGATTGCAATGCCCTATTGCCGCCATTGGAGGGCAGCACAGGATAAGTATAGCTGTCAAGTATCCCTTATTGGCCAGGAAAACCCCTTATTTTACCCTCTTTCCCGCCGTCATCCCGTATTAATTAGACTGCAATGCCCTATGCCACCATTGGAGGGCAGCACAGGATAAGTATAGCTGTCAAGTATCCCTTATTGGTCAGGAAAACCCCTTATTTTACCCTCTTTCCTGCCATCATCCCTTATTAATTAGATTGCAATGCCCCATTGCCGCCATTGGAGGGCAGCACAGGATAAGCATAGCTGTCAAGTATCCCGTATTTGCTGGGAAATTTCCCTTATTTCCAAATCCAAAACTTGACAGGTATGTTACCGTCACGTTAGTATAGTAATAAAAGCAGGTCTATTTGAATCAATGGAGCATATGAAGGAGTTGACTCAATTGCCATTGATTCGATTGGCTTAAGTGAAAGTAAAGTTTGCCGTTGCTCAAAAACCAGTTGTATCCGACTCTAGGGTTCGGTGCTTATCTCTGTTTACAGCCAAAGAGCCAGCGGTGCGTCTGCAGACCTTTCTGTGGTCATGTGGCAGGCTTGACTAGACGCACACGGAACGCTGTTACCTTTCCAACGAGAGTGGTCCCTATTTATCTACTTTTGAACTTCTAAGTTGGCAGGAGCACTTGGGTCTCGAACTGCTGACCTTCCAATCGTCAAGTTGAGTGTCTTCGCCGCTTCAGTCCCGTCCGATGGGCTTACTCTAGCAACAGGATTTTGGCCACTGTATCCTGGATTTCCCTCTGTGGCTTTCCGTAGCCAATTGCAGTTAATCAATCAATCAATCGTTGCTAGCAATGATCAACACAATTGCTATTCATATCTTCAGAGATTGGTGCAGCCATTCAGCACAGCTGCCAGATTCTTTCCCGATGTGGGCAGTTTCCTCATCATGATAAGGAAAAAGGTTTATATGATAAACTGCATTCAAACAAAGGCTGATGACAAATGTCCCCAGCGAAGCTGGAACCGCCTCAGAAACTCCACAGCTTGAAGAAACTCTGGTGTAAGGAGAGAGAAAACACCCTGAGCTATAAGACGGATGTAGAAAGACATCCGTGGTAATAAATCAGATTTATGACAGAGGGAAAACACTATGTATGACTGGGTATTTTTTAAAAAAATACAGACCAACCCTGGGGTTTTTGAATTAAATGCCCTGCACAACGTATTAAAAAATGTTTTATTGATTGATTGATGGCTCATTTCTTTTCTGGGAGATAATGTTGTTGTTCAGTTGCACAGTTGAGTCCGACCCTTTGTGACCCCATGGACCACCCCACGCCAGGTAACGTCTGTCATCTACTATCTTCGGCGGCTCGGCCACATCTACACCCATTGCATCAATGATGCCATCTAGCCATCTCCTCCTCTGCCGTCCCCTTCTCCTTTTGCTTTTGATCTTTCCCAGCATCAGGGCTTTCTCCAGTGAGTCCTCTCTTCTCATTTGGTGGCCAAAGGACTTTAGCTTCAGCATCAGTATTTGTCCTTCCAATGAGCAGTCAGGGTTGAATTTCTTTAGGACGGACTGATTTGATCTCCTTGCAGTCCAGGGGACTCTCAAGAGTCTCCTCCGACACCACATTTCAAAGGCGTCTATTCTTCTGCGCTCAGCCTTCCTTTAGGGTCCAGCTCTCACAGCCATACATGACGACTGGGAAGACCATTGCTTTGACTATGCGGACTTTTGTTGGCAGGGTATAATAGGAGATTTCTGTTTGAAGGCCACTGAAAAAGGCAATTTTGCAAGAGGAACAAAGGGGTCAAAGGCTGTTTTCTGCAGGCAGGAGAAGGGAGGGTTGTTTTGAGCGTTGTTTCCAACATGCAGACCTGTGCAGGTCTGAGGGGAGGTTGAAGAGAGAGAGAGAACGACACAGTGGGTCCACAGTATCAGTTTTGGGTTACAGAGATGTGGATTTAACCAGACATTATTCGGGGCCAAGAACCATATTTCAGTTTAATCCATTTTGTGGGGATAAACCGGAGAACTTCTCCCAACCTAGCAGTTCGAAAGCAAGAAATTGCAACTAGATAAACAGGGACCACTTCGGTGGGAAGGTAAACAGCGTTCGGTGCGCTCAGGTGTCTAGTCATGCCCTGCCGCATGACCATGGAAACGTCTGCAGAAGCAGACAGCTCTTTGACTTTGAAACAGAGATGAGCATTGATCCTAGAGTCGCATACGACAGGCTTTCGAGTAAGGGAAACTTTTACCTTTACCTTTAAACTGGAGAAAGAGGTTATATAGACTTCTCTGAACTTCTGGAGTAACTCAGGTTGGAAGTAGTAGCATCCAGAAATCTCAGGTGTGCTGGCTGGGAAAATTCTGGGAGCTACAACCCACCAAAAAAATAATAATGAACTTTTCCAAAGTTTGCATGGATGTAACTAGCAACCATGATATGAAGTTGGTTTTTTTATTGTCTTGTAACAGCCACACACCAAGTGAAACAAAACTCGTCAATGAAACAAGCCATTTTGTTTACTACCTAATTATTTACAAAAGAAAAACCGCAGGGAATGAATTTGGGCACCTCTGCTGTAGGCTTTTGAAGCAATGGAAGAATATCTACCAATCTTTCATTGGCAGAAGTGAAGCTCTGCCAATAATGTAGAGTCTATTAGCACATTGTAGGATCGTTTAAGGACAAACTGATTATATTATCATGCGCAGAAACGAATAGAGGAGAGAATCTTTGCAATAAGATTGTGTTATTTTTGAACCTTTTGCTTCAGCTAATCTTTCTCATACTCGCTCAGACAGGATATACAGATGAGACTTCCCTAATGGCAGAAAGTGAGGAAGACCTAAAGAAAATCCTGCTTCGGTTGAAAGAAGAGAGTGCAAAAGCTGGCTTGAGACGCAACATCAAGAAAACCAAGATAATGGCCACAGGTCCCATCAGTCCCTGGAAAATAGATGGGGGGAAAGTAGAAGATTTTACTTTCCTTGGATCTAAGATCGCTGCAGATGGAGACTGCAGTCATGAAGTAAAAAGGCGACTGATGCTTAGGTGACAAGCTTAGGAGAAACCTGGGGAACGTAGTGAAAAGTAGAGACATCACCTTGCAAACAAAAATCCATAAAGTCAAAGCAATGGTATTCCCAGTGGTACTGTAGGGCTGTGAGAGCTGGACCATTAAGAAAGCTGGGATTTCAGTCCCAGCTTATTTCTAAATATGGGCTCAATTCTGGAACGAGGAACCCAGAGGTGATTTTGTTGGCCATATTTCTCCAGCCTCCTATTTTAAAATCCCCATCAAGGAGGCCGTTGGGAGGGAAGAGGTTAACCATAGTGGCTACGTGTTATCTGTGGGGTGGGTCCCCAAAGCTATTCCACTGCTGCTGCTGCCGACACCGACGCCACCACCGTCTGCTCCCTTATCTCTTGACGTCCTTGGCCCACACCTGTCATCGTTGGCGCTGTCCAGTTGATGATTAACCAGGACTTCCTGTTTGCTCCTGAAATATGGCAGAAAGACCCAGACGGCAATAGGAATGGACAAAGGCAAGGGATGTCTTGCTTTTTCAGCCCTGGAAGCATCTTCTCCGACCATCCGTGGACTGGAGAAAAGAAGTCAAGGCAGTGTCTACCCAGGGCTTTCCCACTGATCAAGATGAAAATCGATGGTTCTGTAGCAAGACCCATCTAACAAAGGTCCAATGTCCATCCGTGCAAACCCAAAATGAAAATGCTCCGCTACTGATGGCAAAGAGCCTGGAAACATGCCTTTGGTCAGAGTTGCCAATGGTTTCTCTCCATATCTGGCAACTCCAATCCATTCCCCTGAATCAAGAGTAGACAACCTGCTTCCCTTGTGTTGGGATTCCAGATCACATCAGCCCCAGATGGAATGGCCAGTGGTCAAGGATGATGGTGTACCTGGCACCCAGAACATCTGGAGGGCACCAGTGCGCCTACTCTATCTTAGATCAAGATCTCATTGGGTACAGTAGGGTTTCTCAACTTGGGGTCCTCCAGATGTTCTTGGACTTCAATAGCCAGAAGTCCAAGGCTGTTCTTCTGCTAATCGGGGCTATTGGGAATGGAAGTCTAAGAACATCTGGGGAGCCAAGGTTGAGAAACCCTGGGGTGCAGGTAAAGAAAGACAATTGTGTTTCTCACTTGACAAGTGTAGCTATTCTGGGTGTAGATCAGGGATTCTCAACCTACTGCCCCTCCTCTTGCCTCCACCACACCTGGAAGTGTCATGTGGTGGAGGAAGGGCAAAATGGCCTTCTGGCACCCAAAGCTGTCTAAAGGAGCGTAACCGGCCCCCGGCTTTAAAAGGTTGAGACCTCTTGGTATAGATGCACAATCGTCATTTCTTGTTCCATTAAAAAAAAGATATAAAAATGAATGGTTGGTGAATGTAAAGATGGGAAATAGACATTTTATTTTACCACTCCAGAGATTTTTCTTCACAGATCTAAACCAGAATAGGAGACACCGAAATGTTCGTTCCAGCCCAGAGTGCGGAAGTGATTAATTACAAGCAATGTTTCTGATGATTAGCTATATATATTTTTGTCAGTGAGAGTGATATGACTCTATTTTGCAAAGGTAACATAAGTACTGAAAATGTTACTTTATTGGTGTAACAAATAAAGATTTATAGTTACTTTCAAAACTGCTTGTTAAAGGTAGTTTAAGGTATTTTTAGAAATCATTTGGTCAGGAATCAAGTTTTGCAGTATTTTCTTATCAATCCCGAGTGACAAACAGGAGATACAGAGATATTGCATGTTGCTCTTTTTTTCCCCGTTTCTCTTTTGGGGAATTTTTTTGTTTGTTTGTTTTGCTTTTGAGAGGCAGTCTCAGAACGGACCACAAGGGGGAACCATAGGATAGGTTTTCCTGTATGTTTCTGTTAATTACAGGCAGCGCAACCTCAACATACTGCTTTTTGGCAAACTGGGCAACAATCCTTACTGCAGTGGTGGCGAACCTATGGCACATTAGACTCCCCAATCTGTGGCAGCACATTAGACTCCCCAATCTGTGGCAGCACATTAGACTCCCCAATCTGGACTTTCCTAGGTTGATGGCACTCAGAGTGCTCTCTGTGGGCACCTGTATAGTCATCCCAGCACAGAGTTTGCTCTGTCCAGCAGCCCAATGGGAGCGCTTCCTCCCTCCCCCCCAGCACAGAGTTCACCCCACCCCTCTGCCAAGCAACTCAATGGGAGCATTTCCTCCCTCCCTTATTGCTCTGTTGACACTTTGCAATAAACAAGTGGGTTTGGGGTTGCAGTTTGGGCACCCGGTCCCTAAAAAGTCGACCATTATTACTACCCTATTGCCTGATCATCTCAAAGAAGTGAACAACTGAAGGCGTTCAATGCTTTATGCTTTGGTCCCAGACTTTTCAAATGGTAATGTGCAGCAGTCCCACAGTTTCCTTCTCAACGGAGAAGACAGAAGTAGCCGTGGCGTGCGTGAATCAAGCCACAAAAAGAGAACAACACTTTTCTCTTATGATTTTTTTTAAATATTACCCGTGTTAGTCTGTGTTTCAGGCATATCAGAAAGCACCTTATCTGACACCATTAATTTCTTTTTTTTAAAAGGCAGTGCAAAATTCTAGTTTGGACGCATCCTAAAGGTGTCAAAAGCAAGAGAGAAAGACGGTGGCAGCACAGAAGACTCCCCAATCTGGACTTTCCTAGGTTGATGGATTCCCTTCCACATAACAGTCCCCCAAAGAATGGAGTGCAGGGCAGAACCTCTAATATAGACCTCCTCAATTGGACACATGGACAGGCCTGTTTTCTAACACACCTCATTTCTCTTTCTTTCATGTCCTGATCAAACCCTGGACCATCAAAATGAAGCCACTTGGCGTTGGCCAAACCCAAGTCCTCATCGGTGCATGCTTGTGGCAGTCATCGGCAGCCCAGTAAATGAGCATGTATCTCTCCACATTCACACTGCATGTTGTTGTCTGCCAGCAGCCCCCACTTGAGCATGTTGGTCTTAAATTTAGGGACTCCGACCTTCAGCCTATTCAGGGTCCTCCAAGTAACGTAGGGACGGTTGAGATCCTCAGCCATATCTTCCTTTAATGATGTTCCTTGTCCAGTGAGCTCCTTCTTCCATCTTCTAATTTAGTTTTGGCTCTTGCGTACCCTCAAGAATGTTTGTTCTTGCCATAAAGATCTTCCTGGATGTGAGCCTTGACTTGAGCTTCATCTCCATTCAGAGGATGATGAGGGTCCTTAGTTCTCCTGAACCTTCTTTAGGACTTTAAAAACCAAGACCTTCCCCTTCAATTGGGCCCAGAAATTAATAAAGTAAGCCTCATCCAAAGAGGATAATTTCAATAGAAATTGAGCATCTTTTTCTCCTACTTGTGCAACAATTGTTGTCTTCTCCACACATGGCCTTTTCCACATCATCTTCCAGGGCGGCTCCGTCGATCACAGCAGTCTAACTTGGATGTCACCAGGAGGCAAGGCGACCAAGTCAACAGCTACCAAACTTGGCCAGACGAAGTGAAAATACATTTAAGCCTTCCAGGAAACAGATGTTGGTTGTGCGTACTATATTTGAAAGGCAGATGAGTCAACCTGGCCGGGATTGAACTCACAACCTTTTGGTTGCAGGGCAGCAGTTTAATCACTGCACCACCACTGCCTGTAATCACTCACTTCCAGACATTGGGCACATAGTGGCGGTCAGTTCTATGGGAAAGAGAAATATCAAGTAAAGACTCTGGAGATTGGGCGCATCTTGGCTCCGTCTCTGCAGAACAACCTGTGACATTGTCTACGTTTGCACCGTAACCAAACGACCCAGAGTGGTACCCAATGGGAAATAATTAAAACCGCAGCAACCCTTCTTTGGAAGCGATAAACTGTCCTGGCAAACCCATGCAGCCCAATGGGGAACGGTTGCCCTCTAATGGTTTCCGAGAGTAAATTTGTCCCATGCCTCTTAAAAAATAGTAATTAAAACCACACGTACTAGGAAGCCCCACCAAAAATCTTTCCTCTGATTTATTCACAGAATGATATCTTGATTTTTAACCACACAGACAGACGGAAGCATTGATGGAGTGCGGCATTCCAGACTTATCCTAACCTGGAGGATTTCTCCATCAGAAACTAAATTAAAATAGTATTATTATTATTTTACGAGCTCCTTTGCTGCAATTCTGATGCCGAACAAATTCCTTTTCGTTGCCAAGGGCTTCCCAATCTCCTTTAAATAACGTTCATTTGCTATTTTAAATTTTATTTTTATCTTTTGCTCTATGTCATGACCAGCTCTTATTTCTTACACCAGGGGTGCCCAAACTTTTCAGGCCGTGGGCCGGTCACGTGGTTCAGCGGGCCGGCCGTGTGGTTCCTCCCACCGGAAGCGGAAGTAAAACACACCTTGCGATCTGTGTTTTGAAACAGGACGAGATAGATTTGGGGCTGCCATTTTCTCTGCTCAAACCAAGGGGTGCCCAAACTGCAGCTTGTAGGCCGGATCTGGCCCCAATGCCAATTCATCTGGCGCAGCCTGGTCTCTCGTCGCTCCTGGAAGCGGAAGTAAAATGCACCCACACGGGAGTGACAAGGGTGGGTCGGATAAGATGAATTGGTGTTGGGGCCAGATCCGGCCCATGTGCCGTAATTTGGGCACCCCTGCCTTACATGTTCTGTGTTGCTGCTATAATTTTAAATCTGGTGAATAATAATGCAATTGGATGATATAAAGTCCTGATTTAAGGGATGGGAATATACTTTCTTAGTAATACATATTATTTTGCTTATTTCAACTTATAAATCAAACTTTGGTATTTTTTGGGTGGGTGGGGGATGTCTTACCATTCTTTCAGCTGAGAGGATCCATAGATATCTATCTCATGATCTTGCCTTTAGAGTAGCCTCGTCAATAAACTTTTGTAGAAAATCAGAGCAAAGTGTGGCATAGAAATATAGCCACAAATGTTTGGGGGCATCTTGTCCAGCTGTGTCCAGATGCCAGGAGCGGCTTATGACTATTGCCATTCATTGGGGAGGAAGGAGAACACAGGTCGGTGGTGAAACTGATGTGGCCAAACAGGGATATCCGTAACAACATTTAGGAGGCAACAAGTAATATTTACAGACATGGACAATAAAGAGCAGGGCCACAGTGGCTTAGTGGTTAAGACGCTGAACTTGACGACTGGAAGGTCGGCAGGTCAGCAGTTCGAGACCTGAGTACTGCATGACGGAGTGAGCTCCTGTCATCTGTCCCAGCTCCTGCCAACCTAGTAGTTCGAAGGCAAGAAATTGCAAGTAGATAAAAAGGGACCACTTCGGTGGCACTTAAGAATAATAAACCATTGCTCCAAGCTGAAGGAGGGAGCTTGGAACAATGGCTTAATTTAAAGTGCAGCGCACCAGGCAGATAAAATAATAGTAAAATTATTATTTGCACCCCAGGACACCAGAGGCAAGGGCGCACTGGGATAAATCCCCCTGTCCCGGTGGCCCAGCCCATGCCTGGTCATGCCTGCCACATGACCACGGGAATGTCTGAAGACTCGGAAAGTGCTGGCTCTTTGGCTGTAGACTTAGATGAGCACCGAACCCTAGAGTCGGACACAACTGGCTTTCGAGCGAGGGATACCTTTACAATAAAGAGCGCAACCTAGGCAGAGCCTTGACCTTCCACATCTAGTCAGGTCGATATGGTCTGGCTAGAGGTAGAGGGGATCGAACCCTCACTGCCCCCCTCCATCAATGGTCCCCGCCTGGGGTTCCCTATAAATTTGGGCAGAGGAAATTTAATCTGTATATCCTGAGGCTTGAGTAATGTTGGTTTTGTCCTGAACAGTCCGTCCACAATTGTATGTTGTGTTGGCATTTCCGAGGCGATTGCTCAACCAATTCCGCTCCGGCTGTACCTATCGATCAAACGCAAGACCAATGTTCTCTTCTCCGTTTCCGGCATGTTGCACCCGCCTGCCCCCCCCCCCCCCAATCTCAATGAACTACCCACCCACTCTTCCAGTCACCCAAGAAATTATGGCAATTTCCCAACCTTCGTTTGATGTGACTTCAATTTCCAGAAGCTGAAGTCGATTCCCTAAAGCACTGATCAGCCAATGCACTGTATTGACTTAGTCTTCTGGGATTTGAAATCCCCCTGTGGGGTATAGGCCCCACATTGGGAACCAGTGAGTGATCTAAAGCAGGGGTGCCCAAAAACGTTTGGGCCGTATGGCTGGTCATGTGGTTCAGCAGGCCGGACACACGGTTCCTCCCACCAGAAGTGGAAGTAAAACAATCTGTTTTGCAACATGATTTTTAAGCTGCCATGTTCTCTGCTTAAACTAGAGGTGCCCAAACTACGGCCCACGGGCCAGGTCTGGCCCCCAACACCAAGTCATCTGGCCAATGCCACCCTCGTCGCTTCTGGAAGCGGAAGTAAAACACGCCCAGGAGAACGAGGATGGCATGGGCCAGATGAACTGGTGTTGGGGTCCGGATCTGGCCCGTGGGCTGTAGTTTGGATATCCCTGATCTAAAGTCTACTGGCATCATCTCCTGTCCAGAGAGGACAGCAAATCTTATACTGTTGGTCAGAGAGAACACCAAACATTTTGATCCAGGTGTGGTCCTACTTGGAGGAGACCCACTGAAATCACTGGGACCTAAAGGAAGCACATACCTGTCAAGTTTTGGGTTTGGAAATAAGGGAAATTTCCCAGCAAATACGGGATACTTGACAGCTATTCTTATCCTTTGCTGCCCTCCAATGGCGGCAATAGGGCATTGCAGTCTAATTAATACGGGATGACGGCAGGGAAAAGGATAAAAAAAGAGGTTTTCCCGGCCAATACGGGATACTTGACAGCTATGCTTATCCTGTGCTGCCCTCCAATGGCGGCAATAGGCCATTGCAGTCTAATTAATAAGGGATGACGGCGGGAAAGAGGGTAAAATAAGTGGTTTTCCCGGCCAATACGGGATACTTGACAGCTATGCTTACCCTGTGCTGCCCTCCAATGGTGGCAATAGGGCATTGCAGTCTAATTAATAAGGGATGACGGCGGGAAAGATGGTAAAATAAGGGGTTTTCCTGGCCAATACGGGATACTTGACAGCTATGCTTATCCTGTGCTGCCCTCCAATGGTGGCAATAAGACATTGCAGTCTAATTAATAAGGGGTGACAGTAGGAAAAAGGGTAAAATAAGGGGTTTTCCTGGCCAATACAGGATACTTGACAGCTATGAAGAAGCATGGTTTACTTGTCTCTGAACGGGGGTTCACAGAAGCACAGATATGATTCAGGGCTGCACCTAATTTTGTAACCAGTGTGGGACAAACCTTGGAAGGATTTTGTTCTGCCCCCAAACAGGACAGTGCTAGGAGCGTAAGGAAAAGGTGATCCGCCTTCCTGCATGACCTCAGGTGGGTTTTACAGGAGCAGACTTTGGATCCCAATCTGTGCGGCTCCCTCTCGATGTTTGCTTTTCCTCTGGAGGTCATGAGGATCAAGGAGTTACACCAGAGCTCTCAGGGAGAAGGGGGCAGCCCCAGACACGGAGGGGAAGGAAGACCTTGCACTCAACACATGCACATGCACATTTCGCTTCATGCAAGCGATTTAACCTTTTAACGCAGGCATTGTCAACCTGTGGCCCATGGGCCGGATGCAGCCCGCGGCGCCATTTCATGTGGGCCCCCACCGTCTCCACCACACCCGGAAGTGCCATGTGGTGGAAGAAGGGCAAAATGGCCATCCGGCCCTCAAAGCCATCGGAGGGAGCGTGACCCCGGCTTTAAAAGGTTGAGAACTCCTGGTTTAACACAACGAAAAGATGGAGCGATCCATGAACAAGGATTTCAGATTCCTGATTGCTAGGCAAGCAAAGAAAAAAGGTGCTGACCTTGCTGGCATTATGAACTGACCATGTCCACTTTGGCCTTAGTGTTCCACATCTGTAAAATGGGCACACTAATTGCAAAGCCATGAGTGAGACTACAGGAAGCGGTGCTGGCCAAGCTTTAGGGGTTCGGGTTAGAAGTTTCGGCTCAAATTATGGCTCTTTTGCAGCAAACAGAGAAGTCCCAAGCCGTTAAAAAGGTCAGGTTAATGGGTAATTAAGCAAAGGAGACTGCAGTGGCTTCGTGGTTAAGACACTGAACTTGACAAGTGGAAGGGTGGCAGTTCGAGACCCGAGTGCTGAACGACAGAGTGAGCTCCCGTCTCTCTCTCCTAGCTCCTGCCGACCTAGCGGTTCAAAAGGAAGAAATTGCAAGTAGATAAACTTTGGCTTTCTGTGTCTAATCATGCCTGCCACATGTCCATGGAAACGTCTGCAGCTCTTGGGCTATGAACACCGAGCCTCATAGTTGGATATGACTGGCTTTCAAGTAAAGGGAGACCTTGACTTTTAATAAAGCAAAGCTTTTTCCCTGCCTGAAGCCCTGGGAACTATTATTATTATTATTATTATTATTATTATTATTATTATTATTATTATTATTATTATTATTATTATTATTATTATTATTATTATTATTATTATTATTATTATTATTATTATTATTATTATTATTATTATTATTAAGCGATATGAGGTGGCGGGGAAATCTCTGCCCTGAAGGAATCAAACTTCCCACTACAGTAAATCCAACAGGCTTGTACCTCCAGCTACCTACATTGTGTTGGTTTACATTTTATTGTATTTTAATGGGCTTTTCTTGTGTATGTGTATACTTTACGTGGAATCGTTTTCAGTGGAGTCTGACCCTTTGCGAACCCATGGACCACCACATGCCAGGCACCCCGATCCGCCACCATCCACATCTCGCTCAGCTCTACGCCCGTTGCATCAACAATGCCATCTAGCCACCTCATCCTCTGCCGCCCACTTCTCCTTTTGCCTTCGCTCTTTCCCAGGATCAAGGCTTTCTCGAGTGAGTCCTCTCTTCTCATTTGGTGGCCAAAGTACTTGAGCTTCATCTTCAATATTTGTCCTTCTGAGGAGCAGATGGGGTTGGTTTCCTTTAGGATCAACTGATTCGATCTCCTTGGGGACTCTCATGACTCTCCTCCAACACCACATCTCAAAGGCATCTATTCTTCTGCTCTCAGCCTTCCTTAGGGTCCAGCTCTCACAACCGTGCATGACTTCTGGGAAGACCATGGCTTTGGCTATGCGGACTTTTGTTGGCAGGGTGATGTCTCCACTTTTTATTATGGGTTTCTCTGATACAGGGCACCAAAACTCTTAAAATGAAATTACTGTATGCACAGGTCATCCCAGTCTATGGCTTATGGAACTGTGGACACACTTGTCTATGTGGCTGCAGACCTCAGAGAGAGCCAGAAAAATTGCAAACTAGATCTTACCAAACTGGGCAGGGCTGCCTTTGCACACCCTTAAACCATCCATGTGCTTCCAGTATGTCAGAGGGTAGAAAATGACTTTTTGCAATGATACTTTCCAGGATTCGCCAGCCATTAAGGCTTAGCAAAATAGCATTTTGAGCTTTTTTAGCACCTTCACCTTCTGTCAGGGGATTCTGGGAAATGTGGTCCAAGAAAGTAATCTCCCCAAGACCTGTAATAATCCACATAAAATTAGATAACAGAGGTCTAAAAGTAAACCTCTGTTGTTGTTCTGTTATAATTAGTGCCGCTGTTCACCTTTCTCCAACAAGGTCACCATGTGGGGTATATAGGTAGGTAGGTAGGTAGGTAGATAGATAGATAGACAGACAGACAGGCAGACAGATAGATAGATAGATAGATAGATAGATAGATAGATAGATAGATAGATAGATAGATAGATAGATAGATAGATAAAGGTAAATATTTCCCTTGCTTGGAAGCCAGTCATATCCGACTCTAGGGTTCAGTGCTCATCTCTGTTTCAAAGCCGAAGAGCCAGCGCTGTCTGCTTCTGCAGACGTTTCCATGGTCATGTGGCAGGCATGACTAGACACCGTAGTGCATGGAACGCTGTTACCTTCTCACCGAAGTAGTCCCTATTTATCTACTTGCAATTTCTTGATTTCGAGCTGCTAGGTTGGCAGGAGCTGGGACAAAGACGGGCACTCATTCCGTCCTACAGTACTCGGGAATCGAACTACTGATCTTCCGCCTCCCAGTCGGTGTCTTAGCCACTTGAGTCACTGCAGTCCCAGATAGATAGATAAATTTATTTATTTATTTATTTATTTATAATTCAAATTTCTATGCCACCCAATCAGGCAAACCTGACTCAGGACGGCGCACAACAGGATTAAAACATACATATTAAAAACAATTAAAACCCCAACATACCCACCCACCTATTAAAAACTAACCACATTAAAACTGCCCGCATTAAAAAGATAGATAGATGGATAGATAGACAGACAGACAGACAGACACAGATAGATAGATAGATAGATAGATAGATAGATAGATAGATAGATAGATAGATAGATAGATAGATAGATAGATAGATAGATAGATAGATAGATAGATAGATAGATAGATAGATAGATAGATAGATAGATAGATAGAAAGGTACATAGGTAGACAGGTAGGCAGGTAGGTAGCAAAAGCTTTGATTCACCCTATTAAATTTTCAATTGGTAAAAAACTCAAGATTTTACTGGATAGTCTACTGGAAAAAGACATCTAAACAAAAGCAGGTTACAAATGTAATTCCCAGTATTTTTCCTCAAATTAAGCTAGAGCTGACTAGACCATTAAAAAAAATCAAAATCACCAAGTTTGTGTTGTAAAGAATGGATTTTATTCCTCCACTCGCCACAAGGCGACACCCTAGTAACAGAGTAGAAATCTTTTAAGCAAATTGCCAATGAAATTAAAGTCAATATTGTGGTCCAGGCAAAATGAGGATGAGGGCAATTAGCAAAGTGCATCGGGCTAGTCTGGAGAGTAATAACTTGCAAGTATTTCCAGTTGCATTCGTTGTGCTGCTTGAGAACTGTGATTAATTCATTTACCATGTTTACCAAATATTCCCCTGCAAGCCACTCTGAGATAAGTATCATGAATGATCATGTACAATAAAAAATCTTAAAATGTGGATCAAATTTAAAAGCTTACATAAAGAAAAACACATCACTCACTTTGGATCTATAAACTGCCTTCGTGAATTCTTAGAAAGTGGCTTCCTGGAAACGACTTTCTCAAAAGCTTTCGGCAATGACATCAAAATACAAGATCAGAAAAAGATTTGCCAATTTTTAATTGAGAGGGGGGGAAAAATACTGGGTCACAAGGTTGGACCAGGGGTGTGAGAATTAGGGAAGTCCATGCAGGTAACGTAAGAGATTAAAGGTGAAATTTAGGAGATGATGGATATAGGTGGTGGTGGTAGAGAAGACAGTAGGACAGTGGTGGCGAACCTTTTAGAGACTGAGTGCCCAAACTCAACAGGCTACCATCCATGCCGCAGAAGGGCGGGGTGAACTCTGTGCTGAGGAGACAGGCGTGCATGCCCGCAGAGAGGACTCTGAGTGCCCTCTCTGGCACACGTGTCATAGGTTCGCCACCACTGGCCCTAGGAGTTCCTTTGCTAGCTTCTCAGACCCCAGGATTCCCCCCACCCCCATTTCATCCCAGAAACAAGGTCCGAATGAGGAAAGTCAAGCTCAAAGGGAAATCTTATGCCACAACTTGTGCTATTAGTTCCAGCCTAAAGAGGACTGGTTCTGGAGTAGATCCCCCTTTGCATCAAAACTGTTTGTTTGGTTGCTGCTTCAGCAAATCTCGGCGATCTCGGGCTCTTCGGTTTTGGAACCAAATTTTTACCTAGAGACACACACAAAAAAGAGACAATCAGCGCTCTGTCGGTCCGATGGGAGCCAAACTAGACAGTATAGGTAGCCCATAGCTGTCAAGTATCCCGTATTGACCGGGAAACTCCCATATTTTACCCTCTTTCCCGCCATCATATCAGTCAGACTGCGATGCCCTAATGCCACCACTGGAGCGCAGCACAGGACAAACATAGCTGTCAAGTCTCCCATTTTGGCCGGGAAACTTCCCTTATTTTTCAAATCCAAAACTTGACAGGTATGAGGTAGCCCATTGTTATATCTGAAATTAAATTGGTGTTACTGAGAGAGGAGTTAAGCAAAGTTTCATGGTCGAGTGCCACCAGGCTTGTAAATGAAGTCCCTGTTTGCCACTCAATGGCCAATCAGAAAGCAAAGTTAGCGATTTTGCAACCTCAGACAGCTTTGGGGGCTGGATGGCCATTTTGCCCTACCTCTACCACATGACACTTCCTAGTGTGGTGGAAGCGGTGGGGGGCCCCCCACATGAAATGGTGTCATGGACCGCATCTGGCCCACAGGCCTCAGGTTGAGAATCCCTGTCTTAAGGAAACCCCTCTTAATTACCTTGTTAGGGATGGACAGCTATAGATATATATGTAAAGTTTGTGATTTGTGTATTTGGACTACAAGTCCCAGAATTCCCTGAGAGTTGTAGTCCAAAAACACAAAACTGAACCCCTCTACTGAGGCTACACATCATACTGGTATTTGGGGGGGGGGGAACTATTGGAACAGCACTAGGACTAAGTCAAATCTCGCAAATCTTCTTACCCGGCTCTCCGGGAGTCCCAGCAACAAAGCAACCTCCCTCACTTGCCCAGAGCTAAGATAACGCGTTTGTTGGAAGCTGTTCTCCAGAGTTCCCAGTTGGGTAGCCGAGAAGGGCACTCGGGGACTGTGGGACGCTGGCCGGGGGACGCTGGACGCCTCTTTGGTCTCTGGAAAAGAAGAAAGAAGGCAGAGAAGAGTCATACATGCCGCATCTTTCTTTGCATTGCGACAGGATGCTGCAAGGAGAAAGGAGAGGATGATGCCTTGCTGTCGATGCCATAGAGCAGGGCCATGATGGCGAACCTTGGCACTCCAGATGTTCTTGGACTTCAATTCCCAGAAGCCCAAGCCCCTGTGAATCCACACAAATGGGTTTGCTGCGATTTATCCGGCCCGCGCTGCCCTCGTCGCTCCTGGAAGTGGAAGTAAAATGCGCCTGGACAGAGGAAGGTTTAACCCAGAAGAGCCTTAACTGTACGGTCGCATTTTACTTCTGCTTCTGGGAGCGACGAGGGCAGCACGGGGTGAATGAATCACAGTACACCCATTTGTGTGGATTCACAGGGTGCTTCAGCTTCTGGGAATTGAAGTCCAAGAACATCTGGAGTGCCAAGGTTCGCCATCATGGGAACAGGGGTTCCCAACCTTTTCAAGCCGGGGGCCGGGTCATGCTCCCTCAGTCAGTTTTGAGGGCCGGATAGCCATTTTGCCCTGCCCACACGATGGGGGTGGCCGTTTTGTCCCAACAGCTTCAAAGAGGTGACTATTTTGTTTCTTGAATGCCCTTGGGCGAGTTGGGGGGGGACACATGAAATGGTGCTGGGGGCCGGATCTGGCCCATAAACCTTAAGCTGAGAACCCCTGCCATAGAGGAAAGGTCACAGGGGTGGCATTAGGATGGTGAAACTTGTGTGTGATTGATGGACTAATTGAAAAATTTCATTGTTCCTGCAAGGGGACAATGATAATAAAGATTTATCTTATCTTAAAAAGCTGTTTTGGTAAAGGTCCTGAAAGGTAAATGTTAAAATCTCCCTTGCTCGAAAGCCTTGCTCATATCCGACTTTTGTGATGTTAGCCACCCTCAGTAGGGATGATTTTTCCCCCTAGAGGGGCGTGATATACATTTGAATGAATGAATGAATGAATGAATCAATGAATGAGTGAGTGAGTGAATGGATGAATGAATGAATGAATGAATGAATGAATGAATGAATGAATGAATAGGTGACGGTGGTCATCTCCATTTACAGCCAAAGAGCTAGTGCTGTCTTTGTCTGCAGATGTTTCCATGGCCATGTGGCAGGCATGACTAGACACAATGAACACTGTTACCTTTCCCGTCGAAGCGGTACCTATTGATCTACTTGCAAATTTATTGCTTTCGAACTGCTAGGTTAGTCGGAGCTGGGACTGAGACGAGAGCACACTGTGTCTTGAACAAGAGCACTCGCGCCTTGAACTGCTGACCTTCCAGTCATCAAGTTCAGCGTCTTAACCACTAAGCCACCCGCGGCTTGAAAACAGCGGTGCAAATTCGTTGGCATAGGAATGGAGCCCCTTTCAATCAAAGCAGAGGACTTCCAAAGTTAGTACCAACTTTGGGTGGAGGTGGGGACCATTCCATCTCAACCACCCTTCCCCATATTTCAGTGGTGGTGGACTGAATTGTTGCCTAAATTTGAGTTTCCAGTTAATTTACTAATCATAATATCCATCGCCGGTTGTTTTCCTAGCAGGAAATCACAAACACGATCCAATAGTTGTTGTAATGCCGCCCTGAGTCGGGTTCTGCCTGAGTGGGCGGCATATATAAATATGACTATTAAATTAAATTAAATTAAATTAAATTAAATTAAATTAAATTAAATTAAATTAAATAGTTAAATAGAACTAAAGCCAATTTTATTAAGAGACGAAAAGAGAAAGTAAAGCAAATACGCCCCGCCCCCTTTCTAAAAGCAAAAGAAAAGCCCTCGGAGATAAAATTAAAGCATCCCTAAGTGGACTCGATCTACAAAAGATAACAATAAAATACAGTAGTTAGTCTTTAAGGTGCCACAATGTCTTTTGTTTTGTCTAGACTCAGATATTTTTAGGCAGTTTATACAAAGGGAAATAATCATTATTATTCTTTTACTTTATTGCTTTATTGGTCACAAGGCAATTTAGGTAAGGCATCTTACAATGAAGTTGGTTAATTAGCTAAAAGTTCACAAGGTTCACACCATTAGATATAATGTATAATGTATACATGGAATACAGTATCAGAATATCCAGACTAGAGCATCCTAAAAGTGATAGAAATGTTGCATAGTTCTCTGGCAACTCAACCTTCACCTTAAAAGGATTTGAGTACATTAATTGTTATTGTTCCTACTAAACACCTCTAATAGATAAACAATCTGGTTTGTGTCCCTTTCGATATGTATCCTTCTTAGCCCAATATAAATGTTCAGGTCTGAGCTTGCAACAAAGAGATTGGGGTACTTAAGAGAGCTGTTTGCATAGCTATTGAGCTAAAGTAAACACTTGAAGGGATTATGGTAGCTCAATTGGTTAAGATGCTGAACTTGACAACTGGAAGGTTGACAGGTCAGCAGTTAAAGACCCAAGTGTGGCATGACAGAGTAAGCTCCTGTCTCTGTCCCAACCCCTGGCAACCTAACACTTTGAAAGCAAAAAATCACAAGTAGGTAAAGAGATACCACTTCGGTGGGAAGGTAAACAATGTTCCATGCACTCCGGCGTCTAGTCATGCCTGCCCATACCTGTCAAGTTTTGGATTTGGAAATAAGGGAAATTTCCTGGCAAATATGGGATACTTGACAGCGATGCTTATCCTTTGCTGCCCTCCAATGGCGGCAATAGGACATTGCAGTCTAATTAATAAGGGATGACGGCAGGAAAGAGGGTAAAATAAGGGGTTTTCCCGGCCAATAAGGGATACTTGACAGCTATGTGCCTGCCACATGTCCATGGAAATGTCTGCAGATGCAGACAGTGCTGGCTCTTTGGCTATAAACGGAGATGAGCACTGAACCCTAGAATCAGTACGCCTGGCTTTCAAGCAAGAGCAACCTTTACCTTTACCTAAAATACTTGATGCGGAAACGTGTGCATCGCAATTCATTGGCGTGATGGTGCTCGCATGAATGTTAGCCACATTCAGCTTGCAAAGGGACTTGCAGGGAAGGGGAATTGACCACCCACATCTGCCGAAGTTACCTGCCTCTCTTACTTGGAGCAAAAGGGGGGTTGAGATGGGAACAGTTGATCCAAGGATAATGGCAAGCGGTCCCACACCACTCCACAACACCTGGTCCAGGTTCCACTGGATGCTTTCTTTCCCCTTCAGACCCATCCAGGGCCAAGATGGAGCGGATGGAGAAATCAGGTACGCGCCGAGAAGCTGCGGTTCTCTGCAGAGCAGGGGAAACCCTGGGCTCCAGGTTCTCTGAAAGTTGCGCCTGGTAGAGAAAGACGGCATCGAGAAAGGGCCGCGTGGGGAGAAGCCCAGGTCCGTCGAAGTTTGGAGAGCATGTCTCGCCCATTGCCTTGACACTCAAAGAGGTCCACCTCCACTCCGTGAGCTGCCAAACAGGATTCAGGGTGTAAAGCAAAGTGTAAAGTGCTCAGCCCGCATTTCTCGCCTTCATCTGTTTAACCATCTGGATTAAGCTAAAGGGGACAGACCTGCAAAAGGATTTAGCCTAAACCAATCCAAAGGCCTGCTCCGTCCATACCGGCAGAGGAGGAGGTCGGAGATGGGAAAACAACTGGATGATAACAAGATCTCCTGTTACCTGCGTGGTGGGGGCTTCAGGTGGGATACCTGATCTTCTAGGTCAAATTTAGAATAATAATAATAATAATTTAGTAGCAATGGTGGAGGCTTCCTTCCAGCAGCTTTCCTTGGTTCTTCAATTTGGGACAAGCAAGGCGCTTTGGACCTCCAGAACCAACTTGGAGGTCACACAAAGGTGGTCCATTCTCAGAGCGCAGCTGGCTGAGGCTTTCACGGAATAGCAGCGCAAGACAAACTTCAGGGTAAGCAGCAGGGAAGGAAGAGAAATTTTGCTTTCAGAGTATCTAAGACAGGGATGGTGAACCGTGGCACTCCAGGTGTTCTTGGACTTCAATTCCCAGAAGCCCATGTCCCTGTGAATCCACACAAATGGGTTTACTGAGCGTACGTGCAGTAAACCCATTCGCGTGGATTCACAGGGACTTGGGCTTCTGGGAATTAAAATCTAAGAACACCCGAAGTGTCACCGTTCACCATCTTGGATCTAGGCACAACCTCTAAAGCCCAAATATTCTCTCCTGGCAATGAAGGTTACTCAAAACAGAAGCGGCTTCTGTTTGTAGACAATTGCAATGAGTGTATAGTTGTTGTCTTAAGGAAAGACATTGTGTAGGAGATTCCAGGACTGAGAGGAGCCACTTTAGGAAACGCACACTCCACGTACACGTTTTCACACGCGTTGGAGCACGCGCCAACCCTTCATCTCCCACACGGTGGCTTTGGAAGGATTCTAGCTACCGTATATACTCAAGTATAAGCTGAGTTTTTTAGCCACAAAAATGAGCCCCAAAAAGTGGACCCGGCTTATATTCGGGTCAAGTGACCATGAGGGTCCCAAGACCATGATGGATTGAGATTTAATTAATTTTACCATATTTTCAGGTAGTTTGATTATTGAAACTCACTAGCAGCTGCTGCTGCATTTCCCACCCTCGGCTTATACTTGGGTCAATCTATTTTCCTGGGGGTTTGGATCAGAATTAGGTACCTCGGCTTATATTCAGGTTGGCTTATACTTGAGTATATATGGTCATTAAGGACTGAGTCCGTGTGAGGAAATAAGCACCGCTCCTTCCATGGTCAAAGCAAGAAATCAAGCAAGCTGTTTACTGCTGATTTCTTAGTGGGGTTCTTGGTTCATCTGGCCTATGATTACCAACTTAAAGGTTTGATGTAAGAGTCTGTCTTTCCTGGTACTGTATCTGAGATGCCTGTTGTTTCCTGGTGGCCTCATCCTGGTTTGTGCTTGAAATCTGACATGATTGGATATGTTATGGCGTCACCCTACCAGACTAAGCAAAATAAAATTAGAAGATGGGGGAAGGAGCTCATTGGACAAGGAACAACATTAAAGGAGGATATGGATGAGGAACTCAACCTCCCTTACATCACTTGGCAGACTCTGAATAGGTTGAGGATTGGAGTCCCTAAATGTAAGACCAACACGCTTAAGTGAGGGCTGCTAGTGGACAATAACACGCTGTGATGACTTGGGCCATAGCTGTCAAGTATCCCTTATTGGTCAGGAAAACCCCTTATTTTACCCTCTTTCCCGCCATCATCCCTTTTTAATTAGATTGCAATGCCCCATTGCCGCCATTGGAGGGCAGCACAGGATAAGCATAGCTGTCAAGTATCCCTTATTGGTCAGGAAAACCCCTTATTTTACCCTCTTTCCCGCCATCATCCCTTATTAATTAGATTGCAATGCCCCATTGCCGCCATTGGAGGGCAGCACAGGGTAAGCATAGCCGTCAAGTATCCCTTATTTGCAGGGAAATTTCCCTTATTTCCAAATCCAAAACTTGACAAGTATGACTTGGGCTCCTGTTAACTGAAATCCAAGAACACCTCTAGTGCCAAAGTTCACCATCACAGTCCTAGGGGATTCTGGGAGGTGGAGTCCCATAGGGGAAAGCTAGCTCTGTGGCTGTCATCCTCCACCTCTCGGCAGAGATTCCATCTATCTCAACACCATACGGCTTCGAAATCGAAACAGGCTGTATGTAAACCCACAATGAGACGACCATCGGACTCCAACTTTTCAGAGGCTTCTGGTTCCCTTTTGGATTCGGCCAGTCAACACGGGGAGCCACGTTTTCTTTTTAAAAATCCTTCAAAATCGCTGTCAAGCCACCTTCTTATATAAGCACCCACAACCTAATTCAATTGTTGTGCATGCCTCCATACCAAAACATAGCTGCCAAGTATCCCGTATTGGCCGGGGAAACCCCTTTTTTTACCCTCTTCTCTGCCGTCATCCCGTATTAATTAGACTGCAATGCCCTATTGCCGCCATTGGAGGGCAGCACAGGATAAGCATAGCTGTCAAGTATCCCGTATTGGCCAGGAAAACCCCTTATTTTACCCTCTTCCATGCCGTCATCCCGTATTAATTAGACTGCAATGCCCTATTGTCGCCATTGGAGGGCAGCAAAGGATAAGTATAGCTGTCGTATCCCATATTTGCAGGGAAATTTCCCTTATTTCCAAATCCAAAACTTGACAGGTATGTACCAAAATCTCGAGGCAAACATCTTACACAACCAACCTCTAGGGAAGACAAGAAGATGGGTGACCTTTGGGTTGGAATGGTTCTTCTGTCTACTCCATGTCCCTTCCCTGGTCTTGCCCTGCACTGTCCTCCCCACACTTACTACAGTGTCCTTGTTACCCTGAATCATATTTCCTACAGAGTTCCCCTTACCTCCCTGAGTTCCTGGGTTTCCGCGCCCGTTGTTATGAGACTGTTTGATCCAGCCTCGGCTTTCAGGATTAAGGATCCCGAGGATGTACAAAAGGAGCCGGCTAAAGGGAGCACAATTAACTAATTACCTCTTCCCCCTTCAAATCCTAGTTGAAGAGCAGGTTGTAACCCAATCTCCACCGCATCCCATTACACAATAAAGGCTCCTGGGAAACCAGTTGGAAGCAGACAAATGGGATGTTTTAAAAAGCCATTTGACTGGCGTGTCAAATGGGCAGAGAGGGGAAATGTATTCTCAGGCATGTTGTCTGTGATTTTTTAAAAACCCAAATTGCACCTTGGCGCAAAGCTCCCAGCTTTGGGAAACAAGTGGGGAAGGCGGGTTAACTCTTGAGTTTAATGGGATAACGTCCGGTTCCACTGTTCAAAAGACAAAGTCTGAAGCTTGTATTTCCTTGGGATGCCTTTCAGTTATTTCTTAGATTCTTTTAACCTGAATTTTAGAGCCTGTATGTGCAAAGATCCTGGGGGAAAGCTGCAATATGGAATATTGGCCACAGAATTTCATTTCCCCCATGAATCTCCTTTGATTTTTAAAGAGGGTTATTTCTAGTCCTCAATGTGACAGCGTTCCGTGCGCTCCGGTGTCTAGTCATGCCTGCCACATGACCACGGAAACGTCTGCAGAAGCAGACAACCCTGGCTCTTCGGCTTTGAAACAGAGATGAGCACTGCACCCTAGAGTCCGATACCACTGGCTTTCGAGCAAGGGAAACCTTTACCTTTACCCTTTAATGTTCCAGACTTTCAGCAAGTTTGTTAAATTGTGCCAGGCGAAAACTCAAACGGCAGAAAGAAAAGTTGCACGAGATCTCCAATATGATAGATAGATAGATAGATAGATAGATAGATAGATAGATAGATAGATAGATAGATAGAAAGGAAGGAAGGAAAGGAAAGGAAAGGAAAGGAAGGAGAGGAAGGAAGGAGATTAGGTAGATAGGTAGGAAGTAAGTAAGAAAGAAGATAGATAGATAGATAGATAGATAGATAGATAGATAGATAGATAGATAGATAGATAGATAGATAGATAGATAGATAGATAAATCTTTATTGTCATTGTCCTGCACAGAACGAGATTGGGGGGGGGGGACACTTATCAGCAGATATTTTGATCTTTTTCTCACTATAGTTTCCTTCCTCATCCTGTGAGTGACAGAAACAGACCAATATATAGGTATAGGGTAAAAGTCACCCTTGCTCGAAAGCCAGTAGTATCCGACTAGGACTCAGAGATCATCTCTGTGTCTGCAGTCATTTCCGTGGACATATGGCAGGTATGCACAGAACGCTGTTTACCTTCCCACCGCAGTGGTCCCGATTTATCTGCTTGCAATTTCTTGCTTTCTAACTGCTAGGTTGGCATGAGCTGGGGCAGAGATGGGAGCTCACTCTGTCGTGCAGCACTCGGGTCTCGAACTGCTGACCCGCCGACCTTCCAGTCATCAAGTCCGGCGTCTTAACCACTAATCCACCACAGTCCCTTTTTGAGCTATATATAAAATAAAATGTGCAGGCTGAAACGTGCATGATATGAGAAATCCTGCATATTGCATTTCAGAACTATCTTTCCTGTCACAGAGTTTGACAGAATTTCTTTAAATTTCTCAGGCATTGAAAGCCTGAGAAGCAAATACTTTCTGCCATGATCACCTCCTCCAGCCTTAAGTTGGCTTTTCCCCCCAACACAGGGGAGAGGGGTGAAGCTACCTGATCCCACTTGCTAGGTATCACACGTGTTGGGGGACGAAGACATGTTTTCATTATAGACCCTGCTAAATTTGCCAAATAGTAGTTGTAACTTTCTCTTTAAGTGAAAAACTACATTTCCCATAGTGCTTTGCCGGCAATGAGGGAAAAAGGAACCCTCTCGTGAGGGAATTGCCGACTCCAAAATGGCGGCTCTCTCTCAAGATTTGCGTCCTTTTTCCAGCTGAGGAGAAGGTTTGGGCGCCCCGCGACGAAGGCCTCGGCAAGAGGGGCTTGGAAAAGGTGAGGCCTAGTTTTTGATATGAAGCCTAGGCCAGGAAAAGGGGGGTGGTTGCCATAGTAACGGGAGGGGACAATTTGCTTAATTTAAGAATTATCTACTGCGTAGGATCCGTTCAAGTCAGAAGTGTTGTCATTGCCCTGTTGAATTTCTGCCTGTCCACTTATTGGCAACGTCACTCCCTGGAGGAGAACTGGCATTTCTTGCGATTTTTCTCCCAGGCTGTGATTTAATAGGTAAAGGTAAAGGTTTCCTCTTGCTCGAAAGCCAGTCGTATCCGACTGTAGGGTCCAGTGCTCATCTCTGTTTCAAAGCCAAAGAGCCAGCGTTGTTTGCTTTCTGTAGGCGTTTCCGTGGTCATGTGGCAGGCACGACTAGACTCGCTGTTGACCTTCCCACCGAAGTGGTCCTTATTTATCTACTTGCAATTTCTTGCTTTGGAACGGCTAGGTTGGCAGGAGCCTGGGACAGAGACGGGCGCTCATTCCGTCCTGCCGCACTTGGGTCTCGAACTGCTGACCTTCCGCCTCCCCGTCAGCGTCTTCTTAGCCACTTGAGCCAGCAATCTTGATTGTGCAGATTAAGAGCTGAAAAATTCAGGAGGTGACACTTGCTCAGACAGATAAAGTGCATTTCTTTTTTAAAGAGGCCTTTGGAAATATCTTACCAACGTCCGATTATTAGACATTTTATTCTGTATCTCTGCACCACAAATAGGCTTTATTTTTGGGGTGTCTTGGGTTTTGGTGTTTTTATATGTAAAATTTAATATTTGCGTTTGTTTGTATCTGCTGAATTTTATGCTGTTATCAGCCCTGAGTAGGAAAGTTTTCCCTAAAGGGGTGGGATATAAGTTTAAATGAATGAATGTTTTCTGTTTTTCCTCCCCATCCAGTTCTCTCTTGCTGATCCACTGGATTTTGGCGTCTGAACCACTTGAGCCTGAACTAGCCATGGCGAACACAAGCGGCATGGGAGACCGCAGCTTCTCCCGCATGAGCATTGCTTCCCAGTTCTTTACTGGGGAGGAGGCTGCTGCCATAGACACCATGACCACCTCAGAAAGGGTAAGGTCCATCCACTGGGGAGATAGGAGTTTTACTTCTTCCTTCATGTCCTGAACAACCTTTTGACTGCCAAAATAAAGCCACCGGCATTTAATTTGGCCCATGATACAGGTGAAACTCGGAAAATTAGAATACTGTACCGTGCAAATGTTCATTCATTTCACTTAAAGGGTGAAACAAATATATGAGATAGACTCACTACATGCAAAGCGAGAGATGTCGTGCCTTAATTCGTTATAATTGTGATCCTCATGGCGTACAGTGTACATGAGATTATGTGATGGTTCTGGGGTACATGAGATTGGGGTTTGGGAATTTTCCTAAACTGTAAGCCATAGGCATCAATATTATAACAAAGTAAGGCTTGAACTATCTCGCTTTGCATGTAATGAGTTTATCTCATATATTTGTTTCACCTTTGCAGTTGCATTACTGAACTGAATGAACATTTGCACGATATTCTAATTTTCCGAGTTTCACTTGTATTACCTCATTGGGACGTGTTTTTGGTAGTAATCAATAAACCAGTAAATGAGCTGGGTTCTGCATCTCTCCACATTCACAAAGTGTCTTGTCTGCCATCAGCTGTTGGTCTTGAATTTAGGGACTGCGACCAATGTCATTCCATGTCCGGCGAGCCCCTTTCTCCATCTTCTAATCTGGTTTTGCTCTTGCGTACCATCAAGAGTGTTTCTTTTTGCTATAAATCTCTTTCTGGATCAGAGCCGGCAGACATGAGGTTCATATCTGTTCAGAGGGTGTCGAGGGTCATTCTCTTGCTTAGTTCTCTTGGTGTCTGCTGCTAGTGGCTATATTTTCTCAACTGGTGTAGGTTTGAGGCATATTGTCACTACGCACATCGTTTTATTAACAGCAATGTCAGCTTGTTTCACGTACATTGTTTCATTAACAGCAATGTCAGCTTGTTTCACGTGTGGAGATAGAGGAGGTGTGGTTACAGGATGGGGACACTGGATTGGCGTCCTAGATCTAAAAGCAGGACTTGTTTTGAATGATAATTTTAAAGTTATCCTTTGTTTACAACAGGTTGTGGATTTGCTGAACCAAGCAGCCCTAATCAGTAACGAATCTAAAATCACAATCCTTAAGCAAGTGAGTAAAGCCACAGTCTTGCACTTATAAGATTTGATTCCTAAACCTTCTTCCATAAGATATTGTCTAACAGGACTGTATTAAGGTGGAGGATGTGGGGATTTGTTGTCCAGAAAATTAGCTTTGTGTAAGTTTGACCTACAGGGAGTGGGCAGGTACCCTAATGATACTTCAGAAGTGTGTCCCAAGCTCTTTGTTGATTGATTGATTGATTGATTGATTGCATTTTTATACCTCCCATTTGGGTTATTTCCCACTTTGGGTGGTGTACATACAAATATCAAAATACCATAATAAAGCACACAACAAAATAAAGAAAACCAACCAAGTAAATACATCCTAAAATAAGATAACTGGAGTCTGTGGGCACAGAGGATCAAGTGACTAGTTAATTTATTGTTAAGGGGATAATATTGTGAAAGGCTTCCTTGAATATGAAAATTTTAATTGTTTTTCAATGCTGCTTGGCCATGTTAACTTTCTTCTCCACCTGTCTTTCTCAGGTCCAGGAATTGATTATAAACAAGGATCCCACATTGTTGGATAATTTCCTTGATGTGAGTATTGATCAAATGAGATGGCTCAGGTATGGGTTTGAGATAGAATCTTTTTTGCCACAGTCCCGGTTTAGTAGTTTTCCATGCCCAGGGAACAGCTGCTCTTCTTTCTTGGTTCTGTTGTTGGTATTAGGGCAGAATTGGTTGTAACCTCTTCTTTACTCTTAATTTGCAGGAGATAATCGCCTTTCAGGCAGACAAGTCAGTTGAGGTGCGGAAGTTCGTCATTGGATTCATAGAGGAAGCCTGGTAAGGCAGATGTTGTTTTGCCATTCCCAGAGGATTCAAATTGTTAGTGCTAGTTTTTTATTCCCTAAATATATACAGCCATTCTCCCCAAAGGATTACTTCTTCCCACATATTCCTACCCATATTTTAATGGGTTAGGGAGGATTCCAGATGGTTAGAAAATTTTTGAATTCGTACTTTTTTACCTGTTCTTGTTGGGTTTTTAACTATGTTTTTAAATGATGTTTTAATCGATGTTTTTTAATTACTGTTTTAATCTGATGGTTTTATAATATGTTGGAGGCCGCCTTGAGTCATCTTACGATGAGGAAGGCGGGGTAGAAATACTTTAAATAAATAATAAAATAAATATATTAAGGTCATCCATTAGTTGTTTTTAGACACTGAACTAACACCATCTTCTAGCAGACATCCAGCCCTTGATTATTATTTTAATTTATTTATTTATTTTTCAGATTTATATGGCTGCCTTTTTCGTCAAGGCGGCTCACAACATTTTTGCTGCTACTGGTAATTTTTTTATTGTGATCATTGCATTTTAACAGCCTAATGTTTTATTGACTTACTTGCAGTGTCTTGCTTTCGAACTGCTAAGTTGGCAGGCACTGGGACAGAGACGGGCGTTCATTCCGTCATGCAGTACCCAGATTTTGAACTGCTGACTTGCTGGTCTTCCAGCTAACAAGGCGAGCTGCTTAACCACTTCCTTTAGTTTTGTTCCTTGCTCAGTGAGTGCCAACAGTGCCTTCTTCCATCTTTTAATGTGGTTTTGCTCTTGTGTACCCTCAAGAATGTTTGGGGTCACACAGAAAGAGCCTCCATGAAGATTGTGAATACAGTCGATTGTACTCTGGGCGGCAACCTTATTGGCTAATCTTCCTAACACCAGATCTCGCCAAAGGCTTGATTGCTAAGATGCCCGTTGGTGGTTCTGTTGGCAAATCCCGTACAGCTGAAGTGTCATTGATTCTTTCCCTCTTCCTCCAGCAAGCGAGACATTGAACTGTTGCTGAAGCTCATCGCCAACCTAAACATGCTGTTGAGGGATGAGAATGTCAATGTGGTCAAGAAAGCAATCCTGGCTATGACTCAGCTGTATAAGATAGCATTGCAGGTGAGTGGATAAGTAGGTAGAAGGGTACGACCTTGCTGGCTACTTCAGCAGCAAAGTCACGAGGGGCGTTCCCTGCATATACCACACAAGCCATGACAGTAGTCTTCCTATTCTTAACTCCTGGCAAAATGTTAATTACAGTACCTGTAAACCACCCAGAGAGTGCACTAAGTACTATGGGGTGGTATAGAAGTGGAATTGCTATATCCTTGTTAACTATGACAACGTTCTAATTATGGGCTCTCTACAATGTCTGAAACTGGTCCTACACTCTTATCAAATTCTTCCTCGTGGACTCTGAATCCGCACATGGGTTTACTGCACGTACTGTATTTGTGTGGATTCACAGTGGACCATGAAGATGAACAGTTAAGCAACCTGCCCTTATAGAGCCCTGGTGGTGCAGGAGTTAAGCTACTGTCCTGCAGCCAAAATGTTGTGAGTTTGATCCTAACAATGAGAAAGGGAAGATAACTCCAGCAAAATCTTTCATGTACAACTAGGCACACGCCCAGGGGTCACTGGTTCCATTGTTCGGAGGTTTCCAAACATTCTCCTGGTGGCACAGTGGTTAAACTGCTGTGCTGCAACCAAAAGGTTGTAAGTGTGATCCTGACCAGTGCTCAAGGTTAACTCAGCCTTCCATTCTTCCGAGGTGTGTAAAATGAGTACCCGGCACGTTGGGGGCAAAAAGCTAATTAACTCACGAACCGCCCAGAGAATGCACTAAGTGCTATGGGGTGGAATAGAAGTAAGTGTGATTGCTTTTCCCTGAGAATCTGTCTTACTTGTTCCTCTCTGGAAATTGCGCCTGCTAAGTTAAGCCTTCCTTTAACCCACTGCACAGTGGATGGTGAAATCCAGAGTCATCAACGAAATGCAGGAGGCCTGTTGGGAAATGGTGTCGGCCATGGCCAGCGAAATCATCCAGCTGCTGGACTCTGACAATGATGGGATCCGCACCCACGCCATCAAATTTGTCGAGGCGCTCATCATCACCCTCTCGCCCCGCATGCCAGAGTCAGAGGTGCCCAAGCGTCAAGAGAATGACATCAGCCTGGACCGTGTTCCCACCGACCACCCCTACATCAAATACAGTAAGGAGGCGGGACAGAAAGTGGTGTGTGCGTGCGTGCGTGCGTGTGTGAAGCCAAGAACCGGATTTGGGAATCAGGTAGATTGTCAATTAAGATAAGTACAGGGGTGATGACGCTGTAGCTGTACTGGCACGTTTTACTTCCACTTCCGGGAGCGACGAGGACAGTGCGGGCCAGGTGAATCACAGTAAACCCATTTGTGTGGATTCACAGGGTGCTTGGCCTTCTGGGAATTGAAGTCCAAGAACATCTGGAGTGCCAAGGTTCTCCATCACGGCTCTAGGGGGACTCTTCTTATCTCCATTTACAGCTAAAGGGCCAGTGCTGTTTGTGGTCATGTGACAGAAATGGCTAGATGCCAAAGCACACGGAAAGCTGTTTCCTTTCCCATCAAAGCAGTACCTATTTATCTACTTGCAATTTCTTGCTTTTGAACTGCTAGGTGGGGAGGAGCTATGGCAGACAATGGGAGCTCATTCTGTTGTGCAGCACTCAGGTTTTTTTAAAAAATATTTTTTTATTGATTTTCAAAATGAAACTACAAACAAGACAGGGGGGAAAAACAGAAAAGTATAAAGGAATTACATACGTAACAATCCAAACCAAAAAATAATAATGACACAACTACACAATGAACCATTTCAATGAATTGAAAAGCTCCCCAGTACTTGATATAATGAATTATTCTTATTCTGCAAATACATTCCTTGTCTAAATATTTATCTAATTTTTGCTATTTTTAACATGAAAAGAGCTTATTATTTTCTATTACAATGCTACGTAATCAACAGAAAAAATAATAAAAATAATAAAATAATATATTGCCCTGGAGATCGTGGTGAATCACTGTCATGTCTTGTTATTTCCAAAAACTCAGTTTGTCTGGAGCTGACCTGCCACCTTTCCCTTTAATCAATGTATATTCTACAAATGGTTGCCATATGTTCCAAAATTTATTATTTTCAATAATTATACCTTTTTTTTTAACTCTGGTTTTGAACTGCGGACCTGCCGTTAGAGCATTACGACAGCGGGACTCACTGCCTTAAGAGGTGGCGAGTGCTCCAACACTTGAAGCATTCAAGAGAGACTTGGAAAGCAACTGTTTGTCAGATTCAGATTCTTGCCTTGAGCAGGGCTTTTTGGACTCGGTGGCCTCAAAAGCCCCTCTCAACTCAGTTATTCTGAGATTCCTGGTCTGCTTCCGAATTTCTGTTAACGCATTCTCAACGTGTTGGCTGTTAATACATTCCATTTAGTTTGATTTCAGGATTATAATTTGCTCTGGTTTTAGTTGCCTGTCCAGTTATTGGAAGAAAGGCAGGGTAGAAATAAGTACATTTAGTCACTCAGTCAGTAAGTTTTGTTCTCCCTCAATCTTCTCTCTGCCCGGCTCTTCTCATTTCATCTCTTCAGATGTCTTGTGGGAAGAAGGAAAGGCAGCGCTGGAAGAGCTGCTGAAGTTCATGGTCCACCCAGCTATCTCCAGCATCAACCTGACGGCAGCCCTCGGTTCCTTGGCTTCGATCGCCCGCCAACGGCCCATGTTCATGTCGGAGGTCATCCAGGCTTATGAGACGCTGCATGGTAAGCTCAGCGTGTTCGTAGCCTTGGTGGCAGGGGTGCCCAAACTTCATCCCCCAGGCCATAGTGACCGGCTCCCTGAACCACGTGATCGGCCCGTGGCCCAAAAAGTTTTAACACCCCTGCTTTGTGGCCTGGATGCCTCCTGGACCTGATCTCTTGTGTTTCCCTCCCAATAGCCAATCTCCCCCCGACGTTGGCAAAGTCCCAGGTAAGCAGCGTACGGAAGAACCTTAAGCTCCATCTACTGAGCGTCCTGAAGCATCCGGCCTCCGTGGAATTCCAGGCCCAGATCACAACCCTTTTAATGGACCTGGGCACCCAGCAGGCCGAAATCAGCCGCAACATGCCCAACCTGAAAGAACCCCGTAAGCGCACACGCGATGAAGCCGATTCGGCGATGAAGAAGATCAAGATTGGTAAATAGGCAGCCAGCGGGGCCGGAAGGACCTTTGAGCGAGATCAGAGTCTTTGGGAAGAGATCGCAGAGCACCTGCCGTAGCGTACCTTTCTCTTTCCTTGCTACAGAACCACCTCTCGGGGAGGAGGATGAAGATAAAGACCTGCTGGTGCCAGCGCCGGCCCCCAAGCCCTCCATTCAAGTCAGCATGCAGTCTGACATCGACATCACAGCGGAGTTTCTCCAGCCGCTTTTGACTTCGGATAATGTGGCCAACCTGGTACGTATCCCTGGCGAAAGTTTCTAGCCCAAGAGCCAGCGCTATCTGCGCCTGCACACTTTTCCATGGACATGTGGCAGGCATGACTAGACACTGGAGTGCAGGATCTGGGACAGAGTCAGTAGCTCGCTCAATTCAGGTCTTGAATTGCTGACCTGCCGAAATTCAGAGTTTTAACCACTAAACCACCACAGGCCCCATATTGTCAAAATATGGAAATTGTGCAATTTCCAAGGCTTTTTTTTTTAAAGCTGTGTGTTTTTCTGCTTCGCTGTGACCTTCTAAGCACCCCCCATCAATGTCTGTTGTGGGTCTTTCTGTCTGCAGGTGCTCATCAGCATGGTATACTTGCCAGACAACATGCCTGCTTCCTTCCAAGCTACCTACACGCCCGTAGAATCTGCTGGCACAGATGTCCAGATCAAACATCTTGCCCGGCTCATGGCTACTCAGATGACCGCGGCTGGGCTGGGACCAGGTACATCTGCAAATGGGGTCAGGCAGAGACCCCGGACGGTGTCTTTTAAGCACGGTTCGGGGTCCCCAGTATTTGAGTTTCCCGTTTGCAATACATGCCATCTACGTTGGTAGGCCTGTCTTGGGTCTTTTTAAGTTTCGCATGTGTTTCGGTATTTTCTTTAAAAATTAATCAGATTAATTCTTGAAATGTTTGTCATTGTATCCTCATGATATAGCACAGGGGTTCCCAACCTTTTCAAGCCAGGTGCCAGGCCACGCTCTCTTAGTCAGCTTCGAGGGCCAGACGGCCATTTTACCCTGCCTGCACAATTGTGTGTGTGTGTGGCTATTTTGTCCCTGTAGCTTCAAAGGGGTGGTCATTTTGTTTCTCAAATGCCTTTGAAGGGGTGGGGGGTCCACATGAAATGGCGCCATGGTCCAGATCTGGCCCACAGACCTTAGGTTGGGAACCCCTGATATAGCAGAATATTTATGTGTAATTTCGAAGAAATAAAACGAAGCCACATAAAGCAAAGCGTACACGCAATAAACCCATTCATTTGGATTCACAGAGACCACGAAGAAGAACTTGATGGAGCGTAGCAGCAGAAATAGACATTGTAGATAGCCCATCATTAGAACATTTGTTATATTTAAGAAGGATATAGCAATTACATTTACATACTGCCCCTTGGCACTTAGTGCCCTCTCTGAGTGGTTTATAGATAAGTAGCATTTTGCCCCAAACATGCTGGGTGTTCATTTTACCAATCTTGGAAAGATTGGTAACCTTGATCCCTGGCCAGGATTGAACTTAAAACCTTTTGGTTGGAGTACAGCCATTTTAGCCACTGCACCCACTAGGGCATAATAGGCAAATGACTAAATATTTTGCAGTATTTCCCCATCCGTTTTAAAAGATATTATTTAAATAGGGTGAGAATGCTTTGCCTCTGTGTAGAAGAGTGAATAAAGGTGGCGGAGGGTATGCTGTGTGTTTTGTGAGGTGACAAGAGGCTTTCTCTCTCTTCTTTCCCCCACCTCTCGTAGGCGTGGAGCAGATCAAGCAGGCCAAGGAAGTGACGAAAGAGGAGAAAACGCCCAAGCCGGAAAGCGTGCTCATCAAGCGGCGCCTCTCGGCCATCAGTCCAGGCCAAGCGATTTCGGTGGTGGGAGCTCAGAGCTCCAGTTCTCTCGCCGGGTCAGGGCTGTTGCAGGCCAAACGGCGCCCGGAACCAATCATTCCTTCCACCCAGCCCAGGTGAGAGTCCCCAAAGTTATCACCGACTGCGGGCGTCGCATTTTGGAGATGTGATTCAAATAGAGAATTTCCTGGTTGCAACAGCAGCTGAGGGGCTTAGTGGTTAAGCGTTTTGGAAAGAGGAGAAAAGATTTATGTAACTTGTAATAGTTGAGTTAAATAATAGCCTTGGATAAGAGGTCCATACCATATTGTAATTATATATTATGCTGCATAACAAACAAACAAAAACCACACAAATATTGCCTGCTACTTGGTATAATCCATGTGTCCTATACTAAATCATGTGCGTTGTACCCAAATCTGAAGTCCGATTCTGCCTAGGACGTCAGGATCTTAAGTTAATTGTGCATATAGATTCTATTAGCTACACTTCCACAGCTGCGCCTACTCATCTTTAGCTCAAAACAGACTCACTATGGCCTAGCTGTACTATCCAATAAGATGGTTTCGCACTGGAGACAAGCCCTTGGTCTAACTCGCCTTATACAGTATACAGTGGTACCTCATACAACGGTTTTAATCCGTTCCATGGTGCTCGTTATTGTACGAAACAATTGCTATACAATACATGCATCGTATAGCGATTTTCCCTATGGGATGCATCGTACAACGATTGTTTTTGCTAAGTGGTTTTTCCCATTGAAAAATTGTGGTATGATTTTTTTTCCATAGGGAAAATTGTTATGCGGGACGCCATTTCTCTCCCAAAACCTAATTGTTAGGCAATTTCATTGCTATACGGGGCAATTGTTGTATGAGGTTCCACTGTACCTATTTCTGATGTCAGCTGACTGACTTGCTCAGACGTGCCCGGCCGCTGCTGGAACATGCATGCCACCAGGGGACGTGATTCAGCTGAGGCAGCAGCAGGCATAATGGTAGCTGCCACTGTTAATAATATTCCCATGTAAAAATACATTATCCAATTACTGACCATTTGAACGGCTATAGCACACCTATAAATTAAAATCTGTATGTGATAGGCAGATTCTGAGTTCAGATTTGGAATCAGCACACTCAGTATCACGTAAATCACATGTGTTATTCCCAGTAGTAAAATTGTTGTGCAGTGTTATGTGTAAAAAATTTTTTTTGTTGAGGTATGTTTTTTTTAAATGAAAAATTTAAATAAAAAAATATATATTTTAAAAAATATGTAATGCTTTCTTCTGCTCACCCTTCCTTCAGGTTGGCCGGTGCCAGTGGCCGCAAAAAAATCTTCCGGCTGAGCGATGTGGTGAAGCCTCTTACGGATGCCCAGAAGGACAAGCTGAAGTTGGAGGCCGTGAAGCGCATCCTGCGCTCGGAGAAGGCGGTGGCTTCCAGCGGCGCAGCCCATGTAAGTGCTTCCAATCTTTCCCACGTGTGGTGTCACTGGGCTCTGGTGTGTTCGTGGCTTACCTGGTGTTCTCCCCGCAGGCCCGGGTGAAGATCCTTTCGTCTCTGGTGACCCAGTTTGAGGTCCCTCTGAAGAGCAAAATCCTCACCTTCATTTTGGACGACACACGCAACCGGCTGGACTTGGCATTTGCTTGGCTGTACCAGGAGTACAACGCCTACCTGAGCCAATATCCATCTGGCGTTCTCGACAACTACGACGAGTGTCTCAATGGGCTGCTTTCAGGGCTTCAAGAGAAGCCGGACCAAAAGGACGGGTGGGTAATAATATACCTCTTTCTTCTGTGTTAAGGCTAGAGGCGAAACTGCCAAAATGAAGGCACCCTTTGGTGAGTTCATTCTACATTTCCTTTCATCTGACCTACAGGTGAAACTCGGAAAATTAGAATATCGTGCAAATGTTCATTCATTTCACTTAAAAGGTGAAACAAATACATGACATAGACTCACTACATGCAAAGCGAGAGATGTCATGCCTTAATTCGTTATAATTGTGATGATCATGGCATATAGCATACATGAGATTATGTGATGATTATGGGGTACATGGGGTATCCTAAACAGGATTCCTCGTCGACACCCAAAGGGGTAAAAAGGTCGCCCTTGCTTGAAAGCCAGTCATATCCGACTCTAGAGTTCAGTGCTCACCTCCATTTATAGCCAAAGAGCCAGCGCTCTCTGCATCTGCAGATGTTTCTGTGGTCATGTGGCAGGCAGGATTAGATGCTTTAACACACGGAACGCCAAAGTGGTACCTATTTATCTACTTGCAATTTTTTGCTTTTGAACTGCTAAGTTGGCAGGAGCTGGGGCAGATGACAGGTGCTCATTCTGTTGCGCAGCACAGAGACATGCATTTATTTGGTCCAGATGTCTTAGTAGACGGTCTAGAAATGCCTCTTTGAATTTAGGCATAGGGACTTTGCCTCTCTAAGTTCTTGCCTGTGTCTGAGCCACTTTCTGTATTGATTCTGCTTAGGATCTTCACCAAGGTGGTCCTGGAAGCCCCTCTGATCACGGAGAGCGCGCTGGAAGTGATTCGGAAGTACTGCGAAGACGAGGTGGGTCCTCAAGGAGAGATGGTACAAGGTTCCTGTAGTTGAGCCCTGACAAACATGGTTCCCCTCTGGGCTCTTACCACCCGGGAGCTGGCACTCGGGTTGCAAACTGCTGACCTACCAACCTTCCAGTCGTCAAGTTCTATGTCTTAACCACGAAGCCACCGCAGTCCCACATCTGCCCCTTTACATATGTCTAAATCCCAAATATAAATGCTCCCATGCTGGCAGGTGTTTTGAGCAAGTTTTCTCCAGTCACAACATCCGCTGTACTTTCGCTGTCTTTCAGAGCCGCTCATACCTGGGCATGTCGACTCTTCGGGATCTGATCTTCAAGCGCCCGGCAAGGCAGTTTGAATATCTGCACATACTCTTGGACCTCAGCTCGCATGAGAAAGACAAGGTGATTAGAGCTAGCCTCATGGGTTGCCCAAGTTGTGTGCAAATTCAAGCCATTTGATAAGGCAGTGACTTGGTTGATCCGTTTTTCACACGTCAAGTTGATGTGGTGGATCGAAGCATCGTCTTTTAAGATTTTAGCAGCCTCTCGCCACTTGGTGGTCCTATCACTATCATAACAGGGCCCGATGGCACACAGGGAAACTGAGGCCCGTGTTTCTGATGCTTCTTTAGCCATTCACAGCCAGCTGGACCCACGTCGAAGTTGGCCATGTTAAAGCAATGCACTGGCTGGGTTTTTGCCTGAGTACCCAACCCCACTTAGCTGACCTGCGGTTCCAGAATGGAGGACCGTTCTGGACTGCTAGCCGACACCTTTGTGGCATAGTTGAACCTGCCATGGGGATACACCCCCATTACCATAGCTGTGGGATGGCCAGGGTCACCGCTGCGCCACATTCAGGCATGAGGTGGGATTTGCAGCGGCAGTAGCTAAGCAAAAGCGTCTAAGTTACTCCCTCCCTATGGTCCTGAAAACTTTGAATTTTACATGATTAACATAGGGCCATGCTTCTCTGCACCTCAGGTTCGCCAGCAAGCGCTGCTGTTCATCAAACGGATGTATGAAAAGGACCAACTGCGAGAATACGTGGAAAAGTTTGCACTGAATTACTTACAGCTCCTGGTCCACCCCAACCCCCCTTCTGTTCTCTTTGGTGCTGACAAAGATACAGGTAATCAAACTAGTGCAGTGATGGCGAACCTTGGCACTCCAGCTGTTTTTGGACTTCAGTTCCCATAAGCCCACGTCTCTACACGTACCCACAGTAAACCCATTTGGGTGGATTCACAGGGACTTGGGCTTCTGGGAACGGAAGTTCAAGAACACCTTGAGTGCCAAGTCTTCCCCATCACTGGCTTAGACCTACTGCAAACATCTCTCCAAAATAGCATCTCATATTCATCTTTTGAGCATCATGTCAAGCCTATTTTCTCAAGATGTTTTTGGGTTCCTAGGGAATGTTCTGGTGGTTTATAAGCTGTTTCTGCCGCCGTTCACATCTCTGTGTAATTTGGTTGTTGTTTTTTTAAAGCTTCTTTGCAATTAGATGTTACTGCTGTTATTTATAAACCACGCAAAGAAGACAATTAATGGGAAGGGGGTTTGCAAAATGTGTGCCAACAGAGATGGAAAAAGTTCAGCTTTTGGACAGTGGCTTTCACTATGGTGGCATTTTAGAAGTCCTAGCCTGGGTGTGTATGTGTGGTGGATTTAATTTAATTTAATTTTCACGTAGCCAGGATCTGTGTTATTGGCTATGCGTTCTACCTAAGCGTGCCCGCCGTGCCTCAACTTTTCCTTCTTAAACCTTGCCCTTGCCTTGCAGAGGTGGCCGCTCCCTGGACAGAGGAGACCATCAAGCATTGCCTCTACCTTTACCTGGCTCTCCTGCCCCAAAACCACAAACTCATCCATGAGCTAGCATCTGTCTACACTGAGGCCATTGCTGACATCAAGCGCACCATTCTCCGAGTGATTGAGCAACCGGTCAGTTTCCTAGGCGTCATCCTCCATGTGTCTAGAACAGGGGTTCCCAACATACAGCATTTCACATGGCCCGCTGCCGCCACACGTGGAAGTTGATGTGTTTATGACAGCCGTAAAATGCACCCGTGTATGTGTAAATGCAATTACATCAGCTGTAAATGCATCCGCGGCTGTCGTAAAGGCAGAAGTGGGCACATTTATTTCCACTTCTGTATGTGTGTGTGTGAGAGAGAGAGAGAGAGAGAGAAAAGTTTGGGAACCCCTGGCTTAGCAGGGCTTGGTTCCCTTTCCCTTCAATTTCACTCTTCCGAGCTCATGTGCTTTCTTGGTTTGCCCTTTCTCAATCTCCTCCAGATCCGCGGGATGGGAATGAATTCCCAGGAGCTGCTCAAGTTGGTTAAAAACTGCCCCAAAGGCGCCGAGACCCTGGTGACGCGCTGCCTGCACAGCCTGACGGATAAAGGTACCAGGAAGGCATTTCTGTTCAGCTCTTGGGAGGGGTATGTGTGTGTGTTGTGTGTCGGTCTTTGTCTTCTTCCTTGGCTTTCCTCCAGCAACTGCTGAGTCGGCCTCAGCTAAGGAAGGCGGGATACAAATTAAACTGATTGATTGATTGATTGAACTGCATCTGAATATCATCTTTAGCCTGACCCATAAGGCTGCGTTTCAGTGTTGGGTGGGATCAGAAGCAAAAGGTTGGGGCCTCAAATAGAATTATATTTCCATGTACTGCTCTTTATGGCAGTTGTAAGCCTTGAAAGAGACATTCTAACATTTTAGAATTGGGGGGCGGGGGGGGGGGAGGAGAGAAAAATTAGGAAACCATTGGATGATAACTGTCATGAGGTTGAGGTCATGGCCATCTGAAAGGGCTGGATTTGGCCCAGGGCTGAATTTTACAACCCCTGCTGCTGGGCAAAGCTACATTTACATGTCTTCTTTTGTGTCCCGATCAAACCCTGGACTGCCAAAATGAAGCCACTTTCTTGGCTTTGTCATTGGCCAAACTTAAATTCTCATCACTGCATGTCTCTGGAAGCAACCAGCAGTCCAGTAAATGAGCTGGATTCTGTATCTATCCTCATTCACACCTTGTGTTGTTGTCCGCCAGAAGCCCCCACTTGAGCCTGTTGGTCTTACATTTAGGGACTCCAACCCTCAGCCTATCCAGGGTCCTCCAAGTGACGTAGGGGAGGTTGAGATCCTCAGCCATCTCCTCCTTTAATGTAATTCCTTGTCCAGTGAGCTCCTTCCTCCGTCTTCTAATTTGGTTTTGCTCTTGAGTACCCTCAAGGATGGTTGTTCTTGCCTACATTTACTCTAGGAATAACATCTCGTTGGAGGCAGTCAAGGGTTGATGGCTGTGGATTTTGTACCACAGTCTAACATCTCTCTTTCTCTCTCCACAGTTCCTCCATCTCCAGAGCTGGTGAAGCGGGTTCGAGATCTGTACAACAAAAGACTTCCAGATGTCCGGTTCCTCATTCCTGTCCTCAATGGGTTAGAAAAGGTACTTTGAAAGGACCAGTCTGAGGCTGGTTTGCCATCCGTGATTTCTCCCACTATCAACGTGGCAGGCTGACACTTTGAGCCTTGAGTATTTTCAAGCTATGTTTCCAACAGAAGATTGTTTGGCATGGAGGGTCTGCCAGTGGCAACATGTCACATATCTTTACTAGGAGTGGAAATCTAGACAGGAATGGAAATCTAGTTTGAGGAGGTTATATGAAAAAGCCAACTCCTACATTTGAGATTGCTAAGAAAAGAACTGACAATAGAACTGGCAGTTTCGCAGTGCCAATTTATGATGTAGTCGAATAAGCGCCATATATAGTTCTGTTTGCAGTATCTCAGAGAAATTGTAGAGATGGAGCCACAACCACCCAAAACGAGTGATTGAAATGATCAAGGACTAAGGCAGCTTTCCCAAGAATAAAGGTTAACGGAGGTTGAGACTTCAAACCAAGGCTATGAGACCTGATGTAAATTGTAAATTGTGGGGAAAGTGGATAAGGAGGAATATAATATTGGAGCTGAATACTTTGCTCATAAGGCCTTAGACCAGTGATGGCCAACCTTGGCACTCCAGATGTCCTTGAGCTTCAATTTCCAGAAGCCCTGATCAGCAGGTCTGACGAGATGGGATTTTGGTAGTTGGGGTCCATGAACACTTGGAGGCCCAAGGTTGAGAAATCTGGTTTAACCCACTGCTACTTCAATACTAGTTTCTCTAAAAGTTTCTCAAATTCCAGGACACTAATGACACAAGAACTATGTCAAAGATCTATATCCGTGAGGGAAAACCTTGGCACTCCAGGTGTTTATGGACTTCACTTCCCAGAGGCCCAAGTCTTATGCGCAGTAAACCCATCTGTGTAGATTCACAGAGACTTGGCCTTCTAGGAATTGAAGCCCAAGAACACCTGGAGTGCCAAGGTTCACCATCACTACCTTGGACTTTATTCCCAACATGTGAACAGCAATGAGGCCAAGTTTTGCTTATATATTTTATTTAAGGGTTTATTTTAGGGACCTGTGACTTAGAGTTCAGTCCTCCTTCCTTCCAATAAACAGTGTTCTCCACCCCCCTGCATGCTTTTGTGTATCTGTCAGTCAGACTTGAGTGGGTGGTTGCAAAGGGTGTGACGGTGCGACGCAGCTGTCCTCAGCAGTGTGGAGCAAAGAGATGAGAATTTTTGCCATTCATTTTTAAAATATATACTGTGTTTATCTTTTTCTCTTCAGAAAGAACTAATCCAGGCCCTCCCGAAACTCATCAAGCTCAATCCCATAGTTGTGAAAGAGGTTTTTAATCGCCTTCTGGGAACACAACATGGTAAGAACCTGGCCTGCAAGCAGACCTTGAATTAACCACTTGAGCCATCACAGTCTCTGAATAATCATTAGACCTATTTTGAAAAAACAACTGAAGACATAAACCAAATAATGTTATTGTCCATTTTGGCTTAAGGCACTTTTAGATCTTAGAAAACATCCCTCCCTTTCTTCCAGGGGTTTCTAGTCCCAGGACCCCCTGTCTAGCTTGGCCAGAGGGCACGCTGGCTGTGGGATTATGGGAATTGCAGTGTCCAAAAAAAAATAAACTTTCCAGGCTCTGGACACTGGGGAGGGTGACACTGCGGTAAAAATGACATTCTCTTATTGTAATCACCACAGGGGAAGGTAATTCTCCTGTTTCGCCTTTGAATCCGGGGGAATTGTTGATTGCCCTCCATAACATCGATTCCACCAAGTGTGACATGAAATCCATCATCAAAGGTGAGGATGCTGTCTTTGCAATATATGTGTCTCCCCCCACGCCCCCGTTACTTGCATTTGCCTGTTCGCTCTTCACTCATTTTTTGATGTTTGCAAATGCAGATGAAGAGGGTTCCTGGAAACTTCATGAACAAACCTCTGAGGCATGGGTTGCACTCCATAAGGAAGGGTTGGGTACCTTTGTGGCATTGGCTCGCCACTCCTGTGACCTAAATGTTCCCTTACAACTCAGTGCTTCTGTAATCTCCTCTGTTTCTTTGCCCACAGCCACCAACCTGTGCTTTGCAGAGCGCAACGTGTACACCTCGGAAGTGCTGGCCGTGGTGATGCAGCAGCTGATGGAGCAGAGTCCCCTGCCCATGCTTCTCATGCGGACGGTGATCCAGTCGCTCACCATGTATCCACGGCTGGGTGGTTTTGTCATGAATATTCTCTCCCGCCTCATCTTGAAGCAGGTGAGAAGGGGGGCCTGGGAAGAGGCTTTGAGAAATCTACGCACACACACACCACACCGCATTCATAACACTCCTATCTTACATCAGGCAAAGCTAGGAGGGTCTTTACTCTTCTAGAAGAAGGGGCTGTAGCAGATCCACTCAGCAACATTGTCATCCCGTTGCTTGCTCTTGTTCACCCTGCAGAAGTGCAAAATCCTCAGAAGTTGCTCATCTGGCGAGATGTAGTGATAAATGCTAGCAAATGTTATTTTTCAGAAAATATTTTCAAAAGGACTACATTGGGATATATTAAAAATAACATTTTCTCGGTTTGTTTATTCTTTATGTTTCATCTTTAATTGTTATTGTTAAGATTTTTTTTAAAAAATGTGTTGTCAGCAGCCCAGAGGGAGAATATTCCAGATGGGTGGGATATAAATGCAAATAATATTAGTGGTTAAGATGCTGAGCTTGGAGACTGGAAGGTCGGGGTTCGATACCCGAGTGCTGCACGATGGATCTTGCAGACATGAAAGGAACTTCATTCTGGCGTCCCCTGAGCGGAGTTTATCCAGCAAAAATCCTTTCAAGCCCAGAGTAATTTCTGACACAAAATTTATTTATTATAACATAAAAATAAAATGAATGATATGCAAAACCAGAGATTGGCCATGTTCTGCTTACAAATGGAGAGGATGCTGAAATCAGATATTCCAGAATAGCATAATTTCTTTTAAAGCACATAGTTTAAGAACAAAGAAGTCTATAAGGGAGGCACAATGACACGTCAAGGGCAAACTAGATTTCCCATTTTGGATGACGCGCTTTTCGCCTCTAGAGTTGGGGAGTTTGAAGAGCACCGAGAAGATCCAGGAGAAGAATTGGCTACTTGTGTATTAAAGCAGGGGTCATCTTGGTGTGCCCTAATCCCACCTAGCCTGGCCATCTGAACTTTTCCCCAGGGTGCAAAATGCTAAGATGGTTTTAGGCGCTGGCTCAGCCTCTGAACACTCTGCTTCCTCCCCACAGGTGTGGAAATATCCCAAGGTCTGGGAGGGCTTCATCAAATGCTGCCAACGTACCAAGCCCCAGTCCTTTCAAGTCATCCTCCAACTGCCTCCCCAGCAACTCATTGCTGTCTTTGAGAAGTGCCCAGAGATGCGGGAACCTTTGCTGGCCCATGTCCGGTCCTTCACTGCACATCAGGTACTAGTAAATGCATAGAGCAGTGATAGTGAACCTTGGAACTCCAGGTGTTCTTGGGCTTCTATTCCCAGAAGCCCAAGTCTCTGTGAATTCACATGGATGAGTTTACTGTGGTATATACAGGTGGTATAGAAAAGATATCTAGTTGTGTTCCGTCTGCATGTACTGTCTCTTAGCGATGGGAAAGTGGGTGTTGGGTTTCATGGACCAAAGACAAGCTTCCATTGACTGCTGCCAGAATAAAGGAGCAGTAAATTCATTAAGGATGCTGAGCTTGGCAACCAGAAGGTCAGTAATTTGAGACCTGAACGCTGTGTGACAGAGTTAGCTCCCATCGTTCCGACCCAGCTCCTGCCAACCTAGCAGTTTGAAAGCAAGACATTGCAAGCAGATAGATAGGGACCGCTTTGGTAGGAAAAGTTCCATGCACTCCGGCATCTAGTCATGCCTGCCACATGGCAACGTTGATCATTGTTCTTTCTTTCGTGTCCCGATCAAACCCTGGGCTGCCAAAATGAAGCCACTTCCTTGGCTTTGGCCAAACTTAAGTCCTCATTGGTGTGTGTTTCTGGCAGTCAACCGCAGACCAGTATATGAGCTGAATTCTGTATCTCCACATTCACTAAGTGTGTTGTCCACCAGCAACCCCCACTTGAGCCTGTTGGTCTTGCATTGATGGCCTCTGACCCTCAGCCTATTCAAGGTCCTCCAAGTGACGTAGGGAAGGTTGAGATCCTCAGCCATCTCCTTCTTTCATGTTGTTCCTTGTCCAGTGAGCTCCTTCCTTCAGCTTCTGATTTGGTTCTGCTCTTGTACAGATTAGGTTGTTGCTAACTCACCTGTCTCTTCTCTTCCCCACCACCCCCAATTCTTTTTCTCACCCAGCAAGCCCATGTCCCCAATTCCACCATGGCCATCCTGGAAGCCACCTACAAGCAAGACCTCGAAGGGAAGGAGCTGCAGCCACTGGAAGAGACCAGGAGCTCCATTTCACCAAGGATCAAAGGCTTGAGGAGAGAGAGGGAGGTGAGTATACTAGCAGAGAAAGGTATTTGAGTGTGTCACAGATCACTATATGAAACCAAAGTGGGTTTTGTTGCAAGGTCAAACATGTGTAATGAGAATTTGTTTCTCTGGGTTCTTCGAAAGTGGAGGAGAAAGCACACGTAGAGATAGGTGGGCTATCCCCTTTTTGGAGGTCCTCAAGCATCCATTTGCTAAGGGGATGTGGTGGCTCAGTTGTTAAGAAGCTTGCCTTGTAAGCTGGAAGGCCAGCAAGTCAGCAGTTCAAGATCTGGGTACTGTATGATGGTTGCAGTGCCCGCCTCTGCCAACTTAGTAGATCGAAAGCAAGAAATTGCAAGTAGATAAATAGGGACCCCTTCGTTGGGAAGAGATCTCAGGGACATGAAAGGAGCCTCATTCAGGCGTCCCCTGAGCAAAGTTTCTCCAGCAAAAATCCTTTCAACCCAGAATAATTTCTGACACGAAATTATTATTATTATTATCCATCTACTGTTGGTGTGTCAACTTCTGACTTAAACAACAGGCTGGTCTTCACAGTCCTTTCCAAGATTCTGTTTCTTATAAGCCTCGCCTAGAGTTTGGCCAGGTTTATCCTGCTATGGTCATAGAGTACCCTACTTGCCAGTGACAACGCCAATCATCAGGCGGCGGTTAACTAACCTGACCACCCTGAGGACTAATGGCTTTGGGTGCCAAAGTTCTCAGGAAAGGGTGATGGTCCCCAAATGGATTAAATCCCACTTGAATCCATCTGGATGGAGGGCAGCAGCTTGATCCATCCTGGCATGGGGCTGGGGAGGACTTTGTGTGCCACAAGGGCTCAGGACCAAAAAGTGACTCACGGAACTGGATCCGTGGTACTGTGGGTCTCAAACTGTGATGCAGAAGACAGATAAAAGGCCACTGCATTATACAAGTGAAACTCGGAAAATTAGAATATCGTGCATATGTCTATTCATTTCACTTAAAAGGTGAAACAAATATATGAGATAGACTTACTACATGCAAAGCGAGATATGTCATGCCTTAATTCGTTATAATTGTGATGATCATGGCATACATGAGATTATGTGATGGTTATGGGGTACATGAAATTGGGGTTTTGGGATTTTCATAAACTGTAAGCCATAGGCATCAATATTATAACAAAGTAAGGCTTGAACTATCTGGCTTTGCATGTAATGAGTTTATCTCATATATTTGTTTCACCTGTTAAGTTGCATTACTGAACTGAATTTACATTTGCACGGTATTCTAATTTTCCGAGTTTCACCTGTATGGTTCCCAGGACAGTCTTCATGGCTGAGAGCCAATATTCAGAATTGAATATGTCACTTAAAGAATAAGAATAAGACTTACCCTAGATAACCCTTTTCCTTATGACTAACTGAAGGACTCTTCCCTGCCCCACACTTCTTGTTGTGCCCAAATTGGCAAATGATAGGAAATGCAATGCAACAGGATCTTGTTCCCCACTAATCTTTTGTTTTTAGTTGATAACTAGAGGAGTTTGGATTGCTTGGCTTTTTGTGGTGCTTTTTCATACTAAATATTTCTGGCATGAGACTAAACAGGGATTGGTTTTTTTATACTAGAAAGTAGAGGCCCGGCAGGATAGGTGGATCAGAAATGTGGGCACGGTTAGATGTGGATCCCCAAATTAGAAGATAAAGTTTGCCAAAACAAAGCCACTATTTTTGTTGAATTCATTCTGTAGTTCCTTTTGCCTGACCTAGTGTGAGAAAGATTAGTCGGCACTACAAGGTCGCCATTACCACGCCAAGTCCATTCTGGTTAAAAAATACAGTAGAACCCCATATAGTGATTTTAATCCGTTCCATGGAGCTGATCGCTATGCGGTTTTCGTCGTTGTACGATCTTCCCTATGGGAAAATCCGTACAACAATTTTCCCTATGGGAATATCCGTACAACGATGTTTGGTGCTAAGTGGTTTTTCCCATTGGAAAATCGTTGTATGGATTTTCCCATAGGGACGATCGCTATGCGGAACGGCTTTCCCCCCCCCCTCCAAGCCTCATCGCTATGCGATTTCATCGCTGTATGGGGTGATCGTCAGACAGGGTTCTACTGTACCACAATCTTTGATGAGGCTCTTTCTCTGTACCCATTATAATAGACTAATTTGTACTAATACCCAGAATTAGAAGAAACTTAGCAGAGAAGGATATTTTTTTTTTGGGGGGGGGGGGGGGGGCAGAGCCTGACAGAATTATTTTCCAATCACAGGAAGAGATGGAGCCGCAGCCTCTTCTACCACGAGTGTCCCAGGATATGATTGCTCTGCGCTTAGCACAGGAAAAAGCCCTCAAACGCCAGCTAGAAGAGGAACAGAAGCTGAAGCTTAAACAGCAGCAGCAGCCGCAGCAGCAGCAGCCACTGCCACCCATTCCACGTCCTGCAGTCCCGTCCACTCCACTTCCGGCCGAGGAATCGGTAGAGTTGCACGAGGAGGTGCCTGAGCCGGAGACACCCACTATCTTCATCAGCATGCAGGAGGAAGAGGAAAGCTTTGGCGGAGAAAGTTCCCTGCTCGATTCTGGTCTGGTAGGTCCCTGGTCTACTACAGTACAGTACAATTCCTGCCATCAGGGAGCTATTAGATCTCTTCCGGCCAACTACATAGGTTTTTAATCTCTTGTTTTAGATTTCTCTGCTTCGGACGATTGTAGACATTATGTATCTACTTAGATCGGATATGTTTTTAAATCAGGGGTCCCCAAACTTTTTGGCCCATGGGGTCGGTCACGTGGTTCAGGGGGGCGGTCACTTTGGACCGTGGGCCAGATCCGACACCTGATGCCAATTCATCCGGCCCCTTAAATTTATCCTGCCCACGAAGCCCTCATCACTCCCAGAAGTGGAAGTAAAACGCGCCCAGTAATACTACCTGCGGAAAGATCTTTGTATTGTTGTAGATCACAGGCTAAATATGAGTCAACAATATGATGTGGCTGCAGAAAAAGTCCATCACTGTTTTGGGCAGTATTAAAGTGTAGTCTCCAAAACTCATGAAGTTTCGGCATTTGTTAGATGACAGTGGTGGTGAGCGCTCCAACACTGGGAAGCATTCAAGAGAGAATTGGAAACCAACCATCTCTCAGATCTGCTTGGATTCAGAGTTGTGCATTGAGTATAGACACGATGGCTAAAAAGGCACCTTACAACTCAATGCTTCTATAAAAGCCAGATTAACTGCAAAGAGAGGCTTTAAGCCAGTTTCTCTACATTTTAAACACTGCACATCAACGATTTTGTTACTGGGGAAAAACACATGTGATTTACATGATATCGGGTGTGCTGATTCCAAATCTGAACTCAGAATTTGCCTATCACGAACAGATCTTAAGTTATAGGTATGCTATAGCTGTTCACATGGTCGGTAATTGGGTAATGTATTTTTACATGGGAACATTGTAACAGTTGCAGCTACCACTATGCCAGCTGTCATCTCAGCTGAATCATGTCCCCTGGTGGCATGCATGTTCCAGTATCTGGCCATGTCTGGGCAAGTCGGTGAGCTGACATCAGAAATGGGTATATAAGGCGAGATGGACCATGGGCTTGTCTCTAGTGTGAAACCATCTGATTGGATAGTACAGCTAGGCCATAGTGAGTCTGTTTTGAGCTAAAGATGAGTAGGACTAAGCACAGCTGTGTTAATAAACCAGACAATTTTTTGCTACATTTGTGGCAAATATACCCCGTGTGATCAATGCAAGAACCTAACCAAGAGGGTGAGATTTGCTAACTTAAGATCCTGATGTCCTAGGCAGAATCGGACTTCAGATTTGGATTCAGCGCACTTGACTTAGCACAGGACACATGGATTAGACCAAGTAGCAGACAATATTTTTATTTTTGGTGATGCAGTGAAACTAACCACTTAGATTCCAGCAATGTTTTGGGACTCTGTGTGCTGATAATTGTCCTCCTTTTCATCATGTGCAGGACGTGCCAAGCAAGGAAGCAGGAGCAGCCAGCAGCAGCTCGGATGAAAGCGTATCAAGCAAACCCCCCATTGCTGACCAGTCGCCTCCAACACCAGAGGAGCCTAAAAAGGAAAGCCAGGAAACTGATGCCGATTCACCTCAGCCAGAAGAAGAAGAACCAAAACCCAGCACAGGGGAGGTGGAAGAGGAAGAGGAAAAAATGGAGAGCTGATGATTGAGAAGAACAGAGAAATGAGAGGAAAAAATACACAAGGGGAAATAGAGACGTTGGGCAATGGGCGAGTCAGGTTGAGCCAACTGGGGAAACGGCCAGAAAAGAGGAATTGCAACAATTTAGGTTTTCAAATAATAATAAAAATAATTCAGTGATTTTGCTTGTCTTGTGTACAAAAGAAGGCTTGTCTTGGCGAAGGGGGGAAGCCGTGTCTCATAAGAGAGAGGTGGAAATGAGGGCAAAACATCCAAAGCGGATGTACGCAGCATGGATGGTTGAATTTCCTGTTTATAATTCTTCAGGTGCCATATCTGTTCCAACTATAGTTGTCATCATGGCGATAGTCTTCCTCTTCTTAACTCCTCGGAACAGTTCTTCTGCGCTCCTTCCACACCATTCTCTCAGGTTCTTTAGCCGTGAAGCCCGTCTACGTCCAGGGCCTCTTTCTTCCCAAAGATCTTTCCTTGTAGAGCAACTTGGGAGTATTCTATACTTTGTTTTTCTTTGTGATATGGCCAAGGTATTGGAGCTTTCTCTGCTTAACGGTCTTAAATAGCTAGTGTTCTTTATCCATCTGGCACATGTCGACAATGAGACACAGGGTCGACCCATGATATCCTTAGCCGTCGGTAGAGCCACATTTCAAAAGCATCCGTTGTCTTTTCAGATGCTTTATTTTAAATAAATAATTGTTATTCAGTTGAGTTGAGTTTTTGTGTCGGAGGTTACTCTGGGTTGATAGGATTTTTGCAAGGGATGCTCCCTTCATGTCCCCTAATGTGCAGTTCTTGGGGAATCGAACCCTGTCCTTTCGGTCTCCAAGCACAGAGTTTTTAGAGCCTTAAGAGTTTTAGGGGTTAAATGTGTATATGTGGGGTGGGAGTATGTTGATAATTTTGTATAGTTGCATTTTGTTTAGGTTTTGTTAGGTTGATAAGTGTTTATTTCCCCCCAATCTCATTCTGTGCAGGACAATGACAATAAAGATTTATCTATCTATTTGAACCACTGGGGAGATGCATAATTATTATTTCAATACCACACCCACCTGGGATAGTTTCCCCTCTGGGCATGGTACAAACCATTAATGAATTACAAATAACATAATGCTGCCCAGAGGAGGAACTATCCCAGATGGGTGGTATTAAAATGTAAATAAATACATATACAGGGACTTGGTAGTGGTGGTGGTCTCCCTAAATGGCTTAAATCAGGAGTTCTCAACCTCTTTAAGCCGGGGGTCGGGTCACGCTCCCTCAGACAGCTTTGGAGGCCAGACGGCCATTTTGCCCTTCTTACACCACATGGCAGGTACTGCAGTGGCTCAAGTGGCTAAGACGCTGACTGGGAAGCGGAAGGTCAGCAGTTCGATTCCCAAGTACTGCAGGACGGAAGTGAGCTCCCGTCTTCGTCCCAGCTCCTGCCAACCTAGCAGTTCGAAAGCAGGAAATTGCAAGTAGATAAATAGGGACCACTTGGGTGGGAAGGTAACAGCGTTCTGTGCGCTCCGGTGTCTAGTCATGCCTGCCACATGACCACGGAAACGTCTGCAGAAGCAGACAGCGCTGGCTCTTTGGCTTAGAAACAGAGATGAGCACTGCACCCTAGAGTCGGATACGACTGGCTCTCGAGCAAAGGAAACCTTTACACCACATGGCACTTACTGGTGTGATGGAGGCGGTAGTGGGGGGCACATGAAATGGTGCTGTGGGCCCCCCCAAAATTTTTACTACCGATACTGTGGGTGTGATATGGTGGGCGTGGCCAGGGGAAAAGCCCTGAATTGCACTCAAATTAGGACTACTTTACTTCAAAACTTGGGTGGAATTTCTGCTACCGGTTCTGGCGAACCTGGTGATGCCCACCACGGTGTGGGCCGCATCCGGCCCGCGAGCCACAGGTCGAGAATCCCTGGCTTAAATGCCCCCACTCCGCCCTTGAGCGGGCTTTCCTGGAGGGGGTAGTAGTAGGTGGGGGAGCCACAAGCTCCCTCCAAGACGTTGCTAAGGCTCCCTCCTCCTCCTCCCTGCGTTGCTAAGGGCCTCTCTCCGTCGCTAGGGAGGGCCTGGCTTCTTCCCTTTCAGTTGCCAAGGCTCCACCTCCCCGCTTCCGGGGTCGCGAGCTAGGGGTCGCCACCTCCGGTCGGATTCCGGAACAGGAAGTGGCGGCGGGCCCAGCAGCCGGAGGCGGTGGGTGGCGGGCGGGCGGGCGGCGGCGGCGGCCCGGGCCCCGGCCCGGCGGGGGAAGATGGCGGCGGCCTTGGCTCCACCACCGGCCCCGGAAGGAGGAGGAGGAGGAGGAGGCCTGTCCCCGCCTCAGCAGCAGCAGCAGCAGCCGCCGCTTCACGACATCAAGAGCCAGTTCCGGACCCGCGAGGGGGCCTACCGGCTGCTGGGGGGGCCCGAGCCTCGCGCCCGGCCGGCCTCAGGCGGCCTCATTTCTGCCGCCGCCGCCGCCGCCGCCGCCTCTTCGGCCGGCTTGGCTTCCTCCACGGGCAGCGCCGGGCCCCCGCCTTCATCGTCTTCTTCCGCCGCCCCGGGGCCGCCGCCGCCGCCGCCCGCGCCTTCGCTGCCCCCGGTGCGCCTCTCGCTGGTGCGGCTGAGCGCGGCCTTGACGGGAGGAGGAGGGGGCGACGCCGGCAACAGCAGCGGGGAGGGCGGCGACCCGGGCTCGCTGGCCGCCGAACGGAGCCGCGTCTGCTTCAACCTGGGCCGGGAGCTTTACTTCTACTCGGGCGCCGGGGGAGCGCCCGGGCGGGGACGGAGGGTGAGGAGGATGGATGGAGGAAGAAGGCGGGGGGGGGGTGAGGGGGGGCGTCGGGGGCACGGGGCTATGATGAAAGGGTTGGGGGACACACAGGAGGTCGGGGGCCCCGGAGGATAGAGGGGTCCATAGGGAGGGACACGAAAGAACCAGCAGCAGCCAGGCCTGTGGTGGCCAACCTTGGCACTCCAGCTGTTCTTGGACTTCAATTCCCAGAAGCCCAAGTCCCTGTGGATCCACACCAATGGGGTTACTGCGCATTGTACATGCAGTAAACCCATTCGTGCGGATGCACAGGGACTTGGGCTTCTGGGAATTGAAGTCCAAGAACAGCTGGGAGTGCCAAGGTTCGCCGCCACTGAAGGAACCACTCTCTGAGCGGTTCGCAAAGAAATTAGCATTTTGTCCTCATTAAACCTGCTGGGGATTCATTTGACTGGTCATTTGAAGTCGGACGCTGACTGGGAGGCGGAAGTCAGCAGTTCGATTTCCGGGTACTGCAGGACAGAATGAGCTCCCGTCTCTTCGGGCTCCTGCCAACCTAGCAGTTCGAAAAGCAAGACATTGCAAATAGATAAATAAGGACCGCTTCGGTGGGGAAGGTAAACAGCGTTCTGTGCACTCCGGTGTCTAGTCATGCCTGCCACGTGACCACGGAAACATCTGCAGAAGCAGACAGCGCTGGCTCTTTGGCTTTGAAACAGATGAGCACTGAACCCTAGAGTCGGATACGACTGGCTTTCGAGCAAGAGAGACCTTTACTGAGCTTGCTTTCCAAATGAAAAAATAAAAATACAAAGACCCTATAAGAAATAAAGTGGGTAAATAGGGACCACTTTGGTGGGGAAAAGATCTTGGGGACATGAAAGGAGCCTCATTCGGACGTTCCCTGAGCGGAGTTTCTCCAGCAAAAATCCTTTCAACCCAGAATAATTTCTGACACATATCATTATTATTATCATTAACCTACTGGGGATTAATTTGAAGTCAGACACTGACTGGGAGGCAGAAGGTCAGCAGTTCGATTCCCGGGTGCTGCATGACGGAATGAGCGCCCGTTGTCTGTATTCTAAATGTTTGCTGGTCTCATATTTTTATTTTTATTTTTGCTGAATTTCCAGTCTATCGACCTGAAGAAACCCATTGACAAGCGGATCTATAAGGGGACGCAGCCCACCTGCCATGACTTTAACCAGTTCTCTGCTTCTTTGGAAACTATCTCTCTGCTGGTCGGCTTCTCCGCAGGGCAGGTGCAGTGCTTGGATCTCATAAAGAAAGATACCAGCAAACTCTTCAATGAGGAGGTGAGTTGGAAAAGTGTTTTGGGGAAAGAAGCTTTTGGGAGTCACGGGAGAGCAACTGAATTTCTTCTCCAAGATCAGTTGGTTTTCTTTTCCTGCTATACGTAAAGGTCACCTTTGCATGAAAGCCAGTTGTATCAAACTCTAGAGTTCAGTGCTCAGCTCTGTTTATAGCCCAAGACCCAACACGGTCTGCGTCTGCAGACGTTTCCATGGACATGTGGCAGGCATGCCTCTACACTGTTTACCTTCCCACCGAAGCAGTGCCTATTTATCTACTGGCAATTTCTTGCTTTCGAACTGCTAGTTTGGCAGGAGCTGGGATAGAGATGGGCACTCACTCCGTCATTCACTACTCGGGAATTGAACTCTCCAACCTAGTCGTCTTAACCACTTGAGCCACTGGAATTCCCTCTTTCTGCTATACCATTCTCTTAATCTGCAGTTATTGTTTATAATTTGGGTGGTAAGTGGAAGTACTGTAGTTGATTTAATCAGTAGATGAGCTGCGGTTTTTAACGTGGCAGTTTAAAAATCCTACTGTGTAGTTACTTAAGGAATTAGTTAGAAGATTGAGTAAAGGAAAAATAACCTAGCAATTCCTATCCATAGAAGCTTTCGTGTTTTGGGGCCAGGTGTGTGCGTACATCTATGTAAGGACCTTTGATAGCCATGCCAGGATGAAGATTTAATTTTGGCCAATGACAAAGCCAAGAAAGTGGCTTCATTTTGGCAGTCCGAAGTTTTATCTGGACATGGAAGAAGAAAAAAAAGCCATGCCCTGGGCCCGTGGTGGTGAACCTTGGCAACATGGCTTTTGCAAGGGCAAATCATGCCTCACTAATCTGTTGGAATTTTTTGAGAGTGTCAACAAGCATGTGGATAAGGGGGATCCAGTTGACATTGTTTATCTGGACTTTCAGAAGGCTTTTGACAAGGTCCCACACCAAAGGCTCTTGAATAAACTTACCAGTCATGGAATAAAGGGACAGGTCTTGTCCTGGATCAGCAACTGGCTAAGGGACAGGAAACAGAGGGTAGCACTAAATGGACACTTCTCCAAGTGGAGGGAAGTAAAGAGTGGGGTCCCCCAAGGTTCAGTACTGGGACCCCTGCTTTTCAACCTCTTCATAAATGATCTAGAGGTAGGAGTAAAAAGCAAGGTAGCCAAATTTGCTAATGACACTAAATTATACAGGGTAGTGAAAACTGTGAGAGATTGTGAGGAGCTCCAGAGGGATCTCTCGACACTGGGGGAGTGGGCAAAACAGTGGCAAATGAGCTTCAACACTAGTAAGTGCAGAGTGATGCATGTTGGGGCAAAGAACCCCAATTACATTTATAAACTGATGGGGTCTGAACTCTCTGCGACAAACCAGGAAAGGGACCTTGGTGTCCTGGTGGACAACTCAATGAAGGTGTCAACCCAGTGTGCCTCAGCAGTGAAAAAAGCAAACTCAATGCTAGGGATCATTAGGAAGGGTATAGAAAATAAGTCAGCAAGTGTCATTTTGCCTCTTTATAAATCTATGGTGAGGCACCATCTGGAATATTGTGTACAGTTCTGGTCGCCATACCTCCAGAAGGATATTATGGAGCTGGAAAAAGTGCAGAGGAGGGCAACCAGAATGATTAGGGGACTGGAACACCTTCCTTACCATCTGAGGCTGCAACGGTTGGGCCTCTTCACTCTTGAACGACGACGTCTAAGAGGTGACCTGATTGAAGTTTATAAAATCATGCACGGTGTGGACAAAGTAGATAAGGAAAAACTGTTTTCCCTATCGCATAACACTAGAACTAGGGGACACTCCATGAAACTTTTGGGTACTAGTTCTCAAACAAATAAGAGAAAGTACTTTTTCACCCAGAGGATTATTGGTCTATGGAACTCCCTGCCAGAAGAAGTGGTGACAGCTGTCAGTCTTGACAGCTTTAAGAAAGGATTAGACAAGTTCATGGAGGACAAGGGTATCAATGGCTATAATTATAATGGATACCTAAGGACAACCTCCAGGTTGGAGAGATAGGCAGGATATCTCTCAATATCATTTCCAGGGAATCCTAAGCAGGCATCTGCTTGGGAATACCCTGAAGGAAATGGTGAGCCACTGTGTGAGACAGAATGCTGGACTGGATGGGCTGTGGCCTGTTCCAGCAAGGCTGTTCTTATGTTCTTATGTTCCAGCTGTTCTTGGACTTCAGTTCCCATTTGTGTGGGTTCACAGAGACTTGGGCTTCTGGGAATTGAAGTCCAAGAACACCTAGAGTGCCAAGGTTGGCCATCACTGCCCTGGTTCCTCCTCATGTTCCCTCTTTTCCTTCCCTTCCACCCTGCAGAGGCTGATCGACAAGACCAAGGTCACCTTTGTGAAGTGGATCCCTGAGACAGAAAGTCTTTTCCTGGCCTCCCATGCCAGCGGCCATTTGTACCTGTACAACGTGGAGCACCCTTGCGGCTCAGCCTCGCCCCAGTACACTCTCCTTAAGCAGGGCGAGGGCTTCACCGTCTATGCCTGCAAGAGCAAGACGGCCCGCAACCCGTTGCTGAAGTGGGCGGTGGGCGAAGGGGCGCTGAATGAGTTTGCCTTCTCCCCCGACGGCCGGTACCTGGCCTGCGTCAGTCAGGACGGTTGCTTGCGTGTCTTCCACTTTGACTCCATGCTCTTGCAGGGCATGATGAAGAGCTATTTCGGGGGCCTGTTGTGCGTCTGCTGGAGCCCTGATGGGCGTTATATCGTGACAGGCGGGGAGGACGACCTGGTGACCGTTTGGTCCTTCGCCGAGGGACGGGTCATTGCTAGGGGCCATGGCCACAAGTCCTGGGTGAACGCCGTGGCTTTTGACCCGTTCACCACCAGCACGGGGGAGGACGAGAGCGGGGAGTTCAGCGGGAGCGACGACGAGGTCCAAGAGCCCACCCATTTTGGCCGGGTGCGGACCAGCAGCACCTTGTCCCACCTGTCGAAGCACAGCACCAAAAGCACCCCTTCTGTGACCTACCGCTTCGGCTCAGCTGGACAGGACACCCAGTTCTGCCTTTGGGACCTGACGGAGGACGTCCTCTACCCACACCACCCGCTCTCCCGGGCCCGAACGCTCACCAACACCTTCGGCGCCGGCGTCCCCCCCTCCGGGAGCGGTGGGAGCAACCTGGCTGCCGAATCGGGCGGAGGGGCCTTGCCCCGCTCCCTCTCCCGCTCCAACAGCCTGCCTCACCCAGCCGTCACCGGTGCAGCCAAGAGCCACGTGGCCGATGGGGTGGTGCCCTTCAGCATCGGCAAGTTCGCCACCCTCACCCTGCAGGAGCGGAAGGACAAGAATGCCGAGAAAGAGCACAAGCGCTACCACAGCCTGGGGAACATCAGCAAGAGCAACGACAAGCTCAACCTGGTGCCCAAGAGCAAGCTGGACACGGCCAAGGTCTTGGGCACCGCCCTGTGCCCCCGCATCAACGAAGTGCCCCTCCTGGAGCCTCTCGTCTGCAAGAAGATCGCTCACGAGAGGCTGACGGTGCTGCTCTTCCTGGAGGACTGTATCATTACTGCGTGCCAGGAGGGCCTCATCTGTACCTGGGCCAGGCCGGGCAAGGCGGTAAGTAACCCGCTGGCATTCAGATGAGAGGCGGAGCCCCAGGAGCAGCGCCGCTCTCTTTATGCAGCAAAGGTTCCTAAGCGTCTCCTGATGGAGCTGAGACAACCAAGGCTGGAACCTGTGGAAGCTGCCAGCAGCCAGCATAGATAGTGTTAGATCTAGACCAGTGATGGCGAACCTTGGCACTCCAGGTGTTCTGGGACTCCAGTTCCCAGAAGCCCAAGTCCCTGTGAATCCACATGAATGGGTTTACTGCTTGTGTTCTTGGACTCCAATTCCCAGAAACCCAAGTCTCTGTGAATCCACATGCAGTAAACCCATTTACGTGGATTTACAGAGACTTTGGCTTCTGGGAATTGGAGTCCAAGAACAGCTTGAGTGCCAAGGTTCTAGTGCATTATACTCCATGCTTTTATTTCTCTGGTTGGGAAAAACCCAACATTAGAGGCAACGTCTGTGGTCTTCATCGTGTCCGCCTCGTTCTCTACAGCTTTCGTCCTGGGAACAGATCCTGGCAGAGATATCCAGGCTTAGCACTGTTTTTCTGCCAGGCTGGGAGAACATAAAGGCCAGTTCAGACAATCAGTAGAATTTACTAGTCGGAGCCAATCCTGAACTGTTGGGGACACTTTCTTCTGTTGCCACCCTCCCTGCATTTAGAAATCTAGCAGGCCCTGGAGAAAAGAGTCCAGGGATCAAAGTTAGTCTTGTTAGAAAAGACCCACTGAAGTCAGTTGATTTATCACGGCCATAACTCTTGAGTCTAGTGGATTTCTTCCTAGCTAAGTTCAGATCCCGGGGACTGCGGTGGTTAAGATGCTGAACTTGGTGGCTGGAAGGTTGGCAGGTCAGCAGTTCGAGACCTGAGTGCCGCATGATGGAATGAGCTTGTGTCTCTGTCCCAGCTCCTGCCAAGCTAGTAGTGGGAAAGCAAAGCATTGCAAGTAGATAAATAGGTACCACTTCAGTGGTAGAGGTTGCAGCGTTTCGCGCACTGTGGTATCTAGTCATGCCTAGAGATGTGAAGGTCCGGAAAAATTCTGGAAAAAACAGGTTTTTTTCCCTTTGTTCTTTTCTGAAGCCTTTTGTTTTTCCCCAAAAAATTGGGAAAAAAATATTATGAATAAAATATTTTAAGCTAAGGCCGGGTTCAAATATTTTATAAATCATTTCTAAAAAAAATATGTATGGTATCAGATTATTTTCAATTTTTCCGAAAATTTCCGTTTCCTCCCCAGAAAAAAAGGTTTTTTTTTTCCGAGATTCAAAAATTCCAGAAATTTTACATCTCTAGTCATGCCTGCCGTATGTCCACGGAAACGTCTGCAAATGCAGACAGCACTGGCTCTTTGGCTATAAACAGATGAGCACTGGGCCCTAGAGTAGGATACGACTGTCTTTTGAGTCAAGTCCAAATCCCATGCTGCCATGCTACTTTTTCTAATGCGCCTGGAGTTTCCTGTGTCCTTCAACACCTGGAGGCCTTTTACATCTCGAGCCTCAACCTTCTGCGCTTAACTTTTCCCCTGCCTTGTCTCTTTTCAGACCCTGAACTCCCAGAATGGTGGTTCGCCAAGCGGCACAGTCGTATAACCTCTCAGCTGGCCAGTTTCTCGCACCGCCGACACCCTCTGGCCAAGATGGCGAAAGCTCTCAGACGCCGTCGATATCTTCTGTGTGTACAGGTTGCTCCCTCCCTCCCTCGTCTGTATGCAAAGACAGAGACACTAATGGAGTTAATTAATATATGGAGACCTATGTAGCACAGGACCCTTTGCACTTCTCAGCTATTTAAAAGTATTAATTAATGGACCTTAAAGGTTTGCAGGTCACGTGTTTCCGGACCACCGTTTCCAGAATCCTCCAGGCAGCACCAAGGCTGGGGGCGATGCGGCCCAGAAACACCGATTTGCACACTTTTAAACCGTATTTAAAGCTAAAAAGTTTAGCACAGGCTGCTGGAGGGGCAGATTTTGCACAAGGCTGAACTAAGATGCCCCCCCCTCTTTCCCTAACACCCCCCCCCTCCCAAACAGATTTTGAACTACCTTTCCCCTGCACTGCCGTGAGCTTGACCACTTCTGGTTTTTCATCTGCCCCCAAACAGTTTTCCGAGAAGAAAGCAGAAGAGGTCTCTCTTGCATGGAGGAAATGTCCAATCTCCACTCTGATCTCGTAAAGGAATTACTGCTTATTCCCCCGGCCCCTTTAAAAAGAAAAATAACAATTTGAATTTTCATTTTTTGGTGTGTTTTGCACAATACCCACCGTTCTTCTGCAAACTAGGAAACCGTGGCAGGGCTGTCCTGCAGAAGACCTCTTCAGTCATTATGAACGGACCCACCTCCAACATGTCACCCTCCAGGTGTGGCCAATGACGATTCCCCAGAGACAAATTACTCAACATTCAGGTTCCAGCGAGATACTGCCGACGAGTACCTGCTACCCACTTTATCAATATCATGTCTCAGTGTGCGGTCTGCAGTGCTGTCCGTCTGCTCCGTTTTGTCTCCCATCCTCATCAAAAACTTCTGGAACCATCGCTGTGATTTTTCTCCCAAGATCTGTTCTTCGAACCGGTCCTTAGCCTTGAGTTCAGTCGGCTAGCAACTGTTTCTTCGTTTTATCCTCCCTCCCTCCTGGTCCAAATCAACCTGCCGCCTTTTGAACGTCTGCCTCTGATCGGATCTCCTTGCTGTGGGCCATCTTCTCTCAGTTTCCCTCGTTGCATCATGCTCTTCTACTCACGGATGCTCTCTGTCGATTCACAGATATGTGTTTTCACCTGCCTGCCTGACCACGTTCACAGTCAGTCAGCTAGTGACAAGCTGAAAACGCTGGATGAAAACTGCCTGCAGATGTTTGCTGCTTCATTGGCTTGGAAAGCAAGATTTCTAACCCTCGATTGTGGTCTTGCCAGATACATCGACGGCAAGGACTGCTGGCCTCTTACACGCTTACACCAGGGACAAAAGTTAATCAGATGCTTGCAGAAGATGTTCCTCAAAGGAAATCAGGTAGTGGTTGAACGCCAGAGAGAAAATCCCCCAACACCACCCGGCCCTGCAGACCTCGGTTTTTCCTAACAAGGAGGCCCTTCAAATGCATTGAGCTGCGAGTTCTCGTCCTTTCAGTCTGTGTAGGATGTGACTGGGGATCATGGGAGTTGTAAGCCAGGGCATCTGTTGAATCCCAGTTAAGGAAATTTGAGCAAAAAGGCTGCTTAGGATTATTAGGTTGGAGTGCTTTTCCTTTCAGAGATATTATTCTTCCATGTCTAGGCCAGACGTGAAACTGTCAAAACGAAGGCACCCTTTGGTGAGTTCATCCTGCAGTTCCTTTCGCCTGACCTGGTGTGAGAAAGATTGGCCAGCAATACGAGGTTGCCGTTACCAGGGTACGCCTGACGGCGGTTCAAGAATACCACAGTCTCCGAGGAGGCTCTTTCTGTGCATATTGCCTGATCAGTGCTTTGAGGAATTGACTTAGGCTTCTGGGGACAGAAGTCCAAGAACCAAAGTTTGGGAAACAGTACGCGCAGTAAACCCATTTGTGCGGATTCACAGAAGTGTTTCCCAACCTTTGGTTCTTGGACTTCAATTCGCAGAAGCTCAAGTCAGCACACTGGCTGATCCGTGCTTTGGGGAATTGACTTAGGCTTCTGAGGACTGAAATCCAAGAACCAAAGTTTGGGGGACACACGGCTCTAGATCCGTGATGGCGAACCTTGGCACGCCAGCTGTCCTTGGACTTCAATTCCCAAAAGTCCCATCAGCACTCCTGCTGATCGGGGCTCCTGGGAATTGAAGTCCAAGAACAGCTGGCGTGCCAAGGTTCGCCACCACTGCATCTAGATCTTCTCCCTTTCGCTCAGCCTTGGTTGGGTTTTTGATAGGTGGTGGCTGCAGGGAACATTGGGTGAACAGGCAGGATGAGAGGTCACATGCTTTTGTCTACTTTGAACATGAGGCATGAGGCGGTGTGTCTGTCCCCAGCCCCCCCAAGGTGGCTGGCTGAAAGATACCCCCCTCCCCTCCTGCCTCCCCTTGGATCTTTACAGGCTGCTGGTGTTCTTGTGATAGTTCTGTGGTCGCACTCTGCCTATGCTCAGAAAACCCATCCTCCTTGGGTCAGAGCTGCTCGCTATGGCGAGACGAAGCCCTGCCTCCTTCGAGAAACTCGTCCGGACTCAAGCTGAACTTCCACCCTACTTTTTAGAAATCACCCACCCATGAAAAAGACTCTGAAACCAGCCGGGCAAAGGGCTGCCTCCTCTTCCTCCTCCTCCTCTTCCACCCCAGGGCAGGTGAAAAATCTCTTGCCAGTGAAGACCCGACCACATTGGGACCAGTTCCCTTCTCTTCCCCCACCAGGAAGAAAAAGCCATACGGGGCTCAGAACTAACCAACCATCTGCTTCGCCCCAGCCTGGCGAGGACCACCGGGCCGGAGCAGAGAAGGAACGAGGGGTAGGTGGGTGCGGGGCGGGGCGGCACGCTACTTCGGCTTTTTGGCACTCAAGGACCTCAGAGGACAAGTGTTCATTTTGCTCTTTGCATTCCCCCTTCCTGCTGCCTACGGTTGCATGCCATCCTCCACACCCACTCCACCGTCTTTGCCTGCCAGCTGGTGTCTGGCAGCCTAACTCCCCAATCCTAGACATGCCCTACCCCAATCCCCAAGAAAAACCATGTCCCGATTCTGCCGACATTCCCCCTCCCTCCTGTGCCTTTGTCACTTTACTACAGGGGTGCCCAAACTACATCCCGGGGGCTGGATCCGGCCCCCGGGCCATAGTGACCAGCCCCCCTGAACCACGTGACCGGCCCACGGCCCAAAAAAAGTTTGGGCACCCCTGCTTTACTACCTGTTCTAAACATTCGTTACTGTTGTGTCTGAAGTGGGGTGGGGTGGGAAGTGTTTAAATTATAAAACCATGAACTCCTATTTATACTAAAAGAGACTTGTTTTCACACCGCGTCTCCTGGTCAATGTGGATTTGTGGGCTGGGCTGTTGAATAGCCGGAACGTGTGGCGCCAAAAAGAAACTCGTAACCCAGGTGCCGTGGAGGGAGATCGTTTAGCGGGGTGGGTGAGGCATGGCTAGACACCCGAGTGCCGAAGCAGTGTCTGTTTATCTACTTGCAAATTCTTGCTTTCGAATTGCTAGGCTGGCAGGAGCTGGGGCAGCGGACGGGAGCACGCTGCGTTGCGCAGGACTTGGGTCTCAAACTGCTGACCTTCCAGTTGTCAAGTTCGGCCTCTTAACCACTAAGCCACTGCAATTCCTGCCTTCTTGAGAGCCGCGCATGATTTTCGTGCTTTTCTTCCAGAGAGCAGCCCAAACAAGGGATCGGGAGTATCTCCCCTTTATTCGTCTCTAAAAGAGGAAGCCTTCTTAACTCAACATGGTCACAAATGTACATAAATGTTCTCATGCGTCTCCAACCCAATGTACTATACAATACCCAAGGGGGGGACGCAAGAGAGGAATAATAAATATCTGGACTTGGGTGGGGTTAGAGCCGCGATGGCGAACCCTTGGCACTCCAGCTGTTCTTGGACTTCCGTTCCCAGAAGCCCAAGTCCCTGTGAATCTACACGAATGGGTTCACCGCGCATACGTGTGAATTCACAAGAGACTTGGGCTCCTGGGATTATAAATCCAAGATCGCATGGCGTGCCAGTAAACCCATTTGTGTAAAGGTCTTCCTTGCTTGAAAGCCATTCCTATCTGTGGCTGGGATTTGGTGCTCATGTCCATTTACGCCCAAAGAGCTAGCGTGTATTTGGCAGCAGGACTAGACGTTGGGAGCGCATGGAACACTGCTACCTTTCCCACCGAAGCGGTACCTATTTATCTACTTGCAGTTTCATGCTTTCGAACTGCTAGGTTGGCAGGAGCTGTCACCCACAGTGAACCCATCCGTGTGGATTCACAGGGACTTGGGCTTCTGGGAACTGAAAGTTGACAAACAGCTGGAGTGCCAAGGTTCACCATCACAGATCTAGAGCAAAGGGTGCCCCTCTTGCTTGGGTGGGAAAGAGGCAAGGAAGGAGGAAGGGTTGCCACTAAACAACACAACAAATAAATTATTGAGACTCTTGGGTGTGTCAAGGTGTCATGCGGGAAAGGGCGGGTACCGCCACCATGTGTCCGGAGTGTAGGAGAAATGCAGGTATGGGTCACTGTGGGGGGCCAGGCGTTGCGGCCTAGATTGACCCCCATGGTGCCCCTTGGAGCTTGCCGGGCCTAGAGCTTTTTAACCTTATCCAAGGTCACACCTGGGCTTGGCAGCGGAAGCAAGGTGGCTTTTCCTCTCGCAGAGGTGCTTCCTACCAAATCGTGTGACTCGGAGGCATCGGTCGAAGCTTAAGCCCAGCCATGTGTCCCCCGGATGCTTCAGAAGCCAAGTCGCCATGTCGGGAATTCCCCCGTGCGCCTGTCATCAGCATCCCTTGGGAATCCCAGGATCCCTATTACATTGGCAGTTCGTCCTCTTCGGCATCCTTTAGGGCACCCAACTAGAAACCATGGGATAGTCCACCTTGCTGGCTTGCGCAGAGGTCAGGGGTGTCGTCTCCGTGCGCTGGCGGCAGGGGAAAACCTGTCCTCCCAACGAAATGAGTCCTAAGGAAACTTCTTGCCATGGAGCAGTGGCTTTGCCACGGAAGGCCCCCTCTTTGAAAGCTGCGTGCATAAGGGGGCTGAGAACAGAAACGCAGCATAACGGAATTGGAAAATAGGGTATGCGCGCGCGCGTGTGTGTGTGAGGCTATTGAGTCCAAACCGCCCCGTCGCCGCCCCTACTCATTGCAGGAATCAAAAACAGATCTGACAGGGTGGTCCAATTCTCTCTCGAATGCCTCCAATGTTGGAGCGCGCACCGCTTCTAGAGGCCATGGGTCCCATTGTCATGCTGCTCTAACAGTTAAGGAGTTTCTCCTGATATTCAGCCTATATTCACCCTCTGGGTGGACGCGGGTCGAGTTTTCTTTCCAGGTGATGTGGGGGAGGGTTTACAGGCACCTGAGAGAGGTGGGATTTAAGTTAAAACACCGAAAGCGCAAAGATGCGCAAGAAGAGACCTTGGGCCGAGCTCACAAGGGAAACCAGGTGGGGTAGGGGAGTTACAGAGAGTTCTGAGTTGCTTCTCAGTTTTCTTGCCGGCACATTTCTCCTAGAAAAGTCCTTTTCTCATGCCCAGGAATGGCAAGTCGAAGCCCCGTGAGCCGTGGCTGGGTAAGGAGCCGGAGCGGGCTCCGTGGCACTCGGTCGTCAGCCGTGGGCACCAGGGTGGCACAGGTAAGCCCTCCAGGGTAAAGAAAGGTGTCCCAAACATGTGGAAAGACTCCGGACGGCCCACCCACCCACCTCCGGCGTCCTTCAGATGGTGTCCGCGGGGCTCCGGGGAGTAGCGGCCTCCGGGCTGAACCCGCCTGTGCATAAGAGCAGGTAGCCCACCTTGACGATGCAGGGCCTATGTACCTGGGGAAGGAAGAGAGCCAGGTAGGTGAGGAAGGCAGGGATGGATCTGGGGACTAACAGCAGAGAGGAGAGAGAAGGGTCACAGCAGCGGGAGGGAAGACTCAAAGGTGGGCAAGGGCTGGCTTTTTGCACATTGGAGGCGCAATTAGCACTTAGTGCTGTGATGGCACTCCAGGTGTTCTTGGTCTTCAGTGGCCAGAAGCCCAAGTTTCTGAATGCACACAAATGAGTGTTCTTGGACTTCAATTCCCAGAAGCCCAAGCCTCTGTGAATCCACACGAATGGGTTTACTGCGCGGCCGCGCAGTAAACCCATTCGTGTGGATTCACAGAGGCTTGGGCTTCTGGGAATTGAAGTCCAAGAACGCCTGGAGTGCCAAAGTACGCCGTCACAGGCTTAGTGCATTCAAAAGGCCATTAGCTTTTTTGCCCCCAACATGCTGGGGACTCGGAAAGAAGGAAGGAGGCTGAGTCAACCTTGATCCCACCAGGAATGAACTCACAATGTTCCGGCTGCCAGGAATGAACTCACAATGTTCCGGCTGCAGAACAGCAGTTTAACCCTTGCGTCACCATTGCCCCATAAAGGTAAAGGTTTCCCTTGCTCGAAAGCCAGTCGTATCCGACTCTAGGGTTCAGTGCTCATCTCTGATTCAAAGCCGAAGAGCCATAACTCTTCCTAATTAACCTGTGAACTGCTGACAGAGTGCACCAAGCACTATTGGGGGGGGGGGGGGATATCTAAGTCTAATTGTTATGGCTTTATCCTATCAGGCAACATGGCCTCCCTCCTTGGAAGAGGTCAGATCCTGTTCTGAGTGCCTCTTAAGAACCCAGACTTTATTTAATGTGCCGAAGGCGGTGTGCGTTCACCATTGTCCTTCCTGATTGGTTACGAAAGACAACGCTAGGAGGTGGGCCGGGTAGAGAGTTCAACTGGTCATGCAGGGGTGGCCGGAAAGCACCGGAAGGGGAGATAGAGTGAGGCCATGGCCAGCTGAAAAGCAAGAGTTCCCATGTGCAGAGTGAAGCCGGACCAGAGAAGAAGCAAGAAGGCAAGGTGTGCATAGGCAGGCGCACGGATGGGCAGACAGACAGACAGCAGCTGACATACCCTGGAAAAGAGGAGCAAGTGCCGGTACAGGGGTACCACAAGCGGGTATTCACAGAGCCGAGATGCCGCCGTGCCACCCTGCTGGGAAAAGAAAGCAGAGGTCACCAGTCCAGCCGGGCACAGTGTCAGAGAGAGATGGGGGGGGGGGGCAGAGAGAGATGCCCCCCCAAGTGGTCCCTATTTATCTACTTGCAATTTCTTGCCTTCCATCTGCTAGGCTGGCTTTAAAAGAGCCATGTGGGGTGTGGGGACTTTGCAAATCCCAAGTTTCCTATCTCTAAATCAGGGCTGCCCAAACCTTTTGGGCCTCGGGCCGGGCGCATGGTTCAGCGGGCCGGCCACCTGGTTCCTCCCACCGGGAGCGGAAGTGAAATGCACCTTGCAATCTGTTTTGCATCAGGATGAGATAGATTTTAGGCTGTGGTTTTCTCTGCTTAAACCGGGGGTGCCCAAACTATGGCCTGGGGGCCGGATCCGACACCGATTCATCTGGCCCGCGCCACCCTTTATCACTCAGTAAAACGTGCCCATATGGGACGGGACAGATGAGGGTGGTGCGGGCTCAATGAATTGGTGCTGGGAGCTGGATCCGGCCCACAGGCCATAGTTTGGGCGCCCCTGCCCTAAATTGTAAAAGGATGTCAGCTGCTGTCTGTTTCCCCATTCAACATCTAAGAAGAAGCCTGAAGATGTAGCCATGAGCTACGAAAGCTTGCAAAGTTTGGGATATTTAAAGTGACCTGTCAGCTTCTGCAGACGTTTCCATGGTCATGTGGCAGGCATGACTAGACACTGGAGCGCACGGAACACTGGTTACCTTCCCACCGAAGTGGTCCCTGTTTACCTACTTGCAATGTCTTGCTTTCGAACTGCTAGGTTGGCAGGAGCTGGGATAGACGACGGGCACTCATTCCGTCCTGAAGTACTCGGGAATCGAACTGCCGACCTCCTGCCTTCCAGTCTGCATCTTAGCCACTTGAGCCAATGCACTCCCTGCCTTTCCCAACTAAGTGGTCCCCATTTATCTCCTTGAAATGTCTTGCTTATGAACTGCCTAGTTGGTAGGAGACAGGAGCTCGCTCTGTCGTGCAGCACTCGGGTCTCGAACTGCAGACCTGCCGACCTTCTGGTCGTCAAGTTCAGTGTCTTAGCCACTCAGCCACTGCAGTCCCCCAAGTGTAGGAGAGAGGGAACCCCAAACCTGGAACCCCCACCCCTGTTTCCTCCCTAGCTCTCTCCCCTCCTCGTGCCCCACCCACCCCCATCTCCTTCCCCCATGAGGTCTAGCAACCTGCAAAGTCTGGCTTACATCAGAGGGGCGCTCCCGGCAGCACAAGAAAGGGTGCGGATGGTTGGGGGGCCAACGAGGGCTCCACCCCAGGACCGCTGGAAGGAAAAGAGACATGTGGGGGCTGTGTGATCTTCTGGGGGTGGGTGGGGAGGAAAGGAGAGAGGAAAGCCACTACCAATCTACAGGCATGCACAAAGCCACAAGGCAAGCGTGGAGGGCAAGGAGTGCATGGCTGTGCCCTGCAGCCGGGCACCGAGACCATGCAACATCATACGCACTAGACAACCTCCCATCCCCACCCTGATCCTGGGATGGGAAACTTGGTAAGCAGGACTAGATGCCAGAGCCACAAGGAACACCATTCCCTTTCCCACCCAAGTGGTCCCTATTTATCTACTTGCAATGTCTTGTTTCTGAACTGCTATGGTTGGCAGGAGCCGGGACAGATGACGGGCACTCACTCCGTCATCCTCGGGTCTCGAACTGCTGACCTGCCGACCGTCCGGTCGTCAACTTGGTCAGATGTTGAAAAGTGGATCTCACGGTACACATCAGGAGTTCTCAACCTTTTTAAGCTGAGGGGGCCGTTGGGTCACGCTCCCTCAGACAGCTTCGGGGGGCCGGATGGCCCTTTTGCCTTTCCTCCACCACATGGCACTTCTGGGTGTGGTGGAGGCGGTGGGGGACACACACATGAAATGGTGCAGTGGTACCTATTTATCTACTTGCAAGTTCTTGCTTTTGAACTGCTAGGTTGGCAAAGATGGGAGCTCAACCCCTCTTGCGGTACCCAGGAATCAAACTCCGACCTTCCAGTCAGCGAGAGTTCAGCATCTTAACCACTTGAGCCACCGCCGTCCCTTTGGTACCTGTTTATCGACTTGCAATTTCAAGGCACCTAAACGTGCATCTCCAATTAAGAAGCCAGGCATTTGCCACTCCGGCAAGCGAGGAGCAGTTTTGACGGGGAACAGTAAACCCATTTATGTGGATTCACAGAACCGTGTTTCTCAACCTTTGGCTCTTGGACTTCAATTCCCAGAAGCCCAAGTGAGTCCATTGGCTGGTTGGTGCTTTGGGGAATTGACTGAGGCTTCTGGGAATTGAAGTCCAGAAGCCAAAGGTTGTGGAAACATTGGTCTAGATCTACCCAGGGCCATAACGTAGGGTTGCCATATGTCCCGGTTTTCCGGGATTTTCCTGGATTCAAGCTGGTTCAACCGGTTCAAGAAAAAATATGTAAAAGTCCCAGATTTTTAAATTTGAACACAGGGAGCAAGATCACCCCACACCAAGGGATTTTTGCAAAGAGTTAATTCACTGCTTCCCTGCCTTTCTTTCAATTATCCTGCTTGAAAGTGGTGAAGGCAAAACAGCACCCTGAGAAGCCCGCCGGGGAGGGGGCGAGATAATTGAAAGAAAGGCACGGAGGCAGTGAAATAACTCTTTGCAATAATACCTTGGCTCACCTTGAAGTTTGGGGGACAACAAGTCGTCCTCAGCCCTTTTCCTCGAAAGCCAGGAGGGAGCAAGAAATACCCATATCTAACAATCCAAACGTCCACCATACGCTGGGATGGAGGATTCCTTCTTCACGTGACCACAAAGGGGTTAATTGCATAGGGTCGGTATTCCCTGTGTGCCCTGGACAGGGATTCTGTGGGGTATTAGAGCCGCGGTCTCCCTGACCGCCCCATCCAACGCATGCGCAGTTTGAAGAATGCAATGGCTGTCCCGGTTTGGCGGGAGAGAATTATGGCAACCCTACCACAACGGTCTCTCTTAGGTGGCTCAAACGTGCCAGGGATACCCAGTGCACACCTGCCCCAAAAGGTAAGGGGGTCACTGAGTTAAATGAAGAAGGTGCTTCTGCCCAAGAAGGGCTTTTGGAAACCGGGGCCAAGCCAAGCATTCAACATCCAAGACTGAGCAAACCCAGTTGACTTCAGGCATGGATGGGCTCATGCTAGAAGCTGGGGACGCAGAGAGATAGAGAGAGAGAGGCTGCCCCATGTATGCACCTAAGCCAGGGGTTCCCAACCGTTTCAAGCCAGGGGGCCGGGCCATGCTCCCTCAGTCAGCTGTGAGGGCCGGACAGCCATTTTGCCCTGCCTGCACGATGGGGGGTGGCCATTTGTTCACAACAGCTTCAAATGGGTGGTCATTTTGTTTCTCGAATGCTCTTGGAGGGTGGGGGCACATGAAATAGTGCTGTGGGCCGGATGCGGCCCATGGGCCTTCGGTTGGGAACCCCTGCTCTAAAGTCAGCCTTCGCTTTAGGGAATTTTTACTCCCAAAGCGGGTAGGGAAAGGACGCAAAGGACAAGGGGGCAGAAAGAAGGGGGGCAGGAAGATCTTTGGGGTTGGGGACAACTGAGACTCACCTTCCCCTCCTTCTGTTTTCAGCCCTTCGATCTGCTCCACCAACCGCTTGATTTGGGCTTCCAGCTGCGCGTTGCGGTCCTCGGCTTCCTTGAGCTGTCTGGGCAGAGAGAAGACGAGACACAGTCAGTCTGTGTCGGAAAAAGAGGACACACACACATATGCGCAGTAAACCCATTCGTGTGGATTCACAGGGGAATGCAAAGACGAAGAACAGCCTGTCTTCTTGCAACCTGTCTTGCAACTAAGCAACCTGTCCTTATAGAGCCCTGGTGGCGCAAGGGTTAAACTGCCGTCTTGCAGCCAAAATGTTGTGAGTTTGATCCAGACCAGGACTCAAGATTGACTCAGCCGCCCATCCTTCTGAGGTCGGTGAAATGAGTACCCCAGCATGTTGGGGGCAAATAAGCCTTGGGGGGCTGATTGGGCAAAACGTGGGGAGCCCCCCTCACCTGGCAAAGGTCTGGTTGGTCACCTTGACCATGCTGAGCTCTTGACACAGCGCTTCCCGGCCCCTCAGCTCTTCCTCCAGCGCGGACTGCAACTCCAGAAAGGTAGAAAGGTCCAACTTCTGCCCGTCAGGCAGTTTGCATGCCTAGCAGAGGACAGAGGGTAAAATAATAATAATAATAATAATAATAATAATAATAATAATAATAATAATAATAATAATAATAATAATAATAATAATAATAATAATAATAATAATTTTGTATCAGAAATTATTCTGGGGTGAAAGGATTTTTGCGTGAGAAACTCCGCTCAGGGGATGCCCAGATGAGGCTCCTTTCATGTCCCCAAGAGCTGGGACAGAGACAGGCACTCAATGTGTCATGCAGTAACCGGGTCTCGAACTGCTGACTAGCCATCCAGCAAGTCTGTATAACAGTGATGGCAAACCTTGGCACTCCAGCTGTTCTTGGACTTCAATTCCCAGAAGCCCAAGTCTCTGTGAATCCACACGAATGGGTTTACTGCGTGTACGTTCAGTACATCATTTGAGCTATCGTCTGGGCCGGCCCTGTGATTAGGCAGAGTGGGGTTCCTGTCCAGGAACAGCTGGAGTGCCAGTAAACCCATTCATGTGGATTCACAGGGACCTAGGTTTCCGGGAATTGAAGTCCAAGAACAGCTGGAGTGCCAGTAAACCCATTCGTGTGAATTCACAGGGACATGGACTTCTGGGAATTGAAGTCCAAGAACAGCTGGAGTACCAAGACTCACCATCACTGCTGTATAACATCTGTATAACCAAATATGTGTGACAGAGAGAGATGGTCCTTTCTTCACCGTAGACAGTGATGTCCAACCTTGGCACTCCAGATGTTCCTGAGCTTCAGCTTCCAGTAACCTTGATCAGCAGGTGTGTTGACCGGGGCTTCTGAGAATTGAAGTCCGAGAACATCTGGAGTGCCAAGGTTCGTCATCACTGCTGTATAACATTTGTAAAGCCAAATATGTGTGACAGAGAGAGAAGGTCCTTTCTTCACTGTAGTCAGCGATGACCAACCTTGGCGCTCCAGATGTTCTTGAACCTCAATTCCCAGAAGCAACAATCAGCAGGTGTGTTGACTTGGGCTTCTGGGAATTGAAGTCCAAGGACACCTGGAGTGCCAAGGTTGGTCATCACGGCTGTAGGATGTCCTCAATACCTACCAGCTCTTCCACAGAATGCTTGTGTGTTTCCTCCACCGAAGAGGTCCTCCCGGAGCAATCCATCTCCATGCTGACGTCGCTGTGGCCTCCTTCCTTGCGCTCACTCTGTCTGAGAGAAAGGGAATCTCTCACAGATCTCATCTCTAGGCAAAGGAACTCTGCAATGGGGAATCTAAATCCTCCTTTTGTTTCGTTCTCACGCAAGAGACTAAGAAATCACAACATTTTCCTTCTCAGCTACAAGACAGGGAGAGATCGTCTCTCTCTCTCACACTCAACGAGGGTGTCTGAATTGGCATCCATTGCGCAGAACTAAAACATGATAAGTGTTGTTTTACTGCCTGAATTACAAAAATAAATAACAAGCGTTGGATGGGTTGTTTGCATCTTTCTGGCCAATCAGCCAGTCCTGTAGCACTTGGATGGGTTGTTTGTGTCTTTCTGATCAATCGCCCAGTCCTTTAGCCATTGCAATGGGCATGTGTTTTGTAAACACATTTACAAAAGCCATAAATGAGCCCGCGCCTGTCAAAAATGCGTTTACGACAGCATACGTTTCGCTTGTCAAGGGGGAAGCCACTAGCTTTGCCTGCAGAAAGACATTGGGCAGAAACCCTGATTAGAGAACAATACTTTTATCTCGCTCTTAACTGGGTTAACGAACTCTTGACATGCCTTGAAGACATGTGGAGATAAGCATCTAGGTGGAGACAGCCAACCCTCTAAGCCAGGGGTTCCCAACCTTTTCAAGCCGGGAGCCGGGTCACGCTCTCTCGGTCAGCTTCAAGGGCCGGACGGCCATTTTGCCCTGAGTTGCACGATGGGGTTGGCCATTTTGTCCCAACAGCTTCTAAGGAGTGGCCATTTTGTTTCTCAAATGCCCTTGGAAGGGTTGGGAGGCACTTGAAGTGGCACCGTGGGCCGGATCCTTAGGTTGGGAACCCCTGCTCTAAGCCTAGCCACTGTTCTCACAACGGTTTCAGGGGAGAAGCATCTCCCAGCCAAAGGACGTCATTTGCGCTATCCTCTGGGCCGGCCCTGGCATTAGGCAGAGTGGGCCGATGTCGGGGTTCCCCTTACAGAGCGCCAGCCAGCAACCCAAAGACCTTCTTACTTCACGGCGGTGTAGGTGTAGGAATATCCCACAAAAGGCAGGTGAACGCCCAGCGGAGAGTCCTCGATCACGTCCGATAACGTCTCCTGAGAAAACGAGATTACAAGCGCACCGAATGGGAGTCGGTTCCAACAAAGGCAGGGAATGGGGTCAGATGTGACTGGTTTTGCGCAAAGGCAACTTTTTCCTTTACCTAAATAATGACAGGGGTCGTGGCGGCCTCGTGGTTAAGATGCTGAGCTTGACAACCAGAAGGTTGGCAGGTCAGCACTTCAAGACCCGAGTGCGACACGGCGGAGTGAGCTCCCGCCATCTGTCCCTGCTCCTGCCAACCTAGCAGTTCGGAATTGCAAACAGATCGATAGGCATCGCTTTGGCAGGAAAGGTCACCGCGTTCCGTGCGCTCTGACACCGAGTCGTGCCTGGCACATGTCCACAGAAACGTCTGCAGATGCAGACGGCGCTGGTTCTTTGGCTATAAACAGAGATGTGCACCAAAACGATAGAGTCGGACACGGCTGCCTTTCAAGCAAGGGAGACCTTTACGTTAAATATATATCCCATGTGTCTTATGTTATCCATCCCTGTGGTCAAATCAGTATGGAAAATGGGATGTCTGAACTGTAAAGGTAAAGGTCGCCCTAGCTCGAAAGCCAGTCGTATCCGACTCTAGGGTTCAGTGCTCATCTCACTTTCAAAGCCAAAGACTGTTAGAAAAGAGATTAGGAAAAAGCTGACCGTTGAAGACCAGTCCAGAGAGGATGGAGAAGAAATGGGGCAAAGAAGAAAAGGGGGGGGGGGAATAAAATTGCACGTACCCCGCCCCCGCTCACCATGTCAGTGAGACAATCGTCCACGACATCGAAATTGCACGTGTCGGTGGCATTGGCGAATTCCGGCACAAAGGCCGGCACGCGGTTGCGCAAGTTTTCCCAGTCCACGCCGGCAAAAAAGGGGTGCTCTTGGAAATCCTGGACTCCGTGGCGTCCCAGCCGGGTCTCTCGGGGGCAGATCAAGCCTTCGATCAAGGCCTGGGCTTCTGGCGGAAAGTCCGGTGCCGAGACGGGGAAGTGGAAGTGCTCCTTGGGGGATAAAAAGGTGAAGGATGATCATCTACTCAAATTCTTTTTTAAAACCCACAAGTGGGGGAAAAGAGGTACCCAAGTGGTTGGTGGACTCTCTATCTCATTTTTACTCCACTGTACAGTGGTGGTGGTGGGGGGCTATGGTGGATTAGTGGCTAAGACACTGAACTTGAGACCCGAGTGCTGCACGGCGGAGTGAGCTTCCGTCTCTGTCCCAACCTAGCAGTTCGAAAGCAAGAAACTGCAAGTAGATGAAGAGGTATCGCTTCGGCGGGAAAGGGAACAGCGTTCTGTGTTCCCTTTCTCTCTTTCCCCACAAAATAAAAAGCATTAAGTGGCTGTTTGTAAAATAATAATAATTTTGTGTCGGAAACTGTTCTGGGTTGAAAGGGTTTTAACTGGAGAAACTCCACTCGTGGAGGCTCCATTCATGTCCCCAAGAGCTGGCAGTACCCGGGTCTCGAACTGCTGACTTGCCAGCCAGCCAGCCAACAAGGCGAGCTTCTTCACCACTGAGCCACCCACAGCAGGTTTGTTTTTAAATGAACCAGCCGGACTGGTGCTCCAGCCACCACTACTGCCGCAGCTGGCGGAACCAGCCATGGACTCATTTACAGTTGTGCAAATGCACTTACAACAGCCATAAATGAGTCCGCACCTGTCATAAACACATTTACAAAAGCCATAAATGAGTGCGCGCCTGTCAAAAATGTGTTTGCGGCAGCTCCAAAGGAGTCCATGGCAGATTCCAGCTGGAGTACGGGCGGGGGCTGGATTATATGCTGTTGTGGGCTGGATCTGGCCCATGGGCCATAGGTTGAGAACCCCTGGTCTGAAAGGTTGAAACGACTTTGTTTTTTAAAAAGATGTTAGCTACGGTTGGCAGGAGCTGGGACAGATGACGGGCGCTCACTCCGTCGTACTACACTTGGGTCTCGAACTGCTGACCTGCCGACCGTCCAGTCATCAAGGTGGAAAGGCAGGGTATAAATGTAATTAATAAAACAACTGTTTGCAATAAAAATAAATTAATATCAACAGACATGGACAGACAGAGAGAGAGAGAGAGTGATGTTATGGTCACCTACTTTGAAATGAATGATTTTGCCATAGGTTTCCACAACAGAATCGGCAAAGAAAGGGGTATGACCAAAGAACATCTCGTAGGCAAAGACTCCCAGGGACCACCAGTCGCACTCGGTGCCATAGGAATGAGTCCCGTCTTCCACAGCTTGCAAGATCTCCGGGGAGAGGTAATCCGGTGTGCCCACCGCCACCGTTGAGCAAACCTGTCGCGGTAAGACCAGGGAAAGGGTGCATAAGGAGAAACAGCCCTGCTGGGTCAGAATTACGCCCCACGGAGGCCCCCAAGCTAGATATTATAGCTAGCCCACCATCAGACTTGAAATCATGTTATGGTGACAGATGTCTGACTCCAGCAGACGTGCGTGTCCGAGAAATAAGACTTGCATACAAAGTCCTAAGCTAAGCTCCTAAAACAGCCACAAAAACAAAGCAAGTTCGTCGACCCATTTTAGGAAATGAGAAAATCTGCTGAGGAAATCAGACGCTCTAAGAAAGTTAAGGAATATCCCTTCCCAATAATGGATTGTTTATAATGTACAGTTTAGTCCTGAGACTACCTTAAGCAAAATGGGAACAAATTAAGTCCAGTTTTAAATTCATTCTTAACAAGGATATCCAGGGGGTTACAACTCTTCGTACTATTTATTTAAGCATTTAGAGCAGGAGTTCTCGAACTTTTAAAGCTGGGGGCTGGGTCACACTCCCTCACACAGCTTTGGAGGCCGGAGGGCCATTTTGCCCTTCCTCCACCACACATACCTGTCAAGTTTTGGATTTGGAAATAAGGGAAATTTCCCGGCAAATAAGGGATACTTGACAGCTATGCTTATCCTTTGCTGCCCTCCAATGGCAGCAGTAGAGCATTGCAGTCTGATTTACACGGGTTGACGGTAGGAAAGAGGGTAAAAAAAGGGGTTTTCCCGGCCAATACGGGATACTTGACAGCTATGCCACCACATGGCACTTCCAGGTGTGGTGGAGGCAGTAGGGGGGCATGAAATGGCGCCGTGGACCGCATTCGGCCCATAGGCCGCATGTTGAGAATCCCTGATTTATAGCCTGCCTTATAGCACAGGATCTCAGTTCAGTTCATTTGTACGGCTCAGCCTGCGGGAAGCTAACTCTTTCGGTTGCGAAACCTGGCTTTGCCCCACTCCCATCCTTGCCTCACCGTTCCATCTTCACGGAGCTTAAGGCAGGAACCAAAGTCCCCGAGTCGAATATGTCCGCATCGGTCAAGTAGGATGTTGTCTGGCTTGATGTCTCTGCCAGAGAGTGGGGAGAAAGCAAAAGTATTCAATGAGAACGGGCGGGATGAAAAAAACGAAGGCCAGTGTAAAGTACGGTAGTAATAATTTCGCATCAGATATTATTCTGGGTTTAAAGGATTTTTGCTGGAGAAACTCCACTCAGGGTAGGGTTGCCATATGTCCCGGAAAACCGGGATTGTCCCGGAATCAAGCTCAGAAAAATTGTCCCGGCCAGTTCAATAAAATTCATGTTAAAGTCCCGGATTTTTAAAACTTACTGATTGTGTTTTATAACACACCATTAAAATAAATTCGAACACTCGCCATCAAACAAGCGATTGCCTGCCACATTGGAGTTGGAGCATACCTGGAGATAAATCTTAATGTCCTCGACTCACACCACCCCCCGATAAGTGTCACCAGTGTGTTTCCTGGAATTGAGGACGTTAAGAGTTGACCACGACGCGACCTCTCAGTAGTACAACAGATCATCTTACAATAAGAATTAACTGTTGTAAATAAATTCATTTATGTATTGATATAGTTAATGTGAAAGTGTTTTTATAGCTGTCATTATATTATGTTTGTTTTTTAAAAGGCTAGATAACCCCATTCATTTTTGTCAAGTATTCTTCTGTCCCGGATTTGTGGGAGAGAATTATGGCAACTCTAACTCCGGGGATGTCCAAAAGAGGCTCCTTTCGTGTCCCCAAGAGCTGGGACAGAGACGGGTGCTCAATCCGTCATGCAGTACCCGGGTCTTGAACTGCCAACTTGCCGGCCTTCCAGCTAACAAGGCGAGCTTCTTAAACCACTGAACCACCACAGCCCCTTAGAGCAGGGGTTCTCACCCTTTTCAAGCTGTGGGCCGGGTCACACTCCCTCAGACAGTTTCAGGGGCCGGATGACCATTTTGCCCTGCCTGCCACACATGGCACTTCTGGGTGTGGCGGAGGCAGTGGGGGAGGCCACATGAAATGGTGTTCACAAGCCACGTCCGGGCCCCCGGGGCATAGGTTGTGAACCCCTGCCTTAGAATAAAGCAAACCTGTCAAGTTTTGGATTTGGAAATAAGGGAAATTTCCCGGCAAATACGGGAAACGTGACAGCTATGCTTATCCTGCGCTGCCCTCCAATGGTGGCAACAGGGCATTGCAGTCTAATTAATAAGGGATGACTGCGGGAAAGAGGGTAAAATAAGGGGTTTTCCCGGCCAATACGGGATACTTGACAGCTATGCTTATCCTGCGCTGCCCTCCAATGGTGGCAACAGGGCATTGCAGTCTAATTAATAAGGGATGACTGCGGGAAAGAGGGTAAAATAAGGGGTTTTCCCAGCCAATACGGGATACTTGACAGCTATGCTTATCCTGTGCTGCCCTCCAATGGTGGCAACAGGGCATTGCAGTCTAATTAATAAGGGATGACTGCGGGAAATAGGGTAAAATAAGGGGTTTTCCCGGCCAATACGGGATACTTGACAGCTATGCTTATTCTGCGCTGCCCTCCAATGGTGGCAATAGGGAATTGCAATCTAATTAATAAGGGATGACTGCGGGAAAGAGGGTAAAATAAGGGGTTTTCCCAGCCAATACGGGATACTTGACAGCTATGCTTATCCTGCGCTGCCCTCCAATGGTGGCAATAGGGCATTGCAGTCTAATTAATAAGGGATGACTGCGGGAAAGAGGGCAAAATAAGGGGTTTTCCCGGCCAATAAGGGATACTTGACAGCTATGAGAGTAAAGTGATGATCCTCTTTGGAAATTTACATTTTTTTGAACTACAGCTCCCAGAAATTCTTCTCAGAAGAAAAAAAAATGTTCCTTTTACACCAGAACACAGACAGACAGATTTGTTTTGCTGTTTTATTATGTTGTTGTTGATTGTTGTTTGTACATAGCACAGAGTGGGAAATATCCCAGATGGGCAGTATAGAAATAAAATAGCTCTCTATTTCACAAGAGTCAGATGGAGGGAGGGATGGACGGAGGATCGGACGGAGGAACAGACAGATGGATGGATGGATGAATAGATAGATATTTTAATCAGAGGTCCCAATGCTTACAGCAATGCTGGGTGGAAGATTATGAGAGTTATGACCGCTGCCCCTTCCACAACCCAAATTACTTTTCCATGCTCTTCTACTGCAAAGCCCATTGGTCTTCCTGCCAAGACTTCGTTCCCTTCCTAATTTTGAAACATTCCTCCTCCTCCAACTCGCAGCCACCCGCCTGGCAGTAATGCCGCAAATTGGAGCAGAAAGAGCCAGGGAGGGCCGGGCGCCCCACCAAGCCCCTTTCAGGGACCGCGGCCGAAAAAGGAGAGCCAGGAATCCAGCCGTAGTCCCAAAAGCGTATGAAGATGTTTTTGAGTCTTGGAGGAGCCAAAAGAACGGAGGCATCCCTTTATGGAGGGACCACGCCTCCCAAAGAGACAGCATTGGGTAGAGGTTAAAGCAGGGGTTTCCAACCTAAGGCCCGTGGGCCGGATCTGGCACACTGTGCCCTTCCAAGGGCATTCGAGAAAATTGCCAACCCTTTGAAGCTGTTGGGACAAAATGGCCACCCCCATCATGCAAGCTGACTGAGAAAGCATGACCTGCCCCCCCCCCCCACACACACACACACACACTTGAAAAGGTTGGGGACCCCTAAGTTCAAGCATCAGATCAGGGATAGAGCAGGCAAGACTCACTGGACGGAATGATAATTTGGGGGGAAGTTGACCAGGGGGGCAGGAAAAGAGGAAGACTGTATGTGAGATGTCCTGCCTCCGTGAAGGAAGCCACAGTTGTGAGCCGGCAAGAGTTGCGCAGGGCTGTTAAGTAAAGCAAAACAATTCCACTTCTATACCGCCCCATTGCGCTTAGTGCGCTCTCTGGGTGGTTTACAAGTCGATTAGCATTTTGCCCCCAGCATGCTGGGGACTCGTGGGAAATATGGTCACATTTATATGCCCCAGATATTAATGGGTCACTGCATTGTTTGTTGGATTATTTTATTTTATTTCTATCCTGACCCATCTGGGATATTCTCCCACTCTAAGCGGTGCGCCACAAATTAAAAGATGGTCATGAAGAGCAAGATAAAACTAAATTATAAACGACAGACCATGATGGGCAAAGCCAATATACAAAAATGATACACCACCGCCCCAAACCAACACATGTTGGAGATTGCCAAAATATAAGTTAGTTCGTCCTACGGTTTCTGTGGTCATGTGGCAGGCAGGACTAGACACCGGAGCGCACAGAGCGCTGTTTACCTTCCCACCGAAGTGGTCCCTGTTTATCTACTTGCAATGTCTTGCTTTCGAACAGCTAGGTTGGCAGGAGCTGGGACAGAGACGGGAACTCACTCCATCCTGCCCTGGGAATCGAAGTCCCCTCTGGCACAGTTCAACAGGTAGAGCGTTCCCAAATGTCTAAGTTTAGTCACTTCTAACTGCCAAGCTGGCATCTGGTCCGGTTTGTCCCAGGGAGGATTTGAACCTGTGCCTTCCAGGTGCCGCTCCCCATCCCAAAAGCCAACCTTCCCCACTAGCCCCACCACCCACCCCACCCCACCCCACTCCCCGTGTTTCCTTCCATTCCCAAGCTCTGGCGGCTCATGTGATTTGGAGGCAAGCCCAGCATGTCTTGCTCAGTCTGAGATGAATTAAGCGATTATGAATCTAGAACAACGTTTGTGGCTGTTTTGGCTCCAGGAGGCGAACAGAGCGCATGGGGAGGGCGAGAGCCAACCTCACAGGCCCAGAGCATTTGGGGTGGAAGGAAGAGGGGCACGGAGGAGGGGGGAGGGGGCTAGTCATGACGACAGAGGAATTTTCTTTCTTTCTTTTTCTTTCTTTCTTAAGTTGTTTCTTCCTTCCTTCCTTTCTCCTTTTCTTCCTTCCTTCCTCCTCCCATTTTTCTTTCTTTCTCCTTCCTTTTCTTTTCCTTCCTCTCTCCCACTCTTCCTTCCTTCCTTAAATTACTTGCTTGTTTATTCCTTTCTTCCTTCTGCCTCCAATGTTTCTTTCTTTTTTTCTTTCTTCCTTCCTCCTCTCTTCCTTCCTTCCCTCTTCCTTCCGCTTCCTTCCTTCCTCCTTCCTTCCACTCTTTCTATCTTTCTTTCTTAAGTTACTTGCCTGCTTCTTCCTTCCTTCTCTTTTTCTTCCTTCCTCCCTTCTTTCTTTTCATTTTTTCATCTTCCTTCCTTCTCTTTTTCTTCCTTCCTCCTCCTTTCTTTCTTTTCATTTTTTCATCTTCCTTCCTCCTCCCTTCTTTCTTTCTTTTCCTTTTTTCATCTTCCTTCCTTCTCTTTTTCTTCCTTCCTCCTCCCTTCTTTCTTTCTTTTCATTTTTTCATCTTCCTTCCTTCCTTTTTTCCCTTTTCTTCCTTCCTCCTCCCTTCTTTCTTTCTTTTCATTTTTCATCTTCCTTCCTTCTCTTTTTCTTCTTTCCTCCTTCTTTCTTTCTTTTCATTTTTCATCTTCCTTCTTTCCTTCTCTTTTTCTTCCTCCTCCCTTCTTTCTTTCTTTTCATTTCTTCATCTTCCTTCCTTCCTTCTCTTTTTCTTCCTTCCTCTTCCCTTCCTTCTTTCTTTTCATTTTTTCATCTTCCTTCCTTCTCTTTTTCTTCCTTCCTCCTCCCTTTCCTTTCTTTTCATTTTTTCATCTTCCTTCCTTTCTTCCTTCCTTCTCCCTAAATCTGATTTCATCATCCTTTCTACAACACAGCCGCCCCATCTCTCTTCCTTGGTCTTAAAGCACAGAAAGACTTTCTCTCTTGCTCTCCCCCCTCCCCTCCCCTTGCAAAACCAGGGCACTGAAAGGGTTAACTTTCCAAAGGGATTAACCCAGAAATTCCACCATGCCCTTGCTGGGAGGGATAAATACCCACCCATTCTACCAGGAAATTTGATTTTGGGCTCATTTTTTTGGCAGGAAGCTCAGATTGTGCAGTCTTGAAATTTAGGTTTCTGCCTGTTTTGCAATTTAGAGGTGGGGGGAGAAAATGCGGGGAGTAACTGAAAGTGAATGGAGGGAAAGAAGACAGAGAAAAAGTCTGGAACTCCTAGACTTAGGAAACTGCTGTATTGCTATAGTGAATAATAGTTTCTAGTTATTTTTAAAAAATTATTAATTATTACATAATCCAAAAAAGAAAAGTAAAGAGAAGGAAGGAAGGAACACGGACTTAATAAAAACACAATCTCAACAACATTATAAAAGAATCTGTGCAACCGTCACCCAGCAGGACAATGTATACATTTATATACACTTTCCAATCTATTTTCTATTTCTTATTTAATTATGTACCTGCCTCCTCATTCCAAAACAGTGTGAATTCTTGCCCCTGGTATTACTCCGTTCCCTTTCACTCAAACGTGTTCAAGAAAATCAGCCCATATTTCTCTAGAGTCTGATTTCTTTGAATTTCCCCCTTTTTCACTTTCAGACTTAAAAAGCCTTCTAGTTACTCCTGCCAACCTAGCAGTTTGAAAGCAAGAAATTGCAAGTAGGAACCACTTTGGTGGGAAGGTAAACAGCGTTCCGTGCGCTCCGGTGTCTAGTCTTGCCTGCCACATGGCCACGGAAACGTCTGCAGAAGCAGACAGCGCTGGCTCTTCGGCTTTGAAACAGAGATGAGCACTGGACCCTAGAGTCGGATACGACTAGCTTTCGAGCAAGGGAAACTAGTTACTTTTAAGAGCCATTTTAAAAGGAGTTTGAATAGGAACTTTCCCACTTTGTAGCTGGTTTCCCTGTCCACCTGAACGTTGACAGAAGTAATGAAAAAACAGTGTGCGTGTGTGTGTGTGTGTGTGTGGGGGTGGGGGGGGAACATAGCTGTCAAGTTTTGGATTTGGAAATAAGGGAAATTTTCCAGCCAATACGGGATACTTGACAGCTATGCTTATCCTGTGCTGCCCTCCAATGGCGGCAATAGGGCATTGCAGTCTAATTAATAAGGGATGACAGCGGGAAAGAGGGTAAAATAAGGGGTTTTCCTGGCCAATAAGGGATACTTGACAGCTATGCTTATCCTGTGCTGCCCTCCAATGGCGGCAATAGGGCATTGCAGTCTAATTAATAAGGGATGACAGCGGGAAAGAGGGTAAAATAAGGGGTTTTCCCGGCCAATACGGGATACTTGACAGCTATGCTTATCTTTTGCTGCCCTCCAATGGTGGCAATAGGGCATTGCAGTCTAATTAATAAGGGATGACGGCGGGAAAGAGGGTAAAATAAGGGGTTTTCATGGCCAATAAGGGATACTTGACAGCTATGTAAGAAAGCCCAAAATCTGCAGGTAGACCCTAACTTTTTTAGGATTAGCTGTGAACGCACAAACAATACTCAAGCATTCAAGTTTTGCAAAGTACTGAAGGTTGAAACAAATCGCTTTCATGCTCCCACCTGTCTGCTCACCTGTGCACGTAACCCAAGCGATGGATGGAGTCTATGGCCATCACCATTTCGGCCAGGTAGAACCGGGCCATCTCCGTCGGGATGCGGTCCCCGAATTTGCTCAGCAGGGTCAAGAGGTCACCCCCAACGTAGTAGTCCATGACTAGGTACTGACAGGAGAAACGGAGGAGGTAAGAAATGCTGGAAGGAGAGAAGGTCAAGGATCCATCCTTTTGGCAACATCCTACCTGTATAGGCTACCCACCAACTCAAACTCCAGGGAAAGGGGCTCAGGAAATCCAAATGATGATGCCCTGTTTCTGCCCCAGTGACAAGTATCATCCTACCCTGGGACTGCCCGGCATAGCTTTGCGCACTCCCTGTCTCCTGTGAGATTGTGATGTGAGCACTGTGGATTTATTCTTGTGGAAATGAACATCTGCAGCCTCCATGTTTTCTCGAGTTCAAACTGAGTTCAACCTTTCTGGATTTCAGCTCCACGAATCCCCCCCCCCCCCGATTATGGGATGTCTAATCTAAAAGGGTCTCCTTTTATTCAAAAGTTCTGCCCTTTTGTGCGGTTTTGATGAGCTTCCCCGCTGCCGGCCGCCAGAGACAGCGTATGGGATTAACCTATTCTCAGCGCCCACCCGGCCGACCCACCACTGCAACTCCTAAAAACGTTGAAGCCAAAAAAAAAAGATAATAATTCTCACCAGATAATTCTCGTCTTGAAAAGCGAAATGCAATTGGGTGATCCAGCGTTTATCCCCATTCACCAAGACGTCCCGCTCTTCTCGGAAACAGGAAACCTGTGGGAAATAAATATGGAAGTGTTGGGTCTGTAGGTCATACCTATCAAGCGCAGCTCTGGAGATTACTGGACCTGCGCAGAACATTTCTGCGCAAGTCCGTTCTATGCATGCGTAGAAGGCTTTTATGCATGTGTAGAACGTTTCTGCGCGAGTCCGTTCTACGCATGCATAAAAGCCTTCTACACATGCGTACAACAGACCTGCACAGAAATGTTCTGCACAGCTCACTTCTATGCATGCGTAGAAGGCTTTTACGCATGCGTAGAAGGCTTTTACGCATCCCCTTCTGCACAGCTTTCTACAATGCCTAAAAGCCTTCTACGCATGCGTAAAAGTCTTCTACGCACACGTAGAAAGTACCTGCGCAGAAGGGATGCGCAGTAACTCAGCCCCCCCCCCCCCGCTGCCAAATTACGGGGTAGAGGCAGCTCCGGGCGGGAAATGGCGAAAATCGGCACAAAAGTACGGGAAATCCTGGTCAATCCGGGATACTTGACAGGTATGCTGTAGGTAGGCATTTTGTCAACCCAGATTGGCTTCCATGCTTTGTGAAGCATTGAGCACCATTCAGTAACAGCCCAGCCACGGGTCTCTCCTCCTCCTTCCATATCTGATTCCGAATATTGGGTATCCTCATGACGATGCACCTACCTCTCCCCTCTTCAGCATGTCCCATTTGTTCATTATTTTCATGGCATACACCTGGGATGTCCTCTTCTGCTTCACGACCGCCACCTGCACAGGTAAAAACACAGGTGGGGGGGGAAGCATTGAGAGAAAACTCAACAGTCTTTTCCCCTTGGGATTTCAGCAGTGATGCGCCAATGGACTGACTGAGGCTTCTGGGAATTAAAGTCCCCCTGGGGGGCCTGTGTCCCAAGTTGGGACCCACTGCTCCAAACTGGAGGTGGTTATGGACATGTTGGGAATCCTAAGAGTCAACATCTGGGTGGGAAACCACCGAGGAATCCCAAGGCTCTCTAGGTAGGGCTAGGAAAGGACAGCCAGGGCTGCCGGTCAGAGTTGGCGACGCTGACTTAGATGGGCACAAGCTTTCGCTGAAGGGTAGATGGGCTGTCGTGCTTGAAAGTTGGTTGACAAGGTTCACCCAGGTGGCCACCTGATACGGGGGTCCCTCACCTCGCTGAAGGCTCCCCGGCCGATCACTTTGAGGATCTCAAAATCATCGCGTTGCATCCGGAGCTCCTTCAGTCTGGACGTCACGGGCTCGGCTGACGAGAAAAAAGAAGAAGAGGAATGTTTATTTGGCGAACGGAGGCGAAAGGGAGTTCACATGCAGAAAGTGGAGACACTCCAGAGTAGGAAGAAGAGCAGAAAGGGAAAGATGCAGACGATTCAAATCCAAAACAAATTAATTGCATCCCAGAATAAGACATTTATCTATCTCTCTGTCTATCTGCCTGCCTGCCTGCCTGCCTGCCTATCTATCTGCCTCCGTCCGTCCGTCCATCTGACTCTTTTGTGAATTAGAGATCTTTCTGTCCATCTGTCTGCATATCTGCCTGCCTATCTATCTATCTGCCTCCATCCGTCCGTCCATCTGACTTTTTTGTGATCTGTCTGTCTGTCTGTCTGCATATCTGCCTGCCTGTCTGTCTATCTGTCTGTCTATCTATCTGCTGCCTGCCTGCCTCTGTCTGCCCATCCATCTGACTACTTTGTGAAATAGAGATCTGTCTGTCCATCCATCTGTATATCTATCTGCCTGCTTGCCTGCCTGCCTGCCTGCCTATCTATCTGTCTGTCTGTCTGCCTCCGTCCGTCCATCCATCTGACTCTATTGTGAATTAGAGATCTGTCTGTCTGTCTGTCTGTCTGTATATCTGCCTGCCTGCCTGCCTGCCTGTCTATCTATCTGCCTGCCTGCCTCTGTCCGCCCATCCATCTGACTACTTTGTGAAATAGAGATCTGTCTGTCCATCCATCTGTATATCTATCTGCCTGCCTGCCTATCTATCTGTCTGTCTGCCTCTGTCCATCTGTCCATCCATCTGACTCTTTTGTGAATTAGGTCTGTCTGTCCATCTGTATATCTGCCTGCCTGCCTCTGTCCACCCATCCATCTGACTACTTTGTGAAATAGAGATCTGTCTGTCTGTCCATCTGTGTACCTGCCTGCCTGCCTTCCTGCCTACCTATCAATCAACCACAACAATCAATCAATCAATTCATCCATCCATCCATCTATCTATCTATCTATCAGGGATCCTTTCCCACTCTGGGCAGTGTACAATAGTTAAAACCAGAAATATATACAATAGCAATTGATGGCACCCAAGGCTGGCATTTATGTATTTATTTATTTGCTTGCTTGCTTGTATTTGTGTGTGTGTTTGCCACCCCTTCCTTCTTGGAAGGGTCGGAGAAATAGGGATAAGTTAAAAGAACGGATTTGGTTTTTTTCCTGCCTCCCAGCAGGTTAAAAGGCTTGGAGATCGTAAGTGACAATTATGCGTGATCGTTTTCATGCCCACCTTGGGAACTTGCCTGGATGGCCACGGCTGCCCATTGCCAGGTGTGAAATTAAGGGCTGTCAATGGACATTACAGATAGCACATCATTAAAAAGCTAAATGTCTTAGACGCATGATTCTGGCAACACACAGTGCGTCTGAAAACTAAGACTTGGCCACACACACACACAAAAAAAGTTTGTATTTATGTCCAGAAGTCCAATCACTAAACAAAGCAAGATAATTTATAAACAACAAGACAGGTATGGAAAGATTCTGTTATGGTAATCACATTTTCAAACTACAAATAATTCTCTCTTCTATCTGTATAGTTAGGTCATAGCTTTTTGCCTACCATCGAGCAGAAGAATTTACTTCTGTTGTCTAGTCCTGCTTTCTGCTTCTGCAGACATTTCCATGGCCATGTGGCAGGCATGACTAGGCACCAGCGCAACTTGAGCACAGAGAAAAAACATAACAAAGAACATCCAAGTACAGTCAAAGTCTACCCCCGAGTTCCAGATGATGTACTTAGGAGCAACAGGTGCCTGAGCATCATGTAACTCGGGGGTTCCCAACCTTTTCAAACCGGGGGCCGCGCCACGTTCTCTCAGTCAGCTTCGAGGGCCAGACGGCCTTTTTGCCCTGCTCGCATGAAGGGGGTGGCCATTTTGTCCCAACAGCTTCAAAGGGGGCAGCAATTTTGTTTCTCGAATGCCCTTGGAGGGGTGGGGGCCCCCCACATGAAATGGCGCTGGGGGCCAGATCCAGCCCACGGGCCTTAGGTTGGGAACCCCTGATGTAATGGAATAATAATGAGAATGAATGTGGAAAGGTGATGTTTTTTGAGCGCCAACACCTAACAAGGTTGGCTCGAGGGCTTGGGGCAGCTGCTGTATAATCTCAAAATAACTCCCCAGCTTTGTCGTCTCAGATCGCGTCCTCCGCACTGAAGTGTCTCCACCGTGCTAAATAGATGTAACCTATCGGGGGCCATATCGGGAAACCGTGAAATTGTGATGAAGGGTTCGAGTATGCGGCTCTGTCACGCATGGCATCACCATCAGCAAGCGTGCGAATGATTTCAGCTCTATTATAAGCGGCTGGAAGGTAAGTGAGGACCCAGCATGTTGGGGGCAAAACACTCATTAACGTGTGAACTGTCCAAGAGTGCACTAGATCGATAGGTACCACTTCGGTGGGAAGGTAAACAGCGTTCCGTGCACTCCGGTGTCGAGGCATGCCTGCCATGAGTCCACGGAAACGTTTGCAGATGCAGACAGCGCTGGCTCTTTGGCTATAAACAGCAATGAGCACCGAGCCCTAGAGTCAGATACGACTGGCTTTCGAGCATGCATCACGCTCCCTCAGACAGCTGGACGGCCATTGTGCCTTTCCTCCAACACATGGCACTTCCTGGTGTGGTGGAGGCGGCGGGGGGGCACATGAAATGGTGCCGTGGGCCACATCCGGCCCATGGGCCGCAGTTTGAGAAACGCTTAGCTCTGTTTAATTGGCTCCCTTCCTCAGATATGAATAGCTGTCCAAAGCTTCCCTTATACAGCAAAGCCAAACTTGGACTGGGCTGAGCATGACTCAGATGTTTCTTAGGAAGGGCTTTAATGTGCCTTAAAATAAAAGTGATGCCAACTGGGACGAGGATGGAAAGGGGTGATGTGGTGGGGGTGTCGGCCACGTGATCTACCGCCAGGATGTGGGTCAGGTGGTGACTCCAAACATCATTGGCGTCAAACGGATGAGTCAGCTACCGAAATGCCCAGGCCGGCTTTGCTTTGAGAGCTGGGGGGGCAGGAGGGGCGAGGAGCCCCATTGATCTAATGCAATTTCCTCACATGGTGATAGGAAGAGGAAGGCTGACTAGAGGATGCTGTGAGAAGTGAGATGTCATCGGTCGGTGACTTGGCTGCCAGCGAGCCAAGCAAGGAGAGAAACAAGTTTATAAATAGCTTTTAGAGGATGTGAGCAGAGAGTTCGGAATGGGGTTCCTCGAGAGGAGGGTTGCAAAAGTAAAAAAGGCTTGGTATGTGTACACACAGGGGGGCTGGCTCGCCCCTGTGCAGCCTGGAAAATGGGCACATCCTAAAACATAAAGCAGGGGTGCCCGTGGGCCGGTGATGTGGTTCAGTGGGCCGGTCGCGTGGTTCCTCCCACCGGAAGCGGAAGTAAAATACGCCTCGCGATCTGTTTTGCAACAAGACGAGATTGATTTTTAGGCTGGCATTTTCTCTGCTTAAACCCAGGGTGCCCAAACTACAGCCCATGGGACGGATCTGGCCCCCGATCACCAATTCATCCGGCCCACGCCACCCTCATCGCTCCTGGAAGCGGAAGTAAAATGTGCCCGGCGTGTTCCAGATGAATTGGTGTCAGGGGCTGGATCCGGCCCATAGCCCGTAGTTTGGGCACCCCTCAAATAAAGCAACCCCTGCAGGATCTGACTGCCATGGGACCCTCTTGGGATTTTGTCCAAGCTTTGGAAAATCCACAGAGCGCTACCTGTCTCTGCCGATTTGGCCAGATGGCTTTGATTAGGTAAAGGTCGGCTTTGCTTGAAAGCCAATCATATCCGACTCTAGGGTTCAGTGCTCATCTCTATTTATAGCCAAAGAGCCAGCGCTGTCTGCGTCTGCAGACATTTCCGTGGACATGTGGCAGGCAGGACTAGACACTGGAGTGCACAGAACGCAGTTTACCTTCCCCGCCGAGGTGGTCCCTGTTTATCTACTTGTAATTTCTTGCTTTCGAACTGCTAGGTTGGCAGGAGCTGGGACAGAGACGGCAGCTCATTCCATCATCCGGCACTTGGGTCTCGAACTGCCAACCTGCTGACCGTCCAGGTCGTCAAATTCAGCATCTTAGCTACTCAGCCACCTCGGTCACCGTAGTTTAGATCAGGGGTCTGCAAACTTGGCTTAAAAAAGAGAGAGAAGAGGACAGAATGGCAACCCCAAAAATGGAGGTGGGGGGGCGCATGCTTTGGGGTTGCCTAGCAATGGCAGTAACATCTGGGGAATGTATGCTCCAAGGTTGCTAAGCACCCACCACATACTTCATCCTTGCGCCACCACAAGAGGCCGAAAGGGCCGGCCAGGACCAATTCTTTGGCACCGGCGAAGCGGGAAGATGAAGGGGAACAACCGGTCCCTGGAGTCCAAAGAAAACAAGCTGGGTAGTTGCTGGTTGTGTGTGTGTGTGCGTGTGTTGTTTTGTCTTTTTGTTTCCACAAGGCCCGGCGTATCCACAGATCGACCAACAGGGTGCAATTTTTTGAAGCATGGGTTTATGCAAGAGGGTTTCTCGTTCAAGGCACAGCTAAGGACGCTGCAGAAATGATGGCCATATTTGCAAAAATAGCAAACTTTATGTAAGTATTGCAATTAAACATCGAAATTGCACTCCTATGCGCTCCTTGGGATAAGCCCTCACTCAGTGGGACTCGGGTTCAATTAATGACTGTGGAGATTCTGTTTTGACTCCTTTAATGTACTTGATTTTGTGGGGTTTGGAAAGGCAGATTAAGTGTTCTTCCGGCCGGGAACTCCTAATAGACGTGTTACATCTGATCACGTCTCGAGGAAATTAAGATGCCTTTTACTTTAGATCACAGCAAGACATCGAGGAAGCTGGCCTCTCTGTTCTGTTTCAATGTTCCAGTCTAACCACTGCCCGCGCATAGCAAAGGAACTAAAGACCTCGGTCTCTTATGCCACCACCAATGCTGGCTTTGAGTCAGCTCTTGGCTTCTGGGATTTGCTGTGCTCCCCGTTATCAAATTCTGCATTTGCAAGATCTTTGCACACACAGAGAGAGATACTGGTTCAGATTCAGAATGATCTCTCGAAGGAGCAAAGGTCTCGCAGTTGAACCTTGGCAGAAGAGTGCATGCGCAAAATGTTCAGTGTAGAGTTAAATTATGGCTCGAGAGCCACATCATGGCTTTTCTCCGTGGGAAAGGTGGGAGGGAAAGCGGCAACAGCAGAATGTAGGAAGGGCAGGGTTTCGAGAATAAAGTTTAACTAGCTAGACCAACGATGGCGAACCTTGGCACTCCAGGTGCGCTTGGACTTCAATTCCTAGAAGCCAAGTCTCTGTGAATCCACACGAATGGGTTTATTGTACATACAGTAAGTGGCAAAGAGACTGGCACGGTACAGTAAACTCATCTGTGTGGATTCACAGAGACTTGGGCTTCTGGGAATTGAAGTCCAAGAAAACTTGGGAGTGCCCAGCTTGGCCATCAACTGGACTAGATGGTCTCACAGGCCCCTTCCAACTCAGTCATTCTAGGATCGTAAGACTTTGAAAGGAAAGAGATGAAGGGATGGGAATAAGAGAGTTTCCACCTCTCCGTTTTTTCAATGTCTACTGACACGACATCTCTGCTCTACTGACGGAGAAGACGGCAGTCCTCCTCGTCCGACAGAACATGTCAGACATGGCCATGGCACACTATCGGTACCTCTCCCATCCCACCCATCAACCAACGGCGAAACCTTTTCTCTCCATCTCATGGAAAAATCCACCCAAGCCAGCTGGGTCCCTTGAGGACAACCTGTCAACCGAGGCAACCTAGAGCTTTTTGCCAGCTCTCGCAAAAAGACGGAGCCCTTCTGGAGCCTAAAGGTTGTGGCAAGTTAATGAGACGAGCCGCTTTCATTAACGCCGGGGAGGCCCTTTTGCAACGTGCATCGCTTCAAAACGCATCAGGAGACGCCAACCACCAGCAACAACATGTTTCTCTTTTCAGTAACATGCATCTTCTTCATGCTGGCTTGGCCAACATGTCAGTCTCTTCGCCACTTGAGTCTATGGCACTGCCTTTCACCAGCCTCAGTTTTATCTCTGCCCTCAGCCCCGGCATGGCGCCGGTGGTTGGCAGAACTGGGTCATTGTTGGGATGCTTCGCCTCGTTGAAGGTCCCACTCACCAAACGCCAACCGTGGCATCTCAGCTGTCACATGGCATGGCATGGCATGCACGGCATGGCATGGCATGGCCTGGCCTGGCCTCTCTCTCCCTCTCCTAACAGGGCTAGGTAGCTGGCCAGGAAGCTCTTTACTGTCACACAAAAAGCATCCTAGGTAATGATGGCCAACCGTGGCACTCCAGGTGTTCTTGGACTTCAATTCCCAGAAGCCCAAGTCAGCACTCCTGCTGATCAGGGCTTCTGGGAATCGACGTATAAGAACATCTGGAGAGCCAAGGTTGGCCATCACTGTTGCGTGTGATTTTCTCTTCTTGGCTGTTTGCTTTCCCTTCTTAAGCAGGAACCAGGAGCAGCCTTACCTGTTATGGAAACAGATCCATTCCAGAGCTTAGAAACGTTGTACAGCCAACGCATAAGGCAAGTGTGGTGGAGACATGGGAACCTGGACAAATACCAATTCTGAATTGCCTCTCCTTAAGCCCCCTAGCTACGGCTTAACGGTTAAGGCACTGAACTTGACAACCAGCAGGTTGGCAGTTCAAGACCTGAGTGCCGCACGACGGAGTGTGCTCCTGTCTCTGTAACAGCTCCTGCTAATAACCTAGCTGTTTGAAAGCAAGAAATTGCAAGTAAACAGGTACTCATTCAGTGGAAAGGGTAAACGGCACTCCGTGCGCTCCGGTATCTGATCGTGACTGCTGCACGGCCACGGAAACATCTGCAGATGCAGACAGTGCTGTGGCTTTGGATATAAACAGCGTTGAGCACCAACCCCTAGAGTCGGATACGACTGGCTTTTGAACCAGGGAGTCCTTTACCTTTGACTAAGTCCCTTAGCCGTTGGCTCCTGGCGGGATTTGAGGCTTTTGGTTCGGAACGTAAAATGTTTTGGATAATCTTTTTCTGTGCTATTGTTCAGCTCTGAAGGTTTTAGACCGGCTACATCTATGCGCTGCTTTGGGCAAGCATGGTTTCTTTTCTTCTGCGGTTTCTAAACATGACAAATTGATTCTGTCCTCCTAAGGCTCAATGTAACATAGTCCTGTATTTGCTTTCGTGTTTTTTTTTTTAACATTGTTTAAAGTTTTTTCCCCCACAAGGGTCTGTTTTCATATTATACAGCCTTGCAATGTTGCTTTCTTAGGACTTTGAAACAGTTTAATTTTTTTTTTGTTATCAATAAGCTTTTGAGGAAGGAGGGAATGTTATTTGTATATCACTTGCTGCTTAAAGTTTATCATAATCATTCTTTTTTTAAAAAGGATGACAACTCCCATGAGCTCTCGTGCTGGCTAGGGGATTATGGGACTTCCAGTTGTCAAGTTAATCTAAACTGAAAAATGTATATTAAGTACCCTCATTTTAATTTTTGTGTCTTGATATATTTTAAGTACTTTCCTTTTAACTTCTGTCCTTTTACTGTTGGTCTTAGGTAAGGTTAGGTTCCCCTTGCTTGAAAGCCAGTCGTAACCGACTCTAGGGTGCAGTGCTCATCTCTGTTTCAAAGCCGAAGAGCCAGCGCTGTCTGCTTCTGAAGACATTTCCGTGGTCATGTGGCAGGCATGACTAGACGCCGAAGCGCACAGAACGCTGTTACCTTCCCACAGAAATGGTCCCTATTTATCTACTTGCAATGTCTTGCTTTCGAACTGCTAGGTTGGCAGGAGCTGGGACAAAGACGGGAGCTCGTTCAGTCCTGCAGTACTCAGGAATTGAACCGCTGACCTTCCGCCTCCCAGTCAGCGTCTTAGGCACTTGAGCCACTGCAGTCCTCAGGGCATAATAAAAAATTGATTGATTGCTTACAGGTCTGATTGGGGGCCAAATCTGTCCAGGATTTGACCCGCAAAGGCCTTGAACTGTCTCAATGGAAAGAAACACACAGGCGATCCAGTGTGCACATGTGCGCGCATGCACGCACGCACTCACTCACTCACTCACACACACACACACACACACACACACACACACACACACACACACACACACACACACACACACACACACACACACACACTCCTTCAGCCAGGAATTGGGAATGGGTGGGTGGGTGGGTGGCTAGGATCCTTTCCAAGATGACTAAATGCGCTTGCCAGACATTCTCAAAACCCGTCGCTCCGTTTTGCCCCCCTTCGTTGGGTTCCTATTTCGGGCACAAGATGGGTTGGGAAAATGGGCTGGTGGCAATTCTCAAATTCCACCCGGGCCCTCTTGAGACTGTAAACCGGGTTCCTGGGGAAATAGGTATGAGAGTGTGTGTGCGCGCACATGTGCTCTCATGCTCACACGAATGTTTGTGTAATTCCTGAGCACGGAAACTTTTCCAGGACGCCAAGGGCCAGAGGTGGAGCGAACAGACCTCGAGGTTCTCTTCCAATGTCAGAACACAGTGTCTGGGATACCACGGTGCCAAGAGATGGAAAGGGGTCACCAGAGCGCGTACAGAATCCCCTGACCCTGACCACATCATGACACTCTGACTGTAACCCAGTTGTCGACTGCGGCCACTCGTATTATGGATTGACGTCGCTAGGAAATCTGTGCCGCTCAAACTGCGGCTCGACGGCGAGTGCCGAGAACTTTGAGAGCAAGAAATTGCAAGTAGACAAACAGGTACTGCTTCGGCAGGAAAGGTAATGGCATTCTGTGCGGTTTGGCCTTTGCTACCTGACCACGGAAACGTCTGCAAATACAGACAGCGCTAGCTCTTTGGCTGTGAACGGAGATGAGCACCCGCCACCTAGAGTTGGATACGACTGGCTTTCAAGCAAGGGAGACCTTTAGTAAGAGAACATTTAAAATCTGGCTCTGCGTTGCTAACCTGAAACTTCCCTCCCTGTTCACAAGTCATGGCACCTTACCCTCAAGCAGGGGTCCCCAACCTTTTCAAGCCAGGGGGGCCGGGTCACACTCTCTCAGCCAGCTTGGAGGGCCGGACGGCCATTTTGCCCTGCCCGCACGATGGGGGTGGCCATTTGTCCCAACAGCATCAAAGGGGCAGCCATTTTGTTTCTCAAATGCCCTTGGAGGGGGGAATCACATGAAACGGTGTCATGGGCCGGATCTGGCCCACAGCCCTTAGGTTGGGAGCCCTAAAAGACAGGCCAGGCCTCGATCCGGGACCCTCAAATTGCAAATCGGAGTCCAGAAAGAAGAGTCTGGCTGATCTTTTTAAAGCCAGGAACCAAGTCCCACCTAAAAGCCAGTTGTGGAGGGAGCCGGAAAGGGACACGTGGCAGGCATGACTAAACAGCACGGAACACTGTTTACCTTCGCACCAAAGTGGCACCAGTGATGCACTGCAAAAAAATTTACTACCTACTCTGTGGGCTGGGCAGGCTGGCCAAATCTGTGGGTGGGGCCAAAACTGTGGGTGCGGCCAAACATCCTGCATTATGGGCTATGGAGGTGGGCGTGGCCAACCAAGTGGGCGTGGCCTGGGGAATTTCCGCTGCAGGTTCTGCAGAACCTGACACAGAACCTGCTGCAGTGCGTCACTGAGTGGCACGTATTTATCTACTTGCAATGTCTTGCTTTCGAACTGCTAGTAGATAGACCATAATTAGAACATTGTTATATTTAACCAAGGATTGTTTTTTTTTAAAAAAGTTATAATTAACAAGGATATAGCAATTACACTTCTATAATAATAATTTCATGTCAGAAATTACTCTGGGTCGAAAGGATTTTTGCTGGAGAAACTCCACTCAGGGGACGCCCGAATGAGGCTCCTTTCATGTCCCCAAGATCTTTTTCCCCCACCAAAGAGGCACCTATTTATCTACTTGCAACGTCTTGCTTTCAAACTGCTAGGTTGGCAGGAGCTGGGCCAACAGTTTGCAACTTTTAGTTCTCTGGAACTGTTTACTGGTGAGTAAGGGAATTTGCCACCCCATAGTGCTTAATGCCCTCTTTGGACAGTTTACAGATAATTCACATTTTGCTCCCAACATGCAGGGTCCTCATTTTACCGACTGAGTCAACCTTGAGTCACCGTCAGGATCGAACTCACAGCAGTTTAACCACTGTGCCACCAGAGAAGGAAAAGGGTAGAGGGAGAAACGGCCCAACTGTTTTGAAAGCAGGTCTCCTTTTATGGAGTTTCTCACAACGTCCCGGCAATGCATCACCCCACGGCACACACACACGCATAGGCACACGGAGCTGGATCTTCCTGGGAAGGGTGGGCAGAGGGCTGGGTTGTACCATCTTGTCCACAAAAGGCAGTGCACGCAGACAGGGGTGGGATTTGATGCGTGACTTGGAAGGGGGATAGCAGTTTGAAAGCAAGAAATTGCAAGTAAATCAACAGGGACCACTTCGGTGGGAAGGTAAACAGTGTTCCGTACACTCCTCTGTCTAGTCATGCTTGCCACATGTCCACGGAAACGTCTACAGACGCAGACTGCGCTGGCTTTTCGGCTATAAACAGATGAGCACTGAACCCTAGAGTTGGATACGACTGGCTTTCGAGCAAGGGTGACTTTAAGCTTTACCTTGGGAGGGTGGTGGGTAGCCACGAGGGTCTCGAGGGAAGCGACTAGGGTAAGATCCTGCGCAAACTCTCCCCCAACCCCACCCTGTCAACACACACTTCGGCTGCAGCCTATGCAAAGACGGCTGGAGAAGTTCTAATGCAGGGATTCTCAACCTTCGCCCTGTGGGCCAGATGCGGCCTGCAAAACCATTTCATGTGGGCCCTCACCACACTAGGAAGTGCCATGTGGTGGAGGAAGGGCGAAATGGCCGTCCGGCCCCCGAAGCTGTCTGAGGGAGCATGACCCGGCCCCTGGCTTAAAAAAAGTTGAGAACTTCTGTTCTAATCTTTTCCCCCTTTTATTTTTTGCATCCATCTACTAACTAGGGACTGCGGTGGCTTAGTGGTTAAGACGCTGATCTTGACGACTGGAAGGTCGGCTGGTCAGCAGTTCCAGACCAGAGTACTGCATGACAAGAGTGAACTGCCAACCTAGCAGTTCGGAATTGCGAGTAGAAAAATAGGTACCGCTTCGGCAGTAAACCCATTCATGTGGATTCACAGAGCAAGGTTTCCCAACCAGTCAGTATATTGGCTGATCAGAGCTTTGGGGAATTGAAGTCCAAAAACCAAAGGTTGGGAAAACACTGGTTTAAATGGGTCGTGTTTATGCCCTACAATGCCATTGGCCATGGGGTGGGCAGGATTTGTGATGCAGCAGTCACACACACACACACACACACACACACACACACACACACACACACACACACACACACACACACACACACACACACACACACCTGCAACTAGTACAGAGGGCAGCCAGGTCGAAAGCCTTACATTCCAGGCATACCTGAAATGTGGCACCTTTATGCTTAACCAGGAATAGGCTGGCTAGCAGTCAAATGGGCATGCGCATATATGCATGCACGCACATACACACACACAGGTTGCCTGAGGGACAAGAGGAAACGGCAATAATGGAGGAGGGGAAGGTTCATTGCTTCTTCTTGGTGCAAAGGAACATTTCCATCAGCAGCCAAGAATTTATCCAAATTCCAGAATTAATAGCAATAGCAATGTTACTTCTAGTGCGCTTAGTGCGCTTAGTGTGCTCTCTGGGCGGTTCACAAGTTAATTAGCATTTTGCCCCCAACATGCTGGGGACTCAGTTCACCGAACTCAGAAGGGTGAAAGAGGCTGAGTCAATCAGGGATCCCGTAAGGATCAAATTCACAACATTTTGGCTGCAGGACAGCAGTTTAACCCCTGCGCCAACAGGGCTCTACAAGGACAGGTAACTTACCTGTAACTCTTATTCTTCTTTGTGGTCCCCTGTGAATCCCCATGAATGGGTTTACTGTATGTACGCTTAATTTAATTTAATAGACTTATATACCTGGCCTAAATCTTTAAAGATTTAGGCCAGGGGTTCCCAATCTTTTAAAACCGGGGGCCGGATCATGCTCTCAATCAGCTTTGAGGGCCGTTTTACCTCCCTGCATGACGGGGGATGGCTATTTTGTCCCAACAGCTTCGAAGGGGTGGCTATTTTGTTTCTTGAATTCCCTTACAGGAGGGGGCGGGGCACATGAAATGGTGCCATGGGCCAGATCCGGCCCATGGGCCTTAGGTTGGGAACCCCTGATTTATGCCAACACATTTTTTTAGTGAATTACAATCCCCCCTTGCTCAGACTCAACAGTTTAAAGTGTTTAAGTGGCAGAAAGTATTTATGGGTGAGATTTTGCAATTCATGTTTTGTCAGTAAAGGGAATTCTCCTCGCTGCCCTTCTTTAAGGCCGGTTCCCAAACTAGGATGGAGAATAAATCAAGTTGCCGCCTTGGCGAATATCGGCACGTCTGAGTCAGCGGGCCGGTAAACCATCATTGGGGGCAAACATCTTTGGTAGGCTGCTGGCAAAGGGGGAAAGACGAGAAATGACCGGGCTTCTCAGAGCATGAGTTGCCAATGCATACACTGTACATGGCACATCTTTACCACTGGCAAACCCAACCAACTGGAGGTCGGAGGGTGGCACAAGGAAAGGAAAATGCCATCCATGTGAGCAGCCAAAGGGAAGGAAAGACTTTGAGAAGGGAAACAAGACTTAAAAACCACCAAAACAAACCCTAATACTGGATTTTCTGCATCTGTTCTTACATGTCTCCTTATCCTTGCAACGGTGGCTCGGTGGTTAAGAAGCCCGCCTCGTTAGCCGGAAGGCTGGCAAGTCGGCAGTTCGAGACCTGGGTACTGCATGACAGATTGAGCGCCCATCTCTGCCCCGCAGCTCCTGCCACCCTAGCAGCACGACAGCAAGAAATTGCAAGTAGATAAATAGGTACCACCTTGATGGGAAAGTAAACAGCTTTCTGTGCCCAACGGCTATTAGCCGTGATCCAGTTTCTAAGACTTTGGTGAGCGAACATTTTTGAACGCCTTTGGAAACCTCACGAAGGCTCGGTTTTATAAACGCACGTTTTAAAACAAGGCGTCTTGGATGTCGAAATAAAGAGTTTAGGAGTTCAGGGCACGCATTAAAGCCGCCTTGCAAATCAACCCACAAAAGTTATCAATGCCTGACAATGCTCAGCACTTTGGCTGGCCACATCGGAAAGTTAGCCAATGCAACAGGAACTGGGTTTAACCATGGCAGAAAGCAAGGGTCTACTTTTACTAAGAAAGACACAATTTCTGTTTACATTACTACGTTGTTTGTATTTACCTTCCCCCCCCCCCAGAACATTTTAAAGACATTAAAAACAGCTGTTGTGTCATGGAAAGTAAACACAAAACGATCCGAAACATCTCCAAAACAACACATGCCACTGGTTGAGAGACGCTGGTTGGGGCACATCAAAAGCCCCCCAAAACCATAAAATAGGATTATTCAAGCAAGGTAAAGGTAAAGGTTTCCCTTGCCCAACAGCCAGTCGTATCCGACTCTAGGGTGCAGTGCTCATCTGTTTCTAAGCCGAAGAGCCAGCGCTGTCTGCTTCTGCGGACATTTCCGTGGTCATGTGGCAGGCATGACTAGACACCAAAAAAACCAATTATTCCACTTTTTTAGCTGACAAACGCTTCCTTATTGGGGTGTTGGTACCCACCGGCCATAATTTTAAGAATCGAGACAAACACACTTTTGCACACCTTTACGTGCTGCAGGTTGGTCTGCCTGTGTTTAGTGCCTGGTTGTGAGTAGGTAAACTCGGACTTCATGTGCAAGCCTGCTTGGTTAGCTGTGAAGCTTTGAAGGAATTGCATCTCTGGAGGGGAAATGGCTATCAGCTTCTAATGGCAAAGGTGTCATTAGACTAGTGCAAAAGTCCACAAGCTAGACATACCCAGGGAACAGGGAAGTCAGGTACACAATTTCATCCGAATATTACACAGCAGGTCACAAAACACAATCACCTGCACAAGTAGAGCATCTTTTCACCAAGGACTTGAGCGTGTAAAACAGGTAAAAACTCCTAAGTCATTTTTAGAGACTTTTTTTTAAAAAAGCTCTGTTTACAGACAAAGCACACCATTGAAATTTTAATATCCTAACTACTTTAATTGTGCTTTGCTATCCTAACAAAGTAAAGGGGTTCCCAACCTAAGGCCAATGGTGCCATTTCATGTGGCCCTCCCACCCCTATTTGAGAGAAAAAATGACTACCCCTTTGAAGCTGTTGGGACAAAATGCCCACCCTCATCAGGTAGGCAGGGCAAAATGGCCATCTGGCCCTCGAAGCTGACCGAGAGAGCATGACCCGACCCCCAGCTTGAGAAGGTTTGGGTTAGATAGTGGCACCCCCTTCAATAATAAAGTCAATAATTGGTTCTACCCTTGTTTAGTAACAACCAGAGAGGCTGAATTAGCAGGTCTGAGAGTCCTGCGCCCAGGGCCAGAATTCAGTTCCCGATCCATTGTTAAGTGGATGCAACACATACCGCACATACAGTGGAGAGTCACTGGTTAGGTTCACATCCAAAGTCCCTCAAAAAAGCATAACTCAAAAAGATTCAAGCAAGCAAGGGAAACCAATTGCTCCGTCTTTCTTCCAGTTGATAAACACTTCCCTGTCGGGTGGATGGTACCCACTGGCCACAGGTTAAATGGTAGACTCACCCCACTGCAGAAACTCCCCGATGTATTTCTCCTGGGCCAAAGGTGAGGTGCTGAGTTCGTGGTGGACGCAGAGTAGAAGGTCCACCAACGTCTCCAGGCCTACAATGCTCTGGTCCAGCACCAGGTCTTCCATCTTCTTCAAGCGGACCTCGGCAGCCATGGCAGGGGCCGGGCAGGGGCCGGGGGTCTCCCCGTTGGACCCTCCGCTTCCAGCCACATCCAGCGCAAGCTGGTTGCGGCTGTCAAGGCCCGGGTCCTCTATGCTGGACGGCGGGTCCCGCACTGCACCACGAAGGGCAGCTTCATCATCTCCTTCTGGGGAGGTCACCCCGGCAGCTGTAAGTCCACAAGTCCCTCCAGTGCAGGGGCGAAGACGGAGCGGAGTTACTCTGTGATCCAAAGTAACTTGTGATCCAAAGTAACTTGCCCCGAAAGGTGGTTTTAAGGCAGGTCCCGGCCTCCCAGTCCTTTGGGGCAGGTGGCAAATGTGGGAAACTTTAGAGAAGGGGAATACAACACAAACACACTTTCACACACAGGCACACCCTGTCAACTTCAGCCTTGCTCTCTCACTTTTCTCCGCTGTACAAAAAGTTCCTTCTTCCTTTTTCAACCCCTGCTTCCAAACATCCAACCTCCCTTCCCGGCCAGCATCCTCCACCAAGGGTGTCCCTCCGCCTGCCCTTTCTACAACACAAAGTCTACGTTGTGTGTCCCTTCTTAGCCCGCATGCACAAACACACACACACACCCTGCCTTTTCACATGGCCTTGACAGTCTTCTTCCTTCGGACACAACTCATGGTTCTTCTCAAGTCCCCCTGGCCTTCTGTTCCTAAAAAAACACACAACTATCCTCTCCCCTATGTGCACAGACAGACAGACAAGTGTCTGTCTCTCTCATGCGCATTCACTCTCTCTCTCACACACACACCCTCTCGTCCAGCTCTGGTCTGTTGCATTCCCAAGGGGGGAAATGCCAACGGTCGGTCGCTTTCTCCCCTTCCTCCCTCTCCAACCCTGCCACCAGTTCAACCCGGAGGCCCTTCCCTCTCCTGGGCACCAAAACACATTGGCCTCTCCGCTCTGCCCAGCCTGGGAAGGTCTCTCTCTCTCTCTTGGTGCGCAGCCGAAGGCGCAAACAGCCTCCCATGCCCATTTAAAGGTCCCAGAGATGGAGTTGAAGGCCAGGAGGCTGGACTCCCTCTTTAACTGCTTCACTACCTCTTCCTTGCCTGGGACAGCACTTCGGCCGGTTCCTCCTGGGCGTCTTCCTCCTCTTTTGTGTCCAGATCAAACCCTGGACTGCCAAAATACTAATAATAATAATTTAATGTCAGAAATTGTTCTGGGTTGAAAGGATTTTTTAGGGAGAAACGCCACTCAGGGAATGCCAAAATGAGGCTCCTTTCATGTCCTCAAGAGTTGGGACAGAGATGGGCGCTCAATCCAGCGTACCCGGGTTTCGAACTGCCGACTTGACGGCCTTCCAGCTAACAAGGGGAGCTTCTTGACCACTGAGCCACCGAAGCCCCTTACTGTCAAAATGAAGCTGTCCTTGTGATTGGCCAAACTTAAGTCCTCACCGGTGCATGTTTCTGGTAGCTATCAACGGACCAGTAAATGAGCCAACGGGTTCTACCTCTCTACACATTCATTCACACAGCGTGTTGTTGTCCACCATCAGCCCCCCACTTGAGCCTTGTGGTCTTACACATTTAGGGACTCCCTCTAACCCTTAGCCTGTTCAGGGTCTTCCAAGCGACATAGCGGAGGCCAACTTCCCCAGCCTTCTCCTCCTTTAATATCCACCTCAGTGTAAGTAGAAGCATAGGACCTGAAGTCAGGCAAAAGAGTTTGCCACCTCAGAAAGAAAATCCCACCAGTCGCTTCTTTCTCCTGTAGTTAAAGAAAAAGCCCCAAATGCTACAAATGAAACAACCAGGGGTGTGTGGCCAAAAACAGCCAAGTCATGCCACCTAAATGCTAGGGTCAGTCTTGCTCTGAAAGTATTGTGGGCCCAACTGTCTGGTTAGCAACTTGGTTGGCTGGCTGGCTTCCTAGCTGGTTGGTTGGTTGGCTTCCTGGCTGGCTTCCTAGCTGGTTGGTTGGTTGGCTTACTAGCTGGTTGGTTGGTTGGTTGGTTGGCTTCCTGGCTGGCTGGCTTCGTGGTTGGTTGGCTTCCTAACTGGTTGGTTAACTGGCTGGCTTCCTAGCTGGTGGGTTGGCTCTCTGGCTTCCTGCCTAGCTGGTTGGTTGGTTGGCTGGCTGGCTGGCTTCCTAGCTGGTTGGTTGGCTGGCTGGCTTCCTAGCTAGCTGGTTGGTTGGTTGGTTGGTTGGTTGGCTGGCTGGCTTCCTGGCTGGCTGGCTGGCTTCCTGGTTGGTTGGTTGGTTGGTTGACTGGCTGGCTTCCTAGCTGGAGGGTTGGCTCTCTGGCTGGCTTCCTAGCTGGTTGGTTGGTTGGCTGGCTTCCTTCCTAGCTGGTTGGTTGGCTTCCTAGCTGGTTGGTTGGCTGGCTTCCTGGTTGGTTGGTTGACTGGCAAGCATCCTGGTTGGTTGGCTTCCTAGCTGGTTGGTTGGTTTACTGGCTGGCATCCTAGCTGGTGGGTTGGCTCTCTGGCTTCCTGCCTAGCTGGTTGGTTGGTTGGTTGGCTGGCTGGCTTCCTTCCTGGCTGGCTGGCTGGCTGGCTGGCTGGCTTCCTGGCTGGTTGGTTGAATGGAACTACAATATCCAAAACCCCTTAGCCAGCATTCTGGAAGTTGTAGTCCCTTCAAAAGTAACTTTCCCAAGATCTCCTGGCAAGCATCCTCTCCCATCCTCTCAACTCTTCCATCTGGCTAGTCTCCACTGAGCTAAGTTTAGAACACCAGAAACATTCCAGAAGTCTAAATCAAGAGACAGAGCAGTGAGGATGTTGGGCTGCACAGAGAAGAGCTTGCGCTGCTTCCAACCCCACCCACCACCACCACCCATCCACAGTTGCCTTGTTTGCTTAGGTTTAAACTTGGTTGCCTTCTTCTGGCTACCGTCCCACCTCCTGGGACTTCTCACTCCAGCTGTGCCTTGCAAACTGCCTTCTTCTTCGGAGAAAGTATTTTCTACCCTCCAGCAAGGAAAGGGTTGCAAAGAAGAGACGCAAGGAGAGGGCAAGGATGGGTTTCTGGTGGCAGGCTGTCAGTTTATTCTCCAGAGGGAAAGAAGAACAGAAGACTGGACGTTCCCTATTTGGCCAAAATGTCAAAACACAACTTGATGGTTCGGCTGAATAAGGAGCTGAGGTTGATCACACCTCATGACCCTGAATTAAAAATGCAGAAAACCCCATTTGCACTGAAAATGAATGCCACCAATATGTTCTTTCTAATGCTCAAGTGATCTCTCCTTTCGTGTAATTTGCTTCCATCAATTCAAGACCGTTGGGGTTTTTTTTGTAGCCACAAAGGGGAAAAGTTAGCTGTGAAGCTTTAAAGGAATTCTGTCTCTGGAGGAGAAATGGCTTTTACGGTTATTTCTCTTCAACAGAAATGCAGGAGGAAGGCGATACCTTTATTGGATCACTTTTTAAAAAATCAAACATTTGCAAACTTTCATGCTTCAAGATCACTTCTTCAGGCATGCATCAATTTCTCGAAGATAGGGTAGGAAAATTATAAAGGAAAGTCCCCAAACTTTGTGGCATGATGTTCAGCCACTGGTTCCAGTTCTCTGTACAATACTGGCATCTCATGTCCTTCTTGGAAACTGCAGATCTAGCAAGAAAGACCTTCTACGGTTCAACAGTAGCATGTATGTCCCAGCCTTCCATTTAAGCTGGCAAGAGTTTTAGTTTATTAAGTTCATTATTAAGTTTATTAGTTTATTAAGTAAGACCATTTGTGTGGATTCACAGGGGGCCACAATGAAGAACAAGAGTTACAGGTAAGCAGCCAGTCCTTATAGCGCCCAGGTGGTGCAGGGGTTAAACTGCTGTCCCCCAGCCAAAATGTGGTGAGTTCAATCCTGACTAGGACCCAAGGTTGATTGAGACTTCTGGCCTTGAGGACCAGGATAGGAGCAAAATGCTAATTACCTGTAAACTGCAAGAGAGTGCATCAAGTGTTAAAGGTAAAGGTTTCCCTTGCTCGAAAGCCAGTCGCATCCGACTCTAGGGTGCAGTGCTCATCTCTGTTTCTAAGCTGAAGAGCCAGCGCTGTCCGCTTCTGCAGACGTTTCCGTGGTCATGTGGCAGGCATGACTAGACACCGAAGCGCACGGAACACTGTTTACCTTCCCACCGAAGTGGTCCCTGTTTATCTACTTGCAATTTCTTACTTTCGAACTGCTAGGTTGGCAGGAGCTGGGACAAAGACGGGAGCTCATTCCGTCCTGCAAGTGTTATGGGTCGGTATAGTAAGTGTCATTGCTGTTGTTATACCTTATGGGAAGGGGCTGCGGTGGTTCGGTGGTTAAGAAGCTCGCCTTGTTAGCTGGAAGGCCGGCGAAGTTGGCAGTTCGAGACCTGGGTACTGCATGACGGATTGAGTGCCCATCTCTGTCCCAATCCTTTCAACCCAGAAGCACCTCTTTTGAGCAGAAGTGACTAAAAGGAAAGGTAAAGGCCACCCTTTGCTCGAAAGCCAGTCGTATCCGACTCCAGGGTTCAGTGCTCATCTCCGTTGCATAGAAGAGCCAGCACTGCCTGCCTTCTGCAGACGTTTCCGTGTGGTCCTGGGGCAGGCAGGACTCTCTCGACACTGGAGCGCGCACGGTACGCTGTTTACCTTCCCCACCGAAGTGGTCCCTATTGATCTCCTTGCAATGTCTCACTTCTTCCGAACTGCTAGGTTGGCAGTGAAAATGACTAGGTTAGAAAGAAGAGGCATTTTAACCCATGGCCTCAGTCGAAGTCTCGGGGCCCAAACGGACAGCGGTGGGTCAGTCTGCGCGCAAAGCAGAAAGAAGGGGGGCTGGGGGCTGGGGGGAAGCGAAGCGAGGATTCCGGAGGGAGGAGGAGGAGGAGTGGGAGGGGCTGTGGGTGGGGTGGAGGGCGAAAGGAGGAAGGTCGGAGGGAGGAGAAAGAAAGGAAAGTTGGGAGGAGAGAAGAAAGTTTGAGCAAAGTGGGGGGGGGAGTCCAGGGGAACCGGAGTGAGTGTGTTGGGGGGGGGGGGGGGAGCGAAGCGAGGATTCCGGAGGGAGGAGGAGGAGGAGGAGTGGGAGGAGCTGTGGGTCTGGGTGGGAAAGGACTGGAGGAAGGTCGGAGGGAGGAGAAAGAAAGGAAAGTTGGGAGGAGAGAAGAAAGTTTGAGCCGAGGGAGGGAAGGAGGGGGGGTCCAGGGGAACCGGAGTGAGTGTGTGTGTGTGTGTGGGGGGGGGGGGGAATCGAAGGAAGGGGCTGCGGGTAGGAGGAAGGAGGGGGCCGGATCCGGATCGGGGATGCGGGCGTGGGCCGCCTCCTTCCAAAGGGGAGGAGAGAGACCCACACCCGCCCGATCATGGCCTCCTTCCCTGCGGAGCCCGAGCCGGAGCAGCAGCAGGGGGGCCAACTCCGGCCAACGGTGGCGGAAGAACCGCCGTCTCCGCCTCCTCTGGCTGGCCCGGACTGCAGCGGCAGCAGCAGCGTCGTCGAGGGTTCGAGTCCGCCGGCCTCCTCCTCCTCCCCCTCGGGCTCGTCTGGCGGATCTTGCCTTCCTCCTCCTCCTCCTCTTCCTCCTCGCTTCTCGGCCGAGCAGGTCTCGTGCGTGTGCGAGGCGCTGCTGCAGGCGGGCGACCCTGGACGGCTGAGCCGCTTCCTGGGCTCGCTGCCGTCGGCGTCGGAGGGCGAGAGCCTGGCCAAGGCGCGGGCGCTGCTGGCCTTCCAGCGGGGGGACTTCGGCGAGCTCTACCGCCTGGTGCAGAGCCGCCCCTTCGCGGCCGCCCACCACCCCTTCCTGCAGGACCTCTACCTGCGCGCCCGCTACCGGGAGGCCGAGGCGGCCCGCGGACGGGCGCTGGGCGCCGTCGACAAGTACCGCCTGCGCAAGAAGTTCCCGCTGCCGGCCACCATCTGGGACGGCGAGGAGACGGTCTACTGCTTCAAGCGCCGCTCGCGGGCCGCCCTGCGCGACGCCTACGGCCGCGCCCGCTACCCCAGCCCCGAGCAGAAGCGGCGCCTGGCCCGCGACACCGGCCTCTCGCTCACCCAGGTCAGCAACTGGTTCAAGAACCGACGGCAGCGCGACCGAGGCGGCGCAGGAGGCGCAGGCACGCCCAGCAAGAGGTGAGGCGAGCATGGGCAGAGCGCCAGCAGCCGCCACACGCGGGGGGGGGGGGTGTCGCATCAACCTTTGGAAGCCAGCCCCAGGGCCGGGTCACACTCCCTGCCCCTCTGACAGCTTCGGGGACCCAGACGGGCATGGCCCTCCCTCCATCCCATGGCACTTTCCAGGTGTGGCAGCGAGGGGCACATGAAATCATGCCGCAGGCCACATCTGGACAGGTTGAGAATCCCTGGCCTAGAGCAGCGATGGTGAACCTTGGCGCTCCAGCTGTTCTTGGACTTCAATGACCAGAAGCCCAAGTCAGTACATCTGCTGATCAGGGCCTTCTGGGCATTGAAGTCCAAGAACATCTGCAGAGCCCAGTTTGAAGGCCTATGATACTGATGGTGAACCTTGGCTCTCCAGGTGTTCTTGGACTTCAATGCCCAGAAGTCCAAGTCAGCACTCCTGCTGATCAGGGCTTCTGGGGATTGTAGTTCAAGAACACCAGGAGTGTATAGGTTCGCCACCACTGGCCTAGAGCAGGGGGTCTGCAAACTTAGGTCCCCCAGACGTTCTTGGGCTGCAATGACCAGAAGTCCAAGTCAGCACTTCTGCTGATCAGGGCCTCCTAGGCATTGAAGTCCAAGAACATCTGCAGAGCCCAGTTTGAGGGCCTATGATACTGATGGTGAACCTTGGCTCTCCAGGTGTTCTTGGACTTCAATGACCAGAAGCCCAAGTCAGTACACCTGCTGATCAGTGCCTTCTGGGCATTGAAGTTCAAGAACATCTGCAGAGCCAAGTTTGCAGACCCCTGCTCGATAGTACATACACTTCCCTTTCAACTTTAGAGCCAGGGACAGGCATTGATATAAACCTTCAAGGACAGTGATGGTGAACGTTGGCACTCCAGCTGTTCTTGGACTTCAATGACCAGAAGCCCAAGTCAACACTTCTGCTGATCAGGGCTTCTGGGGATTGAAGTTCAAGAACACCTGGAGTGCCAAGGTTCACTATCACTGGCGTAGAGCAGGAGTCCGCAAACTTAGGTCCCCCAGATGTTCTTTGGCTGCGACTTTGTATGAGGCATTGGGGTTTTCCCCAGGTTGCATTGTGCCTGGTCAGTATAAAAGGCTGGACACATGTGTGCATTGCTCTTGTGGGTTTTGCACGAGGCGAAGAGTGTTTAGGAGTGGTTTTGAGCGCCATTTTGGATTTTTTCAAATTTTTTGTCAGAATTTTTAGAAGCATTCCTGGGATTTTGCAGTATTCTTCAGGTTCTTGGACAATCAGGGTTATTTGACATGTTTTTAAAATGTATTTAGCCTTTAGACAATGTTTTCCTAAAGTTCTGTCAGTTTCCTGTCTGTTTCCTTGAATTTGCCCTGAAGTCTGTGCTGTTACAATACAATGTATCTCTATGGAAACGACGTTGTATGAGGCATCACAGCAAGGATTTGGACGTTGTATGAGGCATTGCAGCTAGGATTTGGCATGCCTCATACAAAGTCCAAATCCGTATAAAGTCCAAACTTGTGGAACCAATTTTGGACGTTGTATGAGGTATCACTGTATTTGGAGACTGTTTTCAAACCTTTTACAATCTTCTCTCCCCTCGACGGTGTGACGTTACAACGGCATGTATTTTTAGGCAATGTGTAACCCCGTCTCTTCCATCCATCCCTGCAGTGAATCCGATGGGAATCCCAGCACGGAGGACGAGTCCAGCCACGGCCCCGAAGAGACAGAAGCACCCCTGGGGGTTTCCGCCGCCCCCGAAGGGCTTCCGAACTCGGGCGGCCTTTTCTTGCCGGCCGCCTGCTCGAGCGCCTCCTCCATCCTCCTGAATGGCAACTTCATCACGGCCACCTCGCCCACAATGCTCCTCAACGGGGGCTCGGTCATCCAGACGCCCAGCGGAGGAGTCATCTTGAACGGCTTGGCTCTGGGGGACAATCAGACCCTCACCCTCAGCCCTGTGGCTGCGGCCGCAAGCCCGAACCCATCCGTCCTGCTCAACGGCTCCGCTTCTGTGTTGGGTGGCATACCAGACCAGGGTCAGGACGTCTCCAAGGCTGGCCAGGATCCTGTGGCCCACACCGCGGTCATCCTGAGCCCAGCCACCGCTCAGGGAGACGTGAAGACGGAGACGACAGAGTCTCTCACGTTTGGGGTGGAGGTGAAGACGGAGGATGAGCGGGCGGTGCTTCTGCCCCCGTTATCTCTCCACGATGCCACCACGATGCTCCCTGAGCAGAAGGGGACCCTGTTGGCCACGGCGTCCATGCCTCAAGTCGTCCCGTCCCATGAAGAGGGCCCTGCGGCCACTCAGCTGCCCCCACCGCTTCCGCCACCAGCCGTGTCCAACCTTCAGATGGTCCCTCTGGCCAGGCTGGTCACTGCCCCGCAAGTTGTGTCAGCTCCCCCGGTCACGGTGGCCACCGTCAATGGGCAGGTCTCTCTGGCCACGCCACCTCTGGCAACGACCACCACCCCGCTGCTTCCCGTGCCGGGGTCTTCTCCTGTCCTCCATGTCCCTGCTCCGTCCCTGGTCCCTCTTGGGCATGTGCCACCTCCGTCCCAAGTGGTCCCTCTGTCCCAGTCCGTTCCTGGGACCCAGGTGCTCTCCCCGCCTCAAATGGTGCCCGTCTCGCCCACTCAGATCTACACTGTGCCCCAGGGAGCGTCCACCACTCAGCTGGTCTCTCTCCCTCAAGTGGCTCCAGGATCCCAGTTCATCTCTCTTCCCCAAGTGGTGCCCACTTCGCAGGTGGTGACGCTGCCGCCAGGCATGGGCGGCCCCATCCAGATCTTAACCAACGCTGCCCCTCTCAAAATGGGGGCCCTGACGGGGACGCCGCTAGCAACCGTGACGAGTGGGAATCTCGGCCAGAGCAGCAGCGTGCATCTCATCAACACCAGCGTTGGTATGACGGCTGTGCAGCTTCCGGGCACCACACCAGGTAATGGAGGGGGGTGCTTGGGAACGACGCACAGGTAGCATTATGGCGAGTTATCGCAACAGTGAATCAAGGATCTTAGCACACAGCATTACCAATAGCAATTCCACTTCTATACCATCCCATAGCGCATGGGGGGGGGGGCAGTTCCGCTGGGCTCTTTCTTTGCCTAAGTCAGGAGTTTCCAACCTTTTAAAGCTGGGGGCCATTGGGTCCCACTCCTTCAGACAGCTTTGGGAGCCGGAGGGCCACTTTGCCCTTCCTCCACCACATGTTACTTCCGGATGTGGTGGCGGTGGCGGGCCACATGAAATGGCGCTGCAGCCTGTATCCGGCCCATGGGCCACAGGTTGAAAATCCCTGGCTTAAAATAGTGACACGTGTTTTTCATTTGCTCTCCGACCCAGGTAATCTCATCCTCACCAACCCAGCCACGGGGAGTGGGACCATCGTCACCGGCGTGGCTCTCCATCAGGGCAAGCTCATTTTGACCGCCACCTTCCCAGCCGGCATGCTGATGGCGCCTATCCTCTCCGCTCCAGCCACCCCGACCCTGGCCATCTCCATCAAGCAGGAAGGAGCCATGGCAGCACCAGTTGCTCTCGAGGGCAGTGAAGGCGGTGACCACAACAGCGGGATGTTGCTCTCCGGCGTCACTTCTGTCCTTCCATCTGTCTCTTCGCTTCCGGCCTCCGAGAGCATCGGCCCGGCCGACTTGTCTCCGTACGGCACCAACGCCGGGCAGTCTGCTCTCCTTTCTAGTTTCTCCCAGCAAGAAAGCTTGGCGGTCTCTCAGCAGCAGCTGGGGTGGCCTGGCCCTGTCGGCGTGGATCTCCGAGGGACCGGCTCGGAGGGGGGTCTGTTTGAAATGGACAAGAGTCCGATGGAGGAGCAGGGCGGGCTACTCCAGCTGTCCGGGGATGAAGGCCTTTTGCTGGACGCCACAGGGGTGGACACCATGGGCCCAGAGGTTCTGGACTCGGATGAGAAAGTCCTGACACAGCTCCAGTCTGTGCCGGTGGAAGAGTCACTGGACTTGTAATAAAAATGTAAAGGATGCAAGGAGACAGGCTACAATTCAGGGATGGCGAACCTTGGCACTCCGTGTGTTCTTGGACTTCAGTTCCCAGAAGCCTAAGTCAGCACTCCGGCGGATCAGGGGCTTCTGGGTATTGACGTTCGAGAACATCTGGAGTGCCAAGGGTTCGCCATCACTGGGTTACGGGGTCCTTCCCCGTGATCCTCATTTCTTGCTCCTTATCCATCTCCCAAACCAGGCTGGTTTAGGAGAACTCGAAGTGCCTTGAAAGGGAAACCCTTTCCCATGTATGTGAACCTTCGGTTTCTCTCTCCTCTCCCCTTCAACCCGCAACTGCGGTTGCAACTTTCTGGAAGGGAAAACAAACACTACAGGACAAAAAAAACCCCCCACAAAGACCTTCGTCTTCCGCTTCCTCAGTAATCCATGACGTTCACAGGTATCTATGTGCCATCTTGTGGCTGCCGGTAAAGCAGCAAGCAGTGTCTAAACCCAGGGTTCCCAACCTTTTCAAGCCAGGGGCCGGGTCACGCTCTCGCGGTCAGCTTCGAGGGCCCTGCCTGCACGATGGGGGGTGGCCATTTTGTCCCAACAGCTTCAAAGGGGTAGCTATTTTGTTTCTCAGATGCCCTTGGAGCATAGCTGTCGTATTCCTTTTTGGCCAGGAAAACCCCTTATTTTACCCTCTTTCCCGCCGTCATCCCGTATTAATTAGACTGCAATGCCCTATTGCCGCCATTGGAGGGCAGCACAGGATAAGCATAACTGTCAAGTATCCCTTATTGGCCAGGGAAAACCCCTTATTTTACCCTCTTCCCTGCCATCATCCCATATTAATTAGACTGCAGTGCCCTGTTGCCACCATTGGAGGGCAGCAAAGGATAAGCATAGCTGTCAAGTATCCCGTATTTGCTGGGAAATTTCCCTTATTTCCAAATCCAAAACTTGACAGGTGTGCCTTGGAGGGGTGGGGGGGGGCACATGAAATGGCATTGTAGGCCAGATCCGGCCCACAGGCCTTAGGTTGGGAACTCCTGATCTAAACCCTGATTTCGTTTGGAAGCCGAGAAGGATCCCCTCTCCTTCGATGGATGGATGGATGGATGGGGGTGGAAATTCCTCCTTTTATTTCCTGCTTGAACATCCTGTCCATTTAAAAGGTTGTCTTGTTCTCTCGTGAGCCGTGATGGAACGTGGAAGTTACTCATTGACCAGGGACTGGGAGCACTTGCACAGCAAAGGGATGCCTCCTTGCCTCTCATCCATGGTGCTAGGGATCAGGTTCAGTCGGAAGCATGAACCCAAATCCCACTTTGGAGGGGTATAAGGAGTAGAGTGGCCGGGCTTGTGTTTTGGAGGGTGTGCGTGTGTAAACGTTCAAACTGTGTTTCCCATTGGTTTCCAGGGTTGCCTTTCAGTGCAGTTCTAGAGACTGCGGTGGCTTAGTGGTTAAGACGCAGAACTTAACGACTGGAAGGTCGGCAGTTCGAGACCCGGATACTGCACGACGGAGTGAGCTCCCCTAATCTGTCCCAGCTCCTGCCAACCTAGCAGCTCGAAAGCAAGAAATCGCAAGTCAATAAATAGGGACCACTTCGGTCGGAAGGGCAAGCAATGTTCCGTGCACTCCGGTGTTTAGTCATGCCTGCCACATGTCCACAGAATGTTTTTTCGACAGTTTTTATCCATGTAACAGTTTCCCAGCATTTGGTATACAAGTAAAACCCCTACTTACGGGGGGAAAAGTCCGTTCCATAGGCTTTTGCTTAAATCGGTTTTTTATGTAACTCAAAGCAAACCCATGGGGAAAATTTTTTTTTTACATAACTCGAAGCAAGCCCATAGGAAAAAAATGATTTTTAATGTAAATCGAAGCAAACCCATAGGAAAAAGAATCTTTATGTAACTCGAAGCAAACCCATAGGAAATCGGGTAACTCGGGACATGGTTTTAGCACAAAATCATTATGTAAGTCGGATTTTATGTAACTCGGGGCATATGTAAGTTGGGATTTTACTGTATGTGGCAGGGCAAAGGAAGGCCAGGACTCTGTGTGAACCATGCATGAAGCGCTTTGTTGTTTAAAACGGTTGAGATCCTCTGTCTGACAATTAACGGTACCTGTAAATAAGTTTTAGATACGGCTTTGCAGCCCCTTAAACTACAGTAAAACAATTTCTAGCCTCACTCCAACATTCCCTTATTTTAAGGACACTGCACAGCAACATTTTTGCTACTGGGACTAACACATGCGATTTACACGATTTCCAGTGTGCTGATTCCACACCTGAACTCAGAATTTGCCTATCACGTACAGATTTTAAGGCGTGCGATAGCTGTTCAAATGGTCAGTCATTGGGTAATGTATTTTTATACGGGGACATTATAACAGTCGGCCTACTGCTGCCTCAGCTGAATCACGTCCCTTGGTGGCATGCATGTTCCAGCAGCGGCTGGACATGTCTGGGTAAGTCAGTGAGCTGACGTCAGAAATAGGTATATATAAGGCGAGATGGACTAAGGGCTTGTCTCTAGTGCGATACCATCTTATTGAATAGTACAGCTAGGCCATAGTGAGTCTGTTTTGAGCAAAAGATGAGTAGGTGCAGCTATGTTAATAAACTGGGCAATTTTTGCTTTAATTTTGGCAAATATTCCCCGCGTGATCAACGCAAGAACCTAACCAAGAGGGTGAGATTTGCTAACTTAAGATCCTGATGTCTTAAGTAGAATTGGACTTCAGATTTGGATTCAGCGCGCTTGATGTAGTATAGGACACATGGATTATTACACCAAGTAGCAGACAATAATTTTTTTTGTGATGTAGTGAAAAAACAGGCTTACTAGAGACTTAAAAACATTATTCAATGCCAGTCCCTTGATATGTCATTATATATTTGAGATCATCTCAAACTTTCCCTGAAGCATATTGTTTCTTTGTGCAAACTTTAAAGTTAGCAGATGGTCTTACTTTTTTAAAAAAAAGGCACAGAAGGATTTGTATATATTCTTCTCTCATTTGCAAAAGCAAGGTCACTTAAAATGTATTATTTTCCTGTACTTTCTGTCACCAAGTGGCATCTTTCCTTTGGCAAGTCGGTCGTTCAAGACCTGAGCATTGCATGACGGAGTGAGCACCCCGTCTCTGTCCCAGCTCCTGCCAACCTAGCAGTTCGAAAGCTAGGAATTAAGTAAAGGTAAAGGTCTTTGCTCGAAAGCCAAGTTGTATCTGACTCTAGGATACAGTGCTCATCTCTATTTATAGCCAAAGAGCCAGTGCTGTAGACATTTCCGTGGACATGTGGCAGGCATGCCTAGACGCTGAAGTGTACGGAACGCTGTTTACCTTCCCAACTAAGTGGTACCTACTTATCTACTTGCTTTCAAGCTGCTAGGTTTGGGACAGAGACAGGAGCTCTCTCTGTCATGCAGCACTTGGGTCTCGGACTGCTGACCTTCTGCGTCTTCCTTTCAACCCAGGAAACACCTTTGTGTACTTCTGACACTGTTTTAAAAGAAAAAAAATATTTCCATCCAATATATTAATTATATTACACTACATCCATGTAATTGGTGGGGAATGTTAATGCCTTGAGCATTTTATATGACCTGAACGCCCTGCTGTATAGTTGAAGGAATTGTGAAATATAAACTTTTGAGCCAGCAGGTAGTAACTCAGCAACGTAGCCATAATAGCATTATACATCATGTTTCTTTGCATTTTTGTCTTTCAAAAGCATCTTGGTTTTCTCTTTTACGTCCTTTTAAAATGCTAACCTTAACGGGGGAAAAGTGAAGCTCTCTGTCGCAGAAGAAACGCTGCATCTCTGCTTTACAGGTAAAACATAACCAGGCTCAGACTGTAGCATTTTCCAGGTAAGACCATTAATACTCTTCCCTGAAACGTAGGGATCTGTTCAAGCCACAGGAGTCCCAGAAGGAACATGATGTAAACGTTGCAAAGCTATGTAGAGAAATGTCCAACCTGGTGTAAGACCATGATGGCGAACTTTGGCACTCCAGCAGTTCTTGGACTTCAATTCCCAGAAGCCTACGTCCCTGTGAATCCACACAAATGGGTTGATTGCAGTAAACCCATCCATTTGTGTGGATTCACACAGGGACTTGGGCTTCTGGGAATTGAAGTCCAAGAACCACTGGAGTGCCAAGGTTCGCCATCGCCGGCGTAAGACTTATGCGCAGTACTGCAATGCTCAGCCAATCCTATAAAAAGGAGCAGCTTGTTTCAGTTTTTCCAGGATCGAAATTCCTGACTCGAGCGTTTCTCGCCTGCCTCCATGTGCACACATGCTCACTCGATACCCATAAGAGTTTGTCGCTGGAGTAGAAAGAGTGTTTTATTTAGAAACCACTGTTGAATGGGATACGGCGTTGGGACTTTCCAGCTTGAAAGTGGATTTACAAGGAACATCCCCCAACCCATGACAACTGATGCCCCACAACTGACATTTCTGGAGAGAAATCTCATTACTGCAGCAAAATGATAAAATGATTTTTCCCCTCCCCTTTCTTGCCACGATTCTTCTTCCCGTGATGAGAGCTAAGCGTCTAAATTTCCAGATGAAATATTCATTCTCCATCCCCCCAAAAAATCTTCCCACTTTACAATATAGGTACTGAAGCATTACATGTCTTCCACTGTTTGTGAGAAACAATCATGTCTACAAGATTTTTTAATATCTTTTCCTTGTTTTTTTTAAAGTGTGTATTTGTGTCTTATATATATATATATATATGTATCTATTTTATATATATAAAATATATTTTATCTTAAAGCTCTTTTTTGTCTGCGTATCCATGGATCTTTTGGAAATTGGCACGATCTGCAATTCTGGCAGGCGGCAGAAGGTTAGAGATGTCCAGTTCGGTGTTAGGAGGATTATTAATTAAGCCGTGCGCTTCGGTGTCTAGTCATGCCTGCCACATGACCACGGAAACGTCTGCAGCAGCAGACAGCGCTGGCTCTTCGGCTTTGAAACAGAGATGAGCACTGCACCCTAGAGTCGGATTCAACTGGCTTTCGAGCAAGGGAAACCTTTACCTTTAAGAGAATTCAGGGCTGAAAGTAAGATTTAATTTAAAGGCATCCCTGCTCGTATAAGGTGTGGAGTAGATCACTTTATCCCTAGCATGCTAACTTTAGAGTCTGGCCAGGTTATCCTGCTATGGTCATGGAGTAGACCACACTGCCAGCGACTCAACATTGATTATCAGGTGTTGCTTAACTAACCTGACCACCTTGAGGACTAATGGTCTTGGGTGCCGAAGTCCACAGGGAAAGGTGATGGTACCCCCAAGTGGATTAAATCCCACTTGAATCCCTCTTGATGGAAGGCAGGAGCTTCATCCATCCTGGCCTGGGGATGATGATGAGGACTTTGTGTGCCAAAAGGGCTCAGGACCAGAAAGTGACTCACGGAACTGGATCAGTGGTACGATGGGTGTCATGTTGTAATGCGGAAGGCAGATGGGCCTCTTCACTCTTGAACGACGACGGCGTCTAAGAGGTGACCTGGTTGAAGTTTATAAAATCATGCACAAAGGTGTGGACAAAGTAGATAAGGAAAAACTGTTTTCCCTATCGCACAACACTAGAACTAGGGGACACTCGATGAAACTTTTGGGTACTAGTTCTCAAACAAATAAGAGAAAGTACTTTTTCACCCAGAGGATTACTGGTCTATGGAACTCCCTGCCAGAAGAAGTGGTGACAGCTGTCAGTCTTGACAGCTTTAAGAAAGGATTAGACAAGTTCATGGAGGTTGTCCTTAAGTATCAATGACTATAATTATAATGGATACCTAAGGACAACCTCCAGGTTGGAGTGATAGGCAGGATATCTCTCAATGCCATTTCCAGGGAATCCTAAACAAGTGAATGCATCTGCTAGGGAATAATACCTTGAAGGAAATGGTGAGCCACTGTGTGAGACAGAATGATGGACTGGATGGGCTCCTGTGGCCTCTTCCAGCAAGTCTCTTCTTATGTTCTTATGATGAAAGGCTACAGCATTATATTCTCAGGACAGTCTTCATGGCTGATCACCATGAGGATCGCCAAGATTCGGATACGGAAGGAGAAGAGTTGCACAGGTTGAAAATCTCTTCTCAGCTTGACAATCCTGCACCTGCATAGGTTGGTTTGGGAAGGGTTCAAGGGGGGCTGCCTGTGGACATGTCAGAAGACCTGGGAGCATGGGAGGCAAAAGGCCCATGTGGATTTCCTCTGGAATATGCTTTTATGGATACGAATTGGAGCAAGTGCTTCTCTGATTAATTTTCTGCACGGGGTAGGTTTGTGGCTCCAGAACACATCTTTTCCCCACTGAGAGGCTGTGAAGTTGTTGGGGAGGAAGAAGGTGATCCAGGCTGGATGGAATTACCTAAATGGTTGCGTACGAAACACCATCTGGGGTGGGAGTAGGGAGGGGGCTTTTCTTGTCCCCTGAATTCAGTGGGAAACTGGGGGCAGGGGGGGGGGAATGGGGAGGGAAAGACGGTTCGTCTCCCACCCAATGAACCCTTTGCAATAGGGGCTGCGAAGGTGGCTCAGTGGTTAAGAAGCTCGCCTTGTTAGCTGGAAGGCTGGCAAATCAGCAGTTCGAGACCAAGGCACTGCGTGACGGATTGAGTGCCCGTTTCTGTCCCAGCTCTTGGGGACATGGAAGGAGACTCATTTGGGCATTCCCTGAGCTGAGTTTATTCCGCAAAAATCATTTCAACCCAGAATTATTATTATTATTATTATTATTATTATTATTATTATTATTATTATTATTATTATTATTATTATTATTATTATTATTATTATTATTATTATTATATGGTAGAGGTTATAAGGAAGGGCTGATGATGTTTACAGCCTCCTGCCCAGGATAGAAACAACAAAAATTCACGTTCCAAAACAGCACTAGGTAAATGTCAAAGTTGCCCTTGCTCGAAAGACAGTCGTATCTGACTCTAGAGTTTAGTGCTCACCTCCGTTGGCAGCCAAAGGGCCAAAGACACCTGGAGTGCCAAGGTTCGACATCATTGGTCTAGCGGTGTCTTTGCTGCTTACCTGCACCCAACCCCAACCCCTCCTGCATAGAGGGGGCCCATCTCACATTTCCTAATCCCGAGGACCTCTCCGGAGAAAGGTTTCCTACTCCAAGGTAGTGTGGTGTAAGGATCTTTCTCCGGCTCGTCTTGCAAAGTTGGCCAATCGCCGTCCACAGCTCCGGCCTGTATGCGCTGTGCCTGTAACCGATACCCTGCTAGACACCTACCCTGGGCGACTGTCTCAAAAGCACACACCGAGAGGGTGTGAGGCGTGTATGTCCTGACAGCACAGACAGGAGGAGAGGAGAAGGGACGGTGGTTATACCAGGGAGAGAAGCGTGGCAGAGACCTGGCCTGCTGGCCTCCTGCTCTTTGGTTTCCTCTGTCAAAGAGGCATCATCATACCCTCTTGTCGCCAGCATCTTTTGCTTGTGAACCTGCTTAGAGCAAGCCTATCCTTATCTGTGGACCCTTCCTAAGTTGGTTTTGGAAGACACAAAGTGTTTTGGAGCCCACCTTCTATCTACACCTTCCACCTTTTCTCAGCCATGGAGTTCACCTTCACCCAGGAGCAAGTGGCCTGCGTGTGCGAAGTCCTGCAGCAAGGAGGGAGCATCGAGCGCTTGGGCCGTTTCCTCTGGTCCTTGCCGGCGTGCGACTACTTGCACAAGAACGAGAGCGTCCTGAAAGCCAAGGCCATGGTGGCTTTCCACCGGGGCAACTTCAGGGAGCTCTACAAGATCTTGGAGAGCGCCCCGTTCTCTCCGCACAACCACCCCAAACTGCAACAGATGTGGCTCAGAGCGCACTACGTCGAAGCGGAGAGGTTGCGCGGGAGGCCGCTGGGGGCCGTTGGGAAATACAGGGTGCGGAGGAAATTCCCTTTGCCAAGGACCATCTGGGATGGAGAGGAAACCAGCTACTGTTTCAAGGTAAGACCCACACTTGGCTTGACAGGTTCTAGCCCAGCTTTCGACTATTTTTTGTGTATTGCAGGCAACAAAAAAATGCTGCACAAAAGACTTCATAAAATCCCATATTTTGGACGCTTAAAAACCAGAGTTCCAGTCTGAGGCTTCTTCTTTTTTTACCCCATCCGGCGTCAGTTTAATTCAGGGGTGCCCAAACATTTCGGGCCATGGGCCACTTGGTTCAGCGGGCCGGCCAAGTGGTTCCTCCCACCGGAAGTGGAAGTACAACGTGCCTTGCAAGCTGTTTTGCAACAGGATGACCGGCCATTTTCTCTACTTAAACCAGGGGTGCCCAAACTATGGCCCATGGGCCAGGTCCGGCCCCTGATGCCAATTCATCTGGCCCACGCCACCCTCGTCGCTCCCGGAAGCAGAAGTAAAATGTGCCTGTACATGTTTTACTTCCGCTTCCGGGAGCGACGAGGGCGGCATGGGCCGGCATCAGGGGCCTGTGGGCCATGCAGCTAATTCCAAACAGTTCCACTGAAATTAGCTTTCCTTTAGGTAAAGGTTTCCCTTGCTCGAAAGCCAGTCGTATCTGACTCTAGGGTGCAGTGCTCATCTCTGTTTCTAAGCCAAAGAGCCAGCGCTGTCTGCTTCTGCAGACGTTTCTGTGGTCATGTGCCAGGCATGACTAGACTCCAGAGCGCATGGAACGCTGTTACCTTCCCACCGAAGTGGTCCCCATTTATCTACTTGCAATTTCTTGCTTTCGAACTGCTAGGTTGGCAGGAGCTGGGACGAAGACGGGAGCTCATTTCCATCCTGCAGTACTCGGGAATCGAACCACTGACCTTCCGCTTCCCAGTCAGCGTCTTCTTAGCCACTTGAGCCACTGCAGTCCCTTACCAGCTTTCCTTTACCAGGACTCATTTGTATAACCTATGCTCTGTTCCATAACCGGCCACACTTTTATGTCGGCACAAGGTTTTCAGGGACGAGGGACTCTGTATGAAAATAACAGGCATACATTTAAAAGAAACACTTATTCGCCAAAGCTTTCCTTGGACTACTTAGATCCAACATCTTCTGTGCTTTCTACCAATTGATGCCCCCATGCGTATTCTTTCCCATTCCTCTCGCGATGGCTTTCCTTCCTATTTATATGTGTTCAAATCCCCATCCCTTCCCCTTGGTCTTCCCATATTTAGATCATTAGCTGGAAAACTACTTAGAGATATAAAACTATATTCCTCCGTTCGTCTGGCCAGGTTATCCTGATATGATACCGGAGTAGACCTTACTGCCAGCGACTCAACGCTGAGTGTCAGGCAGTTGTTAACGAACATGGCCAGGACTGCGGTGGCTTAGTGGTTAAGACGCTGAACTTCACAACTGGAAGGTTGGCAGGTCAGCAGCTTGAGACCTGAATACTGCATGATGGCATAGCTGTCAAGTATCCCTTTTTGGCCAGGAAAACCCCTTATTTTACCCTCTTTCCTCCCGTCATCCCTTATTAATTAGACTGCAATGCCCCATTGTCGTCATTGGAGGGCAGCACAGGATAAGCATAGCTGTCAAGTATCCCGTATTGGCCGGGAAATTTCCCTTATTTCCAAATCCAAAACTTGACAGGTATGCATGACGGAGTGAGCTCCCGTCGTCTGTCCCAGCTTAAACTGCTAACCTCGCAGTTTGAAAGCAAGAAATTGCAAGGAGATAAATATGGACCATTGCGGTGGGTAGGTAAACAGCAGTCCGTGCACTCTCAGGTGTCTAGTCATGCCTGCCACATGTCCACAGAAACATCTGCAGACAGCACTGGCTCTTTGGCTTTGAAACAGAGATGAGCACTGAACCCTAGAGTCGGATACGACTGGCTTTCGAGCAAAGGCGACCTTTACCTTTACCAGATGCTTATAAAATTATGACTAGATGAATGAAAGAGAAAAGGAATTGGATTATTTCCACCCCTAACCATTTCTCCAAAAACATTGTGCCTTCCTTCTGTTCTCACACAGGAGAAATCTCGGAGTGTGTTACGGGAGTGGTACCTCCACAACCCCTACCCATCGCCTCGCGAGAAGAGGGAACTGGCAGAGGCGACTGGCTTGACTACCACCCAGGTCAGCAACTGGTTCAAAAACCGGCGCCAGAGGGACCGTGCAGCTGAGACCAAGGAGAGGTGAGGGAACCCTTCCATCCCCATGTGGGACCTTGGGGGGGGGGGGTGTCTTCTTTTTGCACCTACTTTTTTGAGCTCCAAGTTTTAGCAACCTCCAGGCAACACTGGCTAGTGGATTCTGGGAGTTGTGTTAAAAAATTAACACACATTGTTTTAAAATTCTTCTTGGCACCCCCAGAAGGACTGCTTGACCTGAAATCTGAGGGCAGAGATTGGTCATTCTCTCCCTCACCTAATATATTTTTTCCCCTTCTCTCTTCCTGCAGAGAAAACAACGAAGGGGGCAGCCTGAAGAGAGGAAGAAGCATGCCGCGAGAGAAGCATGCGGTCCCCAGCTCTGACGAGGAGAGCTCTCCCACGGGTAGCCCTGTGGCTCACAGATCCAGCCCTTCCGTCCTCTACCCTGGCTTGACACTTTCAACTCCCCTGGGAAACTCCACTCTTAGCGGCCAAAGGGTCGATTTTCTGCAACATCAGCTACTTCACAACAGCCTCCTGGGTCCTCTCACTTTGACTCTTGTAGATCTGGAGTCCTGAAACAACACAGTGGAACCCACACCTAGAGGGTTGCACATCCATCCCAGTCCTTCTAAACACTCACCTGTCAAACCTCCTCCTATTTCTTCTTCTTCTATATCCAAATCTGAATATCTCAGCCATGAAGACAGTCCTGAGAATAGAATGCAGTGGCTTTTCATCTGCCTTGCGCATCGCAGCATGACACCCACAGTACCACAGATCCAGTTCCGCGAGTCCCTTTCTGGTCCTGAGCCCTTTTGGCACACAAAGTCCTCCTCAGTCACAGGCTAGGTTGGATGAAGTTGCTGCCTTCCATCAAGAGGGATTCATCAAGTGGGACCATCACCCTCCCCTCAGGGTGCTCAGATTAGTTATAGAAATTGGTATAGAAGCGGTATAGAAATCCAACAATTAAATTAAAATTAAAATTAAAATGAGTTAACCTCCACCTGATACTCAGGGTTGAGTCGCTGGCAGTATGGTCTACTCCATTGTCATAGCAGGATAACCTGGCCAAACTCCAACCAACACTTTCATTAATACCATTTATTACAAAATATCATTCGTTGACTTTGAAGAGAAGAAAGGGGTCCATATTACCATATTTATACCCCACAAGCCATAATTTGGGTTTGCAACATTTTACTATAATCCTGTCAGCTCTCCTTTTCTTTTCTTGAGCTACACTCAAGGAAATGTAAGAATTTAAGGAAAACCCTCTTCCCATCCCTCCCTCCCTGATAAACTCCAAGATTACTACTGTAGAATGGAAGCCAGGGAAAAGGATGCTGTGTATTTATTTATTTTTTCATCTCAGTATATCTCCTACTGCCATGATGGTGAACCTTGGCACTCCAGGTGTTCTTTGACTTCAATTCACAGAAGCCCAAGTCTCTGTGAATCCACATGAATGGGTTTACCATGCGTTCGCAGTGTGGATTCACAGAGACTTGGGTTTCTGCAAATCAAAGTTCACGAACAGCTGGAGTGCCAAGGTTCAACCTTCACCGTCCTACCGCCATACTCTGACAACATTTTCTGTTTCCTGACAGTGAGGTCTGGCATCTGTATGTGGTTAAAAAAAAAACGCAGCCTGAAATGCATTCATGGTAAAACAAGGGTCGTTCTGCTTCCACAGAACCAAGCAAAAGTGAAGCAGAAATAGTTACTCAATGAGAACTTTGATCCAGAGTACAACTGTATCCAGCAGCAGCAGCATCTGTCGAAACTGGAAAGCATTCAGTTAAGAACATTAATTATGAGGTTAGCCTTGAGAGTTGAGCCCCCGGGAACAGTTGCGATCTAGAAAGGACAAGAGCAATTAGAGGTGCCTCGCAAAGGAATCAAGAAAGCGAATGACTTTGACGGAGGACTTGAACGAAGCGCCTGGTGGCAACTGTGAACATCAGGATGGGACCAGAACAAAGAAGAAGAGGTGAACGGTGCTCCTCTCTTGTCCCAAGCGAACCTACAATCGTTTTGGTCCTTTTGCAAGACTATTCAGCAAGAAGAATTTGTGAGGTTTTTCGGTTCTTTTGGTTGGACTTAATTCTTCACGACTTAAGTTTGGCCAACAACAAAGCCAAGAAAGTGGCTTCATTGGTTTGTCCAGGTCACGAAAGAAGAAGATTGGTGAGATTTGGGGACTGGTTCTGAGATGCCTTTCTGGAAGACGCCCAACTCAGCTACTTGCTTCTGCTACGCCTTCCGATTCCAGCCCACCAAGCCAAGTCACTCTGTATTGCCAAAATTCATAATAAATTAAAACATGGAAAGGGGGAAGTCCTCTTGCATGATGACACTGGTGTATGATATGTTTTCCTATTGTCCAGATGAGCCATCCAACGGCCCAATGTGATGACCATTAGCCATTGCCTTCTTCTCTGTGTAAATTTTGCACAGCTTGGAAAAAACATCCCAATTTGCCTCGCGACACACGGAGCCCTCCAGTTTGCATGGCTACTGGCTAGCTGAGGATTTCTGACCGCTGTGATGCATAAATAAATAAATAACCTTCCAAAATTCTGCTAGTATCGGACCCCCTGCCCCATATCTACAAAGGGAGTGTGGAAACTAGGGTGGACTTTAAAGAGAGAGTTGAGGCTCTGTCCTGAGGAAAGTCCCCATCAAAGTCAATTCTCTTTCTCCCTCACACCAGCCGTGTGAAGGTGGGGAAGGACAAATCGTGGTATGCTCCATTAAAAGAGTTTCCCAAATATAATGATAGAGGCTTCATTAGACGTGCGAGTGAGGCTTGAAACACGAAGCCTCACTCCCGTGTCTGAGGAAGTGGACTTGATCCATGAACGCTTGTGTTGAAATATAACAGTTAGTCTTTAGAGTGCTACAGCATTTTTGTTTTGTTTATTCCCTGATATGCCTGAAACACAGGCTAATGTGGTTACTATTCCCAAAAATAATCAGCTGTAATATCCAACACATGCTTCCTGGAAGTCGAGTCCCACTGCACCCAGTGAGACATGTGTCTCGCTGCAGATACGTTAAGGTTTAGGTGTAAGAAACAGACTTGTGAGTATGGAAGTCCAGAATACAAATATCATTTCTGTAGTGAACTCTGCCAGGCACACGTGTCCTCTCAGCTCCAGACTTACATCTATGTTGCATAATACTGTGGATCTACCTTATAGGATTGTTGTACTGAGTTTGTGACGTTTGAACACTTTAGAACAATACGTGCAATTTATCTACTTGCAACGTCTTGCTTTCGAACTGCTAGTTTGGCAGGAGCTGGGGCAAAGACGGGAGCTCACTCCATTGTGCAGCACTAGGGTCTCAAACTGCTGACCTTCTGGTCGTCAAGTTCAGCATCTTAACCACTAAGCCACCGCAGTCCACTGGTTTTACTTGCCCAAGGCGATTGTCTTTAATGGAAGGGCAGCTATTCTACCAGCCTTCATTGACAACGGGTATAACTAATTTCAATCAAAACATGTCTAGGAAATTGATGGCGGACCTTGGCACTCTAGCTGTTCTTGAACTTCAGTTCCCAGAAGCCCAAGTGTCTGTGAATCCACACGAATGGGTTTACTACGCATATGTGTGGATTCACAGAGACTTGTGTGGGCATGTTTTACTTCCGCTTCCAGGAGCAACGAGGGCAGGGTGGCGCGGATGAATCGCAGTAAACCCATTCGTGTGGATTCACAGGGTGCTTGGGCTTCTGGGAATTGAAGTCCAAGAACATCTGGAGTGCCAAGGTTTGCCATCATGGGTCTAGGACAACAGTCCTCATCCCCAATGGCCTGCCTGACTAATTTCAACCCATTCGCTTCACAGACGATGGCAAGGCATAGAGCTAAAAACATTTGTTAATTTTAAAAGCTAGCCTTTATTTTGAATATAGAGGTAGAGAAAACTGCCAATAAATAGATAAATACAACAGCAGGGAAAAATCCATTCAAGCTCATAACAGAATTTGGAACAAAAACTGATTGCAAAAACAGGGGTAGGGAAGCATTTAAAACAAGAGTAGCTCTCCAGACTTCTGTCTTTCTACCACTTCAGCATGAACGCTCTTGTGAGCTCAGAATTGAGCATCATGGAAGCCATTTGACTCCCACTGAACCACAAGCCAAAATTTCTGAGCATTTTTTCCTTCAGGAATTTTGATGTACAAACTCTCACCTAGGGTGGATTCTGCGCTATCCAGAGCCAAAAAAATAGGAACTCAAACACATGCATGTTAATTTGCTCCAGGGAATGGCAAACATCTGCAGGGAGCAACTTGCTCTGTAAGCATCAAATTTACCATGGAATAACTCATGTGGATCTCAAAAAACGGATCACAGCAAAACATCCCATAGAGCTAAAGCGCCAGCCATTAAAGTGGCTTAGCTGGATAGGTTAAAACTTATGTTCTACTACAAAGAGGAGTTAATGGCTTCGTTAATAAATATGGACTTGGAGTTAAAAACCAAAATGAAGCAGGCATCCAGTTTCACAGACTTCTCTGGATGAAAGTCATGGTTATATATGCTGGAAAGTCTTTTTTTAAAAGCCACACTAAACTTTCTCCTTTTTAAAAATTACACCTATCCATTTTAAATGGAGCTAAGCCAGTGATGGCGGACCTTGGCACTCCAGCTGCTCTTGGACTTCAATTCCCAGAAGCCCGGATCAGCAGGTGTGCTGACTTGGGCTTCTGGAAATTGAAGTCCAAGAACACCTGGAGTGCCAAGGTTGCAGACACCCCTGGTGTCGTGGATAGTGAGAGACTAGCACCCTAGAAACCTGCTAGCCTCGTGTTGGTGTACCTTGGCACTCCAGATGTTCTTGGACTTCAATTCCCAGAAGCCCAAGTCTCTGTGAATCCACATGAATGGGTTTACTGCACGTACGTGCAGTAAACCCATTCGTGTGGATTCACAGAGACTTGGGCTTCTGGGAACTGAAGTTCAAGAACACCTGGAGTGCCAAGGTTCGCCATCATGGGAGTAGGCTCTGAAAGCCGTGGTAATGCCTATGTAAACATTCAAATTAGCACACTATTGTGCTCCTATCTCTTTGCCTGTGCCTCTGCCACAGGGGTACTGCTGACCAAACCCTACAGAGACCACTTTTGGATGTCAGGTAGGTAAAACAGACAATATATCCATCTGTTACTCTCCTTTTCCTCCTGGGAAATGGAGGCATAGTAAGTGAAGACACACCCAATGATCGGGTGGTGGTGGAACAGGGATATTTGCAAGCAATTAAAAGGAGACGTTAAAAGGGGGGACGGCTTAAAAGGGGGGGACAGCTAGTGAAATAGGGTTGTCTGGTCCCTTTCCACCTCTCTCTACTATTGCTTTTGAGTATCCCAAGCGACGGGGGCCATAAAACCTCTGACAACCTATGCATTGCTATGAAGAGGGAAGATTGTGGACCCATTTGACTAGAAAACTGCAACCATTAAAAACAGACCGGTATGAGGGGGCCATCTTTCCAATAGGCCGATATGCCATTTTTCTACCATTCTACTATACAAATAAATCAGGAGATAAAGTCAAGTAAAGAGTAGTCACCAAAGGTTTGGTCCCCCGGGAAGGACTTCTCGGCAAGTAGTAGGTGGAAAGGCTTGAGTGGATCAGTTTCTTCCTCCCCGCTGGAAACGTCCTCCCTTACGATGCGGTTGTTCATACGACTAAATCTCCGGGCTTTCAGGCTGAAAAGGGGGGGGGGGGAAGAAAGACAAAATGTACGATAAACTTATCACTTTTTGAGTTATTTCCTGCTATTATAATAATTTTGTGTCAGAAATTATTCTGGGTTGAAAATATTTTTTTTTGCACTCAGGGGACGCCCGAATGAGGATCCTTTCATGTCCCCAAGATCTTTGTTGTTAATTTGTTTTTGAAATGTAATTCTGTCCGTCCCCCCCCCCCCCCCCCGCGCATTAATCCAAAGCAAGCAAACCCATTCGTGTGGATTCACAGAGACTTGAGTTTCTGGGAATTGAAGTCCAAGAACAGCACATATGCGCAGTGAACCCATTCATGTGGATTCACAGAAACCTGGGCTTCTGGGAATTGAAGTCCAAGAACAGCTCGAGTGCCAAGGTTCACCATCACAGTAAATCTGGCCGGTTCCATACATACCAGTATGGCTTCCGCTCTTGCTTCGTCATCATCCTCCACAACTGAGCCAGCTCCCGAGTGGCAGCTGTAGAAGCCATGCCTGGGTAAGCCCTGCGAAGAAGGCAAAATATATATATATTAATTTGGTCATTCAAACTCATAAGAAGCCGGCGCACCAAGCCCAGCCAATGTCCCTAGAGCCCCTCAAGGTTTTAAAAGAACACTTTCTGGTCCTGAGCCTTTTTGGCGCACAAAGTCCTCCTCAACCCCAGGCCAGGATTGATAAAGCTGCTGCCCTTCATCAAGATGGATTTAAGTGGGATTTAATCCTCAGTGTTGCCAGGTTAATTAACCATTGCCTGACATTCGGCGTTGAGTCATTGGCAGTAGAGTCTACTCTCATGATGGTGAACCTCGGCACTCCAGATGTTCTTGGATTTCAGTTCCCAGAAGCCCAAGCACCCTGTGAATCCACACGAATGGGTTTACTGCGATTCATCCGGCCCGCGCCGTCCTCGTCGCTCCTGGAAGCGGAAGTAAAATGCACCTGTATGGAGGAAGGGTTAACCCGGAAGAACCTTAACCGTATGGGCACGTTTTACTTCCGCTTCCAGGAGCGACGAGGGCAGCGTGGGCTGGATGAATCTGACGAGGGCAGCATGGGCTGGATGAATCACAGTGTGGATTCACGGGGGCTTGGGCTTCTGGGAATTGAAGTCCAAGAACATCTGGAGTGCCAAGGGTTTACCATCACGGGTCTACTCTATGACCATAGCAGGACAACCTGGCTGGACAAAGGCTTAGCAAAGAAAAACCACACACAAAATCTTAACCCAACATGCATCTCACCTTATACCTTCTCATTTCACAGGTACAAGGAATTTCATTCCACCGTGTTTTTTTGCAAAAGGTATCCTAGCATGTTGCCATGAGAAACAATAAGGCAGTATCGAGTTGCGCTTTTCCTATGCTCATGTCTGTCTGAAGCATTAGGCTCGAGAACTTTAGGCACCGCTTGTGTGCTGCTACATTTTTTGTTTGTTCCCTGGCTACAGGTCTTTGGAGCACCAGAAGCTCAACTTTCATAGAGGTGGCGATTAGCTATAGACCTCAACTTGCTGAGAAATATAGGTGTATAACCTGTGACCTACAGGCCCACGTTCCTAACACTGGAAGCTTTCATGCAAATTTCAAGTTCTGAGAGAAAATCTCGTATTGTAATAATAAGTTTTGCAGTTTGTAAGTGTAAAAGTGACTGTGGAAGATTTTCTTACGTGACTAATCCTCCTTAGTGGTAATCCTTCTCAGTTACTTTCACCAAATTTTAAGCCACTTAAGCATTCTAATATCTCCCTTTATCAGTGATGACAAAGCTTGGCACTCTAGCTGTCCTTGGACTTCAATTCCCAGAAGCCCAAGTCAGCAATCCTGCTGATCAGGGTTTCTGGGAATTGAAGTTCAAAATCACCTCGAGTGCCAAGGTTCCCCATCACTGCCCTATATCAGTGATGGTGAATGCTTGGCACTCCAGCTGGTCTTGAACTTCAGTTCCCAGCAGCCCAAGTCTCTGTGAATCCACATGAATGTGTTTATGTAAACCTATTTGTGTAGATTCACAGAGACTTGGGCTGCTGGGAATTGAAGTTCAAGAACATCTGGAGTGCCAAGGTTCACCACCATGGCCCTATATAGACTGGAAAATTGCAAAGGAATGGAGAAACTTTTATTACTTTTGATTAAATATTATTATTTTCCGTGTGGAAGAATGGAATTTTTTGCATTCACTAAACAGTCTGTGAACAGAAAGCTAGTACTTCTGCGATATGAATTATTAAAAAGTATATGCTCTATTTTGCATTTATATATTTTAGAATTATTTTTTTTAAAAAATATGCATTCATTATACGGAACTCCCACATATTCAGGCCAAATCTTCCATATGGACTGTCAGACAAGTCAAAATCTGCTCAGCTTCAACAGTCCTGCAGTATCTGTTAGTTCAGGGGTGTCCTAACTACAGCCCATGGACCAGATCTGGCCCCTGACACCAATTTATCTGGCCCATACTGCCCTCGTCATTGCCAGAAGTGGAAGTAAAATGCACCCATATGTATTGGTGTCAGGGGTTGGATCTGGCCCACGGGCCATAGTTTGGGGACCCCTGGTTTAAGCAGAGAAAATGGCAGCTTAAAATCTATCTCATTCTGGTGCAAAACAGATTGCAAAGTGCGTTTTACTTCCGCAACTGGCCCGCTGAAACACGTGACCGGCCTGCAGCCCAAAAGGTTTGGGCACCCCGTGTTAGTTGAAGCATTTCACAGTTTTTAATCATCTTTACAAACCACCTTAAATGTTTTTTAAGGTTAAGAGGGTATTGTTTGTGGTCTGTTAGATTACCAGGAAAAATACCATATTTGAGAAGCTCTAGAGACTTCGAAACACTACATGCAAATTAATTATGATTTTTACATTCTAAAGGCAGACCAATGAATTCACATTTCTGTGTGCAGTGGAGCCTCGGTTAACAAACAACTCAGTTAACATAAAAATTGCATAACAAAAGGAAATCCATAGAAAATAGTAGCTCAGTTTACTGTTTTTTTAAAAAAACAGATTAATTAATTTTCAATGGATTCCTATCGGAAACCTCATTCCGGTTATTGTATTTTGGTTTTAAATGCATTCGTATGTGAAATTGCATTCAGTGCATTCCTATGGGAAATTCAGTTAAAGTAATTTTCGCTGTAAGAAACGTCCTAGAGAATGCCTTAATTACATTAACCGAGGTTCCACTGTAGTGTGAAGCAATGTGCTGTTGGAAGAAACATTGATTAGATGGATGTGAATCTCTCCATAGGAGTTTGGTTGTCAGATTCTCACCGGATAAAGTGCTTGCGGTTCAAGCGACAGAACATGATAAATCCATTCACACATTTCTTCTTCAGCTGTAGAGACGAGTTGCTACGTTTGTCACAGACTACCGGCCGGCGTCTCTGCCGCCTGACAACTTTCTTCCTCTTCTGACAGGCTACCTGAGATGGCTTTGCCCTCTTGCATGGTGTCCAGGTAGCGTCACTATTCTCATCACTGGAGGACGCGGGACATTCAGACTTGATGTTGAGAACGTCCTAATTATACAAGGCGAAAAGTGAGGTCAGGTGGATCAAGGTGGAAAGGTGCCTGTGAAATTACTTCATGAAACAGCTTATGAACCTTGATACTTTTCCTGTATAATACTGCTGAATTAGCTTAGACCAGTGATGGCGAACCTTTTAGAGACCGAGTGCCCAAACTGCAACCCACTTATTTATCACAAAGTGCCAACACAGCAACAGGGGAGGAAGGAAATGCTCCCATTGGGCTGCTGGACAGAGGGGCGGAGCAAACTCTGTGCTGGAGTGACTGCATGGGTGCCCACAGAGTGGGCTCTGAGTGTCACCTCTGGCTCGCGTGCCATAGGTTCACCATCACTGGCTTAGGCCTTCTCATCTTGTAAAAAATGGCTTTACTCATCTGACACTGGAGTCAAACATCAATGCCTGAAAAACAAGTGAAATGGACTGCACATGTAATTCTGAATAAAAAATGGAGCTATAAATTCTGAATATATGTGGTTAGATTCACAACCAATTAGGAAACTCACTGGCCGCCTTTTTTGATATATTGTCATGTGCCATAAAGTTGCACCCAACTTAGAGAATTATAGCAAAACTAATAAGTTATGTGAACTATTTAATTGGCTGAATACTGCACCCCCACCCCCCAATTTCCTTGACTGAATAGGGATTTGAACTTAGATCTCCTCAATCCTAGACAGTCATTCTAGTCATTCCAGCCACTATATCACACTGGGTATCTCCTTTTTCTAAAAAGCATCACACCTGCCTCTTAATTTTTGGCTAGCCAGTTTCACAACCAACCTAGAACAGGGCAGAGTTTAATTATAACCTCAACCTAAACTCTTTGCTCTTTCACCCAACATTTGAAGGGACTCCTTGTCTTCAATGTTTCTTCAAGGCAGCAGCTGAAACTAACAAGACTGTGTATTAGTTTTGCCTCAATGAAGAACAATAAAAGGGAATTCTTGAGTGTGAGTTCAAAGAATGCCTACTCCATCATTCTTACATGTTAAAAAAAGCATGAATAAGATAATTGTAATGTTACCTCTAGATCAGTGGTTCCCAATGTGGGGCCCATGCCCCCACAGGAGGACTTCAATTCCCAGAAGCCTAAGTCAGTGCATTGGCTGATCAGTGCTTTGGCTATAACTGACTTAGGCTTCTGGGAATTGAAGCCCCAAAACCAAAGTTTGGGAAACACTGCTCTAAACGTTTACATAGAAGAACTCAGTACAGTACTACTATATTGAATTAGACTTTGCTTTACGGAACACAGGGACTGCGGCGGCTTGAAGACTGGAAGGTCAGCAGTTCAAGACCCGAATACAGAGTTCACTCCTCCGTCCCAGCTCCTGCCAACCTAGCAGTCTGAAAGCAAGACGTTGCAAGTAGATACCACGTTGGTGGGAAGGCAAACAGCATTCCGTGCACTCCGATGTCTAGTCTTGCCTGCCACATGTCCATGGAACTGTCTGCAGACGCAGACAACGCTGGCTGTTTGGCTTTAAAACGGAGGTGAGCACCAAACCCTAGAGTCGGATACGACTGGCTTTCAAGTACGGGTGACCTTACGGAACACAAATCCCATTCCCTGTCAGACAAGGCTCAGGGAATGAAACAAGAGAGTCTCCTGGTTCTATGACACCATTCCCCTGACGCACAAAGGAACATCCTTGCCCATGCTCTCTTTCTACCTCTTGAAGGGATTGCTTGTTTCATGAAGACGTGCCACACTTACTCTAGCCACAGGGCTCTGCTCGCTTTGACCCGTTTCACTGTAGGGGAGGTAGCAGTGGTCCAGAGTGAACGCAGACTGCAAGAGGGTGGAGGAAGAAATCAGAGACAGCAGAGGGTCCAGCAAAAGTTGGATGAAAATTGGGAGTCGGTACTGCCGGCCCCACAGGAGTGATGCATATTATTATAGTCTAAGGAAGTTCTACACAGAGATTTACAGATCTTTAGTGTTGCCAATGACTGTTAGTAGACTGTGGCTGAAAATCATGAATTCTTAATTCCGTGTACTATAAATTTTTTTGGGAATAGTAGCCGTGTTAGTCTGTGTTTCCAGCATAAACAAAGCAAAACAAAATAGTGTAACTTTGCAGGATAATTACACTATTCCAGCAGTTCATGAACTAGTTTAAATTACAAGCAGAAACAAAGCTAAACAAAAAAAATTGTTGCACTTTAAAGACTAACAGCAGGAGAGTTACACTATCAGTTAGTCTTTAAAGTGCTACAACGTTTTTGTTTTGTTTATGCTTGTAATTTAAACTAGTTCATAATAATAATAATTTTGTGTCAGAAATTATTCTGGGTTGAAAGGGTTTTTGTGGAAGAAACGTGGCTCAGGAAATGCCCAAATGAAGTCCCCAAGAGCTGGGACAAAGACGGGCACTCAATCTGTCATGCAGTACCTGGGTCTCGAACTGCTGACTTGCCAGCCTTCCGGCTAACACGGTGAGCTTCTTAACCACTGAGCCTTCGCAGCCCCTAACTCGTTCATGAACTGCTGGAATAGTGTGATTATCCTGCAAAGTTAATAAAACAACTTCAGAGATATGCTACCCTTGATAGGTGCAAGATAACACAGGGGTGTGCATGGCACCATGGGAAGGCGCTGGACAGGGAGTGGTGGGGGTGCCTATTGGGGGGGGGGGGGGGAATCCCATACATTGCTATTGGCGCCCCAGGGTGCCAGAGGTGAGGGTGCGGTGGGACAAAACCCGGCACCTGGAATAACACCAAATGAAGTGATCACTTAACCAGATTTTTTTTCTGACAGTCTAACTCCAGTGATGGTGAACCTTGGCACTCCAGCTGTTCTGGAACTTTAATTCCCAGAAGCTCAAGTCTCTGTGAATCCACATTCATTTGGATTCACAGAGACTTGGGCTTCTGGGAATTGAAGTTCCAGAGCAGCTAGAGTGCCAAGGTTCGCCATCACTGGTCTAGCTACTCCCCTGTCCCCATGAGAGGAAAAATGCCCATCATGGCTCTCTCCAGGAACTGGAGGCAATCAAGGACAATCGGACAAATCAGGATATTCCCCTGAACTCAACAACACAATGTTATTTCACTATCATTTCTCCTCAATTGGCACGGCACATATCAAAACCTGAGGCTTGGTAAACTCCACTCATTAGGAAGCTGCGTTTTGCTAGGTCTTTGGGTTCATTTTACCCAATCTGTTTATTCTGTCTGGCAGAAGTTGCCTAGCACCTTCAAGCAGAGCCCTTCCCTTCCCTGGAAAGCCAGACAGAATAAACAGGTTGGGCTTTGCGGCACGCTAAGCACATGGCCTTACAACGAAGCCACCTCTGCAGTATGTTCTTAAGACTATTTCACAAGCAAGACCATCATATAACATTTCACTGCATGAATACATGATTACTCATACTGTTTAAGTGTGTAAAATGATCCCACTAATATCTTTGATAGCTCATCATCTGATGCAGCCATCACTTTGCAGCAGACATGTGTATGGAAACTAGCTCATGTGGAAAGTAAAGAAGACAAAATGGAGAGCAAATGTTAAGGGGAATGGAGATCATGTGTCCCTCCAGCTATTACATTGCATCACAAATATATACATATACTTTATCTGCTACTTGGTCTTATCCATGTGTCCTAAACACTAAATCAAGTGTGCTGAATCCAAATCTGAAGCCCAATTCTGCCTAAGGTGTCAGGCTCTTAAAATAATTACCCATATAGATGCGATTGTCTGGCTTATTAACACAGCCGTGCCTACTCATCTTTAGCCCAAAACAGACTCACTATGGCCTAGCTGTACTATCCAATAAGATGGTTTCGCACTAGAGACAAGCCCTTGGCCCATGGCGCCTTATATGCCTATTTCTGACGTCAGCTCACTGACTTGCCCAGCCGCCGCTGGAACATGCATGCCGCCAGGGGACGTGATTTAGCTGAGGCAGCAGCAGGCCTAGTGGTAGCTGCAACGGTTACTATGTTCCCATGTAAAAATACATTCCCCAATTACCGACCATTTGAACCGCTACAGCACGCCTTAAAATCTGTACATGATAGAGGAATTCTGAGTTCAGATTTGGAATCAGCACACTTGATAGCATGTAAATCATGTGTTATTCCCAGTAGCAAAAACATTGTTGCACAGTGTAATCAGTGGTGGTGGATATTATGAGCCTTGCAGTGTATTACTATATAGAGCTGCACCCATTCCTCATCTCTGCCCAGCAGGCTGAAAACAGGCTGGAAGGCAGAGGTGCAAAGAACTATAATGGCAAACATAAGAATATATGAAGCTGAAGGGCAAAAAATACTTACTTTTCTTAAGAGAGAACCTGAAAGGGTCTGAGCAAAACTACCAGACTGGGGAGACAGATATACATCTTCAAATAAAACTGCAGGAAAACAGAACAAAAAGTTTCAAAAATAATGCACCGAAATATCACTGGCTCTTCTTCTTTGTCACTTCTGATTTTAGTTGCATGCTGCTGATGTCTTATTATTTTTGTAAGTTGTCTAGTAGAGAAAGTTTTTTTAAAAAAACAATTAAAGAGGACTTACAAATCTTCTAAACAGAGGGGGGGGATAGGCCAATATCACCTCTTTCATTATCAACATACTGGATATGAAATATTTGCCTATAAACCTGATCTTCCACAAGGAATATCATGTTCTTACTCTTTCATCCTTGGAGGAACTGGAGTTAAGACATGTGCTACAATAGAGATTTTAAACAAGCTAATTCCACCACTTTCTGCTGATTTACCTGGGCAAAGTTCCTCCTGAACACCTTGGAGGGCATGCCTGGTGAGGAGCCGGCCAGGAGAGGAGAAAAGCGAAGGGCTCAGTCCCAAATCTGAGTAACTGTTGCTTTGAGCCCCGATCCCAGGAGAACACATCTTTATGCTCCCTGCTGAGAAAAGAGAATGGTTTATTGAGTTAGTTTTTTGAGTCACTGTATAGTACAGCAGTAGAAGAAATGAAAGCAGGGACAGATTTCACCTTCTTGGGATCTAAGATCACTGCAGGTGGGAACTGCAGCCATGAAATAAAAAGACTTCTTGGGAGGCAAGCTATGAGAAACCTAGGCAGCACAATAAAAAGTAGAGACATCACCCTGCCAACTAAAGTCCGCACAGTCAAAGCAATGGTCTTCCCGGTAGTGCTGTGTGGCTGTGAGAGCTGGACCCTAAGGAAGGCTGAGCGCAGAAGAATAGACGCCTTTGAACTGTGGTGCTGGAGGAGACTTTTGAGAGTCCTCTGGACTGCAAGGAGATCAAATCAGCCAATCCTAAAGGAAATCCACCTTGACTGCTCCTTGGAAGGACAAATACTGAAGCTGAAGCTCAAATACTTTGGCCACCAAATGAGAAGAGAGGACTCACTGGAGAAGACCCTGATGTTCGGAAAGATTGAAGGCAAAAGGGGGCGGCATAGGATGAGAGGGCTAGATGGCATCAGTATTCAGTGGGCCTACATCTGGGTGGGCTACGGAGGATGGCAGAGGACAGAGGAGCCTGGTGTGCGGTGGTCCATGGGGTTGCAAAGTGTCAGATTCAACTGTGTGACTGAGCAACATAGTCCAGCAATGCCCTTCCTTTGGCCTTTCCACAAACCTTCTCACAACTTACCAAGGGAAATGCCTATGGGTGACTGCGTGGCGAGCCAAGGGCTGGCTTTGGGGCTTTCATCTTCTTCCTCACAAGAGGAATTGTAATACACCAGTTCCTGCCTGAAAGTAGAAAATGGGGGGGGGGGGGGGTCACCAAGACAATCAAAGAATACTACAGAGTATATTTAAGAGGCCAGAAAATAAAAAAAGAAGAATATCAATTAATTCTCACAGGGTCCAGGGACACAATGACCTGATTTGGGCATAGAAAATGTTTTTTAGCTCACCTTTTCAGCACTTGACAAATTGGCTGTTTTGGATTATACCAATAACCAGGGGCACAAAGACTTCAGGATTCCTATTGACCTTTCTCTTCTTTCCCCCACACATTCTAAGGCTTTTTCCCCACAAAAGAAATTGGCAATTTATCTTATCTGACAGATGTGGGCAAAGGTTTCTTTAAACCCAATGTCCATTATGTGCCTTACCCACTGATTCTTGTGAAAGACTCAACACAGAATCAAAACGGATGGGTCAGGAATGCAGGGTTTCAAGTGCCAGTTTATAGCATGTATAGCCTTCAAGGCCGTCCTCAATCCAAAGTGCATGAGTATCCTAACCCACAGCACCACAGGGACGTAAATTTCATCGTACTCTATTTTCTTTCTGCTCCTACCCCATTCTTTTTTGATAGATCGTGCCTTAGGTTAATCTCTTGCCCAGGATATACATACTAGGTGAGATGACCAGTTCAGGTCCTGGATGAGACTGGTATGGGATTGGAAACAGTGGAAGACGATGCTTCAATCCATCACGTCAGTCTGATGTGTGAAACACAGATCAACCAAGGAACTAACCAAGTAAGTAACCTACCCCATTGGTGAATGTCTAGTAGTCTCTTCAGCATACTGGCACAGTTCATCAAGAGCTACCTGTGCTGCACACACAGAAAACACATTGTCCTGCTTGCCTTCCTCTTCATTGCTACCCAAGTTCCTGTCTGCAAATAACATTTACAAGGTTATTTAAAAAAATTCAGGACTCAGCCACAAGATTTATTACAGCCAGATACAGACTGAAACAGCACTACAGTTCCTAGTAGTGACTTAATCAAATTTGATAAAATCCAAGCTAGGATTTTCTTCGATGTAAGCATTGAAAGGCAGACACGAGATGTTTTTTCCCCCACCTACGAAGTCAAGAGAATAAGAAAGATAAAGAATATGGGCTAATATTTTCTTACCAAATCTATTGCGATCCACAGATGTAATAAAGTGCAGGTCTGCTTATCCTCTTATTGTAGCAAGCACAACAAGAAAGAGTGATTTGGGCATAAAGTTTGTATTTTAATTTGTCTTGCTCTTTCCACATAGCCCAATTATGGGGCCTTAGTAAAGGTAGAGGTCACCCTTGCTCGAAAGCCAGTCATATCCGATTCTAGGGATCAGTGCTCATCTCTGCTTATAGCCAAAGAGTCAGCGCTGTCTGCATCTGCAGACGTTTCCGTGGACATGTGGAAGGCATGGAACTGTTTACCTTCTTGCTTTCAAACTGCTAGGTTGGCAGGCGCTGGGACAGAGACAGAAGATCACTCCATCATGCAGAACCAGGGTCTCGTAGTCTGACCTTCCAGTCTTCAAGTTCAGTGTCTTAATCACTTGAGCCACTGCACTTCACTTACAACTCACAAAATTCATGGAGGCCTTTCTGTAAACTTTCCCCACACACAATTAACTCAATGAATTTCATGTTCAAACCAGATAGGAGATGGCACTCTTGCTCATCTTTGCCCTGAGAAGCAACAGCTCCTAGCACGCACAATGTCACGCTAAACAAACCACAGATGGAAAGTTCATATTTTGTTTGCGGCACCAATTTTTTTCATTAGAAATTACATAAAACACCCAGGAAAAAATGGGGGAAATGCCATGCCTGTGATATGAAACTGAACTCCATTTTTGGTGATGTCCAGAGAGGTCGTGCTTGCAGGCTGATAAGACGCTGGCGTGGGAACTTGGAAGCTGGGGGGCAAACGTGGCTGCCTCCGAGAGGATGAAACGAGAGTGTTCACCTTTCCAACAGCAGATAAAGCATTCTCTTTCTTGTATCTACTGGCTTGGCAAGGGACATCCTCAGTCTCCAGAGTAAGGCATTTGCAGGCTTTCTTGTTCACTGTTCGCCGCTCTGTAAAACCAAGCAAATGCCAGCATTATTTGAGAAACTAGTCTTAGTGCAGTGATGGTGAACCTTGGCATTCCAGGTGTGCTTGGACTTCAATTCCCAGAAGCCCAGGTCTATGTGAATGCACACGAATGGGTCTACTGCATGTACAGTAAACCCATTCGTGTGGATTCACAGAGACTTGTGCTCCTGGGAATTGAAGTCCAAGAACACCTGGAGTGTCTAGGTTCGCCATCACTGTCTTGGGGTATCGCAACCATCTGCATTGTCTGGTGTCTTCAAGTCAGACACCAAAGGATAAGAAAATCTCTAGCACCTTAGGTATCTATGTGCTGGCATCTACGGTTCAAATGTTTCCCACACTTTCTTTCTTGGTGTTTAACTCTCCAAAGATGTATTGACCAAGTTACCCATTTTTCCTATTACCTAAAGGTCACCCTTGTTCAAAAGCCAGTCGTATCTGACTCTAGGGTTCAGTGCTCATCTCTGTTTATAGCCAAAGAGCCAGCGCTGCCTGCATCTGCAGACATTTCCATGGTCATATGGCAGGCATGACACCGGAGTGTGCGGAACACTGTTTGCCTCCTCACCAAAGTGGGACCTATATATCTACTTGCAATTTCTTGCTTTCGAACTGCTAGGTTGGCAAGCGCTGGGACAGAGATGGATGCTCACTTCATTATGCAGTACTCAGGCCTCGAACTGCTGACCTGGCAACCCTCCAGTCATTAGGTTCAGCATCTTAACCACTTGAGCCATTACATTCCCATCTTTTCTCTCTTTGATGAGAGCTAATAGTTTCATTTTCTATAGCACCTCTGTACCAGAAGCAATACGAATGTGGTGCTCAATCTGAGTCGGGTTCCCCTGATTGGGCAGCATAAAAATTTAAAAATTAAATTAAATTAAAATTAAATTATTAACCAACCAACCCACCATGGTTCATGGCATCAGCCTCTCATATAGGGAAGGATATAGTAGAAACTGAACTTCCCATTAAAATGGCGTGTAAAATTTTGGAACTGGAGATGCTATACAAGTTGTGTCATGTTTAGACAGGAAGGTTTACAGACTGACATTCATCTAGGAAGCGTTTTCAGAGTCCCATTGCTTGCAGAATCCTTCCCAACCTGATCTGCAGGTGCGTCTCCTCTTCCTAGGTTTTTTGCAGACAACCACTGGCTTAGTTTTCTTTGTCCGTGGCGTGGCTTCTCTCTGTCCCCTCTTGAGGGCAGGGGTCACCGCCGCCACCTTCTCAGCTTCCTCTGCATTAAAAAAAAGGATCACATGCTAAGTATATCATTCTGCAACCAGAAAAGGCACATTCTGCTGCTAGAATAAATTATGAGAAGATATTAAATGTTTACATTAATTACTTCTGAAGAATGAATTTGACTCTACTTGGTGCCCAAGTTTATATGGAATGAAGCACAGAATAGCTGCTGATTTGTTTATGTTAAAAGGCTCAAAAATACTGGCCCAGAAGCAATTTATTAGATAATGTGCCCACACATATCAATATCAATCTTTTTTTGCCAAAACTAAAAGAAGAAACTCTTGGAAACTTTATCTTTCTAGTCACCTGGAAGCATTCCTTGCTCACCACTGGAAACCAGAAATTAGCTGCTGCCCAGCTGCATTTTAGACTATATTGCCTCATTCCTCAATTTCCCTTTTCATAATATTTCCTCACCTTATCTGGGTAGCTCTCAGAGTCACTCAGAGTCACTATGAATTTCAATTCTTTCATTGTTTTCATTCCATGGTGTTCACAACATCCTTGTCATGCTGTTTCCTATATTTCTCTTTTGGACATTACCTTTGGGTTCCTCCGATTTGATGTGAAGTAACGATCTGGCTGTATCGATGCTTGCCTGCAGATGTTCAATGTAGCGGAGAACCCGCAGGAGAATTTCTTTCTATTCCAATTCCGGGCATTCACAGCAAATGGAAGAGAACAGAAAGAGCAGCATCAGAAATTCTTAGTCATATAGTCTAATATATAAAAGTTCCAAAAATTGTAAAGCTGTCGGCCGGACCGCAGCCCCTCAGACAGCTGAGCGGGCCGGGCTGGTGGTTCCCCCCCACCTTAAAATAAATATGCAGCTGTCATAAATGCGACCACATCCACGTCTGCCTCCGCTTCCGCTTCCGGTGGCGGTGGCAACGTGGGCCACATGAAATGGTGCCACGGGCCGGGGCCATCCCACGAGCTGTAGGATGAGAACCCCGGTCTAATAAATGCAGCACCTGATCTCATGGCAGCGGTTACTGTCCATATTAAACTTACCACATAGCAAAATTATAAGCTGCAAAAAACTAATATTGTTATCTTAGCTTTGTATGTTATTATATGCTGGTGGTGCATCTGACACGAATAAAGAAAGTGGTCCTCGAACACATTATGTAAATTCTATGATACAGTACCTTTGCCAGCCTCTTGCAGTTAGTCCGCAAAGGTATGGGCAACATCGCTGCCAGTTCTTTCAGTGTGTTGGTATAGTCATCACATTTCTTTCTGCTGAGAAAAATAGAAGTGAGGAAAGTTAACCTTTAGATAAAGGTAACTCTTGCTCAAAAGCCAGTTGTATCTGACTCTGGGGTTCAGTTCAGTGTTTATCTGTTATAGTTAAGGAGCCAGCGCTGTCTACATCTAAAGACACTTCCATGGTCATGTTGCAGGCCCGACTAGACACTAAAGTGCACAGAACGCCGTTTACCTTCCCACCGATATGGTACCTATTTATCTAAACTTGCTTTCGAACTGCTAGGTTGGCAGGAGCTGGGACAGACGACAGGAGCTCATTCCATCGTGCAGCACTTGGGTCTCGGACTGCTGACCTGCCAAACTTCCAGTCATCGAGTTCAGCATCTTAACCACTAAGCCACCGCAGTCCCTAGCGTTAACCTTTACTTCCAATTATTTTTTACAAAAATGAAGGTGCTTGCTTTTCTTTACTAATACCTGTAGTGTGACACGACAGTGACAAATCATGGCTTCATGAGCAGTCCTATTTCTGAGTATAAAATTCAGCACCTAGTTATTCTAAGGATTTTAGAATTATAATTAATTTATCCTGTGTACAGTATTATTATTATTTTGGCTTCTGAATTGTGCTTGCTGGGGAAGCACCGACAAGCTGTTTCCAGGTTGAATAAACAAATCATGCTTAGAATGTCAATAGCTTGTCTAGCTACTCCCTTTCATAGGATAATGACTAAGCAGCATATGTAAGTTTATACTTTGAGCCATCCGTGCATTTGAGTCAGGCTAACATGTTGTAGTTATGCAAAGCATGTCAGGCTTCACATTACCTACTTTCCCTGCCTCACCTGGTGCCTAGGTTCTGCTTGAAATTCTTGCTGTTTGGTTGCAATTCCTTAGGGTGAATGCGTCCAATTTGATCCCACATCTATAAATGGAATGGAAAGGAAAATCTTGTTCATTCCTGACTCATACATAATATTAAAAAGGACAAGAAAAGAGAGATACAGTATAAGGGAAATCAAGTTGCAAGAACAAAAAGCTAGGGAGAACGGAAGACAACTGGGAGGCAGAATTTCCCTGGCAGAAAACTCAGAGTTTGGGACTGTTACTCTTTATGTTTCCCAACTTTTGGTTTTTGGACTTCAATTCCCAGAAACCGAAGTCAATTCTCCAAAGCACTGATAAGCCAATGTACTGACTGAGGCTTCTGGGAATTGAAGACCCCTTATGAGGCCACAATGGGAACCACTGCTTTAGACTATAACCCACCCACCCCAATCTATTAGCCAGCACATGGGCTATACATTCTGGGAGTTACAGTCTCAAAAAGTAACATTCTTAACTCTCCTTTTTCATGCATGATAGAAATTCTGGTATTTGTAATAACAAAATACAACATTTTCGAGCTCTCCATGACCATAGCGGCTGGAAATTCTGGGAGGTATACTTGAAAAAATAAATAAAAATAACATTGCCAAGCTTTAAGATAAATTTAAAAAACAGCTCTACAACATAGTGCAGGCATTGAGTTGAGGATGAATCAAGAGCTATTGCTGAACATCAAATCTTGCCTATGTAACTTGCAAGCCCTAAAGCTAACAGAACTCACTGATTTTTGTAAGCCAGGGCCTGTTTTGGCTCTTTTGCTTGGCATTATAATATCATGGCAGCTGCCAAAAACCTGGCAAGCTCGCCACCATACATGGCTGGCGAACTCTGTCACAGGTTATGCTTGCTATGCTTAAAATATTTGCTCATCCAGGAACTGGCAAGAACATCTGCCTTCTAGCTCTTAGCAAAGGTCCAAACAGCTGTTGCCTTGTTTCTGGGGACAAGGTATGGGAATGAACACATGTAGGGTCGTGACGGCGAACCTTGGCACTCCAGGTGTTCTTGGGCTTCAATTCCCAGAAGCCCAAGTCTCTGTGAATCCACACGAATGGGTTTACTGAGGGCACACACAGTAAACCCATTCATGTAGGTTCACAGAGACTTGGGATTCTGGGAATTGAAGTTCGAGAACAGCTGGAGTGCCAAGGTTCACCACCAGAGATATAAGGGAAAGGCATGTCAATGGGAATCCAGTGGTGGCGCCGATGTGAAGGAAGTAATGTATGAATAAAGGTTTGAAGAAGAAGGTGCATTGAGAAAGCAACACCAGCAGAATCCAAGATGGTGGCAGGGGCAGAAGAATCTTCATCCATCCAAAACAGAGGAAGTCTTTGTATAGCAATTCATCTCATGATGATGATGATGATGAGCCACATGAAAAGTTAAAACTTTGTCTTTTCACAAGACACTGTCCTTTCTTGGCTGAAAATTACAGAAGATCAGCAGGAGATTAATGAAGAAAATAGCCTAGTATGGAATGACAGCGTGGCGCAGAGATATTTGAGGAAAAGTTAATTTTTGAGGCTCAATGAGAATTAAGCATGAGGCAAATGTGAAGGACTGATGTGCAGGAATCCTAAAGGAGGAAAATTTTGCCTTTTCTCTTCTCCCCAAATTATATATAGGCTTCTCCTACTGTGAGGCCAAATCTATCAAAGTAGATTGTGAAGAAGGACATATTTCCCCCCAAGATTGGCATCAGAGCTTTCTTTATTCGTTTCAGACGCACCACCAGCATATAATAATAACATACAAAGCTAAAACTAACACATCTAAAAACTAAATCGAATTAAAAGGGCTAGATGACATCCGCCCAATATCGGGCCACATCAACAACATTTCCTCTTGCCAACATAAGGTCCTCCTCGGTGCACATTGAGAGGCATCAGATATAAAGATGCAGAAAAGATAAATTTTTTGGAGGTGATAATGCTCCCTGGAAAGATGATGGGTTAATGTATAAGAGTGAGAAAAGGATCTTAATTCAGAAAAGTCATATGCAAATTATTTCTTTGTGTGTAGACTTCCTAGATGATGCCTGAGGATCAGGAATGAGAAGAGATGTGAAGACCAATTAGAAATATCTTGCAACATTGGAGGGGATAAATTAGAAGCAGGCACTCAGATATATGTTTGAAAGGGCAATTCCAGTCTGAAAAAAGATCCGAATGACTGGTTTATTGTTGGCAATTCATGGGGGATCCCCAAAGGATTGGGGAAATAAAAATTATGGATAAAATTAAGAAATCCTCTTTCATTGGGTTTGAGTCACTACAAAGATGGATGCCTGATGGATATGTGAAGCCAGGGCATCTGACCGCAAAGGTTATTTATTTTTTGCATACTTTAAAAAAAGAAAAATACTTTAAAAGTGGCACATAATTCTGTGCAGAGGAAGCAATTAAAAATTAACTTTTTATATACTGAGTGACTTGGTTTCTCAGAAGGAAAGCATTGATTGGCAGCATTGGGGTTTTTTTTTTTTTTTGTGAAGTGACATTTCTTGAAATTTCATGAGGAAAGAAACGAATAGAATTGGCAAGAATTTAGGGGCCTTGTACTTTTCTTGAAAAGGAGAGGTTGATGCTGAGGAGAATTTGAATTTCTCCAACATAGTGATAATGAAAAGCAAAGAGAGTATAAAAGTGACGAGGGAAAGCGCATGTTTTCATCCCCTCAGGGATACCTTTGCTTAAAGCAAGCAAGCACACAAAGTAAAGCGGGCAAAACGCAGGCCCGCAAGAGTGAGTGCCGACTCCGCCGAAGGGTTTTATAGAGGAGAGGGCGAGGGCGTGTCTTTACGTTCTTAGGGGCGTGTACAACAGAGGAACGGGGCGAGTCTATTGGCTGGTCGCCTCAACGAGCAAAGGAGATGGCTCCCTTCTTCCACGCCTTGATGTTATGTCACTGAGCATGCGTAGGTGTTCGGTGCATGCTCAGAAGCATCCACTGAAGCCAGGAGGAAGCCTTTTGTTTGCCCTTACTTGCCTTTTAGCTGTATTTCCTACACATAGGAGGAAAAAGTTATCCATTCCTGTCATTCTTTATGTGTCCTTATTTTTTTAAAAATGTGATGATATGAGATATATATTTTTTTTTATTTTTAAATAACTGATGGGGGGGGGGATAATTTTAGTGTCTATTAAGGGTTTTTGAAAATGTTTTAAGACTGTAATGCTTTATATTACTGTTGTAATGCCGCCCAGAGTCACTCGTTCGAATTGGGTGGCAATATATAAATTTGAATAATAAATAAATAGAGTTTAAGCTTCTTTCGTTCTGTCCATGCCAGGAAAAATAAATTATATATATATATATATATATATATATATATATATATATATATATATATATATATATATATATATATATATATATATATATATATATATATATATATATATATATATATATATATATATATATATATATATATATATATATATATATATATATAGTGTGTGTGTGTGTGTTGATCAAAGGTCTGCTGTTAGAACAGCTGTTAAAAAGCATAGGAGCAGGGGCAATAAAAGGAATTTGGCAACCTTGACAAATAAATTTTGCAAGATGTTTTAGGAGAAAGTGGAGAAGAAGCAGGGATAGAAGAAGAGGGCAGGTTGTGAACCATCAAGCCTCAAGGCACTGATGAAAGCATTAATATGGTGCTATTAAAAATGGTCTCCCTTGCTCGAAAGCCAGACGTATCTGACTAGAGAGTTGGTGCTCATTTCCATTTATAGCCAAAGAGCCAGCACTGTCTGTCTGCAGATGTTTCCGCGGTCGTGTGGCAGGCACGGAACGCTGTTATTTTCCCCGGCTACCTACCGTATTTATCTTCTTGCAATTTCTTACTTTCAAACTGCTAGGTTAGCAGGAGCTGCGACAGGCAACGGGAACTCACTCCATTGTGCAGCACTCAAGTCTCAAACTGCTGACCAGTGACCTTACGGTTGTCAAGTTCAGCGTCTTAACCGCTAAGCCATGGATGGGGCGATAACATTCAAAGTGGAGTCACAGTGCTTTAAGTGCATAGTGCAGGTACACTTTCAATATGACACCTGTTTTATTTTACATTTTATTAAGTAATAATTGAGTGCCCTGACTTAGGGTGACGGTATAATAACATTGACAGTGGACAGTACAAGGGAGAAGGGCTTAGGACTGGGAAAAGATGAGTGTTTAATGTCTTCTCCATCAGTCCGAAGCCCTTTGCTCAGCGTTTCCTTACTGGATAAATCTGGTTTAAGATGAAACAGAATTAAGCAAAGTACGGTAGCAATGGAGATAATTTGGCTGCAGAAAGATGATGCGGGGTGTTATTTGCATGCAGGTGATATGCTAAATCCTGGGGATTTGGTAAGGTTATCCAGGGATAGCATATAGAGAAAAAGTGGGCAGAGTGCCAAGCAAAAATCCCTAAATGACCCCAAACAAAAGAAGAAAAGCCAATGCATAAGCTTCCATCAATGGAAACAGCAAAGATGCTGGAGGGAGTGGGGAAATATTGCGGAGAAATAAATTTCAATGGAACTAAACTGAATTTTTCTGTCTTCTGATACAACTTTTCAGACTTATTTTTTAACTAGCAGTCTTTTATTCCTGTATGATTGTTTTCAAATGTTGTAATTTATGGGCTGGAATCTAATAGTACGTTGCAACTAGAGCAGGCCTATTAAATCAGTGGAACTCTCAGAGAGAAGTTGAATCACCAAATCCCATCTGATTCAATGGGCCTGCTCTAGTTTTATCTTACTACTGGATTTCAGTCATTGTATTTAGCCTCATTTTAATATACAGTAAAATCCCGACTTACATATGCTTTGAGTTACATAAAATTCGACTTACATAATGAATTTTGCACTAAAACCATGTCCCGATTTACATAACACATTTTCCTATGGGTTTGCTTCAAGTTAAGTAAAAAATTCATTATTCCTATGGGTTTGCTTCGAGTTAAGTTAAAAACTGATTTACATAAAAGCCTACGGAACAGACTTTTTACGTAAGTAGGGGTTTGTGTGTGTGTGTGTGTGTAGATGGATGGATAGATGGATAGATAAATAGATAGATAGAGATACTGTATAGAGATAGATATATAAAACTCTCTCTCTCTCTCATATTATTATTTTTAATGACTTTTCAAACTCTGGTCTGAATTTAGGAGGGAAGAGAGATAAGAGTAGGGAGAGTAACCTCAGTGGAAGGAAGGAAAGGATAATCCTAGGTGAAAAGGGGAAGCGAGCAAGTGGAAGAAGGAATGAGGTCAGAGCAGGACACGGAGGATGATTAGATGAGATGCGGAGGGCTCATCAAGGCAGGGTTGGAGAGAAAAGATCAATGCAGGAGAAAGGATAATTATATGGAGGCGGAACAGATCAGAGTGGATAATCTTTTAGAGCTGTTGATAGAGAAAGCTAGGTTGGCAGGAGCTGGGACAGAGACAGACACTCAATCTGTCATGCCTTACCCGGGTCTCAAATGGCTGACTTGCCGGCCTTCCAGCTAACAAAGCAAGCTTCTTAACCACTGAGCCACCACAGGGGTATAAAATAAATGCAGGAGGAAGGCAATACCTTTTATTATGTTGTGTGTAGTTCTACACATGATCCTGTATGTGTGTGCACACTTGGACTAATATGTGTCACATACAATCACACACCTACCAACAGGCCAGCAGTTCAAGACCCAAGTACTGCAGGACAGAATGAGCTCCCGTCTCTGCCCCAGCTCCTGCAAACCTAGCAGTTTGAAAGCAAGAAATTGCAAGTAGATCAATAGGTACCGCTTCAGCTGGAAAGGGAACAACATTCCGTGTGCTCTGGAGTCTAGTCATGGAAATGTCTGCACAGGCTCTTTGGCTGTAAACAGAAATGAGCACCGCACCCTAGAGTCGGACAGGACTAGCTATTGAGAAAGGGAGACTTTTACCTAGCAAGTCAATACACACAGAAATTAGTCCAGAATTAGAAAGAAATAGATCTCTTCCACCCTTATTTGAAATAAAAAAGGGGGAGTAAAAGTGTTCTGTGTGCTCCGGTGTCTAGTCATGCCTGCCACATGACCACGAAAACATCTGCAAGAAGCAGACAGCGCTGGATCTTCGGCTGTGAAACAGAGATGAGCACTGAACCCTAGAGTCGGATACAACTGACTTTCAAGCAAGGGAAACCTTTACCTAAAAGTGTACAAACTAAACATCACAGTAAGAAAATCAATGGATCTAGTTGAAACGCTACGTTTTCCTCCCTCTCTAGCTGGTTTAGAACCCACTCCCTTCTTCCTTCTGCCTCCCCAATAGTAAAGAGCAGGGGTTAGCAACCTATGGCCCGCAGGCCGGACCTGGCCCATGACGCCAAATCATCCAGTCCACGCTGCTGCCGCCACCAATGCCCGAAGCGGATGTGTTTACAACAGCGGTAAACATGCCCAAAACTGACGTACATACGTTTACGAGCACGGACACATTTTATGGCATCGTTTATGGCCAGGGAAACCACCAGTCCAGCCCGCTCAACTGTCTGAGGGAGCGTGACCCAGCCCCCGACTTTAAAAGGTTGGCAACCCCTGGTAAAGAGGAAGTAATTTAATCAATTCTTCTTTTCGGAGAAACAGGAGCTTTCCCAGAACTGACATCCATTTCTGAGCATCTTTGCACAGAGGTAAATGCCACGGAGTGAGATTCTTTTGTCCGCATGAAGACAGACGGTAATTTCTCAGTACCATTTACTTTTTCCTCGGTCCCACCCATGTTCTCTTGCTGAAGGAGTCTGTTTATCTAATGTGTACCCACAGCTGCGTGTGACTTCCGCCACCATTTTTAGCATCTTAACGGGTTTAATGAGCCATGGATCCGATAAAAGCTTTTCTCAATAGTTTTGATTCTCAAGCAAATCTCCAGATAAGAGACTGGTAGGATTGTTTGATGTTAAAGTGAATTTTATATATATATATATATATATATATATATATATATATATATATATATATATATATATATATATATATATATATATATATATATATATATATATATATATATATATATATATATATATATATATATATATATATATAGAGAGAGAGAGAGAGAGAGAGAGAGAGAGAGAGAGAGAGAGAGAGAGAGAGAGAGAGAGAGAGAGGGCAAAATCATGATGCTTTTCTTTCTCGTTTCATGCAGATGTATCACGGAGCCGTTCAGAGAACAGAAATCCCAGGCTTTGGTGTATGAAGACCAAGACACAGGACACAGCCTCGGGCTGGGTTAACTCAGGTTTATTGCATCGTGGACAGAGGGAACATGAGGTAATGGCGGATCGATAGCTCTTTTTATACAGCAGTAATACATTTGAACGTGGTGCCATGGTAGCCCATTGGCTACTGCCTGCGTGACGTCATTGCGAGTCACGCCCTTCTTGTCCAGGTGTAGGTAGTGGCGGGAAAGCTTCCCGCGCTGTTGCCTTTGATGAGTTCGGACCAATAGAGCTTGGACGCTCGCTGCTGCCAGCTGGTGGTCATTAGCTCGCGTCCTATTACAGGGTTTATATGATACAGCTGAAGGTTACATTGTTGCTATAGGCAAGGTTACATTGGCTCCGATACATTGTAATCCATGTGGAAGGAAAACCATTAGAACACAACACCCCTCCCCCCTAGGATGAGACAAAGTCTCGAGCCCCCACTCAAACACGCTCCCCCCCTAGGAGACAAAGTCTCTCAGCCAAGATGGCTTATTTCGAACACGCTGGGGTCTCGATGCGGGCTGCCTTTGCCCGGGTTTGCTACCTTCTCTTTGTCCCCTGGTTTTCTGCCCTGTAATTGGAGAGGGAGACTCGTTAGTGACTTGCCGCGGCTCCGCGGCGTTGTTGGGAGGTGTGTTCTCTCTTAGGGAAGAACCGGGGGCACTGGGGACTAACGAAAAACCCCTCTTCTCGCTTGGATGGGTGGGGGAACACTCCTGAAAACCCCCCCGGCTCGCAAAACCAAAACCAAAATTACATTCGGGGGCAGCGGCCGCGAATTCCTCTCCCCCTTCCCCGGCCTCTGATGGAACTGGTTTATCAAAAGGATATGAGTCGGGGCCGCTGCTTCTTCCTTCCCCCCTTGCTTGGGACTGTTGTCCGCTGATGTCTCCCCCTTGGGCTAAGCGGGTGGGGGAGAACCCTAACGCTGAATCCTGTTGATGAGCCCCACTGTCTGGCACGCTCACTCGGTGCCTCAGCTGGTCCGCGTGCCTCCTCCAGAGGAGACCTGTGCTGGTCTCGACCCGGTACGACACTGGCCCCGTCTGCTCTACTACCGTCCCCGGCACCCAGGCTGGCCCTGCGCTGGCATAGTTTCTACAGTGAACAGGGTCGCCGGCGGCGAATCCTTTCGAGACTGCCAGCCCTATGTTTTTTCCCTTCTCCTCGACTCTCGTCGGGTCTAGCCTGGACAGAATCGTGGTCAGTTTTCGCCGCATCAAGAGCTCTGCCGGCGAGTAACCTGACGCTAAGGGGGTCACCCTATACGCTAATAAGAACTGACATACTTGGTGATTTAGGTCCCCCGGGCCCATGCGCCGAAGCGCATCCTTTGTTGTACGCACCAACCGTTCCACTTGGCCATTCGTGGCCGGGTGAAACGGTGCGGATGTGACATGCCGAATTGCGTTCGCCGCCATGAATGCTCCGAACTCCGAGGAGGTGAAGCAACTCGCGTTATTGCTGACTAACGTGTCGGGTAAACCGAACGTGGAAAAGACTCTCCGTAGCTGGCTAATTGTCGTGGCGGAGGACGTGCTCTTTACTGGGATAACCTCCAGCCACTTGGAGAACGCATCCACCACCAGGAGAAACATGGTTCCTCGGAATGGGCCAGCGAAATCTATGTGTACTCTGGACCACGGCCCCCTTGCTGTGTCCCATTCCCTATGCGGGAGGCGAGCCTCCTCTGGACGGGATCCCTGACATGCCTCACAAGTGCCGACCATGTGCTCAATGTCCGCGTCCAGTTGTGGCCACCAAAAATAACTGCGGGCCAGCGCCTTCGAACGAACGGTCCCCGGGTGGCTGACGTGCAGCAGCTTGAGCACCCTCGGCCGCATGGATGTAGGGACCACCACCCGTTGGCCCCACAACAGGCACCCCCTTTCTAGGGACAGCTCTAGCTTTTTTCGAAAGAATGTGTCGAATTCTGTGCTCGGGGACGATGCCGGCCACCCCTTCTGTACCCATGAGCTAACTTTTTCCAGCGTTTTGTCCTTGCCTGTCGCCCTAGCAATATCGGCTGGTACTAGTGGGGGTGCGTCTAAGACCTCGATTAGCAACACCTGGCGGTCTCTTTCTACTCTAGCCTTTTGGTCATCCGACAGGGGCAAAGGGGATCTCGAAAGTGCATCAGCATGGCTGATCTCCTTTCCGGGCCGGTACTCCAACTCGTGTTGGTATGCGTTGAGAAAGATAGCCCAACGCAGCATTCTCGGGGATAGGATCTGCGGCGTGGGCTTGCTTGCCGTGAAAATCCCTAACAGGGGCTTGTGATCCGTTACAATTTTAAACGGGCGGCCATACAGAAAATCGTGGAACTTTTTGGTCCCCGCTACTATGGCTAATGCCTCCCTGTCGGTTTGTGCGTAATTTCGCTCTGCTTGGGACAGGGACCTTGAATAAAACGCAACCGGGGGCCTCCCTTCCGTCATCCAATACGTGGCAAAGCACCGCCCCCACCCCCACCGGTGATGCATCGCAGACTAATACCACCGGCCGTTTGGGGTCGAAATGCGTTAGAATTGCGTCAGAAGTCAAGAGTTGCTTTAGCTCTTTGAATGCCCTCTCGTGCTCGTCACCCCACATCCATGTCTCCTCCTTTTTAAGCAACCGATGAAGCGGTTCGGCTACGGACGCTTTCCGCGGAAGGAATGTATGGTAAAAATTGAGGAGCCCCAGGAATGACTGTAGCTCGGTTTTGGATGTGGGGCGAGGGGCCTTCTTGATGGCTGCCACTTTGGATTTGGATGGCCTAATACCCTCGGGTGTGATTCGGAACCCTAAAAACTCGACCTCGGTTTCGAAAAAGACACATTTGTCCTTCCTCAGTCTCAGCCCCGCTTTCTCGAACACAGTTAGTACTTTGTCCAATCTTTTTGCCAGTTCGGCCTCACTCCCCCCTGTTATCAACACGTCATCAAAATAAGGCAACACCCCCTCCAGCCCCTTCAGGAGGCGTTCCACAAGCGACTGAAAAAGGCCGGGTGCCGAGTTCACGCCGAACTGTAAACGCGACACCTGGAACGCTCCTTTATGTGTGACTATCGTTTGGGCCGCGGCCGTGGCGGGAGTTACGGGGAGTTGCTGATAGGCTTGTGCTAGATCGAGCTTAGCGAAACACTTTCCCCCATTTAGCCTGGCCAAAAGGTGGCTGACCACCGGCACCGGGTATGCATTAGGGCGGATCGCCTTGTTAATTGTACACTTATAATCAGCGCAAATGCGCACCTCCCCGTTAGCCTTCAGAGCTGTTACAATTGGAGTTTCCCACTCCGCGGAATCAACAGGAATAAGAATCCCCTGGCCCACCAATTTGTCCAGTTCCGCCTCTATTTTGTCCTTTAGTGCGAAGGGCACCCTGCGCGGTTTGAGTCTTATCGGGCGGACCTCCGGGTCTAAGTCGAAGGCTACAGGGGGTCCCTTGAATTTTCCCAGTCCTTTTTTAAAAACGTCGGGATGCGCGTCGCACACCGCTTGTATTGGATCCCCCCCCACCGAATGTACTCCCCCTATGAACAGGCCTAAAGGCTGAAACCACTGTGTCCCAAGGAGGCTACAACTTCCCCCCTTGAGGACAACTAGGGGCAGTTCCGCAGAATGTCTCTTGAAATTAACCCGAAATTTCCCGACCCCCAATACCGGAATGCTGTTTCCCTGTACATCTCGTAGCGTGGACCTCAATGTTTTAAGTTTGGACCGCACGTGGGGGTCGATTTTCAAGAACTCTTTCTGGGGGATTATGGAATAGGAGGACCCTGAGTCAATTTCCATCCTGATAGGGGCCCCTTGTATCAGTACCTCAACGAAGTAATGGGACTGTCCCGTGGACACGCTGAACACCGGGGCGTCATCTTCGCTGCCGTCCGAGACGCGGCCCACGCCGTCCTTCTTCCTCGAGGTCTGGGCGCCATCTTTGGGCCTCGCGGGACGGTCCGGTCTGGTCGAACGGTCTGGTGACTGCCTCCGGCCCTCCTTTCTTTTTCTGCATGCCTTGGCAATGTGCCCCCGACGGCCGCAGGTGTAACATTCAGCCTTTCTAAATGGGCACCTCGCGCGTTCGTGGGCCGCCCCGCAACCATCGCAGCGGCGCCCCCCTTTTCGGACCTTCTGGACCTCCTCGCCGTCGCTGCCTTCCGAGGACGATTTTGAGGCCCGCCGAGTTGCGTGCACCGATTGTCCGGACTTCCCATGCACCGAATTTTCTGTTTTGCCGGCCCTGGGACGCCACTCACGCCACTGGTGCATCTCGTCTACTCCAGCATTCGTGGACTCCGCGGCTTCGGCGGCCTCGACGACCTCTGCCAGCGTGGGTGGCGGCTCCTTGTTCATCAAGCTGCGCTGCACCTCCTTGTCTTTCAGGCCACACAGCACGCCGTCCCTGAGGGCCATGTCTAGGATGTCGCCCCATTTGCAGGGGACGGCGGCTACCCTCATGGCGGCCACGAATGCCTCAACCGACTCGTCCGGCGCTTGGACTCGCCTCCAAAACGCGCTCCGAGCGGGAAACATCGCCCTCGAGGGTTGGAAGCGCTCCCGTAGCAGCTTCATGATGTCGTCCGCCTTAAATTGGCTCACCTTCTTCGGAGCGATGATGCCCACCAGCGTCCGCTTGGTTTCCACCCCAAGCATTCTGGTGAGGATGGCCCTCTTCCGCTCCTCATCGTCTTCCTTGACTTTGAGTTCCACCAGCGCCGCCTGGAAGTCCATCTCCAACAGCTCCCAGTCTTGCGGTTTGGTGATGTTGAACCCGCTCTGTGCCCTGGCTGCTCCTTGGGGATCCATTATCCCACCTTCGTCGCCAATTTGGTGTATGAAGACCAAGACACAGGACACAGCCTCGGGCTGGGTTAACTCAGGTTTATTGCATCGTGGACAGAGGGAACATGAGGTAATGGCGGATCGATAGCTCTTTTTATACAGCAGTAATACATTTGAACGTGGTGCCATGGTAGCCCATTGGCTACTGCCTGCGTGACGTCATTGCGAGTCACGCCCTTCTTGTCCAGGTGTAGGTAGTGGCGGGAAAGCTTCCCGCGCTGTTGCCTTTGATGAGTTCGGACCAATAGAGCTTGGACGCTCGCTGCTGCCAGCTGGTGGTCATTAGCTCGCGTCCTATTACAGGGTTTATATGATACAGCTGAAGGTTACATTGTTGCTATAGGCAAGGTTACATTGGCTCCGATACATTGTAATCCATGTGGAAGGAAAACCATTAGAACACAACACAGGCGGAACAAAAACACCAGAAATGCTTGTTCTTTCAACTATGGCCTTTGTGAGAGCCTGGTGCAAAATTATGAATGTCAAAAGGGCAAGATCCTGTATATGATATTCAGACCCCTACTCAAGCCCAAAGCCGGGGAAAAGTTACTCTTTTTGGGATTACACCTCCCAGGATCTTTCACGTCTGGCCTGGAGATGGAGAAGGAGAAAGGAAGAAGGAGTAGAAGAAGATGAAGATGACGATGATGGTGGTGAGATGTCACCCCCAAAAAGTAACTTTTCCAAGTTTTCTGGCCCAAATCCAGGAGGTGACACACTTCCATCTGCTTGTCAAATTAAACTGATCGATCTTGGAATTGTCTCTCTGGCTTTTGCAAATCCTTTGCTAGGGACAAGCTGAAATATATCAATATTAGTTGCCCCCACCCCTCCTGCTTGCTTCCTGTTAGAGCCAGGTAAATATTCTCTCTCTCTCTTGCTCGTTTCCTCCGGCTGCCCAAGCCCTTTGTTCATCTCTTTCCACGCAACATGCAGGTGCTTTTGTATGCGCCCCTGCCATTTATCAGATCTAATTTTTATAAACATCAGAAGGGCGGAAGCGGCAAAAGGCAAGGCTGCAGGTTGGACAGGCAGCTCCAGTTGCATGAGACGAAGCTTTTTTGGGGGGGTCTTCGTGTTGGCTTTTCCTGGCTCCATTCTTTGCTGGACCACCCTTTTCCAAGGGAACTAATGAGCAGGTAGCTCAGCAAGTGATCTCCTTGCAGGTGAGTAAACTGCTATTTTCCCTTGCTCACCCTTAAAAGATTCCCTATGCCATTTTTAAAAAAACAAAATCACAAAAGGTCTCCACTTTCCAACTTTGAAGAAGGCTGGCACCCAGAAGGTGGGAAAGTTACTTTTGGGGGACTACCTTTCAGGGTGGCGGCGGCAGCTGGAGGATTCTGGGATGGAAAAACAAGAAAGTAAGTCACTCTGCTAAACTTTGGGTTCCAAACTAGCCACTGCCTCCACTTTGGAGAGCAACACCAACCAACAGATTTCCCAGCTTTGTGCCTCTAACACAGGGGTGCCCAAACTACAGCCCCGGGGGCTGGATCCTGCCCCCAATGCCAATTCATCCGGCCCACAAAGCCCTAGTCGTCGTTGTTGTTATAATATTTTGACTTGTATGCCGCCCACTCGACAATGTGGCTCAGGGTGCTTGCTCCCGGAAACGGAAGTAAAGCGTCCCGGGAGCAACTAGGGCATTGCAGGCTGGATAAATTGGTGATCGCATGAGGATCGCCAATATTCAGATTCAAATATGGCAGAAGAAGAACTCAAATTGCTCCATGATGCTATGATTCTTCCGATGCATCAGATATTTGAAATTTCAGATAATTCCCCCCCCCTCCCCTTACTCATTCTACAGATTCATGGTCTTCCTCTGGATGAAGGGCTAATGAGCCAGCGACGGGCACATGCTTCGTTCTAACAGGGTCGACATGGCCGGCGACATCCCATGATGGATATCCTTGAGAACTCTTCCTCTGACCTGCAGTGCTTCCGTGCTGCTAATGCGACGTACTCGCTGGTGCTAGACATCCCCTATTTCCTGTGCGAGAGTCTTACTGCTTTGCTGTCCATCGTGGGGAACTTTTTCATCTGTGCCGTCATCCTTCAGAGCAGGAAGCTGAGGGCTGTCATCACCAATTATTTCTTGCTCTCGCTCTCCGTGGCGGATATTTTCGTCGGGATGGTGGTCATCCCCTGCGCCCAATTTGTGGACGTCGGCTTGCCACGGCACAGGCCGCGGGTCTGCCTCATGACGTTGTGCACGCTGTTGGTCTTCACCCAAGCCTCGATCTTCAATCTCTTAGCTGTCGCCGTGGAGAGGTACATCTCCATCTTGAAGCCTTTCCAGTACAAATCTTTGATGAACCCCCGCAACTCGCTCTTGATGATCTTGGCCAGTTGGGTGCTGGCGATTCTGACCGGCCTCTTGCCGATGATGGGGTGGCACAAGCCCTTCCCAGTCAATGGAGAGTGCTTCTTCAACAGCATCATTGAGAGCGCATACATGGTCTATTTCAGTTTTTTCACCTGCATGCTGGTGCCCTTATCGGTCATGATGGTGCTGTATGGACGCATCTTTCTAGAGGTCAAGCACCAGATCCATAAAGTGGCCGAAGGGGAGGTGGACATCAGCGCTCAAGAGAGGCGGCGGAAGATTATCCGCAAGGAGTTTCAGACAGCCACTTCGCTCTTCATCCTCCTCTTCTTCTTCACCATCTGCTGGCTCCCAGTTCACATCATCAACATGGTCGTCCTCTTTTGCCCCACCTGTTGCATCCCCTATCCTGTCAGCATGACGGCCATCATCCTCTCCCACGCTAACTCGGCCATCAATCCGGTGGTGTATGTCTTCCGCATGAGATCCTTCCGGAAGGCCTTTGAAGGAGCCCTCGCCCGCATCTGCTCCTCCTCCACCATGGGCACCTTAGTCGGAGCTGAGGTGATGCCCTCGACCGTATCAGAGATGCCACCATTTAGGAACACCGCTCTGCCAGGAAAGTGATTTTTTAAAAATAGTAATAATCTGAGACAATAGTTCATCTGTACCTGTGAGGAGAAAGGGACTGCAGTGGCCCAAGTGGTTAAGACGCTGAACTTGATGACTTGAAGGTTGGAGTTTGGAAGCTGAGTGCTATGCTACGGAGTGAGCTCCCACCTCTGTCCTAGCGCTAGCCAACCTAGCAGTTTGAAAGCAAGAAATTGCAAGTAGGTAAATAGGTACCATTTTGACAGGGAAGGTAACAGCATTCTGCAGACTCCTGTGTTCTAGGCATGCCTTCCACAAGTCCATGGAAATGTCTGCAGACGCAGACAACGCTGGCTCTTTGGCTTTAAACAGAGATGAGTGCTGAATTCTGGAGTCGGATAAGGCTGGCTTGCTTTTACCTGTGAGAAGATTTCAGATCAGCAACACTCAATACAGCCATAATGGCAAAGGTATCATTGAAGGGATGACTGTTCAGCACATGAATAGAGGAGACCACCAGGAAGGATCAGGGATCCCCAGATGGGGCTAGGCAAGAATCATCCTCAGATTCTTGAAAGATAACTACAGGGTGGATGGATGGATGGACAAAATGCTCTGGTTAAGTAAAAGGCAGCTCCTTGCGTCCCTAAGAAAAAATTCCTGATAGGACATGGGAAGCAGGAAAATCTTGAAGTGCTTTAGCCGAACAGGTAATGATGATAACTGTGTACCATCAGGTCATTTCTGGCTAGTGGCAATCCTTTCCAAGGTGCCAGATGTGGTTTACCCTTCCCAGGATGTGGGTGGTGGGCACATATTTTTTCAGGATGGGCAACAAAGCCTCTTTTCAATGCATTCTGATAGGAAACCACGACTTGCCAGGGTGGGCAAAGTGCTAGCTCAGGGTGGGCCAAGCCCACCCTGGCCACCCCCTGGCTATGGCCCTGCACAGCAGGGAATTGAACTCCCAACTTCTGGCTCCACAGCCAAATACTTAAACCTGTGGTAGTGAACCTTGGCACGCCAGGTGTTCTGGAACTTCAATTCCCACAAACCCTGATCAGCAGGGGTAGCTGACTTGGGCTTCTGGGAATTGAAGTCCAAGAATACCTGGAATGCCAAAGTTCACCATCGCTGACCTAAACCATTAGTTAATTGTCAGAGGTAGACTGCCTTTATACTGGCAGGTTCCATGTATCACCATAGGTAGGACCTCTCCACAATGTGCATTGCTCTCCCCTCGTTCTCTCTCTGCAGTTAGGTTTTTGCAAACTGTTTTTCTTTCTGCATTTTGAGAGACAGTAATTTATTTTATTTGTCATATGGCACTGTACTGTACTGTTTTAATTCGTGTTTTTGTAGTTGTTTTACATTCATGTAGAGTGCCTTATTTTGAGCTGATAGCAACCGAGAAATTTTGTTGTTCCTGCAAGGGGGCAGTGACAATAAAGACTTATTCTAATTCTAAATTTCTCAAGTGGGGCTTGCAAAGTGAAGCAGTCACACTTCTATACCGTCTCCGAGTCGACTTTGATCCCTGGTCAGTATCGAACTCACCATCTTTTGGTTGCAGTACAGCAACGTAACCACCGTGCCACCAGAAGGATGGCCTGGTGATGCCCTTTGGTTCTTCAGCCACCTGCACCCTTTCCAACATCTCTGTGGTTCTCCATTTCCCTTCCTTTCCAGCTAATCGGAATCATTGAGCAATTTGGGTACAAAAGACACATCCTCTCTCTTGTCTAAACATTTGCTTTGCCCTTTTGAAAATCCAGCAAAACAAAATTATCTTGGCATTTCTCCAAGCGCACCGCACCTTTCTCCTGCGTGGAGGCGGATGATACTTTGCCTACAGAAAAGCCAGAGATTAGAAAAGTTACTTTATAGATTTCGGCTCCAGAATAACTCAGGATTTTCTGCCTGGAAGATTCTGGGAAATGTAGAAAGAAGGTATTTCTATCCAGCTTTAATAACACGGTGGTACTGTACCTCGCTTAAGAGCATAATGCATTCCATGGGATGGCCCTCTAAGCAAGTATGCTCTTTAAGCAAAACATTATAAGTGACCGATTGTTACTTCTGGCGCGGGGGGGATTGCGAACCCCGATTTAGTTGTTAAGCGAGTTTTTGGTTGGGTTTAGTTGTTAAGCGAGGCGACCATCCAGAGGAAATTCTGCTCTTTAAGCGAGTTAGTCTCTAAGCAAGGCGCTCTTTATGCGACATTTTACTGTACTGTAATAACCATCCCCACATGGAGAATGTGTTTGCTTTTAGTATACATACTCTGCAAAGGACAGCATCCTTCCTGATGTCCTTAATTTCTGGTCTCATATAAGAGAGTAAAAAATAATCCATTCACTTTGTTCGCAACTTTCACTGAGGTTGTACACTGGATGGTGCATAAGACGTTTAGCAATTCAGTGACAACAAAAGCAAAATAATAACAGAAGTATGTTTTGGAGGGACTGCGGTGGATCAGTGGTTAAGAAGCTCGCCTTGTTAGCTGGAAGGCCGGCAAGGCGGTAGTTTGAAACCCGGGTATTGCATGATGGATTGAGCGCCTGTCTCTGTCCACACTCCTGCCAACCTAGCAGTTCGAAAGCAAGGAATTGCAGGCAGATAAATAGGGACCACTTTGGTGGGGAAAAAGATCTTGGGGACATGAAAGGAGCCTCATTTGGGCATCCCTGAGCAGTTTCTCCAGCAAAAATCCTTTCAACCCAGAATAATTTCTGACACAAAATTATTAGTAGTAGTAGTAGTTAAGACGCTGAACTTGATGACTGGAAGGTCGGCAGGTCAGCAGTTCAAGACCCGAGTACTGCATGACAGTGAGCTCCCGTCTCTGTCCCAGGCTCCTGCCAACCTAGCAGTTCGAAAGCAAGAAATTGCAAGTAGATAAAGAGGTACCACTTCGGTGGGAAGGTAAATAGCATTGCGTGCACTCCGGCGTTTAGTCATGCCTGCCACATGTCTACGGAAACGTTTGCAGACAGCGCTGGCTCTTTGGCTATAAGCAGAGATGAGCAATGAACCCTAGAGTCAGATATGACTGGCTTTCACGTAAGGGCAACCTGTAACATGGCAACTTCAAGACTAGCAATTTATGTCAGGGAAATTTTTCCATGGATGGAGAACTAGCCATAAAAACATGCACTGAAATGAAATAGATTTGGTTTTGATTTTTGGTTTCTGGTAGCTCTTGTTCAACAAGCTAACAGGGCTGTCTCCAAAACCTTAATAAACATCCTCCACAGGAGCGCATGGTAAGCATTGTCCTTCATCGAAGGGTTCAGTTTCGGAAAGGTCAGAACAAAAGAGGGAACCGGAGATGAAAAACCATTTCCTAGATGTCTTTCCTCTGGGACCTAAGCACATGCTCCATGCCCAGACCAAAACTTAGCGGCATTTTCTTGCTCTAGGGTTCAGTGCAGATTCAACTCAAGAGGTTCAGTCTGATGTGCGTGGTGGATAATGAGAATTATTCAAACTCTGCGGCCATATATTGTCATTGTATTGTCTCAGCTCTCAATGATAACTTCAGTTCCGAAGAGTTTCAAAAAAAAGTCACTTGACTAGACATCACCGTTGCTAGAGAAACTCTGGCAGCTTCAATTTATTAAAAATAAATAAATAAAGAGGAACATCTGTATTTCTGAAATCTGTAGTTGTTAGAAGTTTTGAAGTAAGAAAGGACAAAAGTCCCATAAATAGATCCAAAGTGCCTTGATAATAATAAAAATTTCATGTCAGAAATTATTCTGGGTCGAAAGGATTTTTGCAGAAGAAACTCCACTCAGGGAATGCCCAAATGAAGCTCCAAGAGTTGGGACAGAGACGGGCATTCAATCCGTCATGCAGTACCCGGGTCTCGAACTGCCAAATTGCCAGCCTTCCAGTTAACAAAGCGAGCTTTTTAACCACTGAGCCACCGCAGCCACTTGATGCACATATGGGCGCGTTTTACTTCTGCTTCTGGGAGCGACGTGGGCCAGATGAATTGCAGCAAACCCATTTATGTGGATTCACAGGGGGCTTGGGCTTCTGGGAATTGAAGTCCAAGAACACCTGGAGTGCCTAGCTATGCCCATGATGGCCAACCTTGGCACTCCAGCTATTCTTGGACTTCAATTTCTAGAAGCCCCAGTCTCTGTGAATCCACACGAATGGGTTTACTGTGCGTCATCATGAACTTTCCCCTGCGCCTGTACCTGGGGCTTGGGTGCTGTCTGCCCCAAAGCAGCACCTTTCTCTCCCCTTCTTGAATTAATCATCAGGAATCTGCTGTCTCCCCATTTCCTGAACTGAAGTTGTCGCCTCGGCAAGAAGAAAAGCCTGACTTGTTGAAATTTGAGTCCCAGCTTGCATGAAAACTGGAGCTGAAATATTGAGCTGCATCTCCTTGCTCAGAGTTGTGATGGCTGGCTATGGGAACGGGGTGGCGGTGGTGGTACAGAAAAAACAGTGAGAGCATTAAAGAGCCATTAGGAAGTAGGCATTTGATGTCTTTGCTTTCTATTTCTTCTTGCTCAACAAAGTTGAGCCATATCCGAATCTTGGTGATCATCATGATCAGCCATGAAGACTGTCCTGATAATATAATGCAGTGGCCTTTCATCTACCTTCTGCATTGCAGCGTGACCCCCATAGTACCACTGATCCAGCTCCACAAGTCACTTTCTGGTCCTGAGCCCTCTTGGCACATGAAATCCTCCTCCTCAGCCCCAGGCCAGGATGGATGAAGCTGCTGCTCTCCATCAAGATGGATCCAAGTGGGATTTAATCCATTTGGGGACCATTTTATAGCATACAGGTTGCCTAACATTAATCCACAGGCTAAGACGGCAACCCGACCTTCTCGATGGCTCCTATGAATATGACTGGCTTACACTCCTGTAGCCCCATTGAAGGGAAAGGTCTGAAACGAGGTTACATGAAATTGGTTTCGGTCTGCCTAGGCAGGAAACAAATATTTACTCTGTCCCTTCCCATCGTTCTACCATGATGAAAATATTACGAGACACCTTGAGAAGGTTGGCTTTCCCCCTCCTGTTATGAATCCTCCGACAAATCCATCTGTCCCTGTATAAAATTTCTCCCTGTGTGGCAGTTGCGTGCTGTCAACCGATCGTCCCCTGCGGGATAATTGATACTTTAAGTAAATTTGTTTTTAAGCAAAGTGGCAGCTCCGGAAAACACGTTAAGATGCGCGAGGCAGTAAAAGGTTTGTCCTGTATCAAAGCGGCACAAAGTCACTTTCAGGGCCCGGGGAGGGATTATGCTTTCCAGATTGCTGGGGAGGGTGGGGGGGCAGATGAGAAGAGAAAGACAGCTGGTTCTTAGGAATGAGCTCATGTTGACATGGGGAGGGGAGAGACTGATGGATAGCAGGGGGAGAAGAGATACCAGGCATAGCGGCCAGCACAACATGGAAAAAGAAACAGGAGAGGGCTTTGCAAATTAGGGACTACAGTATAAATTACCCTATTTTTTGTGCACGGTTGTATCACTCTGTTTGGCCAGAGGAAATTGGAGAAATGCTTCTGCTTCAATATTTCCACTTGGAAGTTTTCTAAAACTCTTAGTAGGGATGGTATCTGGTTTTAAACCACACGGTGTGAAACTCAGACATCTAGTGGTTAAAAACCACTAACTTATAGATCAGGGGTACCCAAATGACAGCCCACAGGCCAGGTCCAGCCCCCGACGCCAGTTCATCTGGCCCACGCCACCCTTATTGCTCGTAGAAGTAAAACACGCCCGTATGGGCGCGTTTTACTTCCATTTCCAGGAGAGATGAGGGCGGCATGGGCCACATGAATTGGCGTCGGGGACCGAATATGGCACACAGGCCATTGTTTGGGCACTCTTGGTTTAAGCAGAGAAAATGGCAGTCTAAAATCTATCTCATCCTGTTGCCAAACAGATTGCAAGGCACGTTTTACTCCCGCTTCTGGTGGGAGGAACCACACGACCAGCCCACTGAACCACGTGACCGGCCCATGGCCTGAAAAATCTGGGCACCCCTGCTATAGATGATGAAAACATTTGTTTATCTTTACATTAAAGCTTAGGTTCCAGATCTAAATTTAGAAAAACCTGAAAAAATAATGTTAAGCTTTGTTTTAGGTATACACACATTTGCTTTATGTTCCATCTTCAAGGTATTTTTTCCTGAACTAGCTAGCTAGTCTGAATTTAATTTAATTTAATTTAATAGTCATATTTATATATGCCGCCCACTCAGGCAGAACCCGACTCAGGGCGGCATATTTTTTTTTATTCTTTGCCCTTTTTCAGTGAAATGAGTCATGGTCCTCTTCCCATCTCCCCACTTCTATTACCTCTAGGTAAAGGTCACCTTTGATCGAAAGCCAGTCAGGTGAAATTTTTTTGGGGGGGAGCCGAGAAGTAAAGATATTGTTGTTGTTCCATGAATGGATCAATCAGGCCATTGGGTCTCAAAACACAACATCAGCTCCCCTACCCTTTCCTAAGTGGACGATCTGGGGGAGTGAGACAGCTTTGCCATAGTTAGAACAGCAGCAGGGCAGAAGTAATAGAGAACTGCAGTGGCTTAGTGGTTAATATGTGAAACTGACAACTGGAAGGTCAGCAAGTCAGCAGTTCGAGACCCGAGTGCTGCATGATGGAGTTGGCTTCCACCTCTATCCCAGCTCCTGCCACCCCAGCAGTTCGGAAGCAAGAAATTGCAAGTGGATAGATAGGTACCGCTTCGGCAGGAAAGTTAACAGCGTTCCATGTGCTTCAGTGTCTAGTCATGCCTGCTACATGTCCACAGAAATGTCTGCAGATGCAGACAGGGCTAGAAACAGATGAGCACTGAACTCTAGAATCGGATATGACTGGCTTTCGATCAAAGGTGACCTTTACCTAGAGGTAATAGAAGTGGGGAGATGGGAAGAGGACCATGACTCATTTCACTGAAAAAGGGCAAAGAATAAAGGACCTGGACTGGGTTTTCTCATGCTATGGGATATCTCTAAACACAAAGAACCTCAGGTGTCAAACATATAAGCTGGAGTTGCAGGGAATAGCTTGATTTCCCTTAGTCAAACACACACACACACACACCACATATTTTCTAGCCATGTTCCCCATTCGGAATTCACGAAGGAGGAGAGTGTCAGGAAAAAAGACATCGAGAAATGTAACAAAATGTTTACTTTGCAAAAAGAAGAAGTCATAACATAAGAACATAGCAGGGGTTTGGGAGAAGTAGAATATTTTTCCAGCCAGCTCCTCAAAAACAAGTAGCATTTTATAACCATGCCTGATTGGTACACCGAATTTTCACACAAAAGAATCATTCAAAGAACTGGCCCATCAGATGCTAAAGCTACATGAGTCTCTAGTCGGTGACCTCAGTCATGCTCCTGTATGTGCACAATTCTCGGACTGCCCATCACTTTCCAGCAATAAGGGGGTTCCTCAACACCACAATGACTGAGTCACCACGAAGGAACATCTTGGAGATGTAGCGATCCTTATTGACTGGCTTTGATTTCTTTTTGCCCTTCCCACTCTTGGGCACCTCTGTCCACATCTCCTTGACGTTCTCCAACACCATGTTGCAATGCCTAGTGGGGCAAAAAGAAAATAGTGTTGCGTGGACAAAAGGGGAGGGATTCTGCCTCCAGCATGCTTAGATGTCAAGTGACACGCCTTTAAATGGCAAGAAAATTCCAGATAAATGTAGGTTTCAGAATCCCCACATCCAAGGAAAACTTTCCCCAAAATCTGTAAGTCACTTTAAAGACAAAATACTACCTTTTGTTTCACAGCAAGCAACACAATTTTGTTTCACAGCAAGCAACACAATCTACTAAAGCGATCTCCAACTACCCAACAGGACAGAGGAAGGCACGGGTGAAATCCTACCTGTCAAAGGCCTTGACACGCCCCAGAAGTTTCTTGTTGTTGCGACAGTTAATCAGCACTTGAGTGTTATTTTTAACCGACTGTGTGAGGACAGAAAGGGGTCCAGTGTTGAACTCTTCCTCCTCTCGCTTCTGTAGCTCCTCTGGGGTCATTTCACTCTTGGGCTTGTTTAGAAGACTCCTGGAAAACAAAAGAAGGTAAACTGACCTTTTATAGCTCCATGTTTATCACACAGGAATTTACATAGGGTAACAAGCACCAACTACGGGGCTGCAGTGGCTAAGAAGCTCATCTTGTTAGCTGGAAGGCCAACAAGTCGGCAGTTCGAGACTTGGGTACTGCATGACGGTTTGAGCGCCCGTCTCTGTCCTAGCTCCTGCCAACCTAGTAGTTCAAAAGCAAGAAATTGCAAGTAGATAAATAGAGATGACTTCAGTGGGAAAAGATCTTGGAGACATGAAAGGAGCCTCATTTGGGTGTTCCCTGAGTGGAGTTTCTCCAGCAAAAATCCTTTCAACCCAGAATAAATTTCTGACACAAATTTATTATTACTAGCACCAACTAAGTGCAACTAATCTTCACAAACATTTCTTAATAATTATATAAACCATATTAAATAAACAAGTAAGTAAACACTGCAGGGCCTGCAGTGGCTCAAGTGGCTAAGATGCTGACTGGGAGGCGGAAGGTCAGCAGTTCGATTCCTGAGTACTGCAGGAAGGAGTGAGCTCCCGTCTTTGTCCTAGCTCCTGCCAACCTAGCAGTTTGGATGCAAGAAATTGCAAGGAGATAAATAGGGACCACTTGGTGGGAAGGTAACAGCGTTCCGGTGTCTAGTCATACGTGCCACATGACCATGGAAATATCTGCAGAAGCAGACAGCGCTGGCTCTTCAGCTTTGAAACAGATGAGCACTGCACCCTAGAGTCAGATACAACTGGCTTTCGAGCAAGGGATACCTTTCTTTACCTTTACTAAACAAAGATAGCCCTTCTCCTTTCTTCTGGAGAAAGAGGCAAACCTACTGCTAATGTGTTAGTGTTATGGTACACGGGGGCAGAGATAGGTGGATACCTAGTTTCGAAAAACATTGTCCATGTGGGAATTAAAATAAAGGGGAGATTTGGGGCTTGAATAGGAAGATGGTGAGCATGGAAACCAGGCATGTGGACAAAGGGGATAGTCTACATTTCATTCCCCCACCCCACCGAAAAAGCAGGATCCATCCCAGAAAGCAGAGGAGGAGGATGGCGCTTGGGGGCACAGGTGGGTATGGAGGGGGGGAGAGAAACAGGTGAGAGAAACCTCTAATCACTAGGTAATGTTTTTACATTACATGTAATATTTTTACATTTACATTTTACTAACAAAACTGACTTTAATTTGGTTGCAATTACGCACCTAGTGTGTAAACCAAATTGCACTCCCAAACTCCCTGATGGGAGGCTCCTGGAGTTTTGCATCGCCTTTGTCTGGCCACAAAAGGAAGCCACAGCTTCAATGGCCCACGTGAGAGCAAAAAGCAGAGACCTGGTTTTGGTGGTGGTGGGGCATATAAGCCCCTGCATTCATTTCTAAGAACGCCTGGCAGAACCTTCATGCCATGAAGGGACTTTCATTGATAATCTTCCTAATGCCTGCCTGCCTGATGAAGTGATCTTGAAAGACGAAAGTTCCCACAATGATGAATGTTTTCCCCTTGAGGAATAGAATAGAATAGAATAGAATCCTTTAATTGGCCAGGTGTGCTAACACACCAGGAATTGGTCTTTGGCACATATGCTCGCTATATACATGGAAAAATTAAATAAAGGTAGCGCCTTCTTCTTCTTGCATCTGTTTTGAGGCGAGAGAAAGGCAGGGAAGGCCTCTCTCCCCGCAGCCCCACTGCTCTAATAATAAGCTCATCATGTCAGAAATTAGTCTGGGTTGAAAGGATTTTTGCTGGAGACGCCCGAATGAGGCTCCTTTCATTGTCCCCCAAGATCTTTTCCCACCCAAGTAGTCCCTGTATAGGTTAAGGTAAAGGTTTCCCTTGCTCGGAAGCTAGTCGTATCCGACTCTAGGGTTCAGTGCTCATCTCTTGTTTCAAAGCCAAAGAGCCAGCGCTGTTTGCTTCTGCAGACGTTTCCGTGGACACGTGGCAGGCATGACTAGACACCAAAACGCTGCTTACCTTTCCCACCGAAGTGGTCCCTATTGATCTACTCGCAATGTCTTGCTTTCGAACTGCTAGGTTGGCAAGAGCTGGGACAAAGACGGGAGCTCATTCCGTCTCTTGCAGTACTTGGGAATCGAACTGCTGACCTTTCGCCTCTTAACCATTGAGCCCCCCCCTCCCCCATTACTAGGAAGCGCCTGTTCAAAATAGGAAGCGCCTCCGCTCTTCGAGTATTTACGGTACCGCTGAAATGGAGCCCCTTCCCCACCAATAATCCCCCCTCCCCGTGTTCTTCTGCCCCGAAACCCGCTTTCTCACATGACGCCGCCGTTCTCTCGCCTGGAAACGCCAACCTGCGTGGAGCGGCAATTCAGTTCTCCCTCGCAATGGCCTCTTTCCGCTTCCGGAGGTCGCCCGGAGGTCGCGCGTGCGTCGTGGCGGCGAGTAGCTCGCGCGGCGCCCCGCTTCCCTGTTGAACTGCACCAATTACGGCTACGGGCAGCGAGAAGGGTCAAAAGACCTCAGAGCGCGTTGGGTTTTGCGAAACTGGTTTCTCTTGCCTTGCTGTAGTAACTTGAGACTTAGAGAAGCTGCTGGTTGAACTGGTGGCACTGGAGGGGGGGGGGGCTGGTCATGTATGTGGGGGGAATGTTTATTTTTTCGAAAGGTAATAAATAAATAAATAAATAGTCTCTAGCATGAATGAGTTAATTCTTAGTTGATTAGTTTGCTGGCCATATCAAGTTAAAATTATTATTATTATTATTATTATTATTATTATTATTATTATTATTATTATTATTATTATTATTATTATTATTAATTCGATTAATACCCCGCCAACTCAGGGCGGCTTACAACAGGTAAATCAAATACAGTATAACAAATGGAATACAATATAACAATATAAACAATACACAAAATACAATAGCATACAATTGCAAATTACAAGCTACAAAATTACAAACCAGTACAAAATAAATATGCCATAGTACTACAAACATAACAGAGCAAAGCTCAATGTCCTTAGCATCAGCAGTCATTCAATACGCTCATTACCACCACAGTCTTCAAAAACCCAACAAGGGGGCAAAGGTCGGGGCATCAAGATGGAATTGTCCCGACACGTACCAACCCACCCCAACAACATCCCAGACAGTAACCAAAGAAACCAGCCATGGCTGCCTGCCTTCAAAGCCCGGCAGGGCGACAAAGCTGTAGATCCAAATAGTCCCGTCGCCCATCACGTTGGAATGCATAAAATACAATTGTTGGATTGAACACAATATTGGACTGAACAAAATACAATTGCATAACATGGTGCAATGATAGATAAAAGATGAGGTGGAATGATATCAATAAAATAAGATGCATAAAATGTAATATGATAAAACAGTTATTTAAAATGCAGAAATATTCAATTAAATCCATCACCTTTGCATGCAAACCCGATCTCAGGTTAACAAAATGCCTTCTCGCTTGAGTAGCCCTGACTATGTATTTGGTAGTTTTGGTAATCACATATTTGCTTGCGTCTTGAGGTGTGCCCACTCTAGCCTTGAGGTAAGTACAGTAAAGCCCCGACTTACAAATGCCTCGAGTTACATAAAATTCAACTTACATAATGATTTTGTGCTAAAACCATGTCCCGATTTACACGATTTCCTATGGGTTTGCTTTGAGTTACATAAAGATTCTTTTTCCTAGGGGTTTGCTTCGAGTTACGTAAAAAAGTATTTCCCTATGGGTTTGCTCAATTTACATAAAAATCTCATTTTCCCTATGGGTTTGCTTCGAGTTACATAAAAAAACGATTTAAGCAAAAGCCTATGGAACGGACTTTTTTCGTAAGTAGGGGTTTTACTGTAGTTTAGGAGTCCCCAGTACAGTGGAACTTCAGTTAACAAATGGCTCGGTTAACTTAAAAACGGCAAAACAAAAAGAAATCCATAGCAAATAGTGGCTCAGTTTAGGGAATTTTTTTTTTGGAACAGATTAATTGGTTTCCAATGTATTCCTATGGGAAGCCGCATTTCGGTTAATGCATTTTGGTTTTAAATGAATTCCTATGGGAAATTGCATTAAATGCATTCCTATGGGAAATTCAGTTAAAGTAATTTTTGCTGTAAGAAACGTTCTGAAGAATGCATTAATTACATTAACCGAAGTTCCACTGTATATCATTCTATCTAAAAATGTCTGTATATACTGGGCTCTTGCTTTTGCATATAACTGACAATTAAAAACATGTCCAATATTTTCTAATTCTGGTGCTCCACAGATGCAAGTTCTTTCAGGATATGGGACATGGCTAAATCACCATTATTGGACCATGGAGTCTAGCTGGTGAATGCAGTTCTATGATTCTGAGTCAGGCTCATTGTCAGGTATTTTCCAATTTGAAATTGTTTTTATTTTTTATTTTCAGCCACTCGTTTCAAGGACCTAACCTTTGCAAATAACTCAGTATCGATTTGAGCATTAACAGCTAAGATTTGAGCTAGAACCTCGAACAAGCTCTAGATAGATAGCTGTGCATATTGTTAAAAACACCAGAAACTATGTTCCAAAGGACGCACGTTTTCACTGTAAACACCTGAATGCAAACCTGAGATGATACTTTAGCAAACAATTTGGATTTTTTTTTGAATACTTTATTATATTTAGTAAAATTGCTTATTTTCTTTTCCTTCTGAAGGAGAAATATCTCTGGCCAACGTGAGGTTAAGGTTATGGAAGAGATACTGGGGATTTTGTCAGTTGTCAATGTTACTATTCTGTTAGGCTGGCCAATTATTATTATTATTATTATTATTATTATTATTATTATTATTATTATTATTATTATTATTATTATTATTATTATTATTATTATTATTATTATTATTATTATTATTATTATTATTATTATTATATTTCAACTTGTATGCTGCCCCACTCGCAATGTGACTATTGTGCGCCTATGTATCTGATGTGTGTATAAATTGATGCTATGAGGCCCCACTCGTATGTCTGATGAAGTGGACTTGGTCCACAAAAGCTCACATTTAAATACAGGAGTTAGTCTTTAAGGTGCCACAACATTTTTTGTCTCTCCCCCCCCCCCCGCTGTTCTGTTTTGTTTACTCTCAGATATGATTTTATAACCGCCTCTAAGTAAGCAAATTCATCCTCAAAATGGTCGCTGAGTTGTCATAAAGGTAAAGGTAAAGGTTTCCCTTGCTCGAAAGCCAGTCGTATCCGACTCTAGGGTGCAGTGCTTATCTCTGTTTCTAAGCCGAAGAGCCAGCGCTGTCTGCTCCTGCAGACGTTCCCGTGGTCATGTGGCAGGCATGACTAGACACCGGAGCGCACGGAACGCTGTTATCTTCCCACCGAAGTGGTCCCTATTTATCTACTTGCAATTTCTTGCTTTCGAACTGCTAGGTTGGCAGGAGCTGGGATGAAGACGGGAGCTCATTTCCGTCCGGGAATCGAACTGCTGACCTTCCGCTTCCCAGTCAGCGTCTTAGCAACTTGAGCCACTGCAGTACCCTGAGTTGTCATAAGGGGAGTTGTCATAAGGGGAGTTGTCATAAGGGGAGGAAAAAAAATCTAAAATTCATATTGATGGAATATCTTGATTAAGCCACAACATTGCCTGAATTTAAAGCTGGAAAAATCGACCGTAGGAAATAACTACTATGATTATATTTACATTCTGCCATTTTCCCAAGGAACTAAAGTTGGCGAGTGTGGTTTAGCCTTAGAACAACTCTGTGAGGCTGGTTTTATTTTATTTACTAAAATGTACACTGATCTATAGCTGAAAAACAGTACAAGTGGTGGCTCAGTGGTTAAGAAGCTTGCCTTGTTAGCTGGAAGGCTGGCAAATCGGCAGTTCGAGACCCGGTTAACGCATGACAGATTGAGTGCCCATCTCTGTCCCAGCTCTTGGGGACATGAAAGGAGCCTCATTTGGGCGTTCCCTGAGTGGAGTTTCTCCAGCAAAAATCTTTTCAACTCAGAATAATTTCTGACATGAAATTATTCATCAGTCTGGTAGATTGAAATCTGAGTTTGAACACAAAAGCCTCACAACGTCCGCCTCTGCTGCGACTGCTGTTCCATGCTGAGTTTTAGTGGCCCGCTTCTTAAATACAATGCGCACACAATTTTGAGGGGCACAATTTTGGAGCAGCCAAAAGCTGAATTATGAAGCTTATAATTTGTGTTTTCAGTTGCCTCAAAGTTACAAACTGTCGGATTTATGCATACATAGACATAAATAAATATATTTTACTCTCTTTCTTTCTTTCTCTCTTTCTCACACCCACACCACCCACAACCAGTATGTCTTAGTCCTCCTTCACATGAAAAATGACACAAATTCAAAAGAAAACACAACCACTGATTCAGTGAAACACAGTGAAAAGTATCTTTATTGATTTCCATGGGGTTGATGCATAAAGACAAAATTAATACATGGTTTGCAATATCAGAAATTTAAGGTAGATTCCACAAAGCTTCTGCCTTCCTCGAGAATGTAACTCATTTAAACTAAGCTTGCAAGTTTAAATTGCAAGTTCCTGCCAACCTAGCAGTTCGAAAGCAAGAAATTACAAGTAAATAAATAGGGACCACTTCGGTGGGAAGGTAACAGCGTTCCGTGCGCTCTGGTGTCTAGTCATGCCTGCCACATGACCACGGAAACATCTGCAGAAGCAGGCAGCGCTGGCTCTTCGGCTTAGAAGAAACAGAGATGAGCACTGCACCCTAGAGTCGGATACGACTGGCTTTTGAGCAAGGGAAACCTTTACCTTTACCTTTGCAAGTTTGGTTTATGTGCTGGGCACGTTTGTGATTATTTGTTTCTTATTTTTCAGTTTGCAACAGCCATTTGGCAGTGATACAGTTCGGCAAACAAAGCAAGATAAATATTAATTTGGCCAGTTGAATGTAGTCAAAATGGAGATGCAAATATCATTAAAAGGTGATAATTATTTTATTCCCCTTGCTCTTGTGTCAATATCATTCCCTCTTCCCAACCCAGCCAATTCTAACACAGAATACACATTAAAACAGAATTCAGAATTATTAAGTAAGACAAATTGTACTTTACTCCCTTAAAGTGTGATTTTTGGAAGTCAGTGTTTGGGCTGGAAGTTAAGGTTTCGCTTCGTTTTTTTCCCACCAAAGAAAGAAAATGAAACGCATGTGAATATTAATAAAGTAATAATTATTTAATAACATAATGCAATAATTATTTAATGTTGTGATTAGGCACTGCAAAATTAATAATAGATATATCAGAAGTTGATTGCTGCTGAACCCCTGTTTTGAAAACATTGATTTCAGAAAATCCAGTATTTAAATCAGTGGAACTTAATTCAGTTTTTGGGACTGGACTATCAAATTTCAGTTTTAGCTTACTTCCTTAGTATTATTGGACTCAACAGACATGTGTTTGCTGTCTTCCACTGCTCAGACCACAGGCCAGCAGAGGTCAAAACCTGACATTTTAGAGCAGGGGTGCCCAAACTATGGCCTGGGGGCCGGATCTTACGGGCGCATTTTACTTCCGCTTCCAGGAGCAGCCTGGGCAGAGTGGGCCGGATGAATTGGTGTCGGGGGCTGGATCCGGGCCCCGGGCCATAGTTTGGGCACCCCTGGTTTAAGCAGAGAAAGTGGCAGCCTAAAAAATTATCTCATCCTGTTGCAAAACCGATTGCAAAGTACGTTTTACTTCCGCTTCTGGTTTGAGGAGCCACGTGACCGGCCCGCTGAACTATGTGACCGGCTCACGGCCCAAAAAGTTTGGGCACTCCTGTTTTAGAGTCTGCAAATGACGTTGGTTGACAGGTTCTAGATATATAAAATGCTTTGTGTAATTCATTATATGTCAAATTTGATCAAGGCTCATGAACTATGTACAAAGCCTCATGAACTATGATCATTGGTAATTGATTAAATTTAGCATCCTGAGGGTTTTGCAAAGAATAAATGGGTGACTACCCTGGCGTTCCGTGCGCTCCAGTGTCTAGTCATGCCTGCCACATGACCACGGAAACATCTGCAGAAGCAGACAGCGCTGGCTCTTCGGCTTAGAAACAGAGATGAGCACTGCACCCTAGAGTCGTATACAACTGGCTTTCAAGCAAGGGAAACCTTTACCTTTACCTACCCTGGCTATTACACCCTGAAGAGGTGAGTGACCTTGCAGCATTGGAAGCCGGACACCTGAGAAAGCCAAATGCTGAGCTCCTTTCATGCCCCCAAGATCTTTTCCCATCGAAGTGGTCCCTATTTATCTACTGTACTTGCAACTTCTTGCTAGGTTGGCTGTGGGGCTGGGACGGAGACGGGATGCTCATTCCGTCATGCAGTACTCCACTCGGGTCTTGAACTGTCGACTTGCCGGCCTTCCAGCTAACAAGGCGAGCTTCTTAACCAGTGAGCCACCATAGTCCCTGTTTCACAGGGTAAACAAATGTAAGTCTTATTGTAAAATCCAGTTAAATTAGAATGTTATGACAGTTTCAGACGTTCCATATATATTTTTCTTCATGGATACAAAACTGAGAAACATTTGCAGCAATGCTTGCAGTTTTTGAGATCAATTTGTGGCTATTGAGGCAACTTTGCGTCTGTTTGTCGATTTGAATCGCAAGAAAAGCAGAACCAGAGAGAGGAAAAATATGCACTTAATGGAAATAGTTGTAGTTTGCACCTGTCAAAGTACTTCTATCTCAGTCTCTAAGCCCCTGCCTTGTTTCCATACATATCTATTAGCAAAATGCAGCCTAGATCTACATCGGAAAGTTTTAAGCACGCATTGACCCTTGAAGAGATCAGATAGTCAATAAAACAGGACAAGACAAACAATGTTTTGTTGACTATCTGATATGCTTGCACAGACTAACATGGCTACCAATTCAAAAATTTCAACTTGAATATAGGTTTTCTTCTAATTTAAAATAATAGCAAGAGGGGTTGGAAGAGGTCGGTACGCACCGTCAGATTCTCCCACCTTCTTACCAGAGAAGACGGAAAAGAGCTCATGGGTGAAGAAGAGTCTTCCAGTTTTCCATGGTGGGCATAGTCACAATTGGTCTGATGGTTGTTCTTGCCGCCTTCTATGAGCGGACGAGATATCAAGGCTGGCTTGGATTAAATAGAGCTCCCTGGTTCTGGAAAGTATAATAACTTGGGAATTCTGGAGAAAGCTGCCCAGGAAAAGCCAGAGGAGCACCACCGCGAACAATACCAGTGCTTTTGAATGGAAGGGCCAGTGGAGGGTTGATCAGCAAAGCATGGTGATGTCTTTGAGACACGATGTGATTTGCCTGGTTTGCCATGAAATTGACAGAACAGGGATCCGAGCGGCCAGGGACGGAGACGGCGCATGGCACGGCTGAAGCCAACATAGTCGTGGTGAAGCATTGGTGATGTCCGTTCTGGCCATCTCTCTCTAACTCTCTGCGGATCTCAGGGGTCGTCATAGCCTGATGGTAGAAAAAGGATGAGAAGGAGTTAGTTTGGTGATGGCCCAAATGAGCCGTGTTGGCACCGCAGAGAGGAAACAGTGGCCAGTAGAATGATCCGGCAAAAGTCAGCTCAGCAGGCGCTAGTCCACTTCCTCTTCTGAAAGCCAGCTTGGCCCGGGAACTGGGGGGTCTCCTCCGAAGCTTGCCGGTGGCACCTCCGATGAAGACATCTTCGCTGGAAGGATCTAAGGTCCAATAGTTGCCCTTCCCGGGGTCGCTGTAGTGGCGTGGTACCTTGACGAAGCATTTGTTGAGGCTGAGGTTGTGACGGATGGAGTTCTGCCACCCGTGCTTGTTCTCCTTGTAGTAAGGGAAGTTGCCCATGATGAACTCGTAGATGCCATTGAGCGTGAGGCGCTTCTCAGGGCTCTGATGGATAGCCATCATGATCAAGGCGTTGTAGCTGAACGGCGGCTTCTCGGCTTTCCCTCGCCTTTCCCCCGCAAACGCCTCTTTCCTCAGGTTCTGCCGTTGTTCTTCATCACTGGCAGCCGTTAATACAATATCGTCTTCCCTGAGCGGCAATGACAGAGGGCCCTTGAGACCTTTGCTTGAGGCCACTTCTTGAAGGAGGTTCCTGATGCTGAAAGGAGATTGCAGGACCCAGCTGTTGGTCTTTAACCCTTCCATGGCTGCTGGGAAAGGGTGGACGTGGCTGGGTTTTCTTGGCTCTGGTCAACAGTCCACAAGAATCCCAGCAAACCCAGTAGCAATCTCTCTAACCACTCCCATGGTGTCTCTGCAGTCGCCTCCACCACCAACTTCCCTCTCTTTTTAGCCAGTCAAGACTAGCTTTCTCCCTCTTTAGCCAATCCAATCTTGCAGCGTCGCTCTCCACGCCCTCTCCCTTTGCATCTCCGGCATCCGTGGGGCGCACACGCATCGCAGTGTGTTGACCGAGAGGTGAGCAGCACATTAAAATAAAATCAGCAATTCAGTATCTCAAAAAGAAGGGAACTGCTGTGGCTTAGTAGTTAAGACACTGAACTTGAAGACTGGAAGGTCAGAGTTTGATACCTGACTACTGCACAATGGAGTGAGCACCCACCTCTGTCCCAGCTCCTGCCAACCTAACAGTTTGAAAGCAAGACATTGCAAGTAGGGACCACTTTGGTAGGATGGTAAACAGCATTCCGTGCACTCCAGTGTCTAGGCATGCCTGCCACATGTCCATGGAAATGTTTGCAGATACAGACAGCACTGGCTCTTTGGCTATAAACAGAGATGAGCACTGAACCCTAGAGTCAACTACAACTGGTTTTCAAGCAGGAGCGAACTTTACCTTTACCTATCTCAAAAAGAAGAGTATTGTACTGAAATGGTCCATGGGCCAGATCTTGGTCTGGTTGGAAATCCACGCCCAGATATGTTATTTTCTGGACTACCACTATTAGAGCATCCTGGTCATCATGGCTGCTGGCATTGGGATTCTGGAAAGGGCCATTCAAAAGAAGAAAAGGAGCTTTTCAAAGCTCTGCTGAACAACTTCATAGTCCTTGATTTCTGGAATCCACCATAAACAAATTCACGCCAATGGCATTTCCCCCGTTTCAGGGGGGAAATGCATTCTTGGATACGAGTTGCAGCCAATGACAATGATTTCTACCCCAGAATCATGTTATGGGTGCTTGTCATCGATGCCATACAGTTGGTGTAGAATAATTTTATTTATTTATTTATTTATTTAAATACATTTCTATCCCGCTTCCCGAGAGCGACCCGAAGCTGCTGACGACATAATCAAAAACAACAATAAAACAATTTAACAAAGCCCATTAAAATCAAATTAAATAAACCTGCAAGTTGACCTTTCCTACATTCCCCACTCCACCATGTCAATTTGGCCAGATTAAAAAATATATGTTATGAGGTTTTGATTTCACTTTCTTTTTTAAAGGGTAATTTGCCTTCCGATTGACGTTGTATTCCAGCAGATACAGATGGTTCTAGGCTGAAAATGGATTTAAATCCAGGTTCCCTCTGTGTATCATTAAACCCTTTAAACCAGACTGTCTGATCTTGCCTCAAATCCAGAATTGTTAGCTTTAAAGGGGTGTTAATAGTATTAGCTAGTTGTCCTTGATTAGTGTCAGTTCTTTTGATTGACGTGGTTCATTACTCATTTAATTAACTTCTTGATATGGGGTTGTATTCAATGGGCATTGTGGTTTCTTCCAACCCTACACATTTACGATTCTATGCATTATTTTGGGAATATATTGCCAAAATATATAACAAAAGTCTTTACCCATATTTCTGTCTGTATTAAGTCCATGACGGTTGCAAGATTGCAGTGCATAACTTGTAGATAGAAAACCTTGCAAACTATTCACCAGTATTTAATAAAAAAAGTGTTGATGTGTTGGAGGGGAGAATTAGATTTAGGGGTGGGTGGGATTATTTTTTTTTAACAAAACAGTTTGTGTTACAGTTTCTGCTTTCCAAACCCCAAGGGGGAGATTGAATCAATTTTGCAAAATAACCCTCCTGATCTTAAAACATGGTGAATAATTAATTGCATGAAACCCAACCACGTTTGCTTCTCTAAGATATATGAAATGTATCTTTTAAAATAGGCTTTTTAAAAATAGATAATTTTCAATCTTCTTGGGTTTTTTTTTGACCTGCCTCCCACTCTCTCCCATTTTGCAATTGTGACCTAAACTTCGTGACACTTTGAACGAGAGAAAACAGAACACAGATTTTTTTAAAAAAACACACACAAATAAATATATGTAAAATATTTGCGAAAAAATTCTGTGAAAAATATGAAACTGATTTTTTGAATTAGTTTTTTTTAAAATATTCAATATTTTAATCCTGTTTTTAATCATTTAATTATTAATCTGGTTCAATAGTTTGTTATTGTACAATTAATATTGTGTTTCAATTTGATCTTTTTAAGTCCTCTGGAAGGACTTGAAAAGACTGCACTGGGGTATATCTTTATATTGTTACTTTGTGATGATTTGTATTTGACTTTTTGTATTTTTTTATATTGTGTACTTTTTTGATGTGATGAATTGATGTTTATATATTATCTTATAATTGTGTTTTTGGATTTTGCTTGAATTTAGATTTGCATACTGTTTCTGTATTGCGGATATTGTATTTTACATGTAAACCGCTTTGAGTTCTCTTAGGGGAAGTAAAGCGGTATAGAAATGTGAATATAATAATAATAATAATAATAATAATAATAATAATAATAATAATAATAATAATAATAATAATAATAATAATAATCGTGAGCCACCTTTGAGTCCCCCATTGGAAGAAAGCTTACCTATAAAACAAACAAACAAATATTTGCTACTCATTAGATTGCTTTTTGTATGACTTTGATTCTTTGCGGAATATATTTAAAATGAGAAAATGAAATGTTAAAGATAATAATAATTTTGTGTCAGAAATTATTCTGGTTTGAAAGGATTTTCGTGGAATATACTCTGCTCAGGGAACGCCCGAATGAGGCTCCTTTCATGTCCCCAAGAGCTGGGACAGAGACAGGTGCTCAATCCGTCATGCAGTACCTGGGTCTCGAACTGCCGGCTTGCCAGCCTTCCAGCTAATGAGGTGAGCTTCTTAACCACTAAGCCATCGCAGAAAATTAAATGTTAAAGATTAAAGACAAATAATGATTTGTTGGAAATAGGAGTTGCATGTATTCACAATCAATGTACCGAAATCTGTTCCATGAAGTCTGGTGGGAAGAATTTATTGTAAATAAATTCCCAATTATTAACTTGTAAACTGGTCCATTCTTTGATGAATAACATTTCACTTAAGTTTTCAATGCAAATCATGCATTTTTGTGCCTGTTAAATGCTAATTGAAAAGTGTTGTTCAAATCCTAGCTGTGTAGAGTATGATTTCCTGCCATTTGCATTAGATAAATAGGATCTATGCAAGATCTCAAATCCTTTCTAAATGGTTTGTTTGTCTACTTGTTTCAGTTTGACTTTATTGTTGAAACTGTTTCACGGTGCCCAACAAAATGTCAAGCTTCACATTTGTTATTGTATATATACAATATATACAAAAAAAATGGGGTGGTTTTTGGTAGCAGTTTTAATGGTTATTTAAATTGGATTTAAAATGTGATATTGGTTTTATTTTCTGTGAGCCACCCAGTCTTCAAAGTTGGGCGGCAATATATAAATCAGAAATAATAATAAATAAATAAATATTTTTAAAATGCTGGTTTAATGGGGAAAAAATAAAATAAACAAATAGATGTGTTGCCAAAGGGATCTGAGAATGAAACACTTAATTAATTCTGCAACATAAACAAACAAATAGTTAGATCATCTCGAAGAGTCGAATCAGAAGACAAAACCAAACAAATTAATTTTCTTACATACATTCTATTAAATTGTTTCTCAATTTGCTTCTCAATTCGTCTTTAACAGGCACAAAAAGGCATGATTTGCATTTAAAATTATCTGTGATGGGAATTTTTATTCATCAAAGAGTGGACCCGTTTGGAAGGAAATAAATAGGAATAAAATGTTAAAAGAGAAACCGAGAACCATTTTTGTCAATGAGAGTGAAAATAAAAGCAAGAAAGAAACTAAATAAATGAAAGAAAGAAGGAAGGAAAGAAAGAGATTGACTTTGTATATCTGACTAAATAAATTAGGAAACTGGATTGGATATCTTTAGATTTACAAAAATATAAACCCTACAAATTAATTATGGAGAGACAACATGAAAACAGTAAGAGAGGGGTTTGCTTTTTATCCACATTCATCCATCATTTAGGGACTGCAGTGGCTCAAGTGGCTAAGACGCTGACTGGGAGATGGAAAGTCAGCAGTTCAAAACCTGAGTACTGCATGACGGAATGGGCGCCCGTCTCTGTCCTAGCTCCTGCCAACCTAGCAGTCCGAAAGCAAGACATTGCAAGTAGATAAACAGGTACCACTTTGGTGGAAGGTAAACAGCTTTCCATGCGCTCTGGTGTCTCGGGATGCCTGCCACATGTCCACGGAAGCATCTGCAAATGCAGACAGCACTGGCTCTTTGGCTATAAACAGAGATGAGCACTGCACCCTAGAGTCAGATACGATTGGCTTTCGAACAAGGGTGACCTTTAGTTTTACCCATTATTAAAAATTCACTTTAAATCGTCGTGCTCATATTGTTACCAGTTTTGGTCTGGGATTTTTTTTTTAAAAAAGGTTCAGATTATTTCGGAAGAAGAGTTCAAGAAATTGCTTCTCTTTAGGGACTTTCACGTTTCCAATTTATTTTTGTTCCTTCGCGGGTGTCATTTTCTGTTGACACCTATGTGCATCTAGGTCCGTGGTTGCCACTTAAGCATCTCTAAAATCCTGATGGGGTTTGTGAATTTTAGGTAGCAGGTAAAAGGTTGGTTGAGGTTCTTGTAATGTGTTGGTCAAGATTTGGTCACATATATTTCCAGGAACAATTTTTAGAAGGTTTTACAGTTAGTCTGTACAGTATAATAATAATAATAATAATAATAATAATAATAATAATAATAATAATAATAATAATAATAATAATAATAATAATAATAATAATAATAATAATAATAATAATAATAATAATAATAATAAACTCATGTCAGAAATTATTCTGGGTTGAAAGGATTTTTGCTGGAGAAACTCCACTCAGGAGACACCTGGATGAGGCTCTTTTCATGCCCCCAAGATTTTTCCCCACCCAAGTAGTCCCTATTTATCTACAGTACTTGCAATTTCTTTCGAACTGGTAGGTTGGCAGGAGCTGGGACAGAGACGGGTGCTCAATCCGTCATGCAGTACCCGGGTCCCGAACTGCCGACTTGCCGGCCTTCCAGCTAACAAGGCGAGCTTCTTAACCAATGAGCCACCACAGCCACAGTCTTTACAGTGCCGCAACATTTATTATCTTTTTGTTTTGTTTACTCTCTGATATCTTCTTTTGTAATGGACAGGTGAGTTTTAATATCCGTGTTTGTTTGGCTTGATTTATTTTATTGTTTTGTCACTTCCTTTCGAATTTGGTCCAAGTCCTGACAAACCCCCTTGCTTAGACCTTGTAGATTTCCATCCCTTTCAGCCCCATTGCATGCCAGACCCTCGCCATCTCTCTCCACTCCGGATCTCCCCCTTTTCCACCTCCTTGTTCCCATCGCTCAACATCTGGGCAGGTGGAACACATCAGCCACAGTCCGCCTTTGGCATGGGGATCAATTTCCCGACGGAATTTGCAGAGAGTGTGAGACTCAAAGGCCGCACATCATCTTTCATTTACTCTGTTTATTTTATAATACTTACATACTATATACTATAAGTATATACTTATATACTATGGCAACAGCAATTGTTAATGGCTAAAGGGTTGGAAAATGTACACTAAATTTCTACTGGAGGATTGGTATAAAGCAGGGGTGTCCAAACTTTTCGAGCCGTGGGCCGTTCACGTGGTCCAGGGCCCCCGGTCACATGCTTTAGCGGGCTGGTCATGTGGTTTCTTCCACCAGAAGCAAAACGTGCCTTGCAATCTGGTGCATAAAATTTTAATTGCCATTTTCTCTGCTTAAACCAGGGGTGCCCAAAATACAGCCCGTGGGCCAGATCCAGTGCCTGATGCATCCGGCCTGCTTCCAGGAGCATTGAGGGTGGCACAGGCTGGATGAATTGACATTGGGGGCCGGATCTGGCCCACAGGCCATAGTTTGGACAGCCAAACAGTTGGATTTTGGCCACAGTATTCTTAGACCAACTCTTTGCCCGGACGGGGAGTGAGAGAGAGAAAGAGAGAGACGCACAGTTGCCAGGGAATTAATGTGATGAGAAGAAAGCCTACGCATTCATTCAAGCCATTTCTTTTTATGCAGGTTGAGGATGGCTGTTCCCACTTGTGGAAAACCTCCTCATCCTTCACGTAGGAGAAGAAAAGGCAGCCGAATGAGACCCCAAACGCCCTCAGATGCAAGCGATGCCACCCTCGTCCAGGGAGCCATTTCTTGGTGAGTCATCGCCAACACGGAGCTCTCCGTCTCTGAGCAAAGTTTGCAGATGTTGCGCGTGGCCAAGAGCAAAAAAAAAAAATCCTTGGAGAAAAAATTTGCTTTTTTCCCCCCAGACCGTGAGACCCAGGGTTGTTTAGGATGCCATGTGGCTAATTGTCACCCTGGCTGGAAGTTGTACTCCAGATTATTCATCTTTCTGAGCTCTGGGCAAAGAGAAGCTTCCAAGTTAAGACGAAATGCGCATAGAATTAGATGGAGAGTTATTTTCTATGCCCCACCAGGGCTTCATCTCCAACGCTGGCTGCTATTCATCCATGAAAAATGATTGATGTCTTTCCCGCTGTCAAAAAAAATATTTGGGACACTTTACGGGCAATAAAATAGTTTAAAACAGTGAAATGCTTTGAAACAGGGATTCTCAACCTGTGGCCCATGGGCATGATATGGCCCGCTGTACCATTTCATGTGGTCCCCCTCCACCCCACTAGGGTTCTGTTCAATATCAAATGGTTTCAGGCCCGTACGGGTGCGTTTTACGAGGGCGGCGCGGGCCGGATGAATTGCAGTAAACTCATTTGTCTGGATTCATGGGGGCTTCTGGGAATTGAAGTCCAAGAACATCTGGAGTGCCAAGGTTCACCATCACAGGACTAGAACTTCCAAAAATTACTTTCTTTGCCTACAGTATTTGTTAGGTAAAGCAATAGTTACCTTGGCACTCCAGCTGTTCTTAGACTTCAATTCCCAGAACCCCTAAGTCTGTGAATCCACACAAATGGGCTTACCAGCACTCCAGCTGTTCTTGGACTCCAATTCCCAGAAGCCCAAGTCTCTGTGAATCCACACGAATGGGTTTACTGGCACTCCAGCTGTTCTTGGACTTCAATTCCCAGAAGCTCAAGTCCCTGTGAATCCACACAAATGGGTTTACTGGCACTCCAGCTATTCTTGGACTTCAATTCCCAGAAGCCCAAGTCTCTGTGAATCCACACGAATGGGTTTACTGGCACTCCAGCTGTTCTTGGACTTCAATTCCCAGAAGCTCAAGTCCCTGTGAATCCACACGAATGGGTTTACTGGCACTCCAGCTGTTCTTGGACTTCAATTCCCAGAAGCCCAAGTCTCTGTGAATCCACACGAATGGGTTTACTGGCACTCCAGCTGTTCTTGGACTCCAATTCCCAGAAGCCCAAGTCTCTGTGAATCCACACGAATGGGTTTACTGGCACACCAGATATTCTTGGACTTCAACTCCCAGAAACCCAAGTCCCTGTGAATCCAGACGAATGGGTTTACTGCGTGTACACAGTAATTGAAGTCCAAGAACAGCTGGAGTGCCAAAGTTCACCACTTGTTCTTCAGAGGCATCTGTCAGCAGGCATAACCTGAATTGCTTTATTTTCTCAGGGGTTAGTAAAAGCATAGTGTGGTGTAGTCGGGGTTCAAATCTTTGCTTAGCCATGGAAACTCACAGGGAGGCAGGATTTGTTGTTCTTCAGTCGCACAGTCGATTCCGACCCTTCGCAACCCCATGGACCACCGCACACCAGGCACCCCTATCCTCCACCATCCTCCTCCTCAGCCCACCCAGCATTGTGCCCATTGCATCAACACTGCCATCTAGCTATCTCATTTTCTGCCCCCTTCTTCTTTTGCCCTCCGCCTTTCCCAGTATCAAGGCCTTCTCAAGTGAATCCTCTCTTCTCATTTGATGCCCAAAGTACTTTAGCTTCATCTTCACTATTTGACCTTCCAAGGAGCAGTCGGGGTTGATTTCTTCCAGTATTGACCTATTTGTTCTCTTTGCTGTCCAAGGGACTCTCAAAACTCTCCTCCAGCACCACATCTCAAAGGCATCTATTCTTCTGCGCTCAGCCTTCCTTATGGTCCAGCTCTCACAACCATACATCACTACCAGAGGTAGGCTAGACCTGGTAAAAACCCCTCCTTAAACATCCCACTTACCTTGCTGGAAATTGGATGTGATTTGAAGCATAACACACATAGTAAAGGTCGACCTTGTACGAAAGCCAGTCGTATCCGACTCTAGGAAGCGGTGCTCATCTGTTTATAGCTAAAGAGCTAGCACTGTTTGCATCTGCAGATGTCTCTGTGGTGATTTGGCAGGCATGACTGGATGCCAAAGCACACAGAACACTGTTACCTTCCTTGCCAAAGTGGTGCCTATTTATCTACTTGCAGTTTCTTGCTTTCAAACTACTAGGTTGGCAGGACGGATGACGGGAGCTCACTCTGTCATGCAGCACTCGGGTCTCCAACTGCTGACCCTGCCGACCTTCCAGTCGTCAAATTCAGCGTCTTAACCACTAAGCCACCGCAGTCCCTTAGCCTAGGATAGCCGTACTGTACACAAATATGGCAGCAACTCTGCTGCATATATGCATTCAGTTATGCCACATGGACACAATAGCTATGATGGCCTGTGGCTGATGGGCCTTTTAGTATTTTTAGAGGAGGAATGCTGATTGGTGAAGCATCAGTGCCCTCTGCTGTGCACAGCTGGTCTACTCTGTTGAGAATACTGTACTTCAGAGGGATTTGTTTCCATCCGATCTTTAAAAGTTCAAAGAATAACTTTTTCCCCAGGTGAAATACGACAGCTGTGGCTTGGTGTAGAGCGGGAAGAAACAACAAAGTTCAATTTTAGTTATTTGGGTCTCTAAACAGAAACAATAGTTTCCTTATCCACTAAATTATTAATTGGCTTACCCTCAAATGATTCAGTTAATGCTCATTTCTGCTGATGTGGATGGTTACAGTCTTGTGGACATTTAATCTGCAGCTGGATTACCACGAATATAGTTCTGTGTTTCCACGTTTGTCTAATGTCACCTTTTTACTATTCCTTGCTTGTCTACAGTGAAGATGCTTCCGATTTTGGACTCACTTTTGCAAGGGCGATTCACGGTGATCTGTGGTCTCCTTCCTGAGCAAGTTCCACACCTTACCTGCCTGCTGTCCATTCATTAATGTTCCGACCAAAATCCAGAGTGGATTCTTCCAAGGCAGACTCACCAGCGAACTCCAAAGTGGAGTCCATTAATTCATGGTCTACTCCCATGATGGCGAACCTTGGCACTACAGATGTTCTTGGGCTTCAATTCCCAGAAGCCCAAGCCCAAGCCCCCTGTGAATCCACATGAATGGGTTTACTGCGATTCATCCGGCCCGCGCTGCCATCGTCGCTCCCGGAAGCGGAAGTAAAACACGCCCATATGGGAGCGGCGAGGGCAGCAACGCTTCCGGGAGCGACGAGGGCAGCATGGGCCTGATGAATCGCACCCTGTGTGGATCCACAGGGTGCTTGGGCTTCTGGGAATTGAAGTCCAAGAACATCTGGCGTGCCAAGGTTCGCCATCACGGGTCTACTCCAATTTACACAAACGGATAACCTCAACTCTACTCAGTCTTCCAAGGCGGCGACCTCCAAATGTGGTTGCGATTCACCCCCTTTCCAAACACAATAATGGAATCAGAGAACCTGAATTAGCAGTTTTCTTAATTATTTTAATGCCTGTAAAAGAGATTAGGAAGCTTTGCAACTGTTTGCCCCCTTGTTAAGCGCATGACATGTTTCAACATGCCACGGTGGCTTTTCTACCCACACTTTATTCCGATTCAGTTATTCTATGGTTCAATGTTTTTATATTATTCCACTTAAGTAATTTTATTCCAGCAATTCCGTCGTTCTGTTTCCCTAGACGTCGCCGAGAGAGCCACGCGTGCGGAGGGTCTGGTAAGTGATCTCCTTTTCCTTAGGTTTAAAAATAAGTTAAATTTAACATAATATTGCGTAAAATATCCTCTGGGCGTAGAGCTGCAAAAAGGATTAAGTGGATCGCAGCAGAGAACTTATTTTACCACGAGGGGGAGCATTAAAACAAGCATTGGAGATATCGATTAAGGGCTGAACGTGTGAACGGTCGAGTTTTGTAAGGTAATGGTTTCCCTTGCTCGAAAGCCAGTCGTATCCGACTCTAGGGTGCAATGCTCATCTCTGTTTCAAAGCCGAATGTCTGTGTCTCCAGATGTTTCCATGGTCATGTGGCAGGCATGACTAAACACCGGAGTGCACGGAACGCTGTTACCTTCCCACCGAAGTGGTCCCTATTTATCTACTTGCAATGTCTTGCTTTCGAACGTGCTAGGTTGGCAGGAGCTGGGACAAAGACGGGAGCTCATTTCCGTCCCGCAGTCCTCGGGAATGGAACGGCTGGCCTTCCGCCTCCTAGTCAGTGTCTTAGCCACTTGAGCCACTGTTTTGTTGGGGGGGGGGCGCAGACTTAACCCTTGGGAAACCTGCAACCTGGTGGCCCCTCAAAGGACACAGGGCTGTGAAGAGAAGCCTAACCAGGTGGGGGATTGGATGGCTTGAGGTTCTAGGTCTTCATCACCACACCTGTGCAAACCCAAGCCCACGTCCCCCTCCGGCTTCCTTGCACAAGTCAGTCTTCTGCAGGCTAAATCCGGAGCCACTCTCCTTCTGGAGACCCCAAACAGGCGCCCCGCCGATTTCCACGCCATCAACCCTGCAAACGGTGGCTGTGCCAGAAAGAAAAAGAGGGGGGGGATTAGATTCCCACCCCCACCCAGGGAGGCAAACCCACTTACCGTCCAAACAGGTGTGAGAGAGACCCGATTCGCTCCGGATTGGAAGAGATCTGCTTTTTGCGCAGCAGCACCAGGCTTCTGGCTGCGACCATACCATCCAAGCCCCCCCCCCCTGCCTCTGCTGGCCCCCCACCCCAAATACCCACGGCAGCATGGGGGGGGTCACCCTTATCCTACCCATCTGCCAGCAAAAAGATGGTTTGGATAGAGATGGGGGTGGAGAGGGTGAGAAAGAGAGAGAGAAAGAGGGCGATGGGGGGGGGGGTATAGTAAGGGGAGGGCAACAGCAAGGGCGACCCCCCCCAGCCCTTAGAGTGACACCCCGACACCCAATCACCGCGCGCATCAGCCATTAGGAGGCGTGCCAAAAGTGGCTTGGATCGGGCAGGGCTTGGAGAGGGGGGGGGGACCCACCTTGGGGGTGGGTGGGGGGAGCCAATGGCACGGGCGGGGGAGGGGCGGTGGGAGTAGCCTGGAGGGGAGTGGGCTTCGGAGGGGGGGAGGCTGGGTGGGAGCCGCGTAGGCACCGAGGAAGGAGGGCGAGAAAGCGAGAGAGAGAGAGGCAGAGAGAGGCGCACAGGCGGGCGCGCAAGCAAGGCGGCGCAGCGGAGGAGCGCACAGGCACGGCACGGCGGAGAGCCACGACCGGGGAGAGAGACGGCGGGGAGAGAGAGAGACAGCTATGGAGAATGGCTTGCAATGCCCGAGGTAAAAGCAATAACCCACTTGGGGGTCGATCTTGGGGTGCAGCCCCCCTATTTCCCCCCCCCCCCGACTCGGTGCGCTTTGCGCGGGCGGGATGCGCCAGAAATGCGCACAGCCGGTTTTGCAGAATTCTTGCGGGGTGTGTGCATGTGTATAGGTGTGTGAGTTAATCTCTCTTCTCCTCTCCCTCCCCCGGGTGGGTTTTCTCCTCTTTTTCTGCAAGGATCTCTTCTTCTCACCCACCCACCCACCCTCTCGAAAATTAGGGCAATTATTTCTTGCTAATTTTTTGGGGGAAAATAATAAGGGTCACGGGATGGAGAGAAAACTTGTACAGTCAGCAGATTTTTCTCTCTCTTCGCCCCCCAACTGGTGGGTATTTGGCTACCAAGCTAGGAGACCTGCTTAGATCCCCCACCCCCATCTTTGCGGCAGAAACTCCCTGGGGGAGGAAAATCGACCCCGCCACCCACCCAAAAATAATAATAATTCCAGGTCTTTTAAACCTCTTAGGGAGCTTTCTTTGGAGACTGGGGTGTGTGGATGTGAGTCCATTTGGCGTCCTCTCTCTCTCTCTCTCTTAATTGATTAATTAATGTGTGTGTGTCTGTTTTTAAGCCTGGCCCAAGCCCACCCCCTTGGCGACATGGGTTGTTGTGCCTGGGATTTGCCCCTTGGCCAGCAAGGAGGAAGAGAAAGGTTAATTTTATTTAAAATAGCATCTTGACTGCAAAGGGGATCTAGGCATTTACAGTAAAGCTCTGAGCCAAGGGTAAAAAAAAAAAAATTAAATTGACTGAAGAAGTCGTTGGTGGGGAGGGGAAGAAGATGGAGAAGTTATCCCTGGACCTGGTTCTCTTGCCAAGGCAAGGCTGGTTGCCAGCCCCAAAGAGTCACGGGCAGAGAAGATCCTGGATCAGGCCCAGGAAGGCACCGGCTGTGGTTGTGTGGATGTATGTTGCAGCTTAAAGCTCCTGTTTACAACGTTGCAAATTCCTATCATGGCTTCTCTCTGCTGCGGATTGCCTTTTAGACCCAGCTGGGGGAATCCTATGGATTAAAAATGATCGGGAAGGAAGAGAGAAGGAAATGGCATTTTTAAAAATTGCATATTTTCAGGGTGGGGGGGAGGAAACCCACCCTGTACTGCTTTGCAGCAGGCTCTTGTTTTCTTTAGATGCATCTACAGTAAAGGTAAAGGTTTCCCTTGCTCGAAAGCCAGTCGTATTTGACTCTAGGCTGCAGTGCTCATCTCTGTTTCAACACCGCTGTCGTTTCCGTGGTCATGTGGCAGGCATGACGAGAGACGGAACGCTGTTTCCTTCCCACCTGTTTATCTACTTGCAATTTCTTGCTTCCGAACGGCTAGGTTGGCAGGAGTACATCTACAGTACATGCAAGTAAAGACACCGAAATCGATCTGTGCAGGTGGATGTGCAGATATTTCTGCAGGAAATTAAAGCCAGGGGAAAAAAGTGGGTAAGGAAAGGCTTTTTCACCAAATCTCTGTGCTTTTGGTCGAAGAAGAGTTGGAGGGGAACTTTATAAGGGGACGCTTGTGGGGGACAAAATCTCCACCCTGGAAAAGACTAGGGGTTATTGAAACGGTCAGGCGGTTGATGATGATGGTTAAGAATGTTTGAAGTTGGGGAAGGACGGGTTTCTTGACACGTATTCCTATCTCCACTCTGGAATTTGTCAAGTGGAAAGTGCTTGCCCTGCAGAGGAGTTTAAATAGCCAACAAAAGTTAGGGAGTTGGGGGTGATGGACCCAGAAGAGGCTCACGGGTCAGGAGATGTTGGGAAAAGGGGTGCAAACATTTTGAGTTGCAAAGATTTTTTTTAAAGGGTCTTTGAGTTGCAAAAGCTTTTCAAAGCCAGGGAAACCGGAGGAGGAGGAGGAGGAGGTCCCGGGACCGAACACGGTGCCCAGATTCCCATGTGGCACCTTGGAGAGGATTGAGATGTAGGTCAAATCTGTGGAGATCATTCCGGAACTGGGTCAGGGTAAATGAGGAAGAGGAAGATGGAGCTATCTTTGGGAGAGCCACCCCCCCCCCCCCGAACGGTGTGTGTGTGCATAGCAGCTTTGCGCAAATCCTTGTGCGCTTTCCGGTTCTGTGCACCCGGCTTTGGGGTGTGTGATTCGACCAGATGGGGTGCCCAGCCCTGGCAGTGCCACCGTGCCCGGGTGGGTGTGTTTTTCACTTGCTTCTCTTTGGGCTGGATGTCCCATAGGAAAACTTGGCTTCTGTTGCTGGGGAGAAGGAAACTGGCATTGTTCCACCAGTAGGAAAGGCATGAGGCCAGTGTAGACTTAATGGGAGTATTTTTACTCCTTCCTTCTCCCCCCACTTTAAAAACTCCACAATGGCTAAGCCGAGAACTCCGAATGCTTGTAGAAGTTGTTCCCCCAAATGAGAGCATTATAATTTAAGAGCCAAAATACTCCAGACCTACTTTTAAGAGAAATGCTTTTTAAAAGGGACCTCATGCATTTGGCAGTTCTGGTACAATCCCTGTCTCCCTCAACGCTAATCATTAGCCACTACTGCCTTTTAGAGCAGAGGTGCCCAAACTTTGTGGGCCGCGAGCCGACCACGTAGTTCAGTGGGCCGGCCACATGCTTCCTCCCACCGGAAGCGGAAGTAAAACGCGCCTTGCAATCTGTTTTGCAACAGGATGAGATAGATTTTTAGGCTGCCATTTTCTTCGCTTAAACTAGGGGTGCTCAAACTACGTTCCATGGGCCGGATCCGGCCCCCAATGCCAATTCATCCAGCCCACGCCACCCTCATTGTTGTCGGAAGTGGAAGTAAAACGTTCCCATGGTCGTGTTTTACTTCCGCTTCTGGGAGCGACGGGGGTGGCGTGGGCCAGATGAATTGGCATCGGGGGCAGATCCGACCTGTGGGCCGTAGTTTGGGCACCCCTGTTTCAGAGGGTCCGAGAGAGCATCTTGGTAACTTACCACTCAATCACAGCCTCTTGACTACTAGACCTTGCATTTTTCCTTGTTTCGGTAATCTCTGTGAACTGCTAAATCTCCGTTCTTTAACTCCAGAGGTTTCTTAATACCAATTACCCCTCATTTCTCCATCTGCCGCGACACTACTGCCTCCTCCTGGCTGGGGCAAAAGTTGTCTATGTTTCTTTTCTTTTCAAAGCTTGTGCTTTAGGGCAAAGTTAAAATCTGATAAGCCACCATGAAGTGGGCAATTGGCCATAAAAAAACGTGCTTTGATGTTTCAGGTACCGTGACTCTGGAAAGTTTTGCAAAGTTGATGAGATCGGTTGCTGGTCTTGCCTTAAGGACCTAGAAATTGAGCTCTGGCTCAGATCCTAAAGCCAAGCTCTTGGGCTTGGTGCCAGTCGTTGGTGGTGCCCACAGCCGATGCCCTACCTTAGATTTTGCTTTGCCGGACGGCTCCTTGCATTTGGACAGAGTGTGTGTGTGTGATTTTTAATCCGGTTCAGCCACTTCTAGCTGGCACGATGTCTCTTCCTTGTAGGTTCCTGGTGGTTTCCTTTCCTTCTTCTGCCTCTACGTGGCTTCCCTGCCACGCGCCACCTCTGGCACCCCCTTGTGCCCGCTGCCAGCACCCACTAGTGGAATGCCCACAAGCTGCTGACTCTGCCCGCCTGCTTCAGCCTTTTCTCCCTCTGCAAGCGGATTGACTGGCACAAGGCCCAAACCCTGCCTCCTCCTCCTCCTCTTCGTCGCACATGTCCTTCCTCTACCACTCTGTGCTGTGGACACTTTCCCCCCCACACCAGCCCGGGAAGCCCGTGGCCCTCGTGTGCCGGAGGACAAACACATGACCGGTCTTGTGTACATCACGTGTTTCCCAACCCCATGCCAGGCTGTGACGCGGTGGGCGGAGGTAGAGGGGCAGTTCCTATATGGAAAGGAGCCCTCTCCAGCTTGAGGTTGGCAGCAAGACGGTGGACGGCGGACGGCAAGGCGATGGGGAGGAAGCAGGCCCCGTGGGCATCAGTGCCCCGCCGGATGGTGAGTGTGGGCACTGCCAGGGCGAAAGGGCACCACTGAAGCCGTCACAGTCCCGACTGCCTTTGTCTTTCCCTCCTGCTTATCCTTTCGTTTCTTGATGCTTTTCCTCTGTTTCTTCTGCTTCGTATTCCTTTCTTGTCTCCTTCCCTCCTTTTATTTTGGGAATGATCTCACTTTCCTCTCGTCCGATCTTTGCTTTTTCCCCGGCCAGTGTTTCTCAGCCTTCGAATCTCTGGGCTTTCCCCCTTCGTGTGGGGTTTCCGCCCCTGCCTTTCGCCTTCTCTCCTCTGTATTTTTCTCATTTCGTTTTTTTTTTCTGCCTGGGTTTCTCCTTTCTCTCTCTCTCGCCTTGTGCCCACTTTGATCTACAGTAAAACCCCGACTTACGGGGAAAAAAAGTTGTTCCGTAAGTTTTTGCTTAAATCGGTTTTTTATGTAACTCATAGCAAACCCATAGGAAAAAAGTAATTTTTACGTAACTCGAAGCAAACCCATAGGGATAATTAATTTTTTTACGTAACTCGAAGCAAACCCATAGGAAAAATGACATGTTTATGTAAACCGAAGCAAACCCATAGGGAAAAGAATCTTTATGTGACTCGAAGCAAACCCATAGGAAACCGTGTAAATCGGGACATGGTTTTAGCACAAAATCATTATGCAAGTCGGATTTTATGTAACTCGAGGCATTTGTAAGTCGGGGTTTTTACTGTATTTCTTCTGCGCACGTGGCCGTTGATTCGATCCTGTTGGCACTTGTTTGTGTTTGCAACTTTCCTCGTCTGCTCATCATGCATTCCTCCCTTATCTCTTTCTTGCATGCTTTATTCCTTTCGCTGCCCATTCTTTGGCGGTTCAGGACTTATTTCCCTCCTTTTCTTCTCATCCGACCCCTTGCTTTATAAGTCTTTACCTCCATCTTGACTCTGTCCTTCCTTCGTTGATATACCGGTACCTGTTGCTCCTTTACTTTCCACTAACGTCTCCCATAGTCCATGTTCTGGGGAGATGTGGGTTCCCAGCCATGTGTATGGATTGGGGTCTGTGATCTCCTGGCCGATTCTGCGCTAACTTTCAAGCAGATCCTGTTTCGTAAGGGTTGGGACGGGGCCAGAGAAATCCAGCCACGTGGAATTCGTGGAAAAGTACAATTGGGCGCGACCCACAACGCTGCCTCGGGCGGATGCTTACGAACCCAGAACTCCACCCCAGCAAATCTCTGTGGCTCTGCTTTGGATCTGCTGAATCTAGACCGCGTTGCGATCCAGTGGGTGATGGTTTTTTTTAGGATGTTTCGTTGGTTGATGGGTTTCGTTTCCTTTTGATGATGGGGATGGAGGGATCTGCTCCGTGACGAAAAGAGAATTGAGGACAGGAATAATGTGTCAAATGTTCTTGTCCAGTGCTGACATGATTATGGTGCCGGAGCATACTTGGGACTTCTGGTCCGGGGAGGGGAATTTTGTCTAGGATTTTCAGCAGGGATTTTCTTGGGATTCCTGGGATCTCTATTCCTGAAGCTCAGCTCAAACGAATCGGCGTCTAGTTTAGAGCCTCAGTTTCCCCCTCCTGTGTAACGGACGGTGGATAAGAACTGGATGCGATTTCCTACTGCGGATTTTTTGAGTTCTTGGATGAGCGATGAAATGTCCAGAATGCATATTTCTGCCTCTTGGATGCGAAAGATGTGGGGGCTCCCAATGACCCGGCAAGGTTAAAGGTAAAGGTTTTCCCTTGCTTGAAAGCCAGTCGTATCCAATTCTAGGGTGCAGTGCTCATCTCTGTTTCGAAGAGCTGCACTGTCTGCTGCTGCAGACGTTTCCGTGGTCATGTGGCAGGCATGACTAGACACCAAAGCGCACCAAATGAGATTTGGGCTGTTTTTGGACATAAGAATTGTGGGTTTTTAAAAATCATTTAGGTCCTTCTCTCTCTCTCTTTTTCTTTAAAACTTGATAAGCCAGCAAAGGGGACCGATAGTATTTTATCAGAGTCGGGCGAATTGGCAAGCAATCCTTTCTCCTTAAAAGAACCTTCCGCACATGAATGCTTGCCTGCTTGTTAGATCTCTCAAACGCCGTGATTCTTGCATCGTCAGTCAATTTGTTTTCTAAAATAAACGCCTGAACTTGTGTGGGCCAGAAAACAAGCTCTTATTCCATGTCATGGCTGGCTACGTTACGCACTGGGGGAATGAAATCGCTCTGTGCATGCATTACAAGTACTCTTTTTTTAATTACTGTGAATATTCCAGAGCCAGGTCTAAAATAGGGAGGCCACGATTATATTATGCGCCCGTGAGTGTCAAAGCACAAAGTGAGATGGAGGTGTGATCCTGGTATTAGTTCCACAAGCGAGGGTTAGCGTTCCTAAAAGTGACTTTGAAGGGTGAGCATTGTTTTAAAACACTGTCGACATTTACCATCCTCGTAATAATTTTCTACAAAGACTTGCTTCGAAATCTTTATGCCGGGATCCATTCAAAGAGAATCTTCCAACCCAGAAGCTCGGAGGGAGTTTTTCTTTATTTTATTTTTTACAAGAACCCCATAAGGTAGTTTAGGGGGAGACCAAAAATCGGCATCAGCGCCATAGAAGTAGTGCTCACAAATGGCCGTGATTTGGAAGCCCTGTTTCTTGTCTCAGATATAATAATTGCTCTATATACATCAAGAGCAAGAAGGGGAAATCTTTTGTAAGTTTTCAAGGACGTGATTAAAAAAACACAAAACAATTTGCATGCTTAAGAGCAAAATGAGCATTTAGTAGGCTGCAGTGGCTGAGTGGTTAAGAGGCTTACCTTGTTAGCTGGAAGGCCGGCAAGTCGGCAGTTCGAGACCCTGGAACCGCATAACGGATTGGGTGTCTGTCTCTGTCCCAGCTCTTGCCAACCTAGCAGTTCGGAAGCAAGAAATTGCAAGTAGATAAATAGGGACCACTTTGGTGGGAAGGGAACAGCGTTCAGTGCGCTCCGGTGTCTAGTCATGCCTGCCACATGACCACGGAAATGTCTGCAGAAGCAGACAATGCTGGCTCTTCAGCTTTGAAACAGAGATGAGCATTGCACCCTAGAGTCAGATACGACTGGCTTTCAAGCAAGGGAAACCTTTACCTTTACTCCTGTATTTAAATGTGAGCTTTTGTGGACCATATCCATTATTTGTAAACAAAAACAACTAATTTTAGTTGCATCATCTATAGACAATTCACCTTGTTTGCTACTAAGAACTGGAGAGATGATATGGGATACCTGACTTCTAATAGGGAGCTCGGGGCTGTGGTGTTCCACTGGTTAAGAAGCTCGCCTTGTTAGCTGGAAGGCCGGCAAGTCGATAGTTCGTGACCTGGGTACTGCATGACGGATTGAGCGCCCGTCTCTGTCCCTGCTCTTGGGGACATGAAATGAGCCTCATTTGGGCATTCCCTGTTGTTAGGATAGAGCAAAGGGCAAGTAGAAATTCTAGTCTGCACCATTACATTAATTTGTGTGTGTGTGATGTGGAAACTTTCTACCCCATGGGGCTGCCTGCGCACTGGAGCGATTCGTAGGTACGGAAGGCGTAGAAAGGGTGATCAGCGTTCAGAGTTAATTAATCTGGAGCGGGAATGGGCCATTTTCGTGCCATTGCCTTGCCTAGATTCTAATGAGTAGCGTTCGCGTGCGCATCTCTTCTGAACCCAGAATTGAGATATGAAAACTAAGCATCCTTGCTGAAACTGATACGTGGCACTTCGTTTTGGAAGATTAGCTGCCAGTCTCTCATGACCCCATCCCATAATAGATCGCTAAACTCCCCTTTAAAGGAGAATGCTTATCTATGTCGGCAGTGCTTTCGTTCGTGTTTCGATGGAGCATTCCACCATCTGCGGTTGGATCACAAGCATTGATTGCGCAAAAATTAAAGATGTGTGGTCGTAGATTCTCTTTGTGGGCGAATGTGCATGTGTGTCTATACCAAGGGTGCCCAAACTTTTCAGGCCGTGGGTCGGTCACGTAGTTCAGGGGGCCGGTCACTACAGCTCATGGGCTGTATCCGGCCCCCGATGCCAATTCATCCGGCCCACGAAACCCTCGTCGCTCGCGGAAGTAAAACGCGCCCGGACGGCAATGAAAGGACGGGCGCATTTTACTTCCGCTTCCGGGAGTGATGAGGGAGCTACTTCCGGGCAGGTGCATTTTACTTCCGGGAGTGACGAGGGCTTCATGGGCCAGGTGAATTGGTGTCAGGGGCTGGATTCGGCCTGTGCGCTGTAGTTTGGGTACCCTTGGTCTACACGGAGTGGTATGTTTCTCTGCATTTGTAAAATATATGCGCATCCTTTCAAGTTAGGTCAGTGCTTATAAAGCATTATTGGGTACTTTTCTTCGCTTGATGTTGCATTTGTTTAATCAAGAAAGGGGTTTTTCAGTGCCAAAAGGAGGCTATATCGCCTCTCCTCATGCGCACCCTCTACTCTTCGTTTGAAACAAATCGTAGCCTGGCCTTGTGTAAGGTTTGACCCTGGTTTGCAAGGGAAGGCAATGAGATCCTTTAGTAAAAGGGCAAGTGATGGTTTGTCACAAACCAGGATTGGAAGGAAGAAATCCTTTGCACGTATGGACAGAGAGTTTGCAAGTTAGCGTCACTGCAAACCAAGGTTTGGTGCTATCTTTGAATGGCATTTACATGTTTTTTTAAGAACAGTGGGGAGTGGACTGTGATGGCTTAGTGGTTAAGATGCTGAACTTGATGACTGGAAGGTCAGCAGGTTAGCAGTTCGAGACCCGAGTGCTGCATGACGGAGTGAGCCTCCGTCTCGGTCCCAGCTCCTGCCAAACTAGCAGTTCAAAAGCAAGACATTGCAAGTAGTCTATGAAACAGAGATGAGCACTGAACTCTAGAGTCAGATACTACTGGCTTTTGAGCAAGGGTGACCTGTACCTTTACCTAAATTTTGGTGGGAAGTTAAACAGCGTTCTGTGCACTCCGGTGTCTAGTCATGCCTGCCACATGTCCAGATGCGGACAGTGCTGGCTCCTTTGGCTATGAAACAGAGATGAGCACTGAACCCTAGAGTCAGATACGACTGGCTTTCAAGCAAGGGTTACCTTTACCTAAGAACAGGTGGGACTTAAGCTAAGGAGGCAACATCTAGTGGTCTGTGAGTGACACCATCTCAGGAAGATGCCTTCTGCCCTCCTCCTCCTCCTTCATGGAACAAACCATGGCTGAAAATGAACCATTGCTCTATAAGAGACTTGAACTGGGTTTGAATTTAGCTTTGCTTCCACACTACTATGAGCTATGAGCTGGTCCCGTGGTTGAGCGGACCAGCCACGTGGTTCCTCCCCACCGGAAGCAGACGTAAAACATGCATGCGCAAAATGCTGCCATAAATGCTGTGGGCCAGATGGAATGGCGTCAAGGGCCGATTGCAGCCCGCGGGCCATATTTTGGACACCCCTGACATAGAATAGCCGGGAAGGGCGTATAAGGCCATTGACTCCAACCCCTGATCGGTGCAGGAGTCCAAGTGAAAGTGTACAATAGAGTTTTCTTGTTGACACTGGTTGGACATGTTTGGAAATGCACCTACCAAGCCTGTTCCCCAGAGCACCCTGTTTATAGATGGGTGGACAGGTACTCCTTGGCAACTATTCCTCTCTCAGAGAGAGAGAGTTTTTTTGGGATTAGTGGTCTGTCTTTAGCCCCAAATTTCCCGAAACAAGGCCGCCCGGGTACGGGAGGTATGCTGTTTTCATTTTATTAGTAATAATCATGTGCCATCAAGCCAATTCTGGCTTATAGCGACCCTTCTCAGAGTTTTCTAGGCAGAGATTACTTGAAAGTGGTTTATCATTACCTTCCTCTAGGACAGGGGTGCCCAAACCTTTTGGGCCACAGGCCAGTCACATGGTTCAGGGAGCTTGTCATTATGGACCGGGGGCCGGATCCGGCACCTGATGCCAATTCATCCAGCCCACGAAGCCCTCGTCGCTCTTGGAAACGTTTTACTTCTGCTTCTGGGAGCGATGAGGGCTTCATGGGTTGGATGAATTGGCATCGGGGGCCGGATACGGCCCCTGGGCCGTAGTTTGGGGCAACCCTGCTCTAGAATGTTATTTCCCAATGTGGGCCCCAGGCTCCACAAGGGGACTTCAGTTCCCAGAAGCCCCAGTCAGTACATTGGCTGATCAGTGCTTTGGGGAGCACATGTCCGTACGGAGAAAGGGTTAACCCAGAAGAGCCTTAATCGTCCGGGCGTGTTTTACTTCTGCATCCATGGGCTGAATGAAATGGTGTCAGGGCCATATCTGGCCCCACAGCCCGTAGTTTGGGCACCCCTGTTATAGATACTGTATAGCAATAAAACAGTGGTTAAGTGGCTCAGCCTTGTTAGCTGGAAGGCTGGCAAGTCGGCAGTTCAAGACCTGGGTACTGCATGATGAATTGAGCACCTGTCTCTGTCCCAGCTCTTGGGGACATGAAAGGAGCCTCATTCGGGCGTCCTCTGAGTGGAGTCTCTCCAGCACAAATCCTTTCAACCCAGAATAATTTCTGACAATAAATAAATAAATAAATAAATAATTAATATTATGCGTACGCCCAGAGATACACAGATCTGCAGTTTATTCTCTCAGAGGCCCAGAGCAATACATTTTTAAGGTGGTTTTTTATTTTTTTGAAGGGAATTTTTCAGGCAAACACGGCGCACCACATCCGTCCTGCTGTTGTGCTGCTTCTTCCTTCATGTCCCTCCCATTCAATCCCTGGACTGCCAAAATGAGGCCACTTTTGGCGTTCTCGAGTCCTTGTCGGTGCATGTTTTGGGCCGTGGTCGGCAGACCAGCAACATTCACACTGCATGTTGTTGTCCGCCAGCAGCGCACACTTGAGCATGTCGGTCATTTGTGCTTAAATCCGAGAAATGTTGCCCTTTACGAGCCCGAGCAATAAAGCAGCTGGTTGCCAAATGATTTCTGAACAAACGTGCCTGCGACGTCCCTTGGTGTTTTAATAGTGAGGTTTGGCGTGGGAAGTTTTGCAACAACTTGGATTTTTTAAAAATGGGCTATGCTTGCCTTATAGCTAAAAATATATGTTCAGGTGCGGGTGTGTGAATGTGTGATGTGTGAACCTGGACTTATATCTGTGCATATCTTTCTTGTGATCCGGCTTGGCCGTTCTTTGGTTAGGGGCTGTCTTTCTCTCCTCCGTCCACGGCGGCCGGTTCCCCCCCCCCCCATCCAACCCCAACAGAGGGAACTGCCGTTCCCTGCCGGCCAAGGCCGGCCCATCTGGCCCAGGGCCCAGGGTTTGCGCATTGAAGCCGGGCGCCCAATGGCAGTCCAGTGTTCCCAGCTGAAATTAGCAAGCAAACAGGGAAAAAGCCCCGGCGCTGGTTGGCTGCTCCAGTCCTATCCGGCCCCCCTCCCGTTGTGGAGCTCACGTAGGCCTGGCCTGAGCCAGAAAGGCCTCCGGGCCGCTTTCCAGGCGGCGGGTGGGGGCCAGCCAGCTGGGGAAAGCGGCTTTAATGCTGAAGATGTATTGCAAGGGAAAGGGCATGGGGGGGGGGGGGGAGGTAGCATTTGCCAAAGCAATAGCAATTGCACTTCTATACCGCCCCATGGCGCTTAGATCATAATCAGCATTTTTGAACATGCTGGGGACTCATGTGACCTATGGGGCTACGGTGGCTGAGTGGTTAAGAAGCTCGCCTTGTTAGCTGGAAGGCCGGCAAGTCGGCAGTTCGTGATGCGGGTACTGCATGGCGGTTTGAGCGCCCGTCTCTGTCCCAGCCCTAGCAGTTCGGAAATTGCAAGACATTGCAAGTAGATCAATAGGGACCACTTTGGCGGTGAAAAGATCTTGGGAACATGGAAGGAGCCACATTCGGGCGTCCCCTGAGTGGAGTTTCTCCAGCAAAACTAAATCCTTTCAACCCAGACACAAAATTATTATTATGTGGCTCACCTCAGAAGGATGGGAGGCTGAGTCAACTGGGAGCCCTGTCAGGATTGAACTCACAACATTCTGCCTGCAGGATAGCATTTTAACCCCTGGGCCACCAAAGCTCCATAAGGAAAACAAGCGCCATAGTTTTTTTTTTCAGACTTAAAAGCTTGGGAATACAAACAAAAATTATGGATAGCTGATGTCCATTCTGCTTAAGGTTGCCAGGATGGTTCTAGCTTGTGGCCGTTTTATGAATTAATTATCTCCGTGGTCATGTGGCAGGCAGGACTAGACACCCGAATGCATGGAATGCTGTTAACTCTCCTGCTGAAGTGGTCACTATTTATCTACTTGCCATTTCTTGCTTTCGAACGGCTAGGTTGGCAGGAACTGGGACAGAGACGGCGGGAGCTCACTCTGTCCAGCAGCGCTCGGGTCTCTGTCTGCTAGCCTGCCGACCTTCCAGTCGTCAGGTTCAGCGTCTTAACCACTATTAAGCCACTGTAGTCCTTCGTTACCATTACACGAAGCGAGAAAGCAGTTCTAAGAGGAACTTCTCTGGGCTAGGTTACATTAGGCAAACTTTTTATCCAGAAACAAAACAAACAAAACTTTAAACTTAAATATATATTGTGGAATCGTTAAAGAGTAACAAGTTCAGAGTTTGTCTATGAAATCCACCTCTTCAGACACGGGGCTTTTCATGTAGCAGAATGATGTGCAATTATGTTTGGGTGTGTGTGTGATTTGGTGAAACTCGGAAAATTAGAATATTGTGCAAATATTTCACTTAAGGTTTCTCTTGCTCGAAAGCCAGTCGTATCCGACTCTAGGGTTCAGTGCTCATCTCTTGTTTCAAAGCTGAAGAGCCAAGCGCTGTCTGCTTCTGCAGACGTTTCCGTGGTCATGTGGCAGGCAGGACTAGACACCCGGAGTGCACGGGACGCTGTTTACCTTCCCACCAAAGTGGTCCCTATTTATCTACTTGCAACTTCTTGCTTTCGAACTGCTAGGTTGGCAGGTGGAACAAATACATGAGATAGACTCAGGCAAAGCGAGAGATGTCATGCCTTAATTCGTTATAATTGTGATGTTCATGGCGTACATGAGATTATGCGATGATTATGGGGTACATGGGGTTTTCATAAGCTGTAAGCCCTAAAGGTAAAAGGTAAAGGTTTCCCTTGCTCGAAAGCCAGTCGTATCCGACTCTAGGGTGCAGTGCTCATCCCTGTTTCTAAGCCGAAGAGCCAGCGCTGTCTGCTTCTGCAGACATTTCCGTGGTCATGTGGCAGGCATGACAAGACACCGGAGCGCACGGAACGCTGTTACCTTCCCTATTTATCTACTTGCAATTTCTTGTTTTCGAACTGCTAGGTTGGCAGGAGCTGGGACAAAGACAGGAGCTCATTAAGCATCAATATTATAACAAAGTCAGGCTTGAACTATCTCGCTTTGCATGTAATGAGTCTATCTCATATATTTGTTTCACCTTTTAAGTTGCATTACTGGACTGGATGAACATGTGCACGATATCCTAAATTTCACCTGCATTTCCTTCCAAAAAGTACCGTGACCAGAACGTGAGTTATCTGATCACCTCTGCTATTTTAATGCTGCAGAATTGGCACGGCTCAGGCGTTTTGAGGGTAAAGGGGTGGACTAGAGGATCAGGTATTATGCGCCTCCAGGTCGTGGCGTCTAAGCATGACCCATCAAAGTGCCAGGATCCCCGGGCGTGAAGTTGTTCGTCTTTTATAGGGCACTGGGTGAATCTGCAGAGGTGGATGTCTTGGCCCATGACGTTGCTTCCGGCCAACCTTCCTGGCTTCGAGGGAGGTTTGATCTTTTGTGTGCATGCTTATGAATGAATGAATGAATGAATGATGTGATTTATTTATTCTCACTCTATGTTTTTTCCTGCCTCTTTTTCTACTGGCACAGCCATTAATGGAAATGGGCCAAGGCAAAACAACCTTGTTTGCCCTGAGCTTTGCTGCAAAAACATCCAGGAATGTCTGGCTTGATCTCCAGCCAGATCTGGAGGGAGGGAGGGGGCTGTCTTTTGCCCACCCACCCACCCACCCTTGAGAAACAGGTGCCGTCTTTCCATCACACATTAACCCCCTTTGGTCTTGGGACTGTGGTGGCTTGGTGGTTTAAGACGCTGAACTTGACGACAGGGAGGTCGGCGGTTCGAGACCCGAGTGCTCCGCGACGGAGCGAGCTCCCGCCGTCTGTCCCAGCTCCTGCCAACCTAGCAGTTTGAAAGCAAGAAACTGCAAGTAAATAAATAAGGTGCCACTTTGGCAGGAAAAGGTAACAGCATTCCGTGCACTCCAGTGTCTTGTCATGCCCGTCACATGGCCATGGAAACGTCTGCAGATGCAGACAGCTCTGGCTCTTTGGCTGTAAATGAGCACTGAACTCTAGAGTCGGATACGACTGGCAGGGGAGACCTTTATCTTGCTTTGAAAAATAAAGGTGCATTTTAAGGCTGGGTGATGGGCTGGATAGTTTACATATCTGGCTACAGAGCCAGAGATTGAGAGTTCGATACCCTACTGTCCCTCCCAGGAGAAGAGCCAGCCTGGGTAGCCTTGGGCAAACTGCAGAGGGAATATTCAGCTTCATTCCCCATTGCCTTTGCTTGGTTGCATTCAGAAAGATGTGCAGAAGTCCCAAAAAAAATCGCCAAGCTGTGCGCTTCCACAAGCAAATCAAGAGTGTCGGGTGACGTCTTTGCGCTTGGCCCCGTTGAAAATCTACAGAGCTGGCCTTGCTGCTTGTAAATAAATATAGAGCCTTAAGTTGTTCCTAATCCGCACGAGCACATTGGGTGTTTGCGTGGGAAAACCTTCCTGGTGCATTTCTGGTGGCGGTTCCCTGAGTGTTTGTTAGGGTGATATTTTTGCTTGCTTAAAGATTCTGGGTGTGTTTCTCTCTGTGCCGCTGGCCTCAGTTCTCCATCTGCAAAATGGAAAGAATGGCAATTTTGCATGGGGTTATAGTCCTGCTCGAGACCCGAGTGCTGTGCGATGGAGTGAGCTGCTGTCTCTTTCGCAGCTCCTGCCCACCTAGCAGTTCAAAAGCAGGAAACGGCAGGTAGATAAATAGGTACCACTTGGGTGGGAACGGTAGCAGTGTTCTGGTGTCGCATCATGCCTGCCACATGTCCACGGAAACGGCCGTAGACGCAGACAGTGCTGGCTCTTTGGCTGTAAACAGGGATGAGCACCGAACCCTAGAGTTGGGTATGACTGGCTTTTGAGCAAGGGTGACCTTTACCTTTACTTAAATATGTACTGCTTCAGTGGGGAAGGTAACAGTGTTCCGGCATCTTGTCATGCCTGCCACCCTAGAGTTGGATACAAGTAGCTTTCGAGCCAGGGTGACCTTGACCTTGGTCTAAAATTATGTGCAGCTAAGTTGTTTCCAACCTGCGCATGAGTGACCTTCAGAGCGTCCTGTCCTCCACAGTCCTTCATCGCTCTAGCAAAACCCAGGTTGTGGCTTCCTTTACGCTGTCCGTCCATCGCTTTTATTGGCCTTCCTCTTTCCCCGTTGTAAAGAATCCAAGGACTTTAGCACCGGGCGCCATTCTGTTGCCTTGCCCGGCGCCACCTTCCCGAACCGGTTCAGGTGAAAGGTAGCTCTCCCCCCCACACTACTCTTGATGTACACAAATAAACCCTCTCTCCAGATGTAAAGCCATAGGGTGGGGAGGCCGGTTCTTTGCCAGGAACATTGCGTTCCCACCCAACCCAGAGGGAAGAGGCCCCGATGTGGGTGTCAAAAGACGAGGAACAAATCGGGCTTGGCTCGGGAGATGTTCCTGCTTCGGCTGAAATGTTTGGGGGGGGGGGGCGCATGGGGTGCTTAGCAAAGAGCATTTTTCTGAGTCCAGACCTCCCACCCGTCTCCCCCCACAATGAAAACAAGGTCTATGCCCGGCTCTTATTTACGCTGGAAGCCGTTTCGAGTTCCCCGTTCCAAAACAGAAAGCGCCGCCTCGAAGATCGTGCTGCTTTTGAACCACAATGGGGCGTACCCTGGTCACGGCAACCTTGGTTGCCAGCCAATCTTTCTCACACTAGGTCAGGCGAAAGGAACTGCAGAATGAACTCACCCCAAGGCGCCTTCATTTTGGCAAATGCAGAACGGAGGCGATACCTTTCATAAGGTCACTTATGTTTTATTTTTCAAAATGACCCTATAAAACAGGGGTGTCCGAACTTTTTAGGCCGTGCGCCGGTGGTTCAGAGGGCCGGTCACGTGGTTCCTCCCACCGCAGACGGAAGTAAAACACATCTTGCAATCTGTTCTGCAATAGGATGAGTTGGATTTTAGGCTGCCATTTTCTCTGCTTAAACCAGGGGTGCCCAAACTATGGCGTGCGTGCCACATCCGGCCCCGATACCAATTCATCCAGCCCGCGCTGCCCTCGTCGCATCCCGGAAGCAGAAGTAAAACGCACCCGTATGGAGCCCGTTGTACTGCTTCTGGGAGCGACGAGGGCCTCGCGGGCTGGATGAATTGGCATTGGGGGCCGGATGTGGCACACAGGCCATAGTTTGGGCACCCTTGTTAAGAAAAGGAATTGCCTCTTTTCTGCATTTGTTTTGAATTTATGGACGGATCATGCGGCTCGCCGTAATTTCATTTTGGTGGTTTTGCGTGTTTTCAATTTTTATGGACGGATCACGCGACTCGCCATAATTTCATTTTGGCGGTTTTGCGTGTTCGATTTTTATGGACGGATCACGCGGCTCGCCGTAATTTCATTTTGGTGGTTTTACGTCTGGCCTAGACACGGAAGAAGAAGAAGAAGAAGCTCCAAAACAAATGGGGGAATGCGTGTGGAATCCCCAAAACTGTGCCAAAACTGGGCTTCTTTTCTGGACGCACTGATGTGCAGTAGGGTGAGGAGGTTGAGGTTGGAATATTGGTGTGCCCTTGAAAATGCACACCCTCCTTTTAGGGGCCAGGCTAAAAGTTTTTTTGGGAGGCAAGGGTTAAGGAGATGTGTGCGCTAACCCCTCCTCTCCTTCTACCATCCATGGTACCTTTCCCCTGGTCCGCCCCTTCCCCGGCATGCGCCAGCAGTGATGAGTACTTGGCATTCATCCCTGTCTACAGTACACCGTGTCCTGGACCGACAGGGATAGAACAGCCCCAGGCACTTCCGAGAGCACGTGCGGCAGGATTCCTGCTTCGGAGGGGTGGGACACACAAACACACACACACACACATGCGCACATGTGCACACACACACACACACACACACACACACACACACACACACACACAGAGTGTGGTGATTCAAGAGTTTGGATCAGGGGCCGGGGCTGAGGCGGGGAAGCAAATACTGTACAACAACCCGTGCAAAGCCTGATAAGAGACTTGTGGGAACACCAGCAAAAGTTGTAGAAGAAGTGTGCGAATTATTTTGCACTTTAGAATCGGACAGGTTTCTTTAGACGTGAGCTTCAGGAGGGGCTTAGTGGTTAAGACGCTGAACTTGAAGCCCGGAAGGTCGGCGGACCCAACAGTCAAGACCCGAGTGCCACGTGACGGAGTGAGCGCCCGTCTCTGTCCCTAGCAGTTCAAAAGCAAGAAATTGCAAGTAGATAAATAGGTACCACTCTGGTGGGAAAGGTGACGGCATAAGGTGACGGCATAAGGTGACAGCGTCCCTTGTGCTCCGGTGTCTAGTCATGCCTGCCACATGACCACGGAAACGTCTGTAGACTCAGACAAGCCCTGGCTCTTCGGCTTTGAAACAGAGATGAGCACTGAACCCTAGAGTCGGATACGACTGGCTACTGAGCAAGGGGAACCTTTACCTTTACCTTTTTAGAGACTAACCACTTCATGAGCCTCAAGTAACGCCGTTCGCCTGCTCAAGGCCTGCTAAGCGATTCACAGTTTTATCAAACCCATCCTCGTCTTAATAAATAATCACCGATTTGTTTAATTGGGGGGATGTGGCGGCTTAGTAGTTAAGATGCTGAGCTCCGCAGCCGGCAAGCCGGCAGTTCGAGACCCGAGCGCTGCAGGACGGAGTGAGCTCCCATTTCTGTCTCGGCGCCTGCCAACCTAGCAGTTCGAAAGCAAAGACATTTGCAAATAGATAAACAGGTACCGCTTTGGCAGCAGACGGAATTGCTACTGAACACCTGGCTGGCAGGGCAGGTGTGGGGCACCGATGGAGGGTTTGACCCCTGCCTTGCTGGCTTATATAATTAAGATTTCTCTCTTTTAATGGACGGGGTGAGTGGGTAAATTATTTAGAATTTTTAATGGGGTTTTTAAGGGCTTTTAGTTAGTTTTTGATGTTGCTTTTAATTGTTGTTCGCCGCCCAGAGTTGTTGCCGAGTTGGGCGGCAATAGAAATTTGAAGAATGGATGAACGAATAAAGGTTCCAACGTGTGCTGCGGTGTTTGGTCCTGCCTGCCGCATGACCGTGGAAACGTGCAGATGCATACAGAGCTGGCTCTTTGGCATGTAAACGGAAATGAGCACTGCCCCGTAGAGTCCGATACGACTGGATTTGGGACCAAAGGAGACCTTTGCCTGTACATAAAGACTTTTTTTACCTTTGCATGCTAGCGATTGTTTGCATTTCAAATAAACCGCTCGGTTTGATCGGGGCGGCTTTGTGGTTCTGGGGTTGAAGTCTTTCTAACCCAAAACCGTTCTCAGGAATGCCGGAAGCCAGAAAAGCCGGGGTGTGCCTTTGAACATGTATCAAGTGACTTGATCGTGTGGGGAGTTAACTGAGATTAGCCTGGGATGCTCTGGAATTAAAGATGACGGGGCATCCGGCAGGATCGAGCGCTTGACAGCACTCATGTTAGAAAGTCAGGGGTGTGGCGTAGGAGCATGGCTTACCGGCTAGAAAAAGGGATGCGCCAATTTTTTTGCGCCATGGGCCGGCATCGTGGTTCCAGCGGGCCGGTCGCGTGTTTCCTCCCACCGGAAGCGGGATTAAAATGCGCCTTGCAATCTGTTTCGCAACAGGATGAGATAGACTTTTAGGCTGCCATTGTCTCTGCTTCAACCAGGGGTACTCAAACTACGGCCCGCGGGCTGGATCCAGCCCCCGACACTAATTACCCAGAGAGTGCACTAAGCGCTGTCGGGCGCTATAGAAGTGCCATTGTACTATCTCAGGGGTTCCCATTTTTGTCCGAGCCGGCCGGCCGGGTCATTCTCTCTCGGTCAGCTTCGAGGGCCGGATGGCCACTTTGCCCTGCCTGCGCGTTGGGGGTGGCCATTTTGTCCCAACAGCTTCAAAGGGGTGTGTGTGGCCATTTTGTTTCTCAAATGCCCTTGGAGGCGTTGGGGGGTTGGGGCATAAAATGGCACCGGTGGCCAGATCTGGCCCACGGGCCTTGGGTAGGGAACCCCTGCTATATCTTGGTTTTTTTTTCATTGCCCTGCTTGGTTTCTCTTGGCCAAAAGGCAAACCATGGAATGAAGTTTTAAAAAATGTGTCAAAATCTGTGGGCCAGAGGCGGTGGGCCACACTGGCCAGCCGGCCAGCTCCGAACGGTATGCTGTGAGTTGGTGGAAGCAAAAGAAACTGCTTCTGCCCTGTTTCAACCTCCAGTTTTCTGCCAGTAAAAGCAGAGTGAGTGGGAGAGGCTTGTTGGTAACAGGCTGCATATGGAAAGCGGAGATATTCTCAGCGGAGGAAGGAAATTGACGTCAGAGACGCTTGATCTAGCAGAAGGTCTTAGTGATGCTCTAAGTCACGGGTGGCCAAACTACGGCCCATGGGCCGGATTTGGTCCCCCACGCCAATTCATCCGGCCCATGCCACCCTCGTCGCTCCCAGAAGCAGAAGTAATCTACCAATCCCTGTGGACTTTGGCACCCAAGGCCACTAGTCCTCAGGGTGGTCAGGTTAGTTAACCACTGCCTGACACTTGGCGTTAAGTCTCTGGCGGTAGGGTCTAATCCTGTGGCGGCGGACCTTGGCACTCCAGCTGTTCTGGGACTTCAGTTCCCAGAAGCCCAAGTGTCTGCGAATCCATATGGATACGCACAGCCAACCCATTTGTGTGGATCCGCAGAGACTTGAGCTTCTGGGAACTGAAGTCCAAGAACAGCTGGAGTGCCAAGGTTCGCCACCCCAGGTCTATTCTGTTACCATAGCAGGATAACCTGGCCAGACTGAAATGGGCATGACCAGCTCTGCAAAACTTTGGTTCTTTCCCCTTCCATCATCTTCTAATCTCGTCTGTCCCACTCTTTCTGAGATGATAAAGCGTAGGCGGCGGAGGTTCTCGTGAAGAAGAATAAAAATAAATCAAAATTAAAATTTGAAGAGAAACTGGAAAGAATAGCGATATCTTTGTATCTCTGTAAGTAAAGAGAGAATACCCGGTGTTGTTTAGTATGTAGAGCGAGAGATTAGGACTCAGTTTGAATCTCCGCTCCGAGCCGTGAAACCTCACCCAGGTTTTGTGTGTGTGTGTGTGCGCGCGCGCATGTGTGTGTGTAGAACTGGTAAAACCACTCCTTAAATATCTCATTTACCTTGATGCTATCTGTCGGTTCTGACTTGATGGCAGATAACGGACGTTGCATAAAGAAATTCTTAGAAGTGCGACTTTGCTCAAAAGCATCCGTAAACCTCTAAGCACTCACTTAGCAGTCCTTAAGGACTGGCAACTTGAACTTTCCTTCCTTCCATTCTATTCTTTCTTTTCTCTCCTTCCTTCCCTTCCCTTCTATTCTCTTCCTTCCCATTTGGCTGTGGTTCTCAGCATCTCCCATGTGGCCGTCCGTGCGCATGCTCCCTTCAGTCCTGTGCACATGGCCTCACGTGAGGCTCTTTTGCTTCCAGCCAGCTGTGTCTGGTGGCCCACCTGGCCATTAGCCATGCCTTCTGGGTGAACCCTCTTGCCTGGGTGCAAACCGAGAGCGAGATAAGGCACCGCTATGGCGTACCTCGTAGAGGGAAGCCAGCCTGTTTGCAGCAGGTCGGAGAGCCCTGAAGCGATGGGCGGCCAGCCAAGCAACAGAATTGGAACAGCCTGTACACTTTGCAGGGACCTGGGAGGGGAGGGTGGCGCATAGACACTGTTGGACGACCCGGGATCTCACAGTCCAGCCAGGTCAGCTTGGGAAGAGTCAGGCGGAGCTTCAGGTGCCGGCTATGCTGCGCCGGCGACGGAGGCGGCTGAGAAGCCGGAGGTGGTACAGGTAGGGACGCTTGGGTCTTTGGAGAGAGAAATATCTCCCTGGAACTGGGTGGGTGTTGATGCTTCAATGTTTGTGGCCTGCCGACATGGTGGGACTGCGGGGACTCAAGTGACTAAGACGTTGGACTCGATTGACTAGAAAGTTGAAGTTCGATTCCCGAGTACTGCACGGCGGAGTGAGCGCCTGTCTATGTCCCAGCTCCTGCCAACCTAGCAGTTTGAAAGCAAGAATAAATAGGGACCACTTGGGTGGGAAGGTCAACAGCATTCCATACACTCCGGTGTCTAGTCATGTCTGCCACATGTCCACGGAAACGTCTGCAGGTGCAGAAAGCACTGGCTCTTCAGCTATAAACAGATGAGCATTGAACCCTAGGGTCGGATATGACTGGCTTTCGAACAAGGGCAACCTTCACCTAACCTGGTGGTCTTCTTTGCTTCAAAGTTTCCCCAACTTTTCGTTATTTGTGACTTCAATTCCCAGAAGCCTAAGTCAATTCCCCAAAGCACTGGCCAGCCGATGGACTAACTGAGGCTTCTGGGAATTGAAATCCACCAGTGTTCCAGGGATGAGCACTGCACCCTAGAGTCGGATACGACTGGCTTTCGAGCAAGGGGAACCTTAACCTTAAAAAGTGTTCCAGGGAACATAGTTTGGGAAAACTCTGCCCTAGAAGATAAATGTGGCTTCTTAGCCTTCCATGAATTCAATGGATCTCAACCACCTGAAGGTTTCCAAGCGTCACAGAGCGTGTGCTCCCGTTGGTAGTGTGGGGAGAATATTTTGGTGGATTTCCACAGGGCTTTGTCAATGTTTTGGAACAAGGGGGGGAATGTCTTCCCATTTGCTTTGGGTGGCGTTTCTCATCATCATCAACCCATCATGCTTGTTTGAGGAGTTTATGAAGTTATCCATGCAGTTGTCCATGATGGGACTAATCCTATCTGTCAGAGAAAGTATCCAACGTCCTCTAGCATTTCTATGGCACTTTAGTTTTTACGCCATTCCTTAAGTTTTCTTCATGGTCAAAGACAGGGATTCTCAACCTGCGGCCTGTGGGCCGGATGTGGCCCATGGCACCATGTCATGTGGGCCCCCACCACCTCCACCACACCAGTAAGTTCCATGTGGTAGAGGAAGGGCAAAATGGCCATCCGGCCCCTGAAGCTGTCTGAGGGAGTGTGACCCGGCCCCCGGTTTGAAAAGGTTGAGAACTCCTGGTCAAGGATGATGTGATGTTGTGGAGGAACTCCATCTCTTCAGTGTCTGGAACATTGATTCCCAACTTTTGGTTTTTGGACTTCAATTCCATTCAATTCAGGTTGCAGGAGATCATTTCGAGGCACGAGGTTGTGTATCAGGATGTAGATCAGGGATTCTTAACTTGTGGCCCATGGGCCAAAAGCGGCCCACAATGCCATTTCATGTGCCCCCCCCCCCACTGCCTCCACCACACCCGGAAGTGCCATGTGGTGGAGGAAAGGCAAAATGGCCATCTGGCCCCCAAAGCTGTCTGAGGGAGCGTGACCCGGCCCCTGGCTTTAAAAGGTTGAGGACTGATGTAGATTTTGTATATATATGTATGTATGTGTGTGCGTATTTCCACTTTTGGTAAGCGGGGAGGGGCAGCACCTTGAGGTGGCATGACTGATGCATGGGCAAACTCACTTGCTCTTTCGCATTTGAAGCTTTTGTGTGCCGATGGAATCACATTATTTCCCTTGCCTTGCACATTTTTGCAAAGGGTAGGAAGTTTTTGTTTGTGGCAGTCGGCTCCTTCGGACGCAAGACACGGAAACATGTGCGTGCATGTCCAAAGAAATGAACTTGTAATCCATTGAAGCTCATAATGAAATTAAGCTGGTTCGTGTTAAAGATGTCACAATGTTTTCACATCAGTGTTGTTTTCCGAAAACATTGTTGTTTCGGAAAACAGTGCTTTTTCTTCCGCATCGTTCTTGCGGTTTCAGAAAAAACGTGAGGTTATTTGCTTCTTATTTTTCCTAATTTGCGCACGTTTCTACCCGCATTTGCACAGAACCAGAGGCGACGCATAAATCCCCCCTACTACGTCTTATCCTTCTAACCGTCCCCCAAGGAGTGACAAGGCTAAAAGAGCAGATGATTTAACCCAACTCAGTTAGTGAGCTTTGTGCCGGAGTGGACGTTTGAACCCGGGTTTTCCCTCCGTCATAGACTGATGGTTTACCACTCCTCCGGGTGGGCAAGGGCCTCGCATTGCCCTTCCCAAGCATGTGTTGACCCCCAGGTAGGCGTTTCTCTGGATGCTTCTCTTCTTTTCCGCAGGTCTACCACCGAAATCCGGAAAGAGAAATCGCGGGACGCGGCGCGATGTCGGCGCAGCAAAGAGACGGAGGTTTTCTACCAGCTGGCACACACCCTGCCCTTTGCCCGGGGGGTCAGTGCCCACCTGGACAAGGCTTCGATCATGCGCTTGACCATCAGCTACCTGAGAATGCACAAGCTGTTGAACTCTGGTGAGAACACCTGTCTTCTCTTACAGTGGTCCTCTTTTGTTCCTGGGGGAGGGTGGTGGCGGCAAGTGAGGAAGAAGGTATCCCATAGGTATGGCCCTACAGCGCTGATGGTCCTGAGTTCCACCCAGAAGGTCCATCTTCATGGCCTTTGTCCACTCAACGGAGGCTCCGATGAAGCTCGATCTTCTTTCAAGATAGCGTGGCTGCAAAATGAGAGCAAGCCATTCTCCTCCGTGGGCAAGTTTTATGCGCTTGGATAGAGTTGAATTACCCGTTAGGTAAAGGTAAAGGTCACCCTTGCGCAAAAGCTAGTCGTATCTGACTCTAGGGTTCAGTGCTCCTCTCTGTTTCAAAGCTGAAGAGCTGGTGCATTTCCACGGACATGTGGCAGGCATGCCTAGACACCACAGTGCACGGAACGCTGTTTACCTTCCCACCGAAGTGGTCCCTATTTATCTACTTGCAATTTCTTGCTTTCCAACTGCTAGGGACAGATGGCGGGTGCTCACTCCGAGGTGCAGTACTCGGATATCGAACGCCAACCTTCCAGTCTTCAAGTTCAGCGTCTTAACCACTTGAGCCACCCCAGTGCCATGACCCATTAATTTGTCCTTATTCTGAAGCTACTCTGTTCCTCTGCAAATATATGTATACTGTATATATATATAAACAGGAGAATGGAGAGATGCGGTGGAGGCAGAGGAACATGTGGATGCGTATTACCTGAAGGCCTTGGATGGTTTCCTCATGGTCTTGACTGAAGAAGGGGACATGATCTACCTGTCGGAGAACGTCAACAAACACCTCGGCCTCAGTCAGGTGAGATACCGTGACATCAAGGACAAAAAGAGTGGGGATCAATGGTGTGTTTACACCAGGAGTTCTCAACTTTTTTAAGCTGGGGGGCCAGGTCACACTGCCACAGACAGCTTCAGGGGCCAAGAAGACCATTTTGCCCTTCCTCCACCACATGGCACTTCCAGGTGTGGTGGAGATGGTGGCGGGCCACATGAAATGGCGCCGTGGGCCGCATTCGGCCAGCCAGCCACAGGTTGAGAATCCCTGGTTTACACCAAGGACAGAAAGTTGGGAGGGATTAAGGTAGAGTTCCTCTGTGGAACTTAAGGTGATGTTTTGAAGGAGGGGGTCGCCAAAATGTCTTGCCCGCAACAGCTCTATTCAACTCTGATAAACTCAAGCCTGTGGCTTCCTGTACAGAGTCAATCCATCCCATGTCTGGGACGGAGTTGGGTGCTCAATCCGTCATGCAGTACCCGGGTCTCGAACTGCCGACTTGCCAGCCTTCCAGCTAACAAGACAAGCTTCTTAACCACTGATCCGCTGCAGCCCTGCATTCTTATGATGGGCCTCAATTTCACCCTAGATAGTTCATGCTCGATTTACTGTGAGACCCATTTTTTGCCTTTCTGATGGTACAGAGTATCTCCAAAGTTCTCCCCCAGCACCATATTCCAACAAATCAGATCCCCCCCCAGTGGTCAGAAATACAAGTTTATAAATCAGTCATGGCCAACCTTGGCACTCCAGGTGTTCTTGGACTTCATTTCCCAGAAACCCTGATCAGCAGGAATGTTGACTTACTTGGGCTTCTGGGAATTGAAGTCCAAGGACACCTGGGGTGCAAAGGTTCACCATCACGGGTCTATACTTTATGGACTATCAGAAAAACCATTCAGGACCACAGAAAATTATGGGTCCTTTCAAAAGTGCATGTGCCTTAGCGTCTGATTGTCCTCATGCGTAACCTACACTGTGGACAAGAAACTACCAGTAGCACAGAAAATGGAGAGAGAGAATGGTTTCTGATAAGGAGACGTGTCAGACAAGGGAGAAATTTTATCCCCTTATCAGTTCAATCTGTACACAGAACATATGATAAAGAAAGCTGTACTAGGTGAAGGAATAGTGCAAATTGCATGCGCAGTAAACCCATTCGTGTGGATTCACAGAGACTTGGGCTTCTGGGAATTGGAGTCTAAGGACACCTGGAGTGCCAAGGTTCACCCTGACTGATCTAGGACAGTGCTGGCTAACCTTGGCACTCCAGCTGTTCTTGGACTTCAATTCCCAGAAGCCCAAGCCAGCATTCCTGCTAATCAGGGCTTCTGGGAATTGAAGTTCAAGAATAGCTGGAGTGCCAAGGTTGGCCATCCTGGTCTAGGATGAGAAATAGTGGCCAATTACGGGTGGAAATTCCTTGCAGAATTGGTGTATGCGTGCGTTTGTGTGTCTCCTTTCTTGCGCTGTGCAATTTACAGTCCGCGAAACAAAGGCGTCACATTCTCGCTATATTTGTGGGCTGGGAAATGTCCCAAATGAGAAGGGAAAAAAACCACAATGCTGGTTTTTCATCTCTTGCTGAATGGCAAGGCTGTATATCCATTTTCCTCTTGGTAATCCCAAGCTTTTTTTTAATCAGGCAGTGGGGGAGGATTAAAAAAAAAAAACTCTGCCCATAGCAGATTGACTTCTGAATGGGTCTCTTGGGATGTTTAAAACATGATGGTCTCTTTGACGTCATTCAGCCTTGTGACCGGTTGGCGAGGGAGAATAAAGATCTCAGGAAATGCAAGACAGCGGCATTAAACAGTCCTTTTATTCATCTGAAGGGCATAGAGCTAGTGACAACCCCCCCCCCCCCTTCGAAACCTGCTTGGAATACAACTATTAATAAAAAATGGACTCATTAATGCAGTGGTTAAACCAGGGATTCTCAACCTGTGGGCCAGATGTGGCCTATGGTGCCATTACATGTGCCCCACCACCACTTCCACCACACCCAGAAGTGCCATGTGATGGAGGAAGGGCAGAATGGCCGTCCGGCCCCCGAAGCTGTCTGATGGAGCGTGACCTTAAAAAGGTTGAGAACTCTTGGGTTAAACTGCTGTGCTGCAGCCAAAACATTGTGCGTTCGATCCCTGACGTGATCAAAGTTGACTCAGACTTCTGAAATAGGTAAAATGAGCACCCAGCATGTTGGGGGCAAAATGCTAATTAATTTGTGCACTAAGTGCACTAAGCGCTTATATGGGGCAGTATGTAAATGGAATTGCTATTGCTATATCCTTGTTAAATATAACAATTTTCTAATTGTTATGGGCTATCTACACTCTCTGTTTCTGCCCCTACATACTACCGAGTGCTTCTACGTGGTCGCTGTGAATCCACACAAATGGGTTTGCTGCGAACAACAGTTGCAGGTTAGCAATCTGTCATTATAGAGCCCTGGTGGTGCAGGGCTCAAACTGCTCTCCGGCAGCCAGAATGTTGTGTGTTTGATCCCGACCAGGAACCTAGGTTGACTCAGCCTTCCGTCCTTCTTGGGTCAGTAAATTGAGTACCCAGCATGCATACCTGTCAAGTATCCTGGATTGGCCAGGATTTCCCGTATTTTCGCGCCAATTTTCGCCATTTCCTGCCCGGAGCTGCCGCTACCCCGTAATTTGGTAGCGGGGGGGAGGGGTTACTGCACATCCCTTCTGTGCAGGTCCTTTCTACGCATGCGTAGAACTCTTCTATGCATGCGTAGAACCCTTCTACGCATGCGTAGAAGGCTTCTGTGCAGAAAGGGATGCGTAGAAGCCTTCTACGCATGCGTAGAAGTGAGCTGTGCAGAACAGTTCTGCGCAGGTTCATTCTACGCATGCGTAAAATCCTTCTATGCATGCGTAGAATGGACCTGCGCAGAAACGTTCTGCGCAGGTCCCGTAATCTCCGGAGCTGCGCTTCACAGGTATGAGCATGTTGGGGGCAAAACATTAAATCTCACTTGTAAAGAGAGAATGCAGGTATAGAAGTGTTATTGCTATTGCTATAGTATATTTGGTCCAAGAAGAGAACCTTGTAAGTATTTTCCAAATATCCTTTTATTGCCATTCTGACTCATCCCTGCCGTTGCCGAACACCGATTTGAATAAATCTGGTGTATTTGTTGCCAGACAACTGCAGAGGTCTTGAAATTTTTTTTGGAGAGGTTTCTTTTTTAAAAACACACACACACAATTTTGCTTTATTTCTAATTTTACCAGTTGCGCCAAAAAGCCTGTGATTTCGCAATCTTGTGCTAAAAAAAAAAAATAGCTGCCTTTTTTCCTTCCAATGCACGTAAAAACTCTGCTGACGACAGAAGGGGGAGAAATCTCAAACATGCCAGTCAGGTGCTTTGAGGGGGAAATAATAATAATAAGTTCTCTCTTTTTTGGCACGCTGAGATCTGGCTCCCAAGTTCTTAATGACTTACGTGGGAGACTGAATGGGAACACAGGCGGGGAGGGCTGGGTGGGCAGGCTCCCTGATTGGCTGGCCCCGGGGCATCCTAGCCAATCAGCCAGCTCCCGGCGGGTCCTCGTTCCCGGGCACGGGTCTCGAACATACGGTGTTGTGCGCATCTCAGACGACACACTGCGCTTTCTCTCGCCCCCGCCTTGCTGGCTGATCCATCCTGATCATGTATATATATATTTATTTATTTTCCTCCCACTAGTTGGAGCTGATTGGCCACAGCATCTTCGACTTCATTCATCCCTGCGACCAGGAGGAGGTTCAAGATGTGCTGAGCCCCAGGCAAGGTCAGATCCTCCGCTGTCTCGTCCTTGTGCATGCAAGAGAGCAAGAAAAGGATGCGGAATTTGCGCATGCTCTCTCTCTCCACCCCCCACACACACTTTCACTTCTCTCCTGCTGTTTTCAAACTAAGAGTTTTTCCTAAGACGGTTGTTGCGCAAAGAAGGCACATTGCAATGGCAATTAGCAATTCCACTTCTATACTGCGGTGGCTCGTGGCTGGGATGAACTTGAGGACCGAGAAGGCCAGGGTTTGATACCCGTGTGTACTGCATGACGGTGTGAGCGCCCGTGCTCCGTCCCCACTCCTGCCAACCGAGCAGTTCGAAAGCAAGACATTGCAAGTAGATCAATAGGGACCATTTCGGTGGGAAGGTAAACAGCGTTCCGTGCACTTTGGTGTTGAGGCATGCCTGCTACGGAAAGGTCGGCACATGCAGGCAGCGGTGGCTCTTTGGCTAATAAACAGAGATGAGCACTGACTCCTAGAGTCAGATACAACTGGCTTTCAAGCAAGATTGACCTTTACCTCTATACTACCCCACAGTACATAATGCAGTTTACAAGTAATTAGCATTCCCCTCCTCCATTAATATACAGCCAGTGCTGCCTGCATCTGCAGCCGTCTCCGTGGACATGTGGCAGGCATGACTATACACCCGAGTGCACGGAATGTTGTTTACCTTCCCACCAAAGCAGTACCTATTTATCTATTTGCAATTTCTTGCTTTCAAACTGCTAGGTTGGCAGGAGCTGGGACAGAAGTGAGAACTCACTCCGTCATGCAGCACTCTGGTCTCGAACTGCTGACATGCCGACCTTCCAGCCGTCAAGTTCAGCATCTTAACCTCTAAGCCACCGCAGTCTCTGTCCACTCTGGGTAGTGTACAATAAAGTAATTTTCTTTTACAATAACAATAAAAGATAGATAAGTCTTTATTGTCATTGTCCCCTTGCGGGAACAACAAAATTTCTCGGTTGCTATATATCAACTTGAATAAGGCATATCCCTTAATATAAAACAGCTACAGAAACACCAATTAAGATAGTACCATACAGTACAATTTAAAATTTTTAAAAAAGATGACTTCAGAGTCCAGAGTTTCCATTTAAGAATAAATGGAAGAATAAACCAAACCGAATAAAATTATAAGTAAGTTTGCCTCCAGGAGTCGTTGTCTTCTCCTGAGTAAACTAAAGAGTAAACCTACAAGTATTGAATAAGCTTAGTAATCCAAGGAGAACTGGTAAATACTAGATTTGAAATCTTTCCCCAGGCTTCTCGAAGAAGAAGGAGGTGAAGACAGAGCGAAACTTTTCGCTGCGCATGAAGAGCACGCTCACCACCCGGGGACGTACGGTCAACCTCAAGTCTGCTACCTGGAAAGTATGTGCCCGGAGGAGTGTGGATAGGACCTTAGAGATGCAGGAAACATGGAGGGAGTTGTCGGGTGATGGTGGAGAAAAATATATGTTCAGGGTGGTGGTGGCAGAACTATGGCAAGTGTTACCTGAGAAAGAATTGGTCCATGGTGTACCTGTAGGAATGGACACCACAGGTTTTTTTTATAAAATCAAAGGGTTTTGGGGGGGGGGATCTAGAGTAGTTCAAGAGAAGGAAGGAAGCATGAAGGAAAAAAGCCCCAAACTTCCATCACCTAGTTGGCCAGTTGGAGTTAGTGTTCATTTCCCCGAAAACCTAGACTTTGGGTTGGTGGATTCAAGAGGTCGGGGTTGGTCCAAAGAGAAAGACTCTAGATCTGTGGATCCTCCAAGCATACCTGTCAAGGCATAGCTTCCTCACCACGTCTGCCCCTCTGGACAACCAGCCCCCGCAGACCGCCTTAGAACTACGGAAGGCGGGCATGGAGCTACCAGATAACTGGGCAGAAGCACATGACTCTCTACCGCCTGGCCAAGAACAACCATGGCTTGTGTGGAAAGCTTTAAACAGACTGCGTGCCGGGGTAGGAAGAGCAAGGGTTAATCTGAGAAAGTGGGGTTTCCCTGTGTGAATGCAGAGAAATACAAACTATCCCCCATATGGTACGATGCACACAATGCGCTTCAATGTGCACTGAGGAGGACCTTCTGTTGGCAAGAGGAAATGCTGTTGATGTGGCCCGATATTGGGCGGATGCCATGTAGCTCTTTATAATTCTATTTTGTGGCTAGATGTGTTAATTTTAGCTTGGTATGTTATTATATGCTGGTGGTGCATTCTGGTACAAATAAAGATAGAAGATTCCCGAGGGTTTACGAGTCATGTCGATGTGAGAATGCAGCAGTAATAAAACCCATAATATGTCTAGTGCACAGGACATTTCTGACATCCATGAAATAGATCGGGGGTTCCCAAACTATGGCCCATGGGCCTATCCGACCCCCAGGGCCATTTCATGTGGCCCACCCATCCCTCCAAGGGCATTCCAGAAACAAAATGGCAAGCTTGAAACAATAGCTGTGGTTTGGGCATATGTCTAAAGAAATCCCTTTTAAATTCTCCTGTACTGACAAGGTGCTGCATTGCTCTGGTCACATGCGATCTTATGTGCCAGCCAAGCCAGCCGGAGGGAAGGACACAGAGGGAGGTTTTGTGGAGCCCCCCATGCGCTGCCTGGTGTTGATCTGCGAAGCAATCCCACATCCTGCCAACATTGAGACCCCCTTGGCCAGCGGCACATTCCTCAGCCGCCACACCATGGACATGAAGTTCACCTACTGTGACGACAGGTGGGCAAAAAGCTACTCCCTGATTTCCCCATTGCTGTGAGTGTGTGTGTGTGTGTGTGTGTGTGTGTGTGTGTGTGTGTGTGTGTGTGTGTGTGTGTGTGTGTGTGTGTGTGTGTGTGTGTGTGTGTGTGTGTGTAAAAAGCTCGGACAGTGTAAATCTGCACCCCGGTGGTTGAGTGGTTAGGACGCTGAACTTGATGACTGGAAGGTCAACCAAGTGCTGCGCGATGAAGTGAACTCTCATCTCTGTCCCTGCTCCTGCCAACAGTGGTGTGCTGGCCCACAGGGATGCAGGGACTCATCCCGGTGCGCCCCAGGAACTGGCGCCCCCTAGAGGCAGGCAGAGGTAATGGGAATGTATGGGATTTCTCCCCCCCACAACCCCCCCATCACTTCCTGTCCACTGCCCCCCTTTCAAGGTGTCTAGCACACCCCTGCCTGTCAACCTAGCAGTTTGAAAGCAAGAAGTTGCAAGTAGACAAAGAGGTACCACTTGGGCAAGAAAGGTAAGGGCGTATCCGACTCTAGGGTTCAATGCTCATCTCTGTTTACAGCCAAAGAGCCAGCACTGTCTGTGTCTGTAGACATTTGAGCTGGGACAGAGACGGAAGCTCACTCCATCATGTAGCACTCAGGTCTTGAATTGCTGAATTGCCGAATTGCTTTTAAAAAGTAACTTTTCAAGCTCTTAGGGTTTTGGGGTTCTCTTGGTTTAGTTGATTTACTGTACTTTTGTGGCACTTTGGGATAGATCTATCCCCCTCATTTTGGAGACGCCTGAGCCCCGGGGGGCGGGCGGGGGTGCAGCCTCTCTGAAATTGCAGCCAAGGTGGAATCCAAGCCAGTGCTGTGGGAAATCTTGCACAGCCACTTCATTTATTCATCGCTCATTGTCTCCCTCTCTGGACAGGATCGCCGAGGTGGCCGGCTACACACCGGAAGACTTGCTTGGTTGCTCCTTGTACGAGTACATCCACGCCTTGGATTCGGATTCTGTCATCAAGAGCATCAACACCCGTAAGTCATACCTGCCCTGAGTTTTACCCGTTTTCCTCGCCAAGGGAGTTTTAAAAAAATGATCCGGCTCTTTAAATACCATATTTGCCAGCGCATAAGACGCACTTTCCCCCTCTTAAAATACACTGGGGAATCGGAGTGCGTTTTATAGTCTGATGAGTCTATCATATTTACCAGTGTATAAATGCGCTTCCCCCTCTTAAAATACACTGGGAAAACTGAGTGTGTCTTATACGCCAATGCATCTACCATATTTACCAGCATATAAATGCACTTTCCACCCTTAAAATACACTGGGAAAACTGAGTGCGTCTTATACTCCAATGCATCTACCATATTTACCAGCATATAAATGCACTTTCCACCCTTAAAATACACTGGGAAAACTGAGTGCGTCTTATACTCCAATGCATTTACCGTATTTACCAACATATAAATGCACTTTCCACCCTTAAAATACACTGGGAAAACTGAGTGCGTCTTATACTCCAATGCATTTACTGTATTTACCAACATATAAATGCACTTTCCACCCTTAAAATACACTGGGAAAACTGAGTGCGTCTTATACTCCAATGCATCTACCGTATTTACCAGTGTATAAACGCACTTCCCCCTCTTAAAATACACTGGAAGAACATTGTGTCTTATTATACTCCGATGTGTCTACCATATTTACCAGCATGTAAATGCACTTCTGCCTCTTAAAATACACTGGGAAAACGGAGTGCGTCTTATACTCCGATGCATCTAAGCCAGCAATTACGGTAACTTCCTTGTCGCAAAAGAAAGAGAGAGAAAAAAAGAAACATTTCTTTAAAAAAGCAAGACAGATGTACTTAACCCTCCCTCCTTGATAAACCACCTCAGGAAACTAGAGGGTGTAGTTCGCTGCGGATAGAGATCAAACCTATGATATTCTTGGCTTTAAATACTCAGAAAACATGCGCTTCTTGCGCTCATGGTGGTTAAGTTGCAGAAGAACGTCTGAACAGATTTCAGAGGCCAGAAAAACATCTGTTGATGGATAAGCTGTACAGGGGAGCCTCGGTTAACAAACAGCTCGGTTAACATAAAAATCACACAACAAAAGGAAATCCATAGAAAATAGTGGCTCAGTTTACGGAATTTCCCCCCAGAATGGATTAATTGGTTTTCAATGCATTTCTTTGGGAAACTGCATTTCGGTTAATGTATTTTTGGTTTTCAATGCATTCCTATAGGGAATTTGCATTCAATGGGACATTTGGTTAACGTGACTTTTGCTATAAGAAACGTCCCGGAGAACGCATGAATTATGTTAACCGAGGTTCCGCTGCGCTTTATTCTTGGTTCTTTGCTTGTGACCTGTGCAAGCAGAATGAACGAAGCAAAATAAGTAAGAGGTGCTAATTTAAGTCACGTAGCACATGTAGGTAGGAAGATTCAGCTCCTCTGATTGTAGGACTTGGTTATATGTATTCAGCAACACATACAGTAAATTGCCTCAGTAAAGAGTAGGCGGAAGGACAGATGGGTAGGCTTTTAATTATGGGATTTATTAATTTATTTAAACCTAGAAATGTGAGGACACCATCCAGGACAAGCAGCCCAGGCTTAGACCAGCCTTTTCTTCTTCTAATCAATGACATTTTAATACCAACATTAGAACAAGAAGTTCCTAGTCCCAATTGTTTTGGATAATAATAATAATAATAATAATAATAATAATAATAATAATAATAATAATAATAATAATAATAATAATAATAATAATAAGTTTTATTTCTGTCCCACTTTCCTGGCACAAGTGCCACTCAAAGCGGCTTACAACATATATAAATACAGTAACATAGATATAATTACACCAATAATCGACAATAATACAGTATCAAATTCAAAAAAGCATAGTATCAGTATATCAAATAATACATAATTACATAGAATCAAAAATATATTCAATATTAACAAAATCCCCAGGTCATGGAGCAAATAAATAAATAGGGGCAGAACTAGATACAGTGGTGGCCAACCTTGGCACTCTGGGTGTTTTTGGACTTCAGTTCCCAGAAGCCCTGATCAGCAGGAGTGCAGACTTGGGCTTCTGGGATTTGAAGTCCAAGAACACCTGGAGCGCCAAGGTTGGCCATCACTGAACTAGATTATATTTTATATGTCACCCAAACAGCTCCTGATTTCTCTTCCCAGCTAGGCTTTGATCTGTAGTCCTGGTTAGTATACCCATTTTACCTTTAATTTCATATTTATTCTTTCCTTCCATTCTTTCCTTCCATTCTTTCGTCCCTCGCAAGGGCTGAAAATAGGTTGAGTTATAAAGTGATATATGGGGTGGGGGGAGATGAACCTCCCACCCTTATTCGTATCAGAGCATTGCGTAGTTAAAGCGCAGTTCTTCTGGATCAGAAAGGTTGACTGGCTCTACGTCGTGGCTCAAGGGGTGACCACAGATACTTTTCACTCTTTCCGACATCGCTCCCTGTTTCTCTGTGAGGTTATCAGCAGTCTAAAAACTGTTGATTTATTGCTTCATATTTAGAACAGGGGTTCGCAACCTAAGGCCCACGGGCCAGATCCTGCCCATGGGGCCAAATAATCCAGCCCCTGACTTCGCTCCAGCTGCCACCGCTGCCAGAATCGGTCTTGGACTCATTTATGCCCCGGCAAATGCATTTACACAGCCGTAAATTGGGACTGCAGTGGCTCAAGTGCCTAAGATGCTGACTGGGAGGCGGAAGGTCAGCGGTTCGATTCCCGAGTACTGCAGGACGGAATGAGCTCCCGTCTTTGTCCCAGCTCCTGCCAGCCTAGCATTTCGAAAGCAAGACATTGCAAGTAGATAAATAGGGACCACGTTGGTGGGAAGGAAACAGCGCTCCATGCACTTCGGTGTCTAGTCATGCCTGCCATATGACTACGGAAACGTCTGCAGCAGCAGACAGCACTGGCTCTTCGGCTTTGAAACAGATGAGCACTGCACCCTAGAGTCAGATACGACTGGCTTCTGAGCAAGGGGAACCTTTACCTTTACTAAATTGGTCTGTGGCTGTCATAAACACGTTTACTACAGCCACAGCCATCGTAAACGCATTTACGATAGACGCGGATGTGATTTACGGCACCAATCCGGCCAGCTCAGCTGTCTGGCGGGCATGGGCCGACCCATAGCTGGAAAACGTTGAGAACCCCTGATTTAGAATAAAGCTGATCTGTGGGTTTTGCAATTTGACCCTTACGATCCTTCAATGTTCAGAAAAAATGATCGCAACGCACGAATCTTGGGTGGGATTTTGGGCGCTGTCAGTGTTGCAAACTCATATATGTTTTGCCAGTGTTTGAATTGCCACGCCTTTCCCCCATAGCGTCCTGGAAGTGGTGGTCTGGTGAGATACAGATAAGGCTCTTTTGGTCTCATATATCTGAGAGACACAAAAGTCATTTTTTCTTGCCAGCTACACTTTGGAACAAGTGACGCTTCCGAAGCTTGGTTGACGAGAGAAAGATGCCTTTTAAACGACCGTTAAGTCAGGCAGATGTTCCCTTAGTGATTGCTAAAGATGAGCCTGGAGGAGGGTTGGGAGTCCTTCAGCCTTCCAGATGTTTTCCCCTTCCAGGCCCAGAAGCATAGCTGTCAAGTATCCCTTATTGGCCGGGAAAACCCCTTATTTTACCCTCTTTCCTGCCATCATCCCTTATTTTTTTTTAATTAAATTTATTTATTAATTAGACTGCAATGCCCTATTGCCGCCATTGGAGGGCAGCACAGGATAAGCATCGCTGTCAAGTATCCCGTGTTTGCCGGGAAATTTCCCTTATTTCCAAATCCAAAACTTGACAGGTATGCCCAGAAGGTCAGGGCTCCGTGGCCAAATGCAAGGGGTGGAAAGAGTTGTACTCTGAAACATCTGGAGCATAGAAAACACGATCAAAAAATGGCCTTCTTCTTTTGTGCCCCGATCAAACCCTGGACTGCCAAAACGAAGCCACCTTCTTGGCTTTGGCGTTGGCCAAACTTAAGTCCTCATCGGTGCACACCTCTGGCAGCAATCGGCAGACCAGTAAATGAGCTGGGTTCTGTATCTCTCCACATTCACGCCATGTGGTGTTGTGCACCAGCAGCGCCCACTTGAGCATGTTGGTCTTGCATTTGGGCACTCCAACCCTCAGCCTATTCAGGGTCCTCCAAGTGACGTAGGGCGGTTGGGTTCCTCAGCTGTATCCTCCTTTCATGTTCCTTGTCCAATGTGCTCCGGGATCAAAGTTGATTAGTTCTGGGTCAGATCTTAGCTCTGATTCTGAGAATGAATAGATTCTAAAGAAAATGGACTGTGGTGGCTTAGTGGTTAAGACGCTGAACTTGACGACGGGCAGGTCAGCAGTTCACATGACCCGAGTGCTGCACAACAGAGTGAGCTCCTGTCTCTGCCCCAGCTCCTGCCAAGCTAACCTAGGGGCCATTCAACAATTACGTGATCCTTGAAGGGGGGGTCAGGCCGTCTGAATTACGTAAAATTACGTGGGGGGTGGCGGGGGGGGGGTGTCAGGTGAAAGACTACGTAATCCATTTGGAGGTGTTGTGGTTTCGAAACATGACACTTTTTTAGGTTTAAAAACGATTTCTGGGAATTTTGAGCTCTAAAAATTAGAGTTTCGATACCAAAGCTCTGGATGACGTGGTTTTTGAAGGGAAGGGGATGGGTGGGTTTCAAAGCGAAAATTATGGTCGGATGACATGGGGAGGAGGGGGTCAATTTCCCCCAAGGAAAAAATGGATCACGTAATTGTTGAATGGCACCCTAGCAGTTCGAAAGAAAGACATTGCAAGCAGATAAATTGGTACCACTTTGGTAGGAAGGCAAGCAGTGTCCAGTGTGCTTGCCACACGTCCACGGAAACGCCTGCATTGGCTTTTTGGCTATAGAGAAGAGCACTGCACCCTAGAGTCGGATACGGCTGGTTTTCAAGCAAAGGCAGCCTTGACCTGAAGAAAAGCCTTGGCAGGGAGTGTGTGTTTGAGTCCTGTTCCGCCGTCCGGGTTCTTCGCCAGCTTATCCGTTTGTCTGTCTGTTCTAGACTCTCTGTCTTTCACTCCCTGTTGGCAGTGCTGACCAAAGGGCAGGCGGTGACCAGCCAGTACCGCTTCCTGGCCAGAAACGGCGGCTTCCTGTGGACGCAGACCCAAGCCACGGTCATCTCCAGCAGCAAAAACTCCCAGCCCGAGAGCATCGTTTGCGTCCACTCGATTTTGAGGTTAGATTCTGGGGCGGAGGGTTGGCCGGAAGACGGGTCACCGAAATCGAGGGTGCCGGTGGGTTCCCAGGTGTGGGGTCCAAGCCCCACAGCTGGGAGACCTTCAATTTCTGGAAGCCGAAGTCAGTCCATTGGCTGATCAGTGCTTTGGGGAACTGGCTGAGGCTGCTCTGTGAATTCACATGAATGGGTTTCCTGCGCATCACCACTGGGCCAGTTGAGGTTGGGTGGAGAAGAACGCTGCTAAAATAGCACTCAGGTAACCCCCTCCCTGGAATTGCGGGGGTTTTGTGGTCAAGATGCTGAACATGAGGACTGGAAGGTCGGCAGGCCGGCAGTTCTCGACCTGAGTGCCGCACAATGGAGTGAGCTCCTGTCATTTGTCCCAGCTCCTGCCAACCTAGCCATGCGAAAGCAAGAAATTGCAGATAGATAAATAGGAAGGAAGGCAACAGCGTTCCGTGCGCTCCAGCATCTAGTCGTGCCTGCCACATGGCCATGGAAATATCTGCAAGATGCAGACAGCGCTGGTTCTTTGTCTGTAAATGGAGATGACCACCATACCCTAGAGCAGGGGGTTCCCAACCTAAGGCCCGCGGGTCAGATCCGGCCCACGGCACCATTTCATGTGGTCCTCCAACCCCTCCAAAGGCATTTGAGAAACAAAAATAGCCACCCCTTTGAAGCTGTTGGGACAAAAATGCCGCCCCCATTGTGCAGGCAGGGCAAAACGGCTGTCCGGCCCTCGAAGTTGACAGAGAGAGCGTCCCCTAGCTTGCAAAGGTTGGGGACCCCTGCAACTAGAGTCAGACATGAATCGGGATGGCCTTGATTTTGACCTAACCCCTACCTTGCCTGAACACCTTTGTTTGCAGCCAGGTGGAGGAGAAAGGGTTGGTTCTGTCCCTGGAGCAGACGGACCGGCAAGGAGAACATCGCCGGCTACCCCCGCCATGCCTCGAAGGGCTGGACTCGGACGGGGCCCTTGATGACTTGGACCCCAACGGAGGAGACACGATTATCAACCTCAGCTTTGGTACGCAGGGAGGGCAGGGGGATTTTTTTGGCAAGCGCGGGGCGGGAAAGGGCAGTGAAACGGAATTAATTGAGCCTTGGAAAGTCCTCCTGTTGACACTTCCATCGAGATTCTGCAAAAGAAAGACTGTGACTTCTTTTATCGAGTCAATCCCTCTCGCGTTTCATCTTCCTCCTTTCCTTCTGCCTTCCACTTTTCCTGCCTTTATTTCTTTCCCCACTGGGTCTTGTTTCCCCCCGAAAATAACCTCGATGCAATAGACTAGGAGGGAGCTCAATTTGGCATTCACTTATATGCCTGGGACTGGGGTGGCTCATGTGGTTAAGATGCTGACTGCAAGGCGGGAGGTCAGCAGTTCGATTCCCGAGTGCCCGTCTTTGTCCCAGTTCCTGCCAACCTAGCAGTTCGAAAGCAAGAAATTGCAAGTAGATAAAAGAGGGACCACTTCGGTGGGAAAGGTAAACAGCATTCTGTGCGCTCCAGTGTCTAGTCATGCTTGACACATGACCACAGAAACATCTGCAGACGCAAACAGCGCTGGCTCTTTGGCTATAAGAGATGAGCACTGAACCGTAGTGTCGGATACGGCTGGCTTTTGAGAAAGGGCGACCTTTACCTTTACCTTACCCTTTTGATGCAAACACCACTCAGAACAGCTTGCCGTACCGACCTTGGAAGGAGGGAAGTGGCTGAGTCGACCTTGAGCCCTGCATATATAAAAGTCATACAAACACACTCCATATATAAAAGATCTGTACATCAGCTACACAACACCTGAGAAAATGGGTTGCAACTGGACTCACATTCTGCTGGGGAGCTTCCTCGTGGCAGCTGGTCAGCATCGACGTGAGGTAGACAGTGCTGGGCCAGAGAGGCTCTGAGTGTGGCCAAGAAGGGCATTCCTTATATTTCTGGTATTGTGAATATTTCCTTTCTCTCTTTCTCTCTCTCTCATCAGAGCTGCGCGGCCCCAAAATCCTGGCCTTCCTGCGTCCCGCCAACATCAGCGAAGAGGAGTTGCAGATGGACCCGAAGCGTTTCTGCAGCCCCGACCTCCAAAAACTTCTGGGCCCCATTTTTGACCCTCCGGGGGCCCAGAACTCACCAGCAGGAGGGACGTTGCGAGCCAGACCTCCAGCCCCACCTGCCAAACTGGCTCTGGTGGCTAAGAAAGCTTGTGGAAGCAGAAGTCCGGTAAGGAGAATGTAGAGTCTATGGCAGTGATGGGCAGTCTTGGCCCTCCAGCTGTTCTTGGACTTCAATTCCCAGAAGCCCAAGTCAGCACTCCTGCTGGTCAGGGTTTCTGGGAATTGAAGTTCAAGAACGGCTGGAGGGCCAAGACTGCCCATCACTGGTCTATGGGGTGGGAGAGAGAAACCGTATTTAGTTAAGGGAGATTTAGGGGGACCCAAGGTGGCCAATGGGAAAACTATTTTGTTGGCAGGCAATAGGGTTTCACCTCCTTTCATGTCCCGATCGAACCCTGGGCTGCCAAAACGAAGCCACTATCTCGGCTTGGGTGTTGGCTCAACTCAAGTCTTCGTCGGCGCATGTTTCTGGCAATAATCGGCAGAGCATGTGAGCCGGGTTTCCGTATCTCTCCACGTTCACGCCACGTTGCCCACCGGCAGGCCTCACTCGAGCATGTTGGTCTTGCATTTAGAGCAGTGACAGCCAGCCTGGGCACCCCAGCTGTTCTTGGACACCAATTCCCAGAAGCCCAAGTCAACTCAACTGCTGGTCAAGGCTTCTGGGAATTGGAGTCCAAGAACACCTGGAGTTCCAAAGTTGGCCGTCACTGGTTTAGGGACTCTGACCCTCGGCCTATTCAGGGTCCTCTAAGTGTGAAGTCGGGGAGGTTGGGTTCCTCAACCATCTCCTCCTCCTTCCATGTCATTCCTTGTCCAGTGAGCTCCTTCTTCCTCCATCTTCTAGTTTGGCTTCCCTCTCATGTACCCTCAAGAATGTGTGTTCTTGCCATACAGCTCTTCCTGGAGCTGAGCCGGAGGACTTGAAGCTCATCTCCGTTCGGAGGGTGTCGAGGCTCATTCTCTTGCTTCGTTCTTTCGCCACCCGCTGCTATTGCTCTCCTTAAGTGGAGCGATACCGACAAGAGGATATATTATTTTCTCAACTGGCATAGGTTTTGAGCCGTCCTGTCACTTACGCGCATGGCTCCGTTTGCGGGATATTTGATATGGGAGAACAGGAACGCAGGTGTGTGTTCCGGCACTAGATTTCCTCGCCTTGCGGTTGAGCGTTCCCTGCAAGAGTTACATGCAAGATCCATGAAATTGAAGAGGAAGAAATAGTTGATTCTCGTTTGCAATGTCAGAAAGGGACACAACCTGTGCCAATTTTCTTCTTTTTTTCCTGTCCCTCCTTTCTACCCCCCCAGGTCAACCTGCCGGAGGAGTTGCTGTTTGACCTGGAGAATGTCCAGAAACTCTTTGCTTCCAACAAGGAGGGTCAAGCGATGGAGACCGAACTGCAGGTACTACTAGAAATTGGTCGGAAAGAGGCTTGCCTTAACCTACATGTGCAAACTCAATCCACATTGTACGACAGGAGTTCTCAACTTTTTAAAGCCGGGGGCCGGGTCATGCTCCTTCACACAGCTTTGGGGGTCGGGTGGCCATTTTTACCTTCCTCCACCACATGGCACTTCTGGGTGGGGTGGAGGCAGTGGGGGCCCACATGCAATGGTGCCATGGGCTGCATCTGGCCCATGGTCACAGGTTGAGAATCCGTCTTACAACACCAGCTTTCTTTTTCCTTTATATAAAAAAATTATGCTTCTAGTCCTTATTGCACCTAGACTGATAGAATGTTTTGCAAAAAGTAAAAAAAATGCTCCAGGGGAGATATATCTGTTTGAGAAATCTGCCCCTTTTTTAAAGTATGCATTTCCACCATTGCTGATCATTCTGTGCTGTCCCCTGTAGGACTATGAAGGCCTAGATCTGGAAATGTTGGCCCCGTATATCTCCATGGATGATGATTTTCAGCTAAGCAGCACGGACCACCATCCGCCTTGGTTGGCGGAAAAACGTGGGGAGCCGGGAGGGGCAACCCGCCCGGTCTCGCCACCCCCGCGACCTCGTTCCAGGAGCTTCCACGGGGTGTCCCCCCGCCCGCCCGAGCCGGCCACCCTGCCTCGCTGGGGCAGCGACACCAGCTTGAGCCACGTCCGTGGCCAGGGCGAAGCCGAGCAGGTGGTGGAGATGGTGGCCTCCGTCAAGATTCAGTCGGTACAGGATGGGACCAGCGTCAGTGGCCAGGGGGCTTCGGCCGGGAGCAGGAAGAGGTGAGGATGAAATATGTAATTTAAATATGTGTATGGTATCCATCAAGGACTGCGGGGATTTGGTGGTTAAGACACTGAACTTGATGATTGGAAGGTCAGCCGTTCGAGACCTGAGTGCTGCACAACGGAGTGCACTCCCGTCCTCTGTCCCAAGCTCCTGCCCAGCCTAGCAGTTCGAAAGCAAGAAGTTGCAAGGAGATAAAATCTCTCTATAGGCCTTTAAAAATAACTTTTAAAAGAAACTCAAAAGCATTGCTTGTTACCCAGGAAAAGTAACTTTTTCCTAATACAAGTTCAAGACCCAAGATCTGCATGACGGAGTAAGCTCCCATCTATGTCCCAGCTCGTGCCAACCTAGCAGTTCAAAAAAATGTTTTTGCAAGTAGATAAATAGGTACCACTTTGGTTGGAAATGTAACAGGATTCCATGTGCTTTGGCGTCTAGTCATGTTGGCCTCTGTAGACACAGACAGCTCTGGCTCTTTGGCTGCAAATTGAGCTGAGCTCCACTCCCTTGAGTCTAACAAGACTGGCTTTTGAACAAGGGGGAACTTTGTCTTTACTATGGTATCCACCAGTAAAATAAAATATTTCCAAGGAGGAGGATACACAGTAATAATAGTAACATTGGTGGAGTGCAGGGGTGGCCAACTGTGGTGCTCCAGATGTTCTTGAACTTCCGTTCCCAGTAACCCCTGACCAGAAGGTTTGCTGACTTGGGCTTCTGGGAATTGAAGTCCAAGAACACCTGGAGAGCCAAGGTTGGCCACACATGGTGTAATCGATAGAGTGATAGAGTAGCACCCTAGAAACCTGTTGGCCCTGTGATGACGTTCTTTGGCACTCCAGGTGTTCTTGGATTTCAGTTCCCAGAAGACCAAGTCTCTGTGAATCCACAAGTGCGCGCAGTAAACCCATTCGTGTGGATTCACGGAGTCTTGGGCTTCTGGGAATTGAAGTCCAAGTACATGTGGAGTGCCAAGTTTGTACGCGCAGTAAACCCATTTGTGTGGACTCACAGAGACCTGGGCTTTTGGGAATGGAAGTCCAAGAACATCTGGAGTGCCAAGGTTGTAAGCACAGTACAGTGGAACTCCGGATAACGACAGCACCGGATAAGGACAAATCCACATAACGACATGTTCGTTATGCACCACGTGATGCTCCGCATATCAACGAAAAAACACCAAAAAACGTTATGCGCGGCATTTGGTATCGATGCTCTGGACAACAATGTTTTTTTGCTCTCCCCCCATAGTTATGTGGAGCATCTCCCATAGGGACTGCATAGCGTCAAAATCTGATTAACGGTATGGCTTGTGGAACCAAGTTTTGTCGTTTATCCTGAGTTCGTGTGGATTCACAGAGACTTGAGCTTCTGGGAATTGAAGTCCAAGGACGCCTGGAGTGCCCAGATTCACCATGGCTGGGTTAGCCTCTTAACCCTGTTTTTTGCTCGCTTGCCCCACTTCTTAACAACTCCACTCGCCACATCTTCTCACAGGGTCCGGGAGCTGAGTTTGGAAGAGGAGAGGGACGTCTTCCTAGAGGCTGGGCCTGCCAAGCGTGTCCATGGCCTCCATGAGCCAGAAGGCTTCCTGATGCCCTCCTTGAGCCTGGTATGAGGACCCATCGGTGGGGCGAAGGGGAGCCTAGCAGCCCGACACTTGTGGAGGTTGCCGGCACAGCGTGGCTGATATTGGGGAGGTTGCCGGCATCTAGGACATCTTTCTTTGTCCCACCAGGGTTTTCTGCTGAGTGTGGAGGAATGTCTGGACGCTAGATCTGAGCGGGGCTGTGGGGCCACTGTGGCTCTGAGCAAGAAGCTCCTGTCTCTGGAGGAGCCCATGGGTGAGTACCACCAAACTCCCAGGAGAAGTTACTTTATTTGAGCCAGTGTGGTGTGTCTCTCCTCCTGCACGGCAGACTGGGTTGGCTAGCAGCTACTACACAAGGAGTAGGGGCAAGAGCCGAGTTTGGATGCCGGTCGTTGGAGAACAGAGACAAAAGGTTGCTCCAGAAGAGTAGCCGGGATTCCAGGCTGAGGTACAGGTTCGAGTAGCACATAGTCGGGACTCCCGCATGGAGATTGTTCCGACAAGGCTTCTGCCTTGCTTCTGGGAGCGACGAGGGTGGCGCAGGCTGGATGAGTTGCCATTGGGGGCTGGATCCAGCCCACGGGCCGCAGTTTGGGCACCCCTGCTATATATTGAGTATCACAATTTCAGCACATTACTTTAACATGTGCGTCCATTTTTGGCACCCTCCGTAGCTTCAGAATCCTAGTTGGGTTCTGCTTCTCTTTCTGTTCTCTTGATATCTCTCTCTTTTTTTTTTTATGCCTGCCGGTCTCTCCTTCTGTCCTCCGCCCTTCCAGGCCTCTTAGGGGACATGCTGCCTTTCGTAGTGGACGGACCCGCGCTCTCCCAGCTGGCCCTGTATGATGGGGAGGAGGAAGGATCCGTGCGGGGTGGAGAACACTTCCAACTGGGAGAGGAGCTCCTTGTGGAACTGGACCAAGCCACCTGAGATGTTGGGGGAGATGCCACCACCGCGACACCTTTCACCCTACACTCCTGCTCCGCAGCCGGGACACATGGAACCAAATCCAACCCCCAACCATCCATGAAGGGCAGAGGGAGAGAGGTCTCCTTCTTCTTCTTCCTCCTCCTCCTCTCCCTCCCCAACTCCTACCTTCTACCAGCCTCCTTTGAGCTCTTCCTACCTCAGTCCCGTCCCCCACCCTGGGAAAGCCTTTCCCTTCTGGAGACAGTGAGGGAGGTAACCTAGGAGCCCACCCCTCCTAAGGACCACAACACCCATCGTCCTGCTCCACTCCCAACTTTGGTGCTTTGCCATGCCCCCTTCACGTTCTGGGGGTGGGGTAGTGGTGGGTGGGAATCTTCTAGGCACCCAGTCCAACGTCGGTAGGAAGAGGCAGTCCTTGAAAAACTCCCAAAGTCGAGAAGGAACACAACCAGGGTGATCCTTCACGAGGTATCCTCCCCTCCCCTCCCTTGTGGAGAGATCAGGGCATCCTACAGAGGTACTGCGTGTTCCTTCTACAGACAAGATGGAGAATCCGCTACGCTGTACCTTTGGCTTTGGCCAACAGACCTAAAGAAGGTCCACTTAGAGCAGGGGTTCTCAACCTAAGGCCCACGGGCCAGATCCAGCCCCTAGTGCCATTTCATGTGCCACCCCCCACCCCCAAGGGCATTTCGCGAAGCAAAATAGCAATCCCCTTGAAGCTGTTGGCACAAAATGTCTACCCCCATCGTGCAGGCAGGGCAAAATGGCCCGGCCCCCAGCTTGAAAAGGTTGGGAACCCCTGGCTTAGGGGCATAAATGGGGAAGCCTCGCTCTCTGCGTTCCCAGCTTCTAGCATGAGCCCATCCATGCCTGAAGTCAACTGGGTTTGCTCAGTCTTGGATGTTGAATGCTTGGCCCCGGTTTCCAAAAGTCCTTCTTGGGCAGAAGCACCTTCTTCATTTAACTCAGTGACCCCCCCTTACCTTTTGCGGCAGGTGTGCACTGGGTATCCCTGGCACTTTTGAGCCACCTAAGAGAGAGAGTTATGGCCCTGGGTAGAATAACTGTGACTACCCTCGCTCAGTAATCCAAATTAATACTTTTTTCCCCTGAAGTGGCCAACAATTATATTTCACCCCGAGAGGGAGGAAGGCAATCAATGGCTCAAACCTTTTAACCCAGTTTAAGGTCTCTCTATACGATGTTTACAAAAGATGTTTAATTGCTTCTGAGAATCACGGCCACTTATTTTTAAATGTAGAGGAACTGAATGGATTTTAGAGCTGAAATTGCTCTTCTTGGAAAAGCTATTCTCAGAATAGTACCCTATATATCTTGTTCATTACTCAGTGGGCAATATTTTTTGAGACCTCCTCTGTGACCTTTTTATATATATATATACATATACATACATACATATATACATATACATATATATATATATATACATATATATACATATACATATACATACATATACATACATACATACATACATACATATATATATATATATATATATATATATATATATATATATATATATATATATATATATATATATATATATATATATATATATATATATATATATATATATATATATATATATATATATATATATATATATATATATATAAAAAAACTTAAAATCCTAACGTGGGAGCAAAGAAAAAGGTCACAGCGGAGGTCTCAAAAATATTGCCCACTGAGTGATGAACAAGGTATAGGATAATATTCCATAAAAACACATGGTAACAAATATATATTTGTTTCTTTGCTCCCAGAAATAACAAAAGTTTTATACTGCAAGAGACAAATACAATTACTAGAGTCTCACTACGAAGGAATTAAAACATTGACTGAAATCCTGTCGCTCAGTTAAAGCAGAATGCCATAAATTAAGAAATATCCTTAGGGATGCATAACTGAGTCTTAAGATTCGGCATGTAAGAGTTAATGCCCACAAAAAGATTTCTTAATGTACAGCAATTTACATCTACGCTGTAGGCGCCACGATGGCCAACCTTGGCACTCCAGATGTTCTTGGATTCCAATTCCCAGAAGCCCAAGTCAGCACTCCTGAGGATCAGGGTTTCTGGGAATTGAAGTTCCCGAACATCTGGATTGCCAAGCTCCGCCGCCACTGCTGTAGGGTCTTTTAGGTAAAGGTAAAGGTTTCCCTTGCTCGAAAGCCTGTCGTATCCAACTCTAGGGTGCAGTGCTCATCTCTGTTTCTAAGCCGAAGAGCCAGCGCTGTCTGCTTCTGCAGTCGTTTCCGTGGTCATGTGGCAGGCATGACTAGACACCGGAGCGCACGGAATGCACAAGTCTTTTGCTTAGCTGTTAAACAGGATTTCAGCCAATGAGTTTTCTAATACATGAACAATAGACTGTGATTTTTAAAATCCTAATCCACTTTTTAAATTATTTAAAAATCTGAAGCTCTTAATGACAATCTTGAAGGAAGAAAAAAAAAAAGCCGGATTCCTGATTTGGAAGGAAACAGCCGGCCTATTTTTTGAAAATGTAGCAGCACTAAGATTTTTTGGATTGTTGAACAAGTCCAAATTAACTCTAGACCTGTTCAGATTTAATTTGAGCAGCGATCTGTCTAATGGTATCATTTCAATTCTCCTGCTCAAACCATATAGGAACGGAGATTTTTAAGAAGGAGTAGGGCTAGAGTTTGTAACCCTGATCTTGTCCTTCAGAACTAGGCTCAATTGCGGCAAACCTTGGCACCCCAGCTGTGCTTGGACTTCAATTCCCAGAAGCCCTTGATCAGCAGGAGTGATGACTTGGGCTTCTGGGAATTGAAGTCCAAGAACAGCTGGAGTGCCCAAGGTTCGCCATCAGCTCTAAATTAATGGGACTCACTTCAAAATATCTGTCTATAGGACAGAGTTTGGAATAGTTGTTTTTCCCCAGGCTTTCATATAGGATTGAGGTTTTCGCCCCTCGCCCTTTCCATTGTATTGCCTGATTTTATGCAAGTTTGCTCGGAAGTATTCTTACCCAGCGGGGTTGCTTTACTTCTCGGTAAACGGCAACTAGAGTTGCATTGTGAGATAAAGGCACGGAAAGGTAACTCATTCTTCTCTCCTGTGAAGAAATGCTTTGTGGTGGGAAACCCCGACACCAACCCCCCCCCCAAAAAATATCACATGAAACAAGACAGAAAAGATTAGTTTTGTAAGCAAACGTTGTGCTTAAAAATAAGCTACCTTTCCACTCTGCTTAATGGAGAAGAAGAGTTCAGTGTAACTCAAAACCTTGCATACTCCTGCACTAGCGAAAGATGTCGGAAGATGAAAATGCCTTAGCTCTTTTGTATCTTTTGATATAAAAAGGCCCACAATTAGTATTAATTTGCTCATGGTAGGGTTGCCCCTAATTTTAAGAGCCATGGGCTCTTAATTGTTCCCCAGAAGAAGGGGGGATTGGAAAATGTTGTTTTGCTCACCGTTTAAGTTTACACTGACAAGCCAAACAACTTTGGTTCCAATTGTGCAAAGCCAAATCTTAAGATCATAGGAACTGTTCCACGCAAGGCAGGTAACCCTAGTTATAAGCCCATTGAGATTTCCCCAGTAGTCTCGGTTTGGAAACAGAAGGCTAAATCCTTTTTGAAATTCCACCAGAATCGACCCACTGAAATGAATGAGATTTGCTAGTCCAGTGATGGCTAACCTTGGCACTCCAGGTGTTCTTGGACTTCAATTCCCAGAAGCCCAAGCCAGCACACCTGCTGCTGATCAGGGCTTCTGGGAATTGAAGTTCAAGAACATCTGGAGAGCCAGGCTTGAGGGCCTGCGGTCTAGATCAGCACCCTACAATTTCTTCTTTGTCTCTGTGAATCCACATGAATGGGTTTACTGTGCATACATGCACTAAACCTATTCATGTGGGACCACAGAAGAACAGTTACAGGTAAGCAACCTGTCATTATAGACCAGAGGTCTGCAAACTTGGCTCTCCAGGTGTTCTTAGACTTCAAGTCCCAGAAGCCCAAGTCAACACAACTGCTGACCAGGGCTTCTGGGAATTGAAGTCCAAGAACATCTGGAGAGCCAAGTTTGCTGGGCCCCTGATCTAAACAATCCTCTGAGCCAGTGATGGCCAACCTTGGTGTTCTTGGACTTCAAGTCCCAGAAGCCCAAGTCAACACAACTGCTGATCAGGGATTCTGGGAATTGAAGTCCAAGAACATCTGGAGAGCCAAGTTTGCTGGGGCCCTGATCTAAACAATCTTCTAAGCCAGTGATGGCCAACCTTGGTGTTCTTGGACCTCAAGACCCAGAAGCCCAAGTCAGCACAACTGCTGATAAGAGCTTCTGGGAACTGAAGTCCAAGAACATCTGGAGAGCCATGTTTGCAGATCTGTGCTCTAGATCAGGGGTGGCCAACTTTGGTGCTCCCGCTGTTCTTGGACTTCAAATTCCCAGAAGCCCAAGGCAGCACACCTGCTGATCAGGTGTGCCAAGGTTGGCCATCACCGTGACCATAAGCAAATTAAGCTCCATGATTTCAGTAGGTCAACTCTGGGAGGAAAGACACATTGGATTTTGTTTTCTTATTTTTATTTTAAATCTCAGTTGTTTCACCCTTGCCATGGTTAACCTTGTTAACTGCAAACCTCTACGGAGGTGGGGGTTTGGGTGTTAAAGGTTGGATTTGATCCCCGTTCCTGAACCAAGCTTACATCAGCGCGATTCATGGCTTTCTCTCCCCCCGCCCCCCCTGCTGTGCAAAATGTCTTGGATGAGAAAACCGAGTGTAGGAGACGGCATAAGCTAAGTCCAGTGTTTCTCACCCCCCCCCCCTCCCTCAGTTGTGTGTGCTTGTGTGTATGTGTGTGAAGAGGATCCTCCTCGGCCTGTCCCTTTGAGGCTGAGCAATTGTGTTAGTCCTCAGGTGAACTTGCTAGCTGAGGACAGGGTATCCGACGTGTATCTTGCATGCCCTACACAGGTGTTTAATTCCACTTGTCAACTGAGGTGGGGATCTTGAGATGTGCACTTTTGGCCAAGTGACTTAGATTCTCTGCCAGGATCCCAGGAACAAGAACATGCAAAGGGAGAATTTGGGGATCCACTCGCCAAATTACAGACGGCAGGATGATGGAAGTGGCCGTTAGAACGGACCAGCGGAGGTAGACCTTGGGTTTCCCAGTTGGGTAGCAATCAACAGAGAGATACAAAACTCCCAATCGCTTAGACCCGTGATGGCCAACCGTGGGACTCCAGGTGTTCTTGGACTTCCATTCCCAGAATCCCAAGTCTCTGTGAATCCACACGAATGGGTTTACTGCCTGTTTTCTTGGACTTCAATTCCTAGAAGCCCAAGTCTCTGTGAATCCACACGAATGGGTTTACTGCCTGTTTTCTTGGACTTCAATTCCCAGAAGCCCAAGTCTCCGAATCCACGCTGCGTACGCATGGTAAACCCATTTGTGTGGATTCACAGAGACTTGGGCTTCTGGGAATTGAAGTCCAAGAACACCTGGAGTGCCACGGTTGGTCATCACTGGCTTAGACCAAGCTTTCCTTGTCTGGAGCTGTTCCTTATTCCCATGCAAATAACAGTGACAGCTTCGGGGGGACGGACCCCATCGGGAGATAGAAGTGGCCCTACAAAGAAAGGGTACCCTGGGTGGTGCTATTCCAGGACGCAACTATGCATTGCTATTGTGGTCCTGCCCTAAAGGTACCTGGGCAAAGGGGCAGCTCTCGCAAAGCGTTGAATGAAACAAACCATCTTTGGTGGTGGTGGGGTCTTGGGCCCCTGCTTCCAGATCGTCTGGGGCCGCTTGTCTTATAAATACCAAAAACACTCCTTAGCCAGGGTGAGAGGGGAAAGATGGTGAGAAATCTCATTTGTTTGGGGTCCCTCCCCCCCCCTCTTGTTTGGCGAGCTGCATGGAGAATTGCAGTCTTCAGAGGGGTAGACCTGGCCCTCACACCTCAGTCCTCACCGTTCACCTGTGCCTTCACCTGTGACGACGTCACCAGCACCATTTTTTTAAAGGAAAGGCCCAAAGCTAACCCTGCTCCCATCTTGTTTGGGTTGGCGCAAGCAACCGTCAAGGGCACGGGAGGATGGATTTATTCCACGAGCGAGGAAGAAGGGAACGTGGAAGGGTGGGTGGAGGAGTGTGTATCTCTCTACGACTGCCTCCCATTTCCTAACATGTTTCTTTTCCCTACCTCCACCCAACCTGCGAAGCGGGGAGATTTGGGTGGTGGTGGTGCAAAAGCGAGGCGTGGAGGAACTCCACATCAGAGATCTTGGTACCAGGCTCGCAGCCAGCGACCCACACACGTACGCAATGCACTTAGGTGCGCCGACGCATGCACACAGATACACACACACACACACTCAAGCACGTGCAATCTCACAACGATGAGCCGCATTCGGCTCTGGCAGCTGTATTTCCAAGAAGCCGCACTTGATAACACGCACAGAACAATAGAAAGAAAAAAATACATTATTTCCAAGCCAGGTGAAGAACACGGGATGTTGCGTCTCTTTCTCAATTTCTCTTTATTTTGTTTAATTGTTATTCTACTAATTGTGATGGGGGGGGGGGGGAATGGCCTTTCTTTCCCCACCCGTCTGCTCTGGATTTATTTTCGGGTTATTTTCCCCCTCTTTAACATGGTTTTGTTTCTTTCGGAGACCGTGGTGAAATGCTCATGGCACCCTTTTTATTCTCGTCGATGTTGCCGATTGTTACTGTAGGGTTGTAGCTTTTTAATTTCTCGTCTTTCCCTCAAAAGCCTGACGCTGTGACCGCCGACGCCTTCCTCCTCCTTTGAGTTTTAGTCAATACAAGGGTTTTTTTCCCCTTTCCTTTTGATTTTTAAGAAAGGGAAAGGGTTGTGTCTCTCCGTCTCTCTGTCTCTGCGGCCAGAATTTATTCTACCTGGGACCTTAATTTTTTTATTATCATTGTTATTATTATTTTTCTCAACATGGCAGCTTTCTTTAACCACCTCTGTGACGTCTATAGCAGCGGCCGCCTTATATCTGCCACGCCATCTTCTGGGGACATGTCATGCCGATGGAGCATGAGGTGCTAAAACTACACACCAGCTGTGGTGCTTGCGTCCCTAAGGAGTGGTGTTCAGGCCGCGCTGTGGCTATGGTGCTCTTGTTCCGCCCCACACATGTGGTGGTGGCTAGTTTACACGGGGATAATGGCAATGGGTCCCTCCCTCCCACATCCAGAACCCCACTGGCTTGGCTAGCAAGATGGCTCTTTAGCAAGTGAAGTGATACCCGGGAAGACCTCTGATTGCCAAGCCACGCACAAACGCTATGGTGCTAGTCCAGTGGTTCCCAAAGTGGAGAGCTTCAATTCCCAGAAGGCCTAAGTCAGTCCATTGGCTGATCAGTGCTTTGGGGAATTGACTGAGGTTTCTGGAGAATTGACGTCCAAGAACCAAAGTTCAGGAAACACTGTTCTTTGAATCCACACGAATGGGTTTGCTGCACGGACAAGAACCAAAGGTTGGGAAACACTGCTCTTTGAATGCACATGAATGGGCTTACTGCATGTGTGCGCGGCAAATCCATTCGTGTGGATTCACAGAGCAGTGTTTCCAACCTTTGGTTCTTGGACTCCCAATTCCATACCTGTCAAGTTTTGGATTTGGAAATAAGGGAAATTTCCCAGCAATTACGGGATACTTGACAGTTATGCTTATCCTTTGCTGCCCTCCAATGGCGGCAATAGGGCATTGCAGTCTAATTAATAAGGGATGACAGCAGGAAAGAGGGTAAAATAAGGGGTTTTCCTGTCCAATAAGGACTACTTAACAGCTATGCAATTCCTAGAAGCCTAAGGCAATTCCCCAAAGCACTGATCAGCCAATGGACTGATTAGGCTTATGGGAATTGAAGTCCAAAAACCAAAGTTTGGGAATCACGGATTTTTGCTGCTCTCTCACCTGCCAGGTTTGAGGTTTCTCCATCTTGGCATGGCGAGCCAAAGCAAGCGACAGGTGATCTTCTCTAGAGTCGCATCCGAGCAATCCTCCCCCAGGACTGTTACGGTTGTTCTTGATGATTTCCCCCCACAGGGCCTGGCAGGCAACTCTTTGCAGACAGGGAAGGGTGATGGGAAGACATGCAGCAAACCTACACCTCCAAGAACCCAAAGTCTTCTCCTTAGTGGCCAGTTGCTAAGCTGCTAGGGTGGCCCTGGTGCTCCGTCGCTCCATAGCGTGGTAGCGGCGGCTGGGCTGGACAGAAGACATGGACTTCCCCTTTCTCCCCCATCTGATGTTGGTTGCCAGATTACCTATTTATGGCACTTGGTGAGTGGGCTGAAGCCATCTTGTTAGAGCAGAACAGCTTACGTGAGTCCCTGGACAGAAATGTACGTGCAACGGAGACACAACCCCCCTCCCTCCCCTCTGGCCACGCTTACAAACGCACATTTCTCCCCCCCCCCCTCACTCCGAAATATTTGTCATGCCAGCATGCTCTAAGCACCAGAATTGGGGGCCTTCAAATTGCCTTTCTGCCACACTTCTTTCTGGGGACATGCTCTTGATTTTGGGCAAGTGACCCTAAAGAACGGACTACCCCACCTGTGGTTCTCAAAGGTTGGCTTTCCAGATGTTTTGGACTTCAACTTCCCAGAGCTTCAGCCAGCATGAGCTGTGGGCAAGCAGTCTGACGAGACCTAACGGAGACCTAACAGCAAAAACCACAGATGTTGGGCACATTCTGCTCACTTTAGACCAATGGTGGCTCTGACCACACCTGGAGACCTAACAGCGAAAACCACAGATGTTGGGCACAATCTGCTCACTTTAGACCAATGATGACCAACCTTGGCACTCCAGGTGTTCTTGGACTTCACTTCCCAGACGTCAGCACTCGTGCTAACCAAGGCTTCTGGGAATTCGAAGTCCAAGAACACCTGGAGCGCCAAGGTTGGTCATCACCGCTTTAGGTGATCGTGAGGGCGAATGTCCATGTGGGAGTTGAGTGTATGCTTTGAGAGATGGTGACAGAACCCGTGGCAGTGTGAATAAGATTCTTTGAAGAACCAGAAGGCTTTTGAAAAACCACTGAACTGACAATCTCACCTAAGACAAGACCTTGGCTTTACACATTTGAAAGTTGGGAGTCTCTGGATAAGGGTGTAATTCTTTCTTGGGCCCAATTCTGCAGGGAAATGCACCCAAATGTTCAAAAGGTGGGTACAGTTTTTTGAACTGGCTTCTTACTGGTTTCTCGCCTAGCTCTGATGGGTAAAGTAGGGTTTTTTGTCAAGAGGTCACTGGAGTATTTGGGATGGGGTGGATATATACCACTGCCACAGGCATAAGTTGAGATGTGGTCTTTCTGGCATTCCTTGGCCATGATAATTCTGAATTAATCCGTGGTTAAAGAATAGGTCTTGTCTTTGGTGGGTCATGAAATCATCCCCATCCCTGGAAGAGTTTGCTGGCTATGACAAAGGTGTGGGTTGGGTCCTTTCAAAGAAGAGAAGGTTGGAGGCTCCAGCGTCTTTTCAAAGGCTTTTGGGGATGTGTTTATATATTTTATATATTTTGTTGTTTCTTCTGCCCTTGTGTATGGTTAATTTTTTCCCCCTCTGGCGGGATCAGGATTAGCCCCTGCTGCGTATGTATCTATCGCTGTCGTGAAACATAAAATAAGTCTCGTAACATGCCTCGGTTGTGTGTGTGTCCTTTCTAAACAAACAAAAATATCCAGTGTATAGAATTGTTTTTTTCGGGTCAGCAGTTTTCCCTCGAATTCTCTTGAATCATAAATCCACTGATCATTAAGTGGAGAGTAAATATGTGAAAGGAAGTAAAAATTGGCTATCATCATCTGGGACGTCCTTCCTCAAGGCAGAAAGGAGGCATAAATTATCATTAAGTGGAGAATAAATGTGTGAGAGGAAGTGATCATGGCCTATAACCTGTGATGGTGAACATTGGCACTCCAGATGTTCTTGGACTTCAATTCCCAGAAGCCCAAGCCCCCGTGAATCCACACAAAGGGGTTTACTGCGATTCATCCGGCCCATGCTGCCCTCGCCGCTCCCAGAAGTGGAAGTAAAACATGCCGCTTCTGGGAGCGGCGTGGGCCGGATGAAACGCAGTAAACCCCTTCTTGTGGATTCACGGTGGCTTGGGCTTCTGGGAATCGAAGTCCAAGAGCATCTGGAGTGCCAAGGTTCGCCATCACGGGCCTATAATAATCCGGAGCATCGTTCCTCAGTGCAAAGAGGATCAGGTCTAAGAGGAGCTATTTCACTTACCAGTATACCCAGCATGGCCTAGTTTCCTTCTGGAGAAGACTGAACTAAGCTCATATTGTAAAATGAGATTTACCTTCCAAAAATTGCTCCTAATTCTGAGCAATGTCCTGTCATAGGATAGAGAGATGTACAGCCTTTGGATCATGCCGTACTCCAGTTCCCATCTACCCCAGCCAATATCCAAAGAGGACTGGAAGGTGGGCAGGTCAGCAGTTTGAGACCTGAGTGCTGCATGACGGAGTGAGCTCTTGCCTCTGTCCCAGCTCCTGATACCTAGCAGATCAAAAGCAAGAAATTGCAAGTAGCTAAATAAGGACCACTTTGGTGGGAAGGTAAACAGCATTCTGTGCACTCCGGTGCCTGCCACATGTCCACGGAAATATCTGCAGACCCAGACAGTACTGGCTATAAACGGAGATGCGCACTAAGCCCTAGATGCAAATATGGATGGCTTTTGAACAAGGGCAAGCTTTATCTACACAGTTCAGCCTTACCTACTCCAAAATTTGACAGCAACTGCTAAACTTAGTTCCTAGACCTTTATCACCATCTAGTGGTACAGCTGCAAATCTAGAAAAGTGGACAAGCCAGCCACAGAAGATGGGCAAATTGTATTTTGGTCACATCATGAGAAGGCCAGGCTCACTGGGAAAAAGGTAAAAGTGAAAGGAAAAGAGGAAGACCAACTGGGAGATGGATTGACGCAACAAAGAAGCCATGACCTTGAGTTTGCAAGACCTGAGTACGGCTGTTAATGGGAGGAATTTTTTAAAGGTTGCTCACTCATGGGCTCACCATGACGCAGAAGTAATTTAGTGGCACATAACAGCAACATGAGAATGAGCGAGATATAAGTGACAGCTGGATGGAGGCTTTTGAATGACTTATGTCCAGGATGCATTGTTGAATCGTATGTTGCCTAATAGCCTGTGAAATTGTACAACCATAAGAAAACGACCAGTTTCAGGCTACAGCTGCTCAATCAACTCATCGATACATTTAATTTGAATTTACAGAGCTAGACACAGTATCTACACAGATACAGAGTATTTACAGATTATTTACACATGGATAATACATAGTTTGAATATCTACAGAGTATCTACACCACCAGTTCTCAACCTTTTCCAGCTGTGAGTTGGACCACACCCTCTCAGATAGCTGAGTGGGCCAGACTGGTGGTCATACCTGTCAAGTATCCCGGATTGGCTGGGATTTCCCATTTTTTTGCGCCGATTTTCGTCATTTTCCGCCCGGAGCTGCCGCTACCCCGTAATTTGGCAGCGGGGGGGGGGGGGGGGATGAGTTACTGTGCACGCGTAGAAGTGAGCTGCACAGAACTTTCTGCGCAGGCTTGTTGTACGCATGCGTAGAAGGTTTTTACACATGCATAGAAAGGATTTGCGCAGAAACGTACTGCGCAGAAACGTTCTATGCATGCATAAAAGCCTTCTGTGCATGCGTGCAACGGACCTGCGCAGAAACGTTCTGCGCAGGAAACGGCCATAAATGAGAGTGGCTAACTCTGGCAGTGGGAGTGGCTGGATAGTGAAATCAGGGGCCGGATTATTTGGTGTCGCGGTCCCGGATCCAGCCTGTGGGCTGTAGGTTGAGAACTCCTGATCTACACAATTACCTATATGTAATTTGAGTATCTACAGAATATCTAAAGAGATACGAAGTACAGTATCAACAGATTACTTACACACGGATAATAGGTAGTGTGAAATGCTAACTAAACTATAAAATAAACACAGCAGTGAAATGCTTCAGGAAGAAGTTAAAACCATAGGCCCGTGATGGCGAACCTTGGCACTCCAGATGTTCTTGGACTTCAATCCCCAGAAGCCCAATCCCCCGTGAATCCACACAAATGGGTTTGCTGCGATTCATCCGGCCCACGCCGCCCTCATCCAGGACCAACTTTCGTGGCTGACTGGAGACTTTGACATCTGAGATGTTGTTATGGTTCTCAACCTTGGGTCCCCAGATGTTCTTGGACTTCAGATCCCAGAAGCCTTCACCATTGGTTGTGCTGGCCAAGAATTCTGGGTGCTGTAGCCCCAAGAACATCTGGGGACCCAAGGTTGAGAACCCCGTCTTGAGTGAGCTTGCATGGTTCTCGCTGGATGAAATATTTATTTCTCAATAAACATGCACAGGATGGGCATGGAAAATTTGTGCATGTGGTTGAATTATATACCAACCACCATATACTTACCATTTCAAACTACCTATTCCCTGTAAGTAATCTGCAGAACAGGGATTCTTAACCTGTGGCCCCCGGGCCGGATGCGGCCTGTGGCACCATTTCATGTGGCCTCAGACAGCTTGGGGGGCCGGACGACCATTTTGCCTTGCCTCCACCACATGGCACTGGTGTGGTGGTGGAGGTGGTGGTGGTGGGGGCCACATGAAATGGCACCGCAGGCCACATCTGGCCTACGGGCCACAGGTGGAGAGTCCCTATCTTAAGTTAATGAATGCATATATGTATATATGCACTCATTAATGCATATATGTATACACATATAATTAAACGCATTAATTAATTGATTCCACCGCACATGTTTCCCAAGCCATGCCTCATTTCAACACCCCACAAGAGTCTTGGTGCCAGTGCAAAGCATGGCCGGGAACCATATACGACAAACCAATGAGGCTGTCTCGTCCAATCACATTCCACCTCGCCAGCGCGTCATGAGAAAGGAACCAATCACAGCTCTCCTAGCATCACGAGGGCCGGCCTTGCACTGCACGGCTGTCCTATCACGGGCGCTGCCCCGCCTCCCCTCACGGCGACGACGTTCTAGCCCGCCCTCTCTATGGTGAAAGGCTTGTGCGTCAGTCAGGCAAGGGAACCACCAGGACGCCGTTCGGCGTCACTTCTACGCCTGCGCGTCTCCGCGCGCCGCCCACGCCCTTGACGTCACCGCCGGCTGCGCCTCTCGAATGCTTTACCACCCGCCCCCCCCCCCCGCGGCCAGGCGTTTTTGCGACGGCCGCGCTTGACGGCTGGCTGCTTTTCCTCCTCAGTGGTTGCCCGGGGGAGCTGCGCTTTACGGCCCGGCGGCGATGGCGGAGGGGGAGCGGGCGGAGAACGGCGGCAGCGGAGGGGGTGGCGGCTCCGGCCGGCCCCCTCAGGAAGGCGAGCCCGGGGCGATAGAGCGAGCCGAGGCCTTCAAGACCCAGGCCAACGACTACTTCAAAGGTAAGGCCTGGCGGGGGGCGGGGCTTGGCGGGGGGAGGAGCCAGCGGAGAAAGGGGCGGGGCTTTGAGAGGAAAGGTCTCCTACCTGTCTAGTTGAAAGGGAGAAGTGGGGGGTCCTTCAAAGGGCCAAATAAGGGAGTGGGGTAAAGGGGTGTCCTTGTGGGGGGGGGAGAGAAGTGTCTATGGCAGGGGTGCTCAAACTATGGCCTGTGGGCCAGATCTGGCCCCTGACACCGATTCATCCGGCCCACTGCCGCTCCTGGAAGCGGAAGTAAAACGCGCCCAAAGCACTGATGTCCCCCTCTGGGGCCTGGGCCCCACGTTGCAAAACACTGAAGTAGTCCCTACTGCGGGTGGTGGGGATGGGGGTGAAGTATCCTGACCACCCTGAGGACTAGCAACCTTGGGTGGCGAAGTCCACAGGGAAGGGTGATGGTCCCTAAGTGGATTAAATCCCACTTGGATCCCTCTTGATGGAGGGCAGCCGCTTCACCCATCCTGGCCTGGGGATGATGATGATGATGGCTTTTGTGTGCCAAAAGAGCTCAGGACCAGAAAGTGACTTACGGAACTGGATCAATGCTACTAAATGGGTGTCACTGCACTGCAGAAGGCATTATATTCTCAGGACAGTCTTCATGGTTGGTCACCACGAGGATCGCACCAATATTCAGAATCAGATACGGCACAAGAAGAAGAAACGTGCAATAGCAATGGCACTTCTGTACAGCTCAACAGCGCTTAGCGCACTCTCTGAGCTGTTCACAAAAATTAGCATTTTGCCTTCCTTAAAATGCTGGGTACTTGGACGGAGTCTCCCTCCATCCTCTTGTCCTCCATTTTCTGTCATCCTTGCGCTCAGAAGTTGTGTTTTAGGAAACTTTCCTGACTCCTTTTACTCTGAACAGTTGCTTTTGCCTTCAGGCTGCGTTAACGATGGAGTCTGTAATTAAAATGTCTTGGGCTCTCCATTGCAATTGGTAGACGCTCCGCCAATTTCCAGAATGCAACTCATGTTAATCTTTGCATGTAGTGGTTTCCGCCCTGAAGCAAGATGTTTTTAACAGCTTCTATGGTGATGTTCATAGGGACTGCAGTGGCTCAAGTGGCTAAGATGCTGACTGGGAAGCGGAAGGTCAGCATTTCGATTCCCAAGGACTGCAGGATGGAATGAGCTCCTGTCTTTGTCCCAGCTCCTGCCAACCTAGCAGTTCGAAAGGAAGAAATTGCAAGTAGATAAATAGGGACCACTTCGATGGGAAGGAAACAGCGTTCCGTGCCCCCCCGCCGTGTCTAGTCCTGACTGCCACATGACCACGGAAATGTCTGCAGAAGCAGACAGCGCTGGCTTGTCGGCTTTGAAACAGAGATGAGCACTGAGCCCTAGAGTCGGATACGACCTGCTTTCGAGCAAGGGAAACCTTTACCTTACCATAAAGCTGTCTCTGGATCTGAGCCCGCAGACTTTTGAGGCTGATCTCCATTCAATGGGCGTCAAGGATCCATCCTTCTCTTGCTTATTACTCTGGCGTCCAGCGTGTCTGGCTGAGGAAGGCAGCCATATAGTAAACACATTGACTATCCTAAGGGGCTGCGGTGGCTCAGTGGTTAAGAAGCTCACCTTGTTAGCTGGAAGGCCAGCAAGTCGGCAGTCCGAGACCAGGCTACTGCATGACGGAGTGAGTGCCTGTCACCTGTCCCAGCTCCTGCCAACCTAGCAGTTCGAAAGCAAGGAATTGCAAGTTAGATCAACAGGGACCACTTTGTCGGGAAAGGTAACAGCATTTCACGTCTAGTCATGCCTGCCATGTGACCATGGAAACGTTTGCAGAAGCAGACAGTCCTAGTCCTTTGGCTGTACATGTAGATGAGCACTGGCTCCTAAAGCAGTGGTGGCTAACCTCGGCTCTCCAGATGTTCTTGGACTTCAATTCCCGGAAGCCCAAGTCAGCACACCCAATGATAAGGGCTTCTGGGAATTGAAGTCCAAGAACATCTGGAGTGCCAAGGCAAGCCATCAACGGTCCTAGAGAGTCAGATGTGAGTGGCCATGACCTTTACTTTGTTTGAAGGCAGTTTCTCTTTGCTAAGATTTTTTTCTCTTGGCTCTGCAGCCATTAATAAGATTTTCCAGGTTGCTCATAGCTGGTTCCCCCCGAGAGAAGTTTTGCCTTATGGTTCCTTTGTCTTCTTCCTTCTTAGCAAAAGACTATGAGAATGCTGTGAAGTATTACACCCAGGCCATCGAACTACACCCCACCAATGCCATCTATTATGGCAACCGCAGCCTGGCCTACCTGCGGACGGAATGCTACGGCTACGCTTTGGCAGATGCCACCAAGTCGATTGAGTTGGATAAGAAATACATCAAAGGCTACTACAGGAGGGCCACCAGCAACATGGCCCTGGGCAAGTTCAAGGCTGCTTTGCGGGATTATGAGACGGTGAGTGGAAGCGGCGAGAGGAAGGTGGCGTGAACGTTGACGTGTCTGGCGTTACTTTGGATGGTGGGAATGGGTTGATTTGTGTGGGAGTCGTGGTTCAAGTGGCTAAGGCGCTGACTGGAAGACGGCAGGTCAGCAGTTCGATACCCAAGTCCTACACGACGGAATGAGCTCCCGTCTCTGTCCCTTGCTCCTGCCAACCTAGCAGTTTGAAAGCAAGAAATTGCAAGTAGATAAATAGGGGCCACTTCAGTGGAAAGGTAAGCAGCGCTCTGTGCGCTCCGGTGTCTAGGCAAGCCTGCCACATGTCCACAGAAACGTCTTCAGCTATGAAACAGAGATGAACACTGAACTCTAGAGTCTGATATGACTGGCTTTCGAGCAAAGAAAACCTTTACTACACTGCAAAGTCGTAGTCATCTTCAGTCCACAGGTTTTAGTTTTGCTGATTGGGAAGGCATTTCCTGGGGTCATCATGAAGGCCGTCCCGTCCCCTGAATGGTCAACTTGTGCGGAGTCCATAGTGGGAAAGTGTTCTTTCGTTTGTGTTGGTGCATAGAGATGCAAAGAAAGAGTGAGAAATTCTTGAAACTAGCAAGATCCTATTTTAAAAAAAAGTTTTCTTAATTGCAGGGTAAACTGAGAGAAGACAATCTTCCCTGCCCCCTTCAGTTACGATCTACAAATTGTGTTCGGTTTGCTATGAATTTGAGGAGGAGGTGAACTATAAAACTGGTTAGGGCAGTGATGGCAAAACTATGGCATGCGTGCCAGAGGAGGCACTCAGAGCCCTCTCTGTAAGCATGCGCGCCGTCACCCCAGCACTGTTCGCCATGCCCCTCTGCCCAGCTGCCCAATGGGGCCACTTCCTCCCCCCCCCCCAGCATAGAGTTTGCCCCGCACCTCTGCCCAGCTGCCCAATGGGAGCGCCTCCTCCCTCTTCCAGCATAGAGTTTGCTCTGCCCAGCTGCCCGATGGGAGCACTTCCTCCCTCTTCCTAACACAGAGTTCACCTTGCCCCTCTGCCGTGTGGATAGCAGCCTGTTGAGTTTGGGCACCCAGTCTCTAAAATGTTGGAAACAGAAAGTCAGCAGGAGTTGGAGAACTTGACATAGAAATTGAGTTACAGTGGTACCTCGGATAAAGTCCGATTCGGATAAAGTCGTGGTTTTCATGTACCCGTGATGCATAGCATAAAGTAAAAAACTGTTAAAAATGGATGTTATCCGAGGTATTTGGTATAGAAATCTCGGATAAAGTCCATTTTTGGACGTTATCCGATGCATCGCCCTTTTGATTCGGATAAAGTCCAAAATCGGATAAAGTCCAAACTTGTGGAACAGAGTTTGGACTTTATCTGAGGTTCTACTGTATATACAAATGGACGTGGGAAGGGGCATTTTATCAGATATTTATTGCAAATTTCACCAAAACCTTTCCCTCTTTTGACCAGGTTGTCAAGGTGAAGCCAAATGATAAAGATGCCAAGATGAAATACCAGGAGTGCAACAAAATAGTGAAGCAGAAGGCTTTTGAGCGGGCCATTGCCAGTGACGAGCACAAGCGGTCGGTGGTTGATTCCCTGGACATAGAGAACATGAGTGAGTTGAGGCCACATGGGAAGGGGAACTGCCCCAAAAGGGGGGGGGGTCCTGAGTGGTGGGCTGCGAAGTGCTAGAAAATAAAAGAGATCAAGCCAAGTCAATACCCTCCTTTTATAGGACTTTTAACTTACCTGGGTTAAAATTCTGATCCCTCATTGCTTGGGTGGATTTGCACTCTCTCTGGCTCGAACAAGATCCCTGTTTATGGAGAGAGATGCTTTTAGGAGAAGGTAGGCAAGTAAGGTGGAATATTCTCTCAACATAGAAAGAAGAAGTAAAACCAGAACGTACAGTCAAATGGGTCTTATTATAAATAGTGGGACTTGTGGTGGCTGAGTGGTTAAGACGCTGAACTTGATAACTTGAAGGTTGGCAAGTCAGCAGCTCTAGACCCGAGCGCTGCATGACGGAGTGAGCTCCCGTCTCTTTTCCCAGCTCCTGCCAACCTAGCAGTTCGAAAGCAAGAAATTGCAAGGAGATAAAGGGGGTATTGATTTTTGCAGGAAAGGTAACAGTGTTCCATGCACTCCTATGTCTAGTCATGCCTGCCACTCGTCCACGGAAACATCTGCAAACGCAGACAGCACTGGTTCTTTGGCTGTAAACGGAGGTGAGCACTGAACCCTAGAGTCGGATACGGCCTTGACCTATTCCAAATAGTCCCACACTCTCCAAATAAAAAAATAGTGTGGTAGCAGAGTTTTGGGGTACTGTTAAGAAAGGGCAAGGGATTTGAGCTAGTCAAGGGACTAAATCCATCTTTACACATTCTGATCATTTTGTTCTCCTTTTGTCCTTGGTAGCAAGGAAGGCCACGTCTCCTGTCTCTTTGGGCCGTGATGGTGAATCTTGGCTCTCCAGATGTTCTTGGACTTCATTTCCCAGAAGCCCAAGCACCCTGTGAATCCACACAAATAGGTTACCGCGATTCATCTGGCCCACACTGCCCTCGTCGCTCCCGGAAGCAGAAGTGTAACACGCCTATACGTTTAAGGCTCTTCCAGGTTAACCCTTCCTCCGTACGGGCGTGTTTTACTTCCGCTTCCGGGAGCGACAAGGGTAGTGCGAGCCGGATGAATCGCAGTAAACTCATTCGTGTGGATTCACAGGGTGCTTGGGCTTCTGGGAATTGAAGTCCAAGAACATCTGGAATGCCAAGGTTCGCCATCACGGTCTTGGGGCACTCTTCTTTTCCAAAGGACTGCTGCCATCCTTCTGTGGGTGACTAATGCCCTTTCACACGGGGAGTTGCGCCAACGACTCTTCTTGCCAGCACTCAAAATAGATCACAATCCCAGATCATAAATAGATCTCCATGCGGAGAGGTTTAATCAGTAAAAATAAACAAGGCCGTTGTTTGCAATGGAGCAGCTGCTGGAACGAGCAAGGGCCCTTAATCCCGGTGTCTGGATGAAACGATGTGGTAGTCACACCCTGGATGTGCCCGTGAAGTCTGCATTTGACATTTCTGCAAAGAATGAGCAAGTAGATGTTTGAAGAACATCTCAGGATGTGTGAAGAAAGCCGGAACTAAGGTGGAGGAATGGGAATTCAGGAAGCTGCCCTCCACTGATTCAGTCTCTTGTTCTGTTTAGCCTAGTCATGTCCACACTGGCTGGCAGTAGTAGCAGTCGTTCTGCGTTTCAAAGTCCCTCTGGAGATGGCAGGGATTGAACTTGGAACCGTCTGTCTCCAAAGCATGTACAGTAGAACCTCGGATAAAGTCCAAACTCCGTTCCACAAGTTTGGACTTTATCCAATCTTGGACTTTGTCCGAATCAAATGGGCAATGCATCGGATAACGTCCAAAAATGGACTTTATCCGAGATTCCTATACAAAATACCTCGGATAGCGTCCATTTTTAAAGCGGTTTCGGACTTTATGCGATGCATCACGTGTGCATGAAAACCGCGACATTATCCGAATTGGACTTTATCCAAGGAACCACTGCATTCTGTGGTCGAGGTGCAGGGACTCAGCAGCAGAATCGCTAAGCAAGAGAAGGACCCTCAACACCCTCTGGATGGAGATGATCCTCAAGTCCACCGGCTCAGATCCAGGAAGAGCTTTATGGCAAGAACAAACATACTTGTGGGTACGCAAGAGCAAAACCAAGTTAGAAGATGGCGGAAGGAGCTCGCTGGACAAGGATCAACATTAAAGGAAGATATGGCTGAGGAACCCAACCTCCCCTAAGTCATTTGGAGGATCTTTGAATAGGCTGTGGTGTGCCTAAATGCAGGCTGCTGGCGGACAGCAACACATGCTGTGAATGTGGAGAGATACAGAATCCATGGGCTCATTTGCTGGTCTGCTGATCCGGAAACATGCCCCGATGAAGATTTAATTTTGGCCAACTTCAAAGGCCAGGAAGTTGGCTTCATTTTGGCAGTCCAGAGTTTGATCTGGACTCAAAAGGAGAAGACTGTCTGTGTTTTAAGGCTGTCATTTCAGCCTGATTAAAGGAAGAAGCAGGTATATGTTTTCCTAATTATGGGGAAGGCGTCCTGACAAAATAATCCAGATTTGCAGGGAAATGGCCCTGTGCTCAGCAAATGTGCCCAATATGCTGGCTTTCTTCAGACATCCTGAGGGTGGGAGCCCTGTCCACATTCTACAGAAAAGATCAGGAATAAACTGCACTGCGGGGACTCTCGTTTCCATCTCCAGAAACTCTGAGAGTCATTGCATACTTGGCAGGAGTTTCTTCCTGGGGAAAATAAAATTAAAAAACAGTGGACCCTTTTCCTGGGAAGAAAAACTCACCCGGCCTTTTTCTGGTCTTCCTTTGCAGTGTTTAGCCTCAGGGCAGGGTGTTTCTGGTGCAGCTGACAGAGGCTTAACTTTAACTGCATGGCCTGCAGTGCGTAACACATGAGTTGCTTCTTCTGTCGAAGAAGAAGGCGATGCCTATTTTAGATCACTAAAATTAAAAATAAAAATCATTGCACGCTTTTGTGATTCAAGATCACGATTCAAGATTAAGGATGATTTCTTTTTCTTTAATTTTAGTGATCCAAAATAGGCATCGCCTTCTTCTTCTACATTTGTCTTGTATATGGATCACACGGCAGGTTTGCTTGCTCCATAAAATAATTTGAGGTGGAGTGGAAAGTTTAAGCACACACCGGCCCGAGCCAACTGATATTAATTTATTTCCTGGAATGCAAAGCAGAGAGAAGACGTCTCTTTGAAGAGGACAACAACACACAGCTGTGATGGCCAACCTTGGCACTCCAGGTGTTCTTGGACTTCCAATTCCCAGGAGCCCAAGTCTCTATGTGCAGTAAACCCATTCATGTGGATTATTCTGGCATGACTAGACACCAGAGCACACGGGACACTGTTAGCTTTCCTGCAAAAGCAGTACCCCTTTATCTACTTGGAATTTTTTGCTTTCAAACTGCTAGGTTGGCAGGAGTTGGGACAGCCGATGGGAGCTCATTCCGTCGTGCAGTACTCAGGACTCGAACTGCTGGCCTGCCAACCTTCTGGTCGTCGAGTTCAGCGTCTTAACCACTAAGCCACCACAGTCCCTTCTCCAAGAAATGATACTGGGGGCTAAAACTGGGTATGTGGAAGAGCCACAGATAATGTTCAACAGGTGAATTTTGCCCCCAGAGATTTCTGAAGGTGTGATTCTTATTTTGTTAGTCAGAATACTGATTATTATTTTTCCTGACACAGGACAAGGTTTTTAAAATGGTCTTTGAGGGCTGCATGCTGGGCAACAGACTATGACTGATATCTGTGCAGAAGTCATTGTGGGGGAGTCATTAAAATGCTCTTCTCTCCCAGTGTGGTGCAGTTTGTGGAAGGCAAAGAGGGAGTGAAGGCCAGGCAGCTTGGATGGTGACTGAGCCCATTTTGTATCTCAGAGGAGAAAGCGCTTATGTAAAGCCAGCAGTGCGCCGTCTCTGGCTTTCACGTCCTTCCTCCCTGGCTGTCTTATCTCAGCCGAATCTTTCCCTCCTTTCCCCTGCAGCCATTGAAGACGAGTACAGCGGCCCGAAGTTGGACAACGGGAAAGTGACGCTTCCATTCATGAAGGAATTGATGGAGTGGTACAAAGATCAAAAGAAACTGCATAGGAAATGTGCTTACCAGGTAATGATGCTCTTCCTTAGCCCCTCAAGAACTGCTGCAGAGATGCAAGTTTCAAAGGCAAGCCATGGGTCAGGGACAGTTGTATGTAAAGGCAGCCTCAGGCCACAATCAAGGTGGGAACAGCCTACCTGTCCTGGGCTGTGTTCCAGAAGGTCACCCGAGATTCATCATATAATTGGTTTGCAACTGAAGGCAGGGAGTGTGTGTTCCAGCAAGCTTAGTTTCCCATTGTTGTGCACAAACGTGTAAATTCCCAGCTACAAATTTTGTCGAGCGCCTCCTTCCTCATCTTTATGGCTTTCCCACAGCAGATGAGGGGCAGCGAAACTCACTGCCTCGAGGTGGTGAGTGATTGAAAGCATTCAAGAGAGCATTGGACTGCTCTCTCTCAGATCTCGCCTGCCATCCTAGCAGTTCAAAAGCAAGAAATTGCAAGTAGATAAATAGGGACCACTTGGGTGGGAAGGTAAACAGCATTCCATGCACTCCGGTGTCTAGGCATGCCTGCCACATGTCCACAGAAACGTCTGCAGATGCGGACAGCACTGGCTCTTTGGCTATAAACAGAGATGATCACTGAACCCTAGAGTAAGATATGACAGGCCTTACCTCTCAGATCTGCTTTGATTCAGATTCCAGCATGCATCGTACAACGAAAATCCCTATGGGAAAAATCGTACAATGAAAATTTCTATGGGATGCATCGTACAACAAAAAATTTTTCGTTGTACGATGCATCCGATAGAGATTTTCATTGTACAATGCACCGTTGTTTTTATCCAATTTCCTTCATTGTACAATGTTTTTTGCTCTATGATGCATTCGTTATACGGGGTTCTACTGTATAGCTGTTCCTTTGGGGTTTAAGGATTGTGACGGGGATAAAAATGGGCAATATGCATGGTTTTTGGATTGGATTTTTAAAATCCTCCCACGCGTTCTGTATTGTAAAAGTTGAGTGCAGTTATATACAGTGGACCCTCGCTTAACAAGCGGCTCGCTTAACACAAAATTTGCATAACAAAAAGAACTCCATAGAAAATAGTGGCTCGGTTAGCAAAAAAAAATTCAGAACGGGTTAATTCGTTTTCAATGCATTCTTATGGGAAACCGTGTTTCGGTTTCCAAATTTTGGTTTTCAATGCATTCCTATGGGAAATTACATTCAATGCATTCCTATGGGAAATTCTTTTTACAAATTTTTTTTGTAGTACAAAAGCTCCCGGAGAACGGATTAAATTTGTTAAGCGAGGGTCCACTGTGTACGTTTTAATTTATTTGCTGTATTTTTGTACTGCTGTTGTACTCCTATTATAGAGCAGAATATTCCCAAATAAATAAATAAATATGGCCAGGTTTATTGAACAGGTTCCCACGCTGCCAAAACATCTGCCCTCCTCAACTTGTTTTCACGAAGTTTTACTCCATATTCAGTTTTCTCCCTCTTTTTCCCTCTCACTGGCTTGTGTTTTCTCTCTTGCAGATCTTGGTACAGGTGAAAGAAGCTCTATCGAAACTCCCCACCCTAGTAGAAACGACGTTAAAAGAGGTATGTGTTTCTCTCTCTCTCTGGCTTCACATCTAGAAAGGAAAATAGAGAAACCATTTGCGCACTTGTATTCCGAATGGAATAAAAGGGCTTTAAATAATAACTTAATCCAAATCAGTGTGTCAATCAAATCTCTTTATATCAAATGTGTCTTTTCTTTTTTACAATTCATTTCTTTATCACTGGTAGAATCATCCCAAAAATATTGTCTAACCAAAATGTTCCTTATAATTCAGGTCAATTACAACGAAGTGATCTCAAATAATGCAATTCCTTCTTTGTCAATGGTAGAATAATCACAAAAATATTGTCAAACCAAAATATTCCTTATAATTCAGGTCAATAACAACGAAGTGATCTCAAATAATGCAATTTGAAGCCTATGCTGGCTAATATTCGGCTTTTCTGAACTTTTGTGCTTTCCTCAGGAATCACTTAAAAGAGATAATCCTTGTATCTTAGTTTAGCGTTTAGCGCTTTTTTTATTGCGTCTGTCGCCTCTTTGTCTTATTTTGTTATCTCGTGCGTGAGGATTATTCTACCATTGATAAAGAACTGAATTATAAAAAGGAAAAGACACATTTGATATAAAGAGACTTGATTGACTCACTGATTTGGGTTACGTTATTATTTAAAGCACTTTTATTACATGGGTGGGTGGGATATGGGTCTTTTAAAGTGGGTGGGATGTGGGTCTTTTAAAGTGTTTTTATGTGTTTTTAGAACTTGTTGTAATGCCGCCCTGAGTCGGGTTCTGCCTGAGTGGGCGGCATATATAAATATGACTATTAAATTAAATTAAAATTAAATTGGGCATATAATTGCGCAAACGGTTTCTCTATTTCCCTTCTGGTTATCCACCGTTCGGCCCTATTGTTGCAGTTTTTTCAAATCTAGAAATGCAGGGGCAAACCGCACGTGTGTATCTTCCAGTCTTATTAAGGAACGTACAGTGGAACCTCGTATAACGAATGTCTCCTATAGCCAAAAAATCGCATAACGAAAGGAAATGGGAAAAATGGCGTCTCGTATAACGAAAATGTTCACTATGCGAAAATAGCTCTCTCTATGGGGAAAATTCGTGTAACAAAATTTTTCGTTATGCAATACAGCCTCCCTATGGGGGGAAATCATATAACAAACATTTCTATGGGAAAAACTGCTTAGCGAAATTTTATATGTTATATGATTTATTCCCATAGAGATTTTTTGTTATGGCGGCGGAAATCATATATCAAGGTTTCACTGTAATTTGCTTTCTGTGGAAGGATGGGTTTGTTAATCTGTTGCTGTGAAAAGCAATAGGGGAAAAAAAATCTTATGCACCAAAACTAGCAAATTAATTCTGGCATTAAATTAAATCATAATTAAATATGAGTAGCGATAATTGAGGGACTCAAGTGGTTAAGACGACGAACTTGATGACTAGAAGGTCGACAGGTCAGCAGTTTGAGACCCGGGGGCTGCAGGACGGAATGAGCTCCCGTCTCTGGCCCAGCTCCTGCCAACCTAGCAGTTCGAAAGCAAGAAATTGCAAGTAGATAAACAGGTACTGCTTCAGTGGGAAGGTAAACAGTGTTTTGCGCACTCTAGTCCTGCCTGCCCACATGACCATGGAAACGTCAGCAGAGGCAGACAACACTGGCTCATTGGCTGTAAACAGATGAGCACTGAACCCTAGAGTCGGATACGATTGGCTTTTGAACAAGGGAGACCTTTACCTTTACCTAGCGATAATTGCAAACGCAAAACTAACCAGTATGGTATAAATAAAGCAATTCGTCACGCTTAACTCTCATTTTAGATGGCACTAGTAGCCAAATCAAGACTAAAACAAACAGCAACTAATTCCAAAAATACTGTGTAGTTGGACATTTCATTTTATATTTAGCTGATTAAAAACTCGTGGGCTTTTTTGGTGCCTTTAGAAAGCTTGCAGCTCTTTCTGTTATATCAAGATTCTTATTTAAAATATATTTTTTTAAAAAAATCTGACAAAGTCGAACAAATTGCATGAAAGCTGTGGCTTGTTTATGTGCCTTAAGAGTCTTGCGCTCTTTGCTTTAGGCAAGATAAGACGAGATGTGCTACTTGTCACAGGGGGGTGGGATTAATCTAGCCAATATTTGCTTCTCCTGGAGTGCACATTTGTCTTATGGTTGCTTTATTGAACTGAATGGGGGCAGAAGAAGTCTCCAGTAAGAGTCCTAAATATCTGTATTTGGCTTTTATTGTATGCCTTTTCTTCCGTGCGGTCTTCATTTCCCTTCCCTTCTCTCCTACGTCTTCATTCCAGGCTGAGAAAATTACCATCTGTGGAGATACCCATGGGCAGTATTACGACCTCCTGAATATATTTGAGTTGAATGGGCTCCCGTCAGAAACAAATCCATATGTATCCTTTACGGCAGGGCTGCTCAAAAATTTGAGGTCGTGGGGCCGGTCACGCGGTTCCTCCCACCGGAATCGGAAGCAAAACGTGCCTTGCAATCTGTTTTGCCACAGGATGAGATAGATTTTAAGATGCCATTCTCTCTGCTTAAACCAGGGGTGCCCAAACTACGGCGCACAGGCCAGATCCTGCCCCTGACATCAATTCATCTGGCCCTTGTCGCTCCCAGAAGCAGAAGTAAAACCCGCCATACAGGTGCGTTTTACTTCCGCTTCCAGGAGGGGCAAGGGTGGTGTGGGCCAGATGAATTGGTGTCATGGGCCGTATCCAGCCCACAAGCCATAGTTTGGGTGCCCCTGGAGTAAATAGCTAACCTTTTTAAAAAGGTCTCTAATTTGCTCCCACATCTCACATGTACAAAAGACTGTTGACCAAAGGGCTGGGCTCGCGATGGGTTGTCGTTTTCTCTTCCTTGAACACAACCACTGCAGATATTCAATGGAGACTTTGTTGACCGTGGCTCTTTCTCTGTGGAGGTGATATTAACGCTCTTCGGTTTCAAGCTGCTATATCCCGATCATTTTCACCTACTTCGAGGTAAGGGACGCTTCCTCCAAAAAGGGGTGAACTTTTCTCCCCACCCCTTTCCATGCTGTGGCTTTAGAAGTTTGGAGTTTTGTTCTTCTAAAAACAGGGGTGACCAACCTATGGCCTGCAGGCTGGCGCCGGGCTGCAGCACCATTTCATGTGGCCTGCTCCGCCTCTGCTGCAGAAGCGGACACATTTATGACAGCCGTAAACGCGCATGTGGCTGTTGTAAATGCATTTACAACCGCCGCGGATGTGTTTAACGGGAGCATTCACGGTGGGAAGAACCACGTGACCAGCCTGCTCAGCTGTACTTCCACCCTGGTGTTGATTCTGTCATAGTTTACCACCTTGGTTTAAGGCTCGGGGCAGACTGTGGTATTTTCTCTATGATGCTAACTGCTGCAGTTCCTTTGTGAGAAAGGAAGAATTTTTTTAGGCCAGAGTTCCACCATTTGGTGCCTTTCAAACGGGGTCATGCGACAGTTCCCATGAGGGACTGCGGTGGCTTTGGTGGTTAAGACGCTGGACTTGACGACTAGAAGGTCGGCAGGTGTGTTGCATGATGCTCCTGCCAACCTAGCAGTTTGAAAGCAAGAAATTGCAAATAGATGAATAGGTACCACTTTGGTGGGATGGTAACAGCGTTCCGTATGCTCTGGTGTCTTGTCCTGCTTGCCACATGAGCACAGAAATGTCTGCTGTCACAAACAGGGCTGACTCTTTGGCGGTAAATGTAGATAAGCACTGAATCCTAGAATTGGATACGACTGGCTTTCGAGCAATGGTGACATTTACCTTACAGATCCCTTAGGCCCATGATGGCGAACCTTGGCACTCCAGATGTTCTTGGACTTCAATTCCCAGAAGCCCAAGCACCCTATGAATCCACACGAATGGATGTACTGCAATTCATCCGGCCCGCGCTGCCCTCATCGCTCCCGGAAGCGGAAGTAAAACGCGCCCGTACGGAGGGAGGGTTAACCTGGAAGAGTCTTAACTGTACGGGCGCGTTTTACTTCTGCTTCCGGGAGCGACGAGGGCAGCGCGGGCCGGATGAATCGCAGTAAACCCATTTGTGTGGATTCACAGGGTGCTTGGGCTTCTGGGAATTGAAGTCCAAGAACATCTGGAGTGCCAAGGTTTGCCATCACGGCCCTAGGCCTCCTTTGCAGAGCATTGTACAAGTACCTTAACATCCACGGTTTCTCACCCTTGCCCTCCCCAGATGTTCTTTGGACTTTGATTCCCAAAACTCTGATCTGAATATATGCTAATCAGGGCTTCTGGGAATTGAAGTCCAAGAACATCTGGGGGCTAGGGTTGAGAAGCACTGTTTTAGGGAACTGTGACCTTTCTTTATTGGGATCGCCAAAGAGATTTTTGTACCAAACAGCAAGTAGAACGCTTTGTGTCAATTCTATCAACTACGTTGGCCTCCCTACCTGGTTACAGAAATTTCTTTTAGATTGGAGCAACTTCATGATACCAAAGTGTGGTAGTAATAATAATTCCATGTCAGAAATTATTCTGGGTTGAAAGGATTCTTGCTGGAGAAACTCCACTCGGGGGACGCCCGAATGAGGCTCCTTTCATGTCCCCAAGACCTTTTCCCCACTAAAGTGATCCCTATTTGTCTACTTGCAATGTCTTGCTTTCGAACTGCTAAGGTGGCAGGAGCTGGACCACAGACGGGCGCTCATACCATCATGCCATACCCGGGTCTCGAACTTTTGTTTTGACCTGTGATTTCACCAGATCCTTCCTGACCTCTAGGGAATCACGAGACGGACAACATGAACCAGATCTACGGGTTTGAAGGCGAGGTCAAAGCCAAGTACACAGCCCAGATGTTTGAACTCTTCAGTGAGGTCTTCGAGTGGCTACCTCTGGCCCAGTGCATCAACGGCAAAATCTTGGTGAGAAGGCTGTGGTTGGACTGGGACGGGAAACCCTCCTTTGTGTTCTTAGCCTCGCTAATCCCGCTGCTTCGTCCTTCCTCCATCCCGCGATAGATAATGCACGGCGGGCTTTTCAGTGAAGACGGTGTAACATTAGACGATATCAGGAAGATAGAGAGGAATCGACAACCTCCAGATTCAGGTGAGTAGCACTGGGCAGGGGTCACCTGTGAACTCAAACGTTGGAGAAGCACATCATGGTGCTTTTAACGAGTTTTTAAAAATAACCTAGTGTAAATAAAGGCAAGGGTGGTACCATATAGAGTAACTTGTAATATGAACATTTTGCTTTTCAAACCTTGTTCACTGGGATGGGCATTTTAGTCCTCCAAAGTCAAGGTGTTTTATACCAAAATCGACACAGGACTAGAAAAGTGAGCCCGCACATACACAGAACACTGTAAATGCACCCACAGCTGTCATAAACACATTTATGACAGCTGCGGGTGAATTAACGGCAGCGTTCTGCGCATGCTTAGGGGAGCAGTGTGGGCCAGATAAATTGGCGTTGGGGGCTGGATCCAGCCCACGGGCTGTAGTTTGGGCGCACCTGATCTAAATCATTGTTTCCCAACCCTTTGGTTTTTAGACTTCGATCCCCAGAAGCCTAAGTCAATTCCCAAAAGCACTGGTCAGCCAACGTACTGACTTTGGCTTCTGGGAATTGAAGTCCCAAGAACCAAGGGTTGGGAATCACTGGTGAGGAGTGCAGGTTGAGTTGCAGGTGAAATGTGCATATAGGGAATGGATGAAGGAATGGGAACAGTTTTACCAGAGAGCCGGCTTCAAGTCAGGCTCCTGTTAGAGGCAAACAAGAAGAACCTTTGCCAGGTTTGTGAATTGATTTCACTGACTTGATCCCATGGCTTCTTCTTGACAGGTCTCATGTGCGACTTACTCTGGTCAGATCCCCAACCTCAGGTAGGTACTTCTTTAGCAATCCTTTTAACCTACAGCCCTTATAAGACTATTTCCCCTTAAGCCTAATTGTTTTGTATTCCGTAGTTTTGTTTCTGGACCTGGAACTCTTTAGTTGGGTAGTTTCATAAATTAATTCTTATTTACATTACGGTTGCTGCCAGTAGAGGATTATGTTCTTTATTGTTTTGCTTGAATTTTAATTTATGGTTGTAAATTGTCCAGAATTCTCTTCTCCAGATTGGAGGTATAGAGATGTATTATTATTATTATAACCCTAGAGTCGGACATGGCTGGCTTTTGAGCAAGAGTGACTGTGATCTTTTGCCTCACAAGCCGACCCTTTTTCTTGAACCCAGCAGTGCCTTTTCTTGCTTGTCTCCTCCAGAACGGCCGGTCGGTCAGCAAGCGGGGGGTCAGCTGCCAGTTCGGCCCCGACGTCACCAAAAGTTTCCTGGAGCGCAACCATTTAGACTACATCATCCGCAGCCACGAGGTCAAACCCGAGGGGTATGAAGTGGCACACGACGGCAAGTGTGTGACGGTTTTCTCCGCCCCGAACTACTGGTGAGATAAGAGGCCACGTGCCCTGCAAAGTTTAGCAGCCCATTCGCCAGTCACGGGGAACCGAAAGGCCTTCAAAGGTGCTCCTCCGTGTGGGGCAAGATCACTTACCTGTGAAAGGCTGGTTTTTCTCTACAAGCATTAGGGCTCTGGAGACCCCCTTCTGCCAGGCCAAACTGCTTCCTTCGTAGCCTCAGGGCAGCTGAAACATTTTAAGTCAGATAATTTGCAGCCCTCGCGGTGCAGGGATTAAACTGCTGTACTGCATCCAAAAGGTTGTGAGTTCGATTCTGACCAGGGATCAAGGTTGACTCAGCCTTCCATCCTTCCAAGGTCAGTACAGTGATGACCCAGCATGTTGGGGGCGTAAAGCTAATTAACTTGTGATCCGCCCAGAGAGCGCACTAAGCGTAATGGGAGAGGCATATAAATCTAATTGCTATATCCTTGTTAAATATAACAACGTTCTAATGATGAGTAGCTACAATGTCTTATTTCTGCCCTTACGCCCCATCAAGTTCTTCTTTGTGGCCAAAGAAAGTCCCAGTGGGGAATATAGTGAACCCCCACTTCATGGAATTAATCCGTTCCGCGGGGTTTTCCTTGCAGTGATTTTTCCTTATAAAGCGAAGCACGGTTTCCCATAGGAATGCATTGAAAACCAATATTTCCGTTCTGGTTAGAAACACACACACCCCCCCCCCCCCAAAAAAAAAAAAACAGGAAAAAAAACACCTTATTTTTACCCCCAGTTCAAACTCTTTCTAAAGTGGCGAAAACACAGCGAAAAATTCCAAAGTGCACTTTTGGACAGATAAAAGACGTTAATTTGGCTTTTTTCTGAGCTCAGGAGCTCATTATTTTGGTTTGCAATGCATATTTGGCACATTTCCCACAGCACCGTCTAGTGGCCAGCCCTAGTAATCGCAAGAAAAGTCCCTGCTGAACAGCTGATGGGGGAATTTCAGCATTTCCTGGTTGCAGGGAATGCTTCTGGAGGTGCCAAAAAGCGACGGAAAATTTCAAAAGCGGAGCACAAATGCTCCAAACACCCTCCCACTGCCATGGGAACCATCAGAGCACTCAAAAAAGCTTTCCGTATAGTGATCCCCCCCCCCCCCCCGGTAAGCAGAGTGCCATTTTCTCGGGATTTCCTTCCATATAGCGAGTTCTGGCAAGTGAGCCGTCCGTAAAGCGAGGTTCCACTGTATTAACCTCTTATATTCCTCACCTTTGTTTTGGTCTTCTGTTCTTTCCCCAGTGACCAGATGGGCAATAAAGGTTCTTACATCCACTTGAAAGGCTCGAACCTACAACCGGAATTCCACCAGTTCACAGCAGTGGTGAGTCCCTCCGTCTCCGGGGTCATTTTCACACTGGCAACCTTTCTTCTTCTTCAGGTGCCATATCTGACTCCGAATAGTGGCTCTTATGGCGATCAGCCGTGAAGATTGTCCTGGGGACCCTATGATGCAGTGGCCTTCCATTTGCCTTCTGCATCGCAGCGGGACACCCATAGTACCACTGATCCAGTTCCACGAGTCCCTTTCTGGTCCTGAGCCCTTTTGGCACACAAAGTCCTTTTCATCATCAGCCCCAGGCCAGGATGGTTGAAACTGCTGCCCTCCATCAAGATGGATTCAAGTGGGACCATTTAATCCACTTGGGGACCATCACCCTTCCATGTGGACTTTGGCACCCCAAGGCCGTTAGTCCTCAGGGTGGTCAGGTGGGACCATTTAATCCACTTGGGGACCATCACCTTCCATGTGGACTTTGGCACCCCAAGGCTGTTAGTCCTCAGGGTGGTCAGGTGGGACCATTTAATCCACTTGGGACCATCACCCTTCCATGTGGACTTTGGCACCCCAGGCCGTTAGTCCTTAGGGTGGTCAGGTGGGACCATTTAATCCACTTGGGGACCATCACCCTTCCATGTGGACTTTGGCACCCCAAGGCCATTAGTCCTCAGGGTGGTCAGGTGGGACCATTTAATCTACTTGGGGACCATCAGCCTTCCATGTGGACTTTGGCACCCCAAGGCCGTTAGTCCTCAGGGTGGTCAGGTTAGCTAACTGCAACATTGAGTCGTGGCAGGAGGGTCTTCTTGTGTTTTCCAACCTTTGGTTTTCGGAACTTCAATTCCCAGAAGCCCCAGTCAACCCCCGCAAAGCATTGATCAGCCAATGTACTGACTGAGGCTTCTGGGAATTTAAGTCCAAAAACCAAAGGTTGGGAAACACTGCTCTGTGAATCCACATGAATGGGTTTACAAAGGTTGGGAAACACTGCTCTGTGAATCCACAAGAATGCGTTTACTCCGCATCCAAGTACAAAAAGGTTGGGAAACGCTCTGTGAATCCACACAAATAGGTTTACTGCACATATGGTTCTTGGACTTCAATTCCCAGAAGCCTCAGACAACTCTCCAAAGCACTGATTAGCCAGTGGACTGACTGAGGCTTCTGGGAATCAAAGCCCCCCTGTGGGACTTGGGCTCCAGACATTGGAAACCACTGGTCTACTCTATGACCATAGTAGATGTTTCCATGGTCATGTGGCAGGCATGCCTCAACACCTGAGTGCACGGAACGCTGTTCACCTCCCCCCCTCCCCCCAAGTGGTCCCTATTTATCTACTTGTAATGTCTTGCTTTCGAACTGCTAGGTTGGCAGGAGCTGGGACACATGACTGGAGCTCACTCCGTCATGCAGTACCCGGGAATCGAACTCCAACCTTCCAGTCAGCGAGCTCAGCGTCTTAACCACTTGAGCCCACGACCACTAACCTGGGTTTTTTCCTCCTTCCTCCCCAGCCTCATCCCAATGTCAAGCCAATGATGTATGCCAATTCGCTGCTGCAGATGGGGATGATGTAACTCGCTGCCCATCATCACCTCGGCTGGCTCGACCCCTCCGCCCGGCTTCCCTCCGGTCTGTCCTCGGCCAAGGACTCATTGGTTTTGGCTCTTCGTTTGTTTGTGTTTTCTTTCTTTCTTTTTTTAAAAAAATTCTTCCAGCATCAGCCTTCACTAAAAGCAGGGGTTATGTTTGGGGCAGGGACACGTGGAGAGAAAAGGCTGCCTTGTTAGGCCTGAGGGTCCACCACTGGGGCGGGACTGGAGATCTCGCGCACACACAAACACACCCTTTCCGCCCTGTTCCAGTGTTGGCCCCCTTTTGCTCTCCACTCGCTCACATTGCGCACGCGTACGCAGGAGAAAACGGCCACCAGAGCATTAGCAAGGACAGGTTTTAAATATATATATATGTGTGTATATATATAGTGGAAGATTGTATTTATTCTCTGTGCTCTGCTTTCTTTTCTTTCTTTCTTTTTAAACCAAGCCTCTTCTTCATTCCTTCTTTCCCCACTTGGTCAGATGCTGCCTTCCCATGATCAAATCTGGACCGGGGGAAGAAAGCAGATAGAGAGAGACTGGTCTGGCAAGTGGCCTATTTGCGCGTAAGGCTGTGATGGCGAACCTTGGCACTCCAGGCATCCTTGGACTACAATTCCCAGAAGCCCAAGTCAGCACTCCTTCTGATCAGGGCTTATGGGAAATGAAGTTCCAGAACAGCTGGAGTGCCAAGGTTAGCCATCACTCTTGTTTACTTTCCTGGTTGTGTTTAGTGACGAGGGGCTACAGAACAGATTCACAAGGCTAGCAATATGGAGTTGGTTTAGAGCAGTGATGGCAAACAATGGCACTCCAGGTGTTCCTGGACTCCAATTCCCAGAAGCCCAAGTCTCTGAATCCGCACAAATGGGTTTACTGCATGTGCGCCATTTGTGTGGCTTCACAGAGACTTGGGTTTCTGGGAATTGAAGTCCAAAAACACCTGGAGTGCCACAGTTCGCCATTAGTGGCTCAAGGCTTCTCCTCTTTGAAGGCATCGTGAGAGCAAACGTTTCCTTGGGCACCTTCGGAGCCAGCTTTCCGCCCAAAGCAGATCTGAGGAAGACTCAGGTTTTGGAGAGCAACTCTAAGGAGTCACAATGCCACAATGTGGGTGTAATGGTGGAAGGTCTCTTAGGTGTGCTCCAAAATATACAAGCTCTGCTAAGTCGGTCGGTCAGTCCTGGTCCCGGTCCCGGTCCCATGCATTTTGTCTACCCCATAGCAAAGCTTCTGGTTTTGCAATGGATGGATGGATCGATCTCTCGTTCCCTGGTCAACAGACAACGTTCCTAAATCTGTGACCATCTCTATTCCCCCCCCCCCTGCCATACACGCACATGCTAGGTTTCTACCACCCATAGGTCCATCGCCAGCCTCGTCTACCCGTGTGTCCGTAGATTTCAGAGCTGCTCCGAGATGGAGGCCGGGGAGAGCGACCACCAAACGAAACATGTCATGGCCGAGGCCCCAATGCTGTTTCTTCTCTACATGACTCAGTTTCTCCTGTGTGGGATGAGACGGCCAGCAGGAAAACCCCCCCCCCCCCCCAAGAGGCTGATTCCAGAGCAGAGTTCGGCCGGCACATGGTATGCCTTTTGCTGCTATTTCCCACGTTCCCTCTCTGCCTTCCTTCCACCTGCAGGAGAACAAGGCATCCAGAGTGCTCCAGTTTCCCATTTTGAGTGGAGGTGGGAGGTGCCCAAGCCAGCTGTGGTTTTCTGCACCCCGATATTCTAGCTGCGTCCCTCTCTTTCTGACCAGTAAACCTAGAGCCATGATGGCCAACCTTGGCACCCCAGGTGTTCTTGGACTTCAATTCCCAGAAGCCCAAGTCTCTGTGAATCCACACAAATGGGTGTTCTTGGACTTCAATTCCCAGAAGCCCAAGTCTCTGTGAATTCACACTGATGGGTGTTCTTGGACTTCAATTCCAAGAAGCCCAAGTCTCTGTGAATCCACACAAATGGGTGTTCTTGGACTTCAATTCCCAGAAGCCCAAGTCTCTGTGAATCCACACAGATGGGTGTTCTTGGACTTCAATTCCCAGAAGCCATATCTGTGAATCCACACAGATGGGTGTTCTTGGACTTCAATTCCCAGAAGCCATATCTGTGAATCCACACAGATGGGTGTTCTTGGACTTCAATTCCCAGAAGCCATATCTGTGAATCCACACAGATGGGTGTTCATGGACTTCAGTTCCCAGAAGCCCAAGTCTCAGTGAATCCACACAAATGGGTGTTCTTGGACTTCCGTTCCCAGAAGCCCAAGTCTTGGTGAATCCACACAGATGGGTGTTCATGGACTTCACTTCCCAGAATCCCAAGTCTCCGTGAATCCACACGGATGGGTGGATTCATCCATGTGGATTCACAGGGACTTGGGCTTCTGGGAATTGAAGTCTAAGAACACCTGGAGTGCCATGGTTGGCCATCACGGTTCTAGGGAATTTAGAGAGAAGATGACTTAACAAACAGTTAAGCTTGGCCACAGAGAACAGCTGGACCGCCATTCTCTCTCCTGACCTGTTTATGACGTACAGTATTGTCCATCTCTCCTGCCTGACCCACCACTTAGGTCCCAGAAGTTATGGAGGGCTAGAATCTGGCCTCCGGCCTTTATCTGTGCCAAAAAGGCCGTCAAACTGAGAAACTTGGAAACAGGGTGGCTGCTGAATTTCACTTCCCTGACCCTGACCCATTTGACCCCCAAGCCCCAATTCTTCTTCTTCCCCCACGAAGGAGACATCCGTTCAGTTTCTTGAAACGAGGCTGCAATCCCCCCCCCCCCCCCCCCGTTTGTAGCCGAAAAGACGAAAACCCAGCGAATAGTCCAGAAGCCCTTTGGATGTTGCTGGGTCCGACACCCCAACCCCACCCCAATCCTAACCGCGGAGGGTTTTTATACATCCGGGATTCCCTTCCCACATTCTCCCTCCTCCCGACGAGCTCTTTTACTGTCTGTAATTAAAATGAAGGGGAAAAAAAAGATGTTAAAATAAAGTAACTATGGAAAGGACCTGCTGTTTTTCCTTTCTCCGTTTCATCTCCATTTTGGTCCTCATCTCCATTTACAGCCAAAAAGCCAGCACTGTGTGTCTGCAGATGTTTCCGTGGGCATGTGACAGGCATGGCTTGGACACCAAAGGGCACGGGACGCTGTTTCCTTTCCCACCGAAGCGGGACCTATTTATCTACTTGCAATTTTTTTGCTTTCGAACTGCTAGGGGGCTGCGAAGGTGGCTCGGTGGTTAAGAAGCTCGCCTTGTTAGGTGGAAGGCCGGCAAGTCGGCAGTTTGAGACCCGGGCGCCTCAAGACGGCTTGAGCACCCATCTCTGTCCCCAGCTCTTGGGGACATGAAAGGAGCCTCATTTGGGCATTCCCTGAGCCGAGTTTCTGACGCCAAAAATAAAATAAAATCCTTTCAACCCAGAATAATTTCTGTCACAAAATTATTATTATTATCATTATCATTAACATTATCATTATATTCTGGGCCTTGAAGTCAACAACATCTGGAAGGCTGAAGGATTCCCAACCCTCCTCCAGGCTCCTTTCAAGCCAGAATAATTTCTGACACTATTATTATTATTAATATTATTATTATTATTATTAAATGTCTGGAGGCATTTCCATGGTCATGTGGCAGGCATGACTAGCTGCAGGGGCACACAGAAAGTTGTTAACCTTTCCCGCCGAAGCAGTACCTGTTTATCTACTTGCAATGTCTTGCTTTTGAACTGCTAGTTTGGCAGCAGCTGGGACAGACACACGAGCTCACGCCATTGTGCAGTACTCGGGTCTCAAAACTGCTGACCTTCCAGCTGTCAAATTCAGCATCTTAACCACTAAAGCCACCGCGGTCCCTTTTTTGCGCATACTATACACCTTTCTGGCTTAAGAAGCCCCTTTCCTGTCGTGTGTGTGTGTGTGTGGGGGGGGGGGGGAGGGAGGAAAGAATCCGCTGCCCACAGATGAGTGGGAAACCAATGCCATCTTGGGACAGAGAGGTCTGAGAAATGCTTGACCCCTGGCTGGGACTGTTGGGGGCTTTTATTTTCCCAGCCTGCAAGCCTCTCCCCTCCTCCTGCCGAGGGGACAAAGGCGGCTTTGTAGGGCCGGCTGAGGCTGGAGCCCAGATGTCAAGGGGGGGCGGCTACTGTTTGTGCTTTAAAACAAACAGAAGGAGAAGGGTGAGCCGAATCCGGTGGGACAAGGACATGCTCTCCATCTTTTTTTTGGCTTTAAGGTGGACCAGGATTCCTTTACTCCTGGGGTGCCCAAACTTTTCGGGCCACAGTTCATGTGGTTCAGGGGGCTGTTCACTACGGATCCGGGCCCCGTCGTCAATTCATCCGGCCCATGAAGCCCTCGTTGCTCCTGGAAGTGTGTTTTACTTCCGCTTCCAGGAGCAATGAATTGGTGTCGGGGGTGGGGTGGGCCAGATCTGGCCCACGGGCTGTAGTTTGGGGACCCCTGCTATACTCCTGCCCCAGTTTGAAAGGAAAGAAGCGTGCGAACTGAGAATACATTCATCTCATTCTCTAGAACTGTCCGTTTCTTATTTTCTAGAATCATGCGGTGGCTCAAGTGGGTTAAGACGCTGAACTTGACAACAGGGAGGTCAGCAGGTCATCAGTTTGATTCCCAAGTACTGCATGGCAGAGCGAGTGCCTGTCGTCTGTCCCAGCTCCTGTCAACCTAGCAGTTCGAAAGCAAGAAATTGCAAGTAGATAAATAGGTAGGAGCCACTTCGGTGGGAAAGTAACCAGCGTTCCGTACACTCCGGTGTTTAGTCATGCCTGCCACATGACCACGGAAATGTCTGCAGAAGCAGATAGCGCTGGCTCTTCGGCTTTGAAACAGAGATGAGCACTGTACCCTAGAGTCGGATACGACTGGCTTTCGGGCAAGGGAAACCTTTACCTTACACTTCAGTGGGAAATGTTCCGTGCGCTCCGTGCGCTCTGGTGTTGAGGCATACCTGGCACATGTCTACTGAAACGTTGGGAACCACTGGTCTACTCCATGATCATAGCAGGCTAACCTGGCCAGTTTGTGCCCTGAGTGCTGCATGACGGAGTGAGTTCCTGTCTCTGTCCCAGCCCCTGCTAACCTAGCCGTTTGAAAGGAAGAAATTGCAAGTAGATAAATAGGTGGGAAAGATAACAACATTCAGTCTAGTCACGCCTGCCACATGTCCACGGAAATGTCTGCAGACACCGCTGGCTCTTTGGCTGTAAACAGAGGTGAGCACTGAGCCCTAGAGTCGGATACGACTGGCTTTCGAACAAGGGCGACCTTTACCTTTACTAGAATCATTCCACAAGCCGTTGTGCACCCTTTTCTAGAGCTGCGTAGCCAGCAATTATCTGCCTATCTTTTAAGACTGTGCAAAAGAATAGTACGGATAAGTATTTGCAAAAAGGTCTGGAATGTGTCCAATCATAAGAATGATGCACACAAACTAGAACAAGAAGGATGATCAGGGGATAGTGGAAACCCAGCCCTAGGAGGAAAGGCCGAAGGAACTGGGCATGCTTAGCCTTGTGGAAAGGAGACTGAACGGGAATAGGACGATAGCATATCTTCAGATAAGTTTTTTTTAGCAGTTTGCCTTTTAGATATTTTGCAGTTTGCCAAGTGCTTGCACGGCAGAGTCCACCGGCTCCTTGTATGAAAGCAGGGAATTGCAAGGAGATAAATAGGTACCGCTTCGGCAGGGCAGGTAACGGTGTCCCGTGCGCTTCAGCATCTCGCCATGCCTGCCACATCCCCGCGGGAAACATTTGCAGGTGCAGACCGCGCTGGCTCTTTGGCTATGTACAGAGATGAGCACCGCACCCTAGTGTCAGACACGACTGGCTTCCAAGCGAGGGAGCAGCAGGGGATTTTCAAACAGGCATCTCTGCCCCGGGGATGGGAGGTATAAAGGGAGTGAAAGTTATCCAGTGCCGCTGATTAGATGGAATTAAGAGCGGCGCAGAAATCCACAGGCTTCGTTGCTTCACAGGACTTTTCATCAAATCAGAAACGAGCCTCTCCTTCCCCTTTGGTGCTTCCCATCCTTCAGCAAAAGTAGGCTGCAAACCTCTTTCGAACATCAAATGCATTTATGGCGATATGCAGTACATTAAAAACATTCTCTGCATAGCTAGATGCAGAGATGGCAATGGGAGATCTCTCTCACTAAAAGTCAGTTAAATGCTTATTATTTAATGAATTGGCTTATTACAAGACTCCATCATTACCGAAGGGGCTCGCCTTGTTAGCTGGAAGGCCAGCAAGTCGGCAGTTCGAGACCCGGGTAATGCATGACGGATTGAGCGCCTGTCTCTGCCCTAGCTCCTGCCAGCCTAGCAGTTTGAAAGCAAGAAATTGCAAGTAGCTAAATAAGGACTGCAGTGGCTCAAGTGGCTAAGATGCTGACTGGAAGGCGGAAGGTCAGCAGATCGATTCCCGGGTGCTGCAGGACGGAATGAGCTCCCGTCTTTGTCCCAGCTCCTGCCAACCTAGCCATTCTAAAGCAAGAAATTGCAAGTAGATAAATAGGGACCAAATAGGGCTGGCTACATCCATGCAGGGCCGCCATCAGGGGAGAAACCATCAGGACTCCTGTCCCAGGCCCGGAGATGACGGGCCCGGCAGCACCAGGAAACCACTGATCTGCGCATGCGTAAACAAACCATGCATGCGCAAAAAACCACAGGTGTGGTGCCACTGGGAAACCACTGATCTGCGTGTGTGTAAACAAACCATGCATGCGCAGAAAACCACAGAGGCGTGGTGCCGCTGGGAAACTACTGATCTGCGCATGCGCAAACAAATGACACATGCGCAGGAAACCCCGGGGGCGTGGCCAAAAGGTGGGGCGCGTTCCGGGCCCAGAAATTTCTGATGCCGGCCCTGGATCCGTGGTTGAGAGTTAAGTTCTTCACTAAATAGTAAAACCTCTTCTAAGTTAGAAACCCTGAGATGCCTCAGACTTACACCAGTTGAGAAAATATCTCCTCTTACTGGTATCGCTCCACCTAAGATCAGGAGAGACGTAGTAGCAGATGCTGAGAGAACTAAGCAGAGAAGGACCGTCCTCGAGATCCTCTAAACCTGGAGTTTTCAACCTTTAAAAGCCGGGGGCCGGGTCATGCTCCCTCAGACAGCTTCCGGGTGGGGTGGGGTGCGGATGGCCATTTCGCCCTTCCTCCACCACATGGCACTTCCTGGTGTGTTGGAGGTGGTGGTGGGTGGGCCACATAAAATGGTGCTGTGGGACGCATCTGGCCTGTGGGCCACAGGTTGAGAATCCTTGCTCTAAACGGAGATGCGCCTCAAGTCCAGTGGCTCAGATCCAAGAAGAGCTTTATGGCCGGAACAAACATTCTTGAGGGTACGCCAGAGGGAAATTAAATTAGAAGATGGAGACAGGAGCTCACTGGACAAGGAACGACATGAAAGAAGGAGATGGATGAGGAACACCTTCCTTACCATCTGAGGCTGCAACGGTTGGGCCTCTTCACTCTTGAACGACGGCGTCTAAGAGGTGACCTGATGGAAGTTTATAAAATCATGCGCAAAGGTGTGGACAAAGTAGATAAGGAAAAACTATTTTCCCTATCGCACAACACTAGAACTTGGGGACACTCCATGAAACTTTTGGGTACTAGTTCTCAAACAAATAAGAGAAAGTACTTTTTCACCCAGAGGATCACTGGTCTATGGAACTCCCTGCCAGAAGAAGTGGTGACAGCTGTCAGTCTTGACAGCTTTAAGAAAGGATTAGACAAGTTCATGGAGGACAAGAGTATCAATGGCTATAATTATAATGGATACTTAAGAACAACCTCCGCTGGGTTGGAGAGATAGGCAGGATATCTCTCCATGCCATTTCCAGGGAATCCTAAGCAGGTGAAGGCATCTGCTTGGGAATAATACCCTGAAGCACATGGTGAGCCACTGTGAGAGACAGGATTCTGTACTGGATGGGCTCCTGTGGCCTGTAATCCAGCAAGGCTGCTCTTATGTTCTTATGTTCTAACTCAACCTCCCCTCCGTCCTTAGGTGGACCCTCAATGGTCTGAGGGTCAGAGTCCCCAAATGCAAGACCAGCAGGCTCAAGTTGGTGGACAACAGCACGCTGTGTGAATGTGGAGAGAGACAGACTCCATGGGCACATGTACTGGGGTCTGCCAGTGGCTGCCAGAGACATGCACCGAGGAGGACTTGGGTTTGGCCAACGCCCAAGCCCAGAAAGTGGCTCCCCTTTGGCAGTCATAAGAACATAATAAGAACAGCCTTGCTGGAAACAGGCCACAGGAGCCCATCCAGTCCAGCATTGGCTCACCATTGGCTTCAGGGTATTCTTCCCAAGCAGATGCCTTCACCTGCTTAGGATTCCCTGGACATGGCATTGAGAGATATCCTGCCTCTCTCGCCAACCCAGCGGAGGTTTGATGGGGATGGATGGGGACACTTCAGAAGCAGCAGTGAGAAACCCTGGCAAGAGTCGCCCAAGGCCAGAATGGGCTGGACCACTGCACAGATTTCGTTTTAGGTCCAGATTTGCTTGGTCTGGCACCACAAAGCCCAGGCTCCCCAGCCCAGGCAGCCAGCGGGGAGGCAGGCGGAAAGCTGTATAAGAACTCTCTCTTCTTCCTTTTTATAGTGGATGGGATGGGTGGGTGGGATATAGGGGTTTTTAAAGGGGGTGGGTTGGGGTTTTTTATAATGTTTTTATGTATTTTTGCATTGTTGTGATGCCGCCCTGAGTCGGGTTTGCCTGAGCGGGCGGCATATACAAATTTGACTAATAAATAAATAAATAAATAAAAGCTTCCTTCCCTCCGATGTGCCCTGGCCGGGATCCGCGACCGAGCCACCTTCCCTAGCAGGGCGGACTCAGTCTCAGGGTCGGCCCCAGCAGCGGCCGCCGGAGGTAGTCTAGCCTACAGCCCGTACAGGCAAGGCAAGGCAAGCCAAGGCAAGGGGGGAGGGAGGGAGGGGGGAGGGAGGGGCTGCGGCGGTTCCCACGGGGCGCCTGGTGTCAGCCGGTGGCCTCCGCCTGCCTGCTTGCCTGGCTACCTGGCTTCACCCGGGTTCGGCTCGGCTCTCGGGCTGCCTTTATATGCCAGTGCGCTGGTTGTAGCCCGCCCCGCACGCCCCCGGGCTCCTCCTCCTCCCTCCTCCGCCTGGCCGGGGCTGGGGCTGGTGGTGGGCAGGCGGCGGAGGCGCGGTTGCTGCTGCTGCTGCTGCTGCCCAGCCACCCGTCCCGGTCCCGCCATGAGACGCCGGTGGTGGTGGTGGTGGTGGTGGTGGTCGCCGCCGCCGCTGCTGCCCGGCTCCTCGCCCGGCTTGGTCTGCTGCTGCTGCACCCTCCTGTTTCTCCTCCACGTGCGCCCGCAGGTGAGAGAGAGGAGGAAGATGATGATGCCCCGGCACCGGCAGGCAGGCATCCCTCACGGGGGTGGGTGGTGGGGGACGGCTTAAGGCAGGGCGCGATCCCTCCGGGCAGCTGGGTGGGTGGGAGGGAGGGAGGGAGGGAGGAGGAGGAAGAATTGGTGATCAATGGATTGATGGAAGGAAAGAAGATTGGTGATAAATGGATTGATGAATAATAGATTGATGGAAGGAAGGAAGGAAGGAAGATTGGTGATCAATGGATTGAAGGAAGGAAGATTGGTGATCAATGGATTGAAGGAAGGAAAGAAAGAAGATTGGTGATCAATGGATTGATGATCAATAGATTGATGGAAGGAAGGAAGGAAGGAAGGAAGATTGGTGATCAATGGATTGAAGGAAGGAAGGAAAGAAGATTGGTGATCAATAGATTGATGGAAGGAAGGAAGATTGGTGATCAATGGATTGAAGGAAGGAAGGAAAGAAGATTGGTGATCAATAGATTGATGGAAGGAAGGAAGATTGGTGATCAATGGATTGATGGATAGAAGGAAGGAAGGAAGGAAGGAAGGAAGGAAGGAAGGAAGGAAGGAAGGAAGGAAGAGTTGGTGATCAATGGATGGAGGACATGCAAAGAGAAATGCTAAGAGGATCTTTGAGTCTTTCCCCCCTTCTCCCTTCCACCCTATTCTTAAAGATTCCGGCATTTTTGAAATTAGGAGATAGGAAGAAAAAAAGAGAGAAAGATTTGATTATTGCCATGGTAACAGCTGTGAGATTGCTGATGGTTAAAAAAATGGGAAATATTGTCTGAATTGGATTTGGAGGATCGGTATAAAGAATTATGGGACACGGCAAGAAAGGATAGACTGGCACGTGAATTAAAATTAAAGGAAGGAATAACTTTTTTAAAATGAGTTTAAAGAGATTCGGGCAGCCTTTTTTTCTTTTTTTGAATATATCATATATTAGTTAAATTAAAAGGAATGGGACCTGGACAAGAATATGCTGGGTTTTTTTTTTTGGAACTTGGGGACAAGAAAAATAAATAAATAAATAAATAAATAAATAAATAAATAAATACACACACACACACACACACACACACACACACACACACACACACACACACTCTTAAACCAGGGGTGCCCAAACTACTGCTTGTGGCCCGGATCTGGCCCCCCACACCAATTCATCCGGCCTGCTCCTGGAAGCGGAAGTAAAATGTGCCCATAGATTCTACATCCACTTCCAGGAGTGGCAAGGGCAGTGTGGGGTCAGATCCGGCCCACAGGCCATAGTTTGGGCACCCCTGGAGTAGATAGCTAACTTTTGTCTGAGGTCTCTAGTTTGCTCCACATCTGGCATGTACAAAGGGTAAGAGCGAGAAAACCCCTCCCAAGAAGCCTCTCAGCAAAACAGGAGTGCAGAGGTGAAATCCTGCCTGCAATTAATTCCAGCAACGCCCTGGATCCTCCGGGGAAAGATTAATTTCCTGATAGGGAGGTTGGGAAAAAAAACAGACAGGAGTGGAGAACAAACATTAAACGAGAAGCTAAAGCCCATAACCCCATGGTTTCACAACCTTTGGATTTCAGTGCCCAGAAGCCTCTGGCAATTTCCCCCAAAGCACTGATCAGCCAATGGACTGACTTCGGCGTCTGGGAATTGAAGTTCCTCTTGTGGCGCATGGGCCCCACGTTGGGAACCACTCATTGGTCTACTCCAAGGCCATAGCAGAATAAGCTTGCCTGGTTAACCTGTCAAGTTTTGGATTTGGAAATAAGGGGAAATTTCCCGGCAAATACGGGATACTTGACAGCTATGCTTATCCTTTGCTGCCCTCCAATGGCGGCAATAGGGCATTGCAGTCTAATTAATAAGGGATTACGGCAGGGAAGAGGGTAAAATAAGGGGTTTTCCCGGCCAATACGGGATACTTGACAGCTATACTTATCCTGCGCTGCCCTCCAATGGCGGCAATAAGGCATTGCAGTCTAATTAATAAGGGATGACAGCAGGAAAGAGGGTAAAATAAGGGGTTTTCCTGGCCAATACGGGATACTTGACAGCTATGACTGAGTGCTGCACGACATAGTCTCTGTCTCAGCTTCTGCCACCTTGGCAGTTCAAAAAGGAAGAAATTGCAAGTAGATAAATAGGCACCGCTTCAATGGGAAAGATGACAACATTCAGTCTAGTCATTCCTGCCTCACGACCATCTTCAGATGCAGCATTGGATCTTTTGGCTGTACATAGAGATTAGCACCGAACCCTAGAGTCGGATGTGACTGGCTTTCAAGCACATGGGACCTTTACTGTTACCTGACTTCATCCATGTGTCTGCTCTGCTCCTCTCAGGTGTCTGAAGCGGCAGGTACCTTCGAATTACAGATCCGTTTTGTCCGCAATGAGAAGGGAGTCCTGGCGGATGGACGATGCTGCCGCGGAGGGCTAGATCCCCCGTGTCCTGCGGGAGAGCAATGCCGGACGTTTTTCCGGGCCTGCCTCAAGGAATACCAATTGCGGGCGATTCCGGGTGGGCCGTGCATTTTGGGCGCTGCCACCACTCCTGTCCTGGGCGGGAACGTCTTCCCCACAGCTCACCGGAAACACCGCGATCCTGGAGACAGGCTGGTGGTCCCTTTCGACTTTGCCTGGCCGGTAAGAGGTCTTCCAACTTTCCGAATTTTGGCACGCTTGTATGAGAAAATTCCAAAGATAACGTCCCTCGATAAGTGCCGCCTAACTAACTGGGATCCTATGAATTTGTGGCCTCCAAAAAAGTCCTGCTGTTAATAGGTCTTGCAATCTCACAGTTGTGGTTTCCTGTGTTGGATCAACCCGTCTCACATTGGCTCACCCTCTCTCCCTCCTTTGAGAGGAAGATTTCGTGGCCACGTTCCCCCTACCTTCTCTTGTAGTTGCAATATAACAAAGTTCTTCCTGCCGAGTAACTCTTCAAGGCTGTCCCTGTTAGGGATGTCTGAAGCTGATACTGTACTACTACTAGCAATATTTCCCTCTGCCTCCTGCATTTGACTTGTGTGGACGGGGTGTGTTGGAGAGGGATCTTTCCTGGATCATTTGCTTCCTCCCATTCCAAATCCCATCACAGCCCAAGGAACCCTGGCGGTGCAGTGGTCAAACTGCTGTCCTGCAACAAAAACGTTGTGGGTTCGATCCTGATCCTGTCTTAGCCCAGGAGTGCCCAACCTTTTAAAGTCGTGGGCCAGGTCACGCTCCCCTCAGACAGCTTCAGGAGCTGGACGGCTATTTTGCCCTTCCTCCACCACATGGCACTGGTGTGGTGGAGGCGGTGGGCTGTGTGTGTACATAAAATGGTGCAATGGGCCACACCTGGCCCACAAGCCACAGGTTGAGAATCCCTGACTTAGCCCCTTCCATCCTTCCAAAGTCGGTAAAATGAGGACCCAGCATGATGGGGCGAAATGCTAATTAACTTGTGAACCGCCCAGAGAGTCCACTAAGTGGCGTAGAAGTGTGAATGCTTTTGCTTTCTTGCTCTAATTACCGTATTTGCTGGTGTACAACTCCCACTCTCTCCCCCTTTTAAAATACACTGGAAAAATTGAGTGCCTCTTATACTGTATATAGTGGGCTATTTTGGCAATAATGGGGTGCATATTTATTTATTTATTTAATGGATTTATATCCCGCCCTCCTGGTGGGGAACACCACTCCTTATACTCCAATGCGTCTTATATGCTGGCAAATACGGTAATTAAAATCAGAAACTGAGAAATAAACTCACACTTCCAGCTTTATTTCTGTACAATGGAAGCATTAAAAAATCAATACACGCCAGCTGGTTTCTCCTGGCCCTGCCTGGCTCAGTTTGTAGGTCGGCGCGGGATTCAGCGTCTGCGTCGGTTCTCTCAAGGGACAAGAGGGTTCGTGGTACCCATCTGGCTCCCGATTTCTCATGTTCTTTGCCTCCGTCCCAACACACCTGAGTCCTGCTCTGGGGGGAAAAAATCTATAGTATTGCACATGTTTTATTTAATTGTCAGTTATGCGCGACAGGGACTGCAGTGGCTCAAATGGCTAAGACGTTGGCTGGAAGGCGGGAGGTCAGCAGTTCGATTCCCGAGTACCGCAGGACGGAACGAGCTCCCGTCTTTGTCCCAGGCTCCTGCCAACCTTGCAGTTCGAAAAGCAAGAAATTGCAACACTTCAGTGGGAAAGGTAAACTTCAGTGGGAAGGTAAACGGCGCTTCGTGCGCTCCGGAGTCTAGTCATGCCTGCTACATGGCCACGGAAACGTCTGCAGAAGCAGACAGCACTGGCTCTTCGGCTTTGAAACAGAGATGAGCACTAGAGCCTAGAGTCGGATACGACTGGCTTTTGAGCAAGGGAAACCTTATACATCACAGTAAGAACCTAATTAACCATGATGGCGAACCTTGGCACTCCAGCTGTTCTTGGACTTCAATTCCCAGAAGCCCAAGTCCCTGTGAATCCACACAAATGGGTTTCACTTGGATTCACAGAGACGTGGGCTTTTGGGAACTGAAGTCCAAGAACAGCTGGAGTGCCAAGGTTCACCATCCCTGGTCTAGTATATACAGACGTTCTCTTCAAACCGGCTCAGGTTGTTTGTATCACACCCATCTCAACTTGGATTCCTGTCCAGGGAAAAGCCGGTGTTTGTCCCCTCCGGCCGTGGGAAAGGTCACTTGGCATGCATGCCCCTTGACCCTCCGAGGCCGCCTTTCCTCCCTTCCCTCACTCCTTCTAAAGGCAGCTTAACCCAGTGGGTGGCCTTCTTCGGCTTTTCCGAAAAGCACGGAACTGGTTTCAGTTTGCTGGGCCTGACCCAGGAAGAGCACTGGTGGTGCAGGGGTGGAACAGCTGTCCTGCAGCCAGAGCATTGTGAGTTCGATCTTGACCAGGGATCAAGGTTGACTCAGCTTTCCATCCTTCTGTCAAAATGCTAATCAACTGGTGAATTAATTGCCCAGAGAGTGGACTAAGCACTATGGGGGAAGGTATAGAAACTGAATCCTTGTTAAATATAACAAATTTTAAATATAACAATCCTTGTTAAATATGACAATGTTCTAATTGTTATGGGCCCGTGATGGCGAACATTGGCACTCCAGATGTTCTTGGACTTCAATTCCCAGAAGCCCCCATGAATCCACATAAATGGGTTTACTGCGATTCATCCGGCCCACACCGCCCTTGTCGCTCCTGGAAGCAGAAGTAAAATGCGTCCGTACGGTTAAGGCTCTTCCGGGTTAACCCTTCCTCATACCTGTCAAGTTTTGGATTTGGAAATAAGGGTAATTTCCCGGCAAATACGGGATACTTGACAGCTATGCTTATCCTGTGCTGCCCTCCAATGGTGGCAATAGGCATTGCAGTCTAATTAATAAGGGATGACGGCAGGGAAGAGGGTAAAAAAGGGGGTTTTCCTGGCCAATACGGGATACTTGACAGCTATGCCCTTCCTCCATACGGGCGTGTTTTACTTCCGCTTTCAGGAGCGACAAGGGCGGTGTGGGCCAGATGAATCACAGTAAACTCATTCGTGTGGATTCACGGGGGCTTCTGGGAATTGAAGTTCAAGAACATCTGGAGTGCCAAGGTTCGCCATCACGGTTATGGGGTATCTACTATGTCTATTTCTTCCCTATCGAGTTCTTCTTCATAGTCCCCTGTGAATCCACACACTTGCGTGCAGTAAACCCATTCATGTGGATTCTCAGGGGGCCACGAAGAAGAACAGCAGTAATAGGTAAGCAACCTGTCTTTATAGAGCCCTGGTGGCGCAGGGGTTAAACTGCTGTCCTGCATGCAAAACACTGTGGGTTCGATCTTGACCGGGGGATCAAGGTTGACTCAACCTACTATCCTTCCGACAAAATGTTAATTAACTGGTGAACTGCCCAGAGAGCGCACTAAGCGGTATATACATGTGATTGCTTTGCTTAGTGTAGATTAGGGGCTGCGGTGGTTCAGTGGTTAAGAAGCTCGCCTTGTTAGCTGGAAGGCTGGCAAGTCAGCAGTTCGAGACCCAGGCACTGCATGACGGATTGAGCGCCCGTCTCTGTCCCAGCTCTTCGGGACATGAACAGAGTTTCTTCCACAAAAAAATCTTTTCAACCCAGAATAATTCCTGATACAAAATTATTATCGTGTTGATTAAGTATACCACTGCGCATGAACAATGTGCAGTCCTGGGAATGAACTTGCAGAAAGCCGGCTTCCGATAATGTGAACTCGCCGGCAGCGAAGGTGTTTAGAAAAGTGATCCTGTCTCTGGTTTCTTACTGGGAATTTCCAGTGCTTCGAGGGCATGAGTGCATCGGTGACGGTCTTCCATTTCTCATCCTTCCTCCTCTTTGTTTTGCTGAGCCCCTCCTTGCCTCCCAAGGGTTTTTTGTGGAGAGCAGGGATGTGAGATCTGGAGATAATTAACTTAATTAAAGTCTCTGCCCTTAACACTGCACAACGACAATTTTCCTACTGGGAATAACACATGGGATTTACATGATATTGAGTGTGCTGATTCCCAACCTGAACTCAGAATATGCCTGTCGCATACAGATTTATTATAGGCATGCTATAGCTGTTCAAACGGTGGGTAATTGGGTAATGTATTTTTACATGGGACCTATATAACAGTTGCAGCTACCACTAGGCCAGCTGCCGCCTCAGCTGAATCACGTCCCCTGGTGGCATGCATGTTCCAGCAGCGGCCGGGCCTGTCTGGGCCAGTCAGTGAGCTGACGTCAGGAATAGGTATACAGTAAAAATTCTACTTATGTAAAAAGCTTTGGGAAATTTAGACTTTATTCACTGATGACACAGTGGTCAAACTACTGTAAAGGTAAAGGTTTCCCTTGCTCGAAAGCCAGTCGTATCCGACTCTAGGGTGCAGTGCTCATCTCTGTTTCTAAGCCGAAGAGCCAGCACTGTCTGCTTCTGCAGACATTTCCGTAGTTATGTGGCAGGCATGACTAGACACCCACGGAACGCTGTTACCTTCCCACCGAAGTGGTCCCTATTTATCTACTTGCAATTTCTTGCTTTCGAACTGCTAGGTTGGCAGGAGCTGGGACGAAGACGGGAGCTCATTTCCGTCCTGCAGTCCTCGGGAATCGAACTGCTGACCTTCCGCTTCCCAGTCAGTGTCTTAGCCACTTGAGCCACTGCAGTCCCTCAACTACTGTACTCCAACCCAAAGGTTGTGAGTTTGATCCTGCCCAGAGCTCATGCTTGGCTCAGCCTTCCATCCTTCCAAGGTCGTTCAAATGCTTACTTACTTGTGAACCACCCAGAGAGTCCGTTAAGACCGTGATGGCGAACCTTGGCACTCCAGGTGTTCTTGGACTTCAATTCCCAGAAGCCCAAGTCTCTGTGAATCCACATGAATGGTTTTACTGTGCAGTAAACCCATTTGTGTGGATTCACAGAGACTTGGGCTTCTGGGAATTGAAGTCCAAGAAAACCTGGAGTACCAAGGTTCACCATCACTGCACTAAGCACTTAAAGGTAAAGGTTTCCCTTGCTTGAAAGCCAGTCGAATCCAACTCTAGGGTGCAGTGCTCATCTCTGTTTCCAATCCGAAGAGCCAGCGCTGTCTGCTTCTGCAGACATTTCCGTGGTCATGTGGCAGGCATGACTAGACACCGGAGCGCACGGACCGCTGTTTATGGAGCGGTATAATAGCAATAGCAATCTATTCTAACGGAGAGTAGGTTTGATTCTCGGAGAGAATAGCCAGGAGAAATTGTGTGTGTGTGGCCCAAATTTTTTGCCTCCTAGCTTTCTTTTTCCTCCCTCTTTTGCCAAAAATGGGATGACTTGCGTGGGCAGAAAGAATTGGTGAGAAACTCAGTGAGTGATTTCTTTGGCTGCTCTTCCCCAGATGTGGGTTGGGTTCAGATGTGTTCTGTCACAAAGGCAGGAAATCTGGGAGTTGAAGGCGCCGCTCCCTAATAATGGACTTCCAGATCTCCCAGTAAAGTTTGGGAAAAGTGGGAAACTGCAGCTTGTCAAATCCGCTTGCCAGCACGATGGGTCTCTCTGGCATTTGGGTACAAGCAGAACATTGATTTCAGTTTGTGATGTACAGCTTGAAGACTAAATGCTTTTTTCTTCATGTGTAAGTGAAGTTTTTAGTGTCTCGACACATTGGGAAGCAGGGAGAAAATTCCTCCTCCCCCCTCCCCGGCCTTTCTTTTTGGCTTCATTGCAAACCTCAGTTTTTCTGTCTCCAAACCTCAGTTTTCCTGTCTCTAGAATGGGTCTATTGATTCGATAAAGGAAGCCACAGCCTTGAACTTGCAGGATCTGAGCAACAACATGGCACTTTGAAGATCACTTTTTTCCCGTAGGGCCGCCACAAGTCAGAAGTGGCTTGATAGTGGGTATCGCTGTTTGCCATAGATCCCTGCTCTAGTCCTGTATCCCATAATTCCTGGCTGGGATGTTTAAAAGCTACTTCACCCCTACATGCTTCCGGGAAGCATGGTGACGATCCTATTTTCTAATTTTATGCCTTGCTCCTTCTAGCGCTCGTATTCACTGGTTCTGGAGGCGTGGGATGCTGCTAATGACTCTGACATCATCACACCAGGTAAGGATTTGTCTGGTTCTTTGCCGGAGTTTGTCCATCTGTCTGTCCATCCATCATTTCCTTCCTTCAATCAATCAATCAATAATTTCCATCCATCATTTCCTTCCTTCCTTCCTTCCTTCCTTCCTTCCTATCTATCTATCTATCTATCTATCTATCTATCTATCTATCTATCTATCTATCTATCTATCTATCTATCTATCTATCTATCTATCTATCTATCTATCTATCTATCTATCTATCCATCCGCCTGCCTGCCTGCCTGCCTGCCTGCCTGCCCGCCCGCCCGCCTGCCTGCCTAGTCCCAGTATCTGCCTGTCTTTTCGGAAACACACCAGGTGATGTGGCGAAAGTCACTCACCTGCGCCTATTTCTCTCCCTCCGTTTGCAGGATCCGGGCAGCTGATGGAGCGGGTGACGCGCTCGGGGATGCTGAATCCTGGGGAAGGGTGGCAGGACCTGTGGCACCACAGCCGCGGCACGTCACTGGATTACCGCATCCGCGTGCGGTGCCGGGAGCACTATTACGGCTCTGCGTGCAACCTCTTGTGCCGGCCCCGGGATGACTTTTTTGGGCACCACACCTGCGACGTGGCAGGCAACAAGGTCTGTCTCACCGGTTGGACAGGAGAAGAGTGCAAGCAGGGTATGTCCTGGCATGAGTGGGGCAACTGGGATGGGGGGCGGGGGCGGGCAAAATGGGGCTGGCGGGGGCGGGGGGAGAGAGATAGGGCTCTCTGGAATCTTGTTGGGAAGGATAACCAGTCTAGGGATTGATTGATTGATTGATTGAGTGAGTGAGTGAGTGAGTGAGTGAGTGAGTGAGTGAGTGAGTTAGTTAGTTAGTTAGTTAGTTAGTTAGTTGTTCTGTCTGTCTCCCTACTTGCCTGCCTGCCTTCTTAATGCTTTCCTTCCTACCTTCCTTCCTACCTACCTGCCTGTATGTATGTATGTATGTATGTATGTATGTATGTATGTATGTATGTCCACCCACCCAATCTCCAAACCGCATCTTGAGCTGAGGTTGCAATCTCTCCCTGCCCCCCCTCCCTCAATGTCTTCCAGCAATTTGCCGCCAGGGATGCCATGAAATTCACGGTTATTGCGAGGAACCAGGTGAATGCAGGTAAGCAGCGTTAGGGACAACCAGATGAGGTTGGGGTGGAAGGTGAGCTCTCCCATTGAACTCTTTCTTCTTAGCAACCACAGCTCAGGTTTTGCAAAGGTTTCCTCTTTTTTTAAATCTTGACACTGATATTTTGAGGGATGCAAAGATTTTTTTTTACGGGCCTGCAGTGGCTTAGTGGTTAAGACACTGAGCTGGACGAGGAAGGTCAGCAGGAGAGCAGTTTGAGACCCGAGTTCTGCACGACAGAGTGGGTTCCCGTCTCTGTCAAGCTAGCAGTTTGAAAGCAAGAAATTGCAATTAGATAAATAGGTACTGTCCAGCATTGGTAGGACAGTAAACAACGTTCCATGCATTATGGTGTTTAGTTATGCCTTCCGCGTGACCATGGGAATTTCTGTAGACGCAGACAGTGCTGGCGCTTTGGCTGTGAATGGAGATGAACACTGACCGTTAGACTGGCTTTCAAGCAAAGGGAGACCTTTTCCTTTAAAGATTCCTTTGGGATTTCAGATAAGCATCACCTGGTTGTAGTCCAGAAATGTACAACCCTTCTCTGGAACATGTTCCAGTAACTTTCCATAATCACCACCACCACCACCACATGGGATTCTGGGAATTGTAGTTCAGAGAAAGTAACCTTCTCCACCTAGGATTGGCTACCCTAGCTCATGTTGGAAGAAGAAGACATTTGGCTCATACAGTGGTACCTTGCGTTATGGAATCATTGTGTTCCTCGGGATGTTTCCTCTTACGAAAAATGCGTAACTTGAAACACGGTTTCCCATAGGAATGCATTGAAAACCTTTTTTTCTGACCTCCGGAACGGATGAATTGGTTTCCAATGCATTCCTATTCGAGTTACCAATTTTTCACAATTTAAATTTGTATCGCGAGGCATTATTTTCAATGGATTTCCTTTCGTAACTCGAACATTACGTTACTCGAGGCGTTCGTAACTCAAACTACCACTGTAGTTCCTGCTTTTAACCGTCCTTTTGCCACTGATGTCAACTTAGCTTCCTATCTCTCTCTTTGTTCCAGATGCCATTATGGCTGGAAGGGACCCCTTTGCGACGAATGCATCCTTTTCCCTGGCTGCGTCCACGGGAGCTGCACCGAGCCGTGGAAGTGTGATTGCGATACCAACTGGGGGGGCTTGCTCTGTGACAAGGGTGAGCCCCTCTCCTACGCTGAGTAGACGGCCTTTGTGGAAACGGGCTTGTCTTGGAAGTCCTCGTGCGCTGCTGCTTAGTGGTCAGAGCTTCTCACCCAAGGGTGATGAACGTCCTCTACGTTGGAGGCAAAAGACATAGGAGAGGCAGGGAGTCTGCTCCGGGTTTTAATCTGAAATTTACAGCAGCTGTTGCAAATACTTGAACGTATTTGAGGGCCAGCATTCAGCACCTAGGAGAGTTCCTATAAAGTTCAGATTAAAATGTTGGTTGGATAGACCTAATCCAAGAAATACATCCCCTGTCCTATGTTTACGGTCACTCCATTCTTCTGTTTACTGTTGTTGTAAGCCAGGGGTACCCAAAATTTTCAGGCCGCTGACCGGCCACGTGGTTCAGTGGGCGGGTCGCATGGTTCCTCTCACCAGAAGCGGAAGTAAAATGCGCCTTGTAATCTGTTTTGCAACAGGTTGAGAAAGATTTTAAACTCCCATTCTCTTTTCTTAAACCAGGGGTGCCCAAAATATTGCCCATGGCCCAGAACCGGCCCACAACGCTAATTCATCCGGCCCACATCGCCCTCGTCACTCCCGGAAGTGGAAGTAAAACACGCCCTGTATGGGCGCATTTTACTTCCGCTTCTGGGTGTGACGAGGGTAGCATGGGCCAGATGAATTGGTGTCAGGGGATGGATCCGGCCCATGGGCCGTAGTTTGGGCACTTCTGTCTGGAAATTTGAAAAGTTATCCTTTCAGATAATGCCCCATTCAGCATGGTGGTTGATCAGGGAGCATAGTGGATTCTGGGGACTGTAGTCCAGGCCAGTTGTTTCTCCCAGTTCTGATCCTGCAGGGAATGTGGGATGTTGGTAGAACCGTACTGTGGGCTTAATCCTGCCAAACCAGCCATTCCAGTATCTGGGAGGGGGGAGAGCTTGCAATTGGAATAAGAGGCTCCTACATTTTGAGATGGATCCACTGGAAACAAAGGGATTTGTGTATTTTAAAAAATATTTGTGTATGGTTTATATTTCCACATTCGTTTTTATCATAAAATATTTGTTTTGCGGAAGATTTTATGTTTGCTACCTTGGGTGGCCTACTGGCCAGAAGGCCAGTATATGTCCGTCCATCCATCCATCCATCCATCCATCCATCCATCCATCCATCCATCCATCCAACCAACCAACCAACCAACCATCCATCCATCCATCCATCCATCCATCCATCCAACCAACCAACCAACCAACCAACCAACCAACCAACCAACCAACCTTTGATTTTTCTTTGCCCAGATCTGAACTACTGTGGGTCACACCATCCGTGCAAAAATGGAGGCACTTGTGCCAATAAGGAACCCAATGAGTATGAATGCTTTTGCTTGGAGGGATTCCACGGCCGGAACTGCGAACATGGTGAGAGGTGGTTGGGGAACCTGGTTGTTCACAGGGTTTTTTGCACAATCGAAGCCAGTGTGTTCCCAACCTTTGGTTTTTGGGACTCCAATTCCCAGAAGCCTCAGCCTTTTCCCCAAAGCACTGATCAGCCAATGTACTGATTTAGGCCTTCTGGGAATTGAAGTCCAAGAACCAAAGGTTGTGAAACACTGCTCTGTGAATCCACAATAAATAGGTTTGCTGCACGAACTGCAGCCCAAACATTGTGAGTTTGCTTTTGATGGGGGGCAAGATTGACTCAGCTTCTTCCATCCTTATGAGGCCGGGGGCAAAATGCTAATTACCTTTGGAGCTATCCAGCGAGTGCACTAAGCACTAATGGGGTGGTATAGAAGTGTCATTGCTATTGCTATTAAAAAGCACTGGCTGCTTTATTAACACTATTGGACACTTTATTGACACTATCCATTAAGGGTGTTCTTAATGGATAGCAAGTTTGTGTAGGTTTAGGTGGATTCCCCAGAAATGTAAGCAATTACTTAAAGCAGGGGTTCCCAACCTAAGGCCCCTGGTCAAGATCTCCCTTGTTGGAAAGCCAGTCGTATCCAACTCTAGGGTTCAGTGCTCATCGTTTACAGCCAAAGAGCCAGCCCTGTCTTCATCTGCAGATGTTTTGGTGGTCATGGGGCAGACAAGACTAGACACTGGAGTGCATGGAACGCTGTTTCCTTTCCTGCCAAAGTGGTACCTGTTTCTTGCTTTCAAATGGCTAGGTTGGCAGGAGCTGGGACAGACAACGGGAGCTCACTTCGTCGTGCAACACTCGGGTCTCGACCTGCTGAACTTCCAGTCATCAAACTCGGCATCTTACCCACTAAGCCACCGCACTCCCGTAGTGGTTAGATGGGAACCTGACTAAATGGGCTTGGTGGGTGCCGGGAGACAAACAAAGTGTTTATTAGAAAGAGAAGGGCCTTTCAAGGTTTTTAGAGCATTTTCTTTTTGGAAGAAAATTCCCAGAATATCCCAGCTGGACTTTTGGAACGTGTGGCCATATAAAGTCTTGTTAAAAGATGGTTCCTTTCTATCCCATGCTAGCCAGTTTCTGGACCAAGAGTTTTCTGTGGCTTCATTGAAGAAGCTTTCCCATCTTTTATAACTTCTCAATTGCAGCTTTCCTTCCGCTCCCCATCAATGAATCGAATTGTGCTCCTGACCTATGCGCCAATGGCGGGACGTGCCTTCAAAGCCCCTCCGGATCCCGGTGTCTTTGCCCCCCGGGGTGGAGTGGAGCATCATGTCGGGATGGTAAGACGCTTCCCATCTTAGGGGAAATGTGGGAAGGAAGGAGAACCAGATGGGAATGCATTGATTCTGGCGGGGATGGAAAGGATTATCGATAAATTCCTCCTTGGAGAAGAGTTTCTAAGCCCTAAGAGGTTTCTCACTTCCAGAATGACAGCGAGGAAGGAACTCATCCTTTTCCCCCTCAACAAAGCTTTGCAATTTGTGCAAAATATTTCTGCACAAAAGGTCGGCTCCTTTCCCTTTGAGAAGTATTCTTCTTCTACTTGTTCTGCCATATCCAAATCTGAATATTGGTGATCCTCATGGCGATCAGCCATGAAGACTGTCCTGAGAATATAATACAGTGGCCCTTCATCTTTAAGAAAGATGCAAACAAATTAGAGCAGGTGCAGAGAAGGGCAACAAGGATGATCAGAGGAGTGGAAACCAAGCCCTAGTAGTAGGAGGAAAGGCTGAAAAAACTGGGCGTGTTTGGCCTTGAGAAAAGGAGACTGAGAAAGGATATAGGCTAGCACTCTTCAAATACCCAAAAGGTAATCATAAAGTGGAAGGGCAGGATCTGTTTCTCCATCACCCCGGAGTGCAGGACATGTAATCATGGGCTGAAACTACAGGATGCCAGATATAGGCTGAATATTAGGAAAACTCCTTAACTGTTTGAGCAGTACGACAGTAGAACCCACTGCCTCGAGAGGTGGAGAGCACTGCTACTCTGGAAGCATTCAAGAGAGAATTGGACAAACGTCTGCCCTACCTGCTTTGATTTGGATTCCTGCATTGAGCAAAGGGGGTTGGACTGGATGGATTTATAGGTCCCTTCCAACTCAGTTATCCTATGATCCCATGAAATCTGGTGCCTTGATCTTTACCGTGGCTGGTGTGATTCAGGCACTTTAAGGCTGAGCTTCTCCACTGGGCTGTGAAGGACTCCCTTGCCAATGGCTACTTCTGACCTCTGTATATGTCTTGTTACCTCCAGAGGTGACCACCTGCCTCTCGGAGCCCTGCAGCCACGGCGGGAGTTGCAGAGACCACCCGGATGGCTTCAAGTGCCTCTGCCCACCTCAGTGGATGGGGAAGACCTGCCAGATTGGTGAGGATTTTCTCTTTCAATGCAGTATCTTTTATGACCCTCTCCCTGGCTTCCTCCCTCCCTTCTAGACTAGGGGTCAGCAAACATGGTTCTCCAGATGTTCTTAGACTTCAATTTCCAGAAGCCCTGATCAGCAGGTGTGCTGCCTTGGGCTTCTGGGAATTGAAGTCGAAGAACACCTGGAGTGCCAAGGTTGGCCATCACTGGCTTAGAAGATTGTCTAGACTAGGGCTCAGCAAACTTGGCTCTCTGGATGTTCTTGGACTTCAGTTCCCAGAAGCCCTGATCAGCAGGAGTGCTGCCTTGGGCTTCTGGGAATTGAAGTCGAAGAACACCTGGAGTGCCAAGGTTGGCCATCACTGGCTTAGAAGATTGTCTAGACTAGGGCTCAGCAAACTTGGCTCTCTGGATGTTCTTGGACTTCAGTTCCCAGAAGCCCTGATCAGCAGGAGTGCTGCCTTGGGCTTCTGGGAATTGAAGTCGAAGAACACCTGGAGTGCCAAGGTTGGCCATCACTGGCTTAGAAGATTGTCTAGACTAGGGCTCAGCAAACTTGGCTCTCTGGATGTTCTTGGACTTCAGTTCCCAGAAGCCCTGATCAGCAGGAGTGCTGCCTTGGGCTTCTGGGAATTGAAGTCCAAGAACATCTGGAATGCCAAGGTTTGCCATCAAGGCACTATGGGGACTTTTATTGTCAGCAGAGCTGGTTTAGATTTTATGCACCTGGACCCAGATCAGTCTATAGGGCGGCGGGGAGTGGGGGCTACTTGCCTCTCTGCCTCAGGCAGCAAAAAGCCTTAGACTGCCCCCTGAGCAGGTTTCTATTTGTGTTCTCGATTCCAGATGTAAACGAATGCCAAAAGAAACCCTGCCTCCATGCCCGGAGTTGCAAAAACCTCATTGGAAACTACTTCTGTGATTGCCTAGAGGGATGGACAGGACCGAACTGCGATGCTAGTAAGTAGAAGAGGAAACCTGTTTTTTTACAGTGGGGGGAAAGGGATGCATTTAATGGGAAAATAAGCCATATTCCATCTGGAATCTAAAAAATCCATGAGTGCTACTCAGTGTCAACTCAGCAAGGAGGCTAAAAGACCCAAGCTTTGACTGAGTATCTGCTTCCGGATTAAGGAAGTTTGTGGGTAACTTTTCTTTTTTGCGCTGTTCATGTCCTCCCCCCTTTGCTTTTGGATAGGAGAGGACACATGCCAGAGACTATGCCACAATGGAGGAACCTGCAAGGTGGGTCATCACGTGTACGTGGACACAATCGCTACCCTGCCACATTCAGAACGTGAAAACATTGGCCATGCTGGTTGGGCGGACTGGGGCATTTCTAGGAAAACTGGGGTCTAAAAAGAGAAAGACCTGTGACCTCCGACTCCGCTATACCACTGCCCTTCTGGTGCCCTTCCACGGCAACACAGCTAGATTTTTGCAACCGTTTCCCAACCCTGGTTCCCATCTCTTTTTAATCCCCGACTCTTTCCTGCAGAGGAACAACGGGAGTCCCACGTGCTTCTGCCAGGCTGGCTACACAGGTGCCAAGTGTGAGACGCAGTTGAGCCCCTGCGGCAGCACCCCCTGCCTGAACGGGTGGCAGTGCTGGGAGGCAGGAAACAAGACCTTCGTCTGCAGCTGCCCAGCAGGTCGTGGCGGCAACCGGTGCGAGGTAACATCTCCCCTTGCCCCCTTGAAGTGGGTGTCCAGGATGGTGGGGACTCCAAACAAAGAAGAGGTTAGGGCACCCTAAGTGGGTTTCTGCGGTGCCCTGGAGTAGTTTTCTGTGACTACATCTGTCGAACTACACCATCCATTTCCTTCCTTCCTTCCTTCCATTCATCCATCCATAATTTCCTTTTTTCCTTTCCTTTTGTTCAATCCATCCATCCATAATTTCCGTCCTTCCATCCATCCATATATAATTTCCTTCCTTTCTTCTCTTTTCACTTCCTTTCTTCTTTCCTTCTTTCTTTCAATCAATCCACCCACCCACCCACCCATAATTTCCTTCCTTCCTTCCTTCAATATATAATTTCCTTTCATCCATTCCTTATTTCCTTCCTTCCATCCATCTATAATTTCCTCTTTCTTCTCTCTTTCTTCATTTCCTTCTTTGTTTCAATCCACCCATCCATCATTTCTTTCCTTACTTCAATATATAATTTCCCATCCATCTTTTCCTTCCTTCCTTTCTTCCATCCATCTATCATTTCCTTTCTTTCTCCTCTTTTCCTTCCTTTCTTCTTTCCTTCTTTCTTTCAATCCACCCACCCACCTATCCATCCATCTACCCATAATTTCCTTCCTTCCTTCAATATATAATTTCCTTCCATCCATCCATCCATCCATTCATCATTTCCTTGCTTCCTTCCATCCATCTATAATTTCCTCTTTCTTCTCTTTTTCTTCCTTTCTTTCCTTCTTTCTTTCAATCCACCCATCCATAATTTCCTTCCTTCCTTCAATATATAATTTCCCATCCATCCATCTTTTCCTTCCTTTCTTCCATCCATCTATCTATCATTTCCTTTCTTTCTTCTCTTTTCCTTCCTTTCTTCTTTCCTTCTTTCTTTCAATCCACCCATCTACCCATCCATCCATCCACCCATAATTTCTTCCTTCAATATATAATTTCCTTCCATCCATCCATCCATTCATCATTTCCTTCCTTCCTTCCACCCATCTATAATTTCCTTTCTTCTCTATTTCTTCCTTCTTTCTTTCAATCCACCCATCCACCCATCCATAATTTCCTTCCTTCCTTCAATATATAATTTCCTATCCATCCATCCATCCATCCTTTCCTTCCTTTCTTCCATCCATCTATCTATAATTTCCTTCCTTTCTTCTCTTTTCCTTCCTTCCTTCTTTCTTTCAATCTATCTATCCATCCATCATTTCCTTCCTTCCTTCAATCAATCAATGGATAATTTCCATCCATCATTACCCACCTACCTAGTAAACCTTGGAAAGGGTTGCCTTAAATCAGAATGGACTTGGCGGGCTGCAATTGTAATGATAAAGTCTGCAGGTACCCTTCAAGGGGTTAAGCCAAATAACGAGACCCGAGGACTGGAAGTGATTGATTGATTCTTCCTGCTTAGAACGGAAACCATGAAACCGGCTCTGACCATTTGGAATCTTTCTGACCCCCCTGCCTTGCCTTTCTTCTGATCCGGTAGGTCTCTGTGGATTTCTGCTCCCTGAACCCTTGTCCCCAGGGCGCCGGTTGCGTAAGCGGAGAAGGCGGCTATGTCTGTTCATGCCCGGAAGGTGCCGTTTGCCAGCGACTGCAAGACCCCTGCCTGGACAGCCTGTGCCAAGGTAGGTGCCAAGAGGGGCAGGACGCGGGGCTAAGGTGCCGGGACCGGCGGCAGGAGAAATGCACCCGGGACACCCAGCCCAGCATAGGTCTAAAAGCCAGCCTTCTGGATGTCTCAGACTACTGCTCCCCTCTTCCCCAGCCAGCAAGGGGATGATAGAGGTTGTAGCTCAGCCCATCCAGAAGGCAAAAGGTTAGGAAAGGCAGCTTCAGAGAGGGCAGCTCTTGAAAGCCTTCATATGGAAATGCCAGGAACTGAACTTAAATGGGGTGATTTTCTGGTCTGAGTGTTGGCCTGACTGTCTTAGCCTCGACCCTAACGGAGCAATTAAGTCCTTTGAGGCACTGGGATTAATTGCCACCACTCCCCTTTTAGAAGACTTTGTTCTTTAGCAGATGATGAGTCTTTTTCTTCTTCCATGGAAAATCTGTGTAGGTCAAGAGGAAGCAGTTTTAATGTGGTTAGGTTTCTTTTTCTTCTAATATACTAGATTTTTAAAGTATAAATAAAGACATTTTCTTTCTTTTATCTTTTCATCTGTTTTTTTTTAAAAGTGTTAGTCTGTATTCTTTGTGTGATCCAGTTTAATTTATGGCCAGGATGTATTGATCTTTTGGTTAGTTTGTTTTTTGTTATTGTACTGTTGCTGAATTTGACGACTGGAAGGTCGGCGTTCAAGACCTGAATACTGCACGGCGGAGTGAGCACCCGTCTCTGCCCCAGCTCCTGCCAACCTGGCAGTTCAAAAGCAAGAAATTGCAAGTAGATCACTAGGTACCACTTTGGTGGGAAGGTGAACGGTGTTCTGTGCATTCCGGTGTCTAGGCATGCCTGCCACATGTCTATGGAAATGTCTTCAGATTCAGACAATGCTGGCTCTTTGGCTATAAACAAAGATGAGCACTGAACCCTAGAGTCAGATACGACTTGCTTCCGAACAAGGGAAACCTTTACCTTTACCCTAGGGGGTATTTATCTTTGGGTAGCTTGTTTTTGCTATCCTACTATTGCTATCCCCTTTTTTGTCAATAAATTCATTCATTCATTCATTCATTCATTCATTCATTCATTTATTTATTTTTAAAAATCCCTACTTTTTTCCCCTTCTAGGGGCCACCAGGGCCACCCTCTTCTATGTGGCTTTGCCAATCGCTCTGGTCTTCTTCCTGGTCATCCCCACCTTGACCTTCTTGGCGCTGTGCCTTCGCCGCCGATCCCAGCAGAGGGCGCCAGGGCCTCCCCTGCCGGCCGCCAACAACAGTGTGCCGCCCGATGTGGTGCGCCTCATCCACAACATCACTCACGGCGATGTGGAACAAGGGCTGAGAGAGGACGGGACGGGCCCCAAGACACCCCTGCGTCCACTTGGTGGGCTTCCAAAAACGGATATCTCCAATGAAGAAAGAGCCAAGCTGAACCGACTGAACGCCGCTCCGGTTGTCCAGGGGCCATCCGTCTGACTTAGCCAAGAGGCAACAACTTGACTTCTGGGAGACTGGTTAGGGACAGGAAACCAGTAGAGGGTCCCTTAACACAGGGTAAAGATGATGAAGAACTCAATGATGCCTCCTCAAAACAGAAGATTCATGTCCCGAAGCACCTTAACTATGACCTCTTTAGTCTTACTTTATGATATGACTCCTCCTTGACCCTCACAACTGTGGTGTCCTATCTGATTTCTAACTGGAGTTTATAGATCCTTGTCCACTTTCCCCTGTTTGGACACTTTCTTTGGGTGTGGCAATGTAGAGCAGGATCCATGCAGCAAGACAGACGTTCAAGAGGTTGTTGGGTGGTCGACAGATCAGTGAAGGACATCCCTTGGAGAAGTTGAGTTCTGTGGACGCGAGAAGTCCTTCAAAGATGGTCTGGCCCAGATAAATGGGAAAGGCAGGGGGTTTTGATGGTTCTGGTTCCTCTGCTGGACTTTTGAGTCATGGGGGGATGGAAAGTCCCATTATCTCGGTTTCTGCTTCCAGAAGTCTAGAAGGAAGCGGAGGGACAGCTTAATTTAGAGCTTGTATTTGGAAGAACGGAGCCACCCGCATTTCGATCTGTCTGCTGATTCACTACTAAGTCTAGGAAGCTAGGTTTCATGGGGCACACAAAGGCAAATGGTCCGGCCCTACTATTAGGCAAAGCGAGGCAGTTGCCTCAGACGGCATAGAGCGATGGAGAGGGATGGAAATGAAAGTGAAACATGAATGGAGCATCCCTTATACTGCCTTATTATTCTTAGGCATTGGGGTGGATGAAATTTTCTTGTTAATGACAAACTAATATTCTGCTTGTACATGGGATGTACATGGAAGGATATCATCTTACCCTTCCTAGACTGCATGGAAGGTCGGGTGCGTTGGAAGAGGAACCGCAACCAAAATATCGCACTGTATTGTCTGCATCAAGGTTCACAGGCAGGCACACAGTCTGGGAACTGTCATATATTGTGATATACTCCCTGGATTGGTCTTCACTTGGTTGATCTAGGGAACAATCCTGTAATTGCCTTAATTGTACAAACATAGCCGAGATGATTTCACTCCTATGTCTTTATCTTTGGTGCCTCCTTTTGATGTTCCCGAGGAAACATGGGAGAATTCACCGAATGGGAGAGGAGAGGAAGGAAAATTTTAAAGTGGGGTCAGGAGATCTTGATCTTAGGACCATATCCAGCTCATACTCTGCTAAGTGGCGCAATTCAAATTACCAGTAGTAGTGGTGGTAATAATAATAATAATAATAATAATAATAATAATAATAATAATAATAATAATAATAATAATAATAATAATAATAATAATAATAATAATAATACATGACCCTTCGCCAGATGTTGATAGATGTTGATTCAGGGTAACAAATCTGACCCATAGATTCTATGGATCTGTGTGCAGGTTTAGAACAGGCAAGGCAACCAGGAGGCACGTATTAAATGGTGCCCTTTCCCAGCTGACTGAATGTATTTAAATTGTAATATATTGTAAAGATTTCTTAGCTTTTTTTGTGTGTTGTTGTCTGGATCTTTAACGATAATGACCAGTGATTCTTTCGTACCACGGCGAGGCTGATAAACCCCAAGTACCTGTAAATATTTAATTCGTCTCTATTTTGTTGTCCTTTGAAAGCAATGGTATTTTGGGTCCAGGGCGGGTGGATTAAGTGATCGGCTGTTCCTACTACTCCAAAGTCTGGAGATTGGACCGGTTGGCTCCCCTGGGTGACCTGACTCTTGCTGAACCATCCTCCGGACATCTTTAGTGTTGGCACTGAAGGTCAGCAGGGAGAAAATCCAGGCTTCTAGCCATAAACCACCAAGAGAGATGGAAATCCAGAACTTGGAAAAGTAACTTTTTTAAATTAGTTGCCATAATTTTAGAGGATTCTGGGAATTTCAGTCTGGCCAGGTTATCCTCCTATGGTAATAGAGTACAGTATGGTAATATGCTATGGTAATAGAGTACAGTATTGCTCAACCTTTGTTTTTTGGACATCAATTCCCAGAAGCCTAAGTCAATTCCCCAAAGCACTAATTGGCCAATGTGCTGACATAGGCTTCTGGGAATTGATGTCCCCTGGTGGGGCTTGAGCCCCATGTTGGGAAACACTGGAATAGACCTTACTGCCAGTGACTCAACGCTGATTGTCAACTAACCTGACAACCCTGAGGACTAATGTCCTTGGGTGCCGAAGTCCACAGGGAAAGGGTGATGGTCCCCAAGTGGATGAAATCCCACTTGAATCCCATCTGGATGGAGGGCAGCAGCTTCATCCATCCTGGCATGGGGATGATGATGATGAGGACTTTGTGTGCCAGAAGGGCTCAGGACCAGAAAGTGACTCACGGAACTGGATCAGTGGTACAAGGGTTACTCTGTGATGTGGGTGGCAATTGGAAGACCACTGCATTATATTACTCCCAGGACAATCTTCACGGCTGATTACAATGATGATCATCGATATTCGGAATTGGATATGGCACTTGAAAAAGTAGAAGGAGGGGGGATTGAGCTGTTTAACTTGAAAAGTGATGTTTCCTCGCTCTAAGCCAGGGGTTCCCAACCTAAGGCCTATGGGCCGGCTCTGGGCCATGGCACCATTTAGTGTTGCCCCTCTAAGGGCATTTGAGAAACAAAATGACCACCCCTTTGAAGCTGTTGGGACAAAATAGCCACCCTCATCGTGCAGGCAGGGCAAAATGGCCATCCAGCATTCAAAGCTGACTGAGAGAACGTTATCTGGCCCCCAGCTTGAAAAGGTTTGGGAACCCCTGCTCTAACATACCTGTCAACCTTCCCCGATTGGCCGGGATTTCCTGCGCTGATTTGCGCCATTTCCCTCCCGCAGCTGCCAAAACCCCGGAATTGGCAGTGGGGGGAAAGAGGTACTGTACCTTCTGCACAAGTCGCGTTCTACGCAAGCGTAAAAGCCTTCAACGCATGCGTAGAACGCGACTTGCGCAGAACCGTTGTGCGCAGGTCCCAGATTGTCCGGAGCCGCGGTCGACAGGTATGGCTCTAAGCCAACCCATCCCTAGAAGTGGGCATGTGCAGAACAGGAGGGCATTGGAAGAGGGCAAGTTGGAGCATGTTGTGCCCTTTTTATGGCACAGATCGAGCGCTTATGGTTTGATTGACAGTTGCTGAACCCTAAAAGCCTTGGTGAATCCAGGCAGGTGGGAATTTCCTTGCATTTTCCCAGAAAGTGAAACTGGCCCTCAGGTTTCTTCTTTCTGGGATTATTATCGTCCTTGGCACCTGGCTCGCCTCTCTGACCTGTTCTTCCTCCCAGTTGCTAGAGGAAGAACTGGTGGTGGGAGTGCCTGGGATCAGGATCATTCCTGCCCTGCTTTGGCCCCGGGCGCTCAGCTTCTGAGAACAGCTTAAAGGACGTTCTGGGTGGAGGTGTTATCGCAGTTGAGAACCTGACTGGGCAGGGCACAAGCTGTTGGCAAACGGGATCGCTATCAGCCCAGGACCATTGCAAACCAGGTGTGGGATGCTGTTGGGATTAAGACATCTTGAGGGGGCTGAAAGCCATCCATAGCATCATTTCTCCATCTCTGGGCTATCTGGAAGATAGAAGTGGGTGGCTTTCTCACGGTGCTAACAAGCCCAGGTTTCTCTTCGAAAAGGCAAGTTTCTAGACCTCATGGAGGAGACAATGAGCTGTGATAGGACAAACGAAACCTTCTCAGATTTAGAGTTGCATTTACACAACAGCCAACCCTGTGCCTAGTGCCTATGGCAGTGATGGCGAACCTTTAAGAGACCGAGCGTCCTCTTGCTTGAAGGCTCCAAGGTAACCTTATCCTCCTCTTAAAAGCCCACTGGAAGTCCATCTACAACAAGGGTGCCCAAACTATGACCTGGGGGCCGGATCCGGCCCATGACACCGACCAATTCATCTGGCTCATGAAGCCCTTGTTGTTCCTGGAAGTGGAAGTAAAATGCTTCTACCCAAATGTTTCTACCCAAAAGCGGTTCTGGGTTTGAATGCAGTGCAATGCAGTCTATGAGGGAGCTTCTGTATGTAGTTTTTAGAGTTTTAGAGCTTTTTAGGGGTTAAATGTGTATATGTGGGGTGGGAGTATGTTGATAATTTTGTATAGTTGTATTTTGTTTAGGTTTTGTTGGGTTGATAAGTGTTTTTCCCCCCAATCTCGTTGTTCTGTGCAGGACAATGACAATAAAGATCTATCTATCTATCTATCTATCTATCTATCTATCTATCTATGCTTCCAGGAGCAATGAGGGCTTCGTGGGCTGGATGAATGTGTGTTGGGTGCCATAGTGACCAAACCTGGTCATAGTGACCAAACCACGTGACCGGCCCATGGCCCTAAAAGTTTGGGCACTCCTGGTCTACAGTCTAGGAACGGCAGATGAGTCAGAGGGACAGGAGGTTTTGATTACAGGACGGGTGGCCTTAAAGCCATTTGTAAAGACATTAATAATCTCAGGAGTGGGAGATCAGGATACCAACAGGACTCAAGCCAGGTGTGTTAGGTCAAGGCTAAAGAAAGGCAAATGGGTCACTTTGATTTGTAGAAGGTGGTAGGTAGGATTATAGGGCACAAGCAGACTCTCTCCTGGAAACTGGACTGTGGTGGCTCATGTGGTTAAGATGCTGGACTTGAAGACTGGAAGGTTGGCAGTTCAGCAGTTTGAGTCCCGGGTGCTACACGACGGAGTGAGCATATAACGAATGCATCATTCAACGGAAAAATTGTACAACAAAGAGAATTTGAAGAAGAAAAGTTGCACCGTACAACGAAAATCTCTATGGGGGAAAAATATTTTTCTTTGTATGGTTTTTCCCATAGGGATTTTCGTTGTACGATGCATGCAAGTTTACATTTATTAACAATGTTGACTAATCAACCAGTTCTGAGCATCCCTATCTAGAAAACCCTGGGAAGGGTCTTCGCAAGGCAGGTTTAGTTAAGAACCCTGTTTGCTTCATTGTCATTTATAATGCATTCATTTGGTTTATTCATCTTGATTCATTACTTATTGTTTAGATTTGTTTTAAAATGTTAGCCACCCAGAGTGGGAAAATTTACTGTGTAAATTGTGCATATTGTTTATTTACCATGTGAGCCGCCCTGAGTAGGGTTCCCTGCATACGAGTGCAAAAATTTAATTAAAATATCATATCCCAGATGGGGCGGGCTATAAATGCCAATAAATAAATAAATACATAAATAAATAAGAATCAAGAAACCAGCTTCTTTCCCAAGGGATGAGCCGCCTCCTTTGATTTATACAGGACAGGCAGCAATTCAACCGGAGAAGTTCCCAGCCTGCATCACCCACAGTGGGAAAGGCAGCGCCTGCCAGCATTTAAAATCCTTTCCACACGTGATAAATACATGCTAGTAGGGAAATGCTGTAGGGGGCGTGGCCAGTACAGGAGGGGCGTGGCTAGATGCATGGGGTGTGACCAATTCTATTGTGATAAGCTCGTGGCTGTCTCAAAGAGGCGGGGCTACAGACCAGGTAGTCACCGTGACTCCTCCCCTTTGCTCCAAATTTCATGTGGGGGGGGGGAGCTTGGGTAAAGGTTTCCCTTGCTCGAAAGCCAGTCGTATCCGACTCCAGGGTGCAGTGCTCATCTCTGTTTCAAAGCCGAAGAGCCAAGCGTTGTCTGTTTCTGCAGGCATTTCCGTGGTCATGTGGCAGGCATGACTAGACACCATAGCGCACGGAACGCTGTTACCTTTACCACCGAAGTGGTCCCTATTTATCTCCTTGCAATTTCTTGCTTTCGAACTGCTAGGTTGGCAGGAGCTGGGACAAAGACGGGAGCTCATTCCGTCCTGCAGTACTCGGGAATCGAACTGCTGATCTTCTGTCTTCCAGTCAGCGTCTTATGCACTTGAGCCACTGCAGTCCAAAGAAAGGGTTCCCTCTTTCCTTCTTCAACCGAGCGTAAGTAGTTTCCCTGGCTTATCTCCCTTCCTGGCGCCACCCCGCTTCCTTCCCATTTGGTTCCTTCCTCTTTCCCCAATTCCCCCCCTCTTTCTCTCCCCGACATGGCCCGCTCCAATTTTGACGCATTGCAGGTGAGAGGCGACCAATCGCCGCGGCACTCTCATCCCGCACCTCCTCCGGGGACCAATCGCGGCGCGGGACACAGGGGTGTCGTCACACTGGCCGTGTCCTTCCGCAGAAAGGCGGTCGGAGGGAGGGGCGAAAGAGTGCGCGGGGCTGCCAGGGGCAAAGAGAGGTGGGGAAAGTAGTCCTTTTCTCTCTCCCTCCCCCGCAAGGAGGCAGGGCCGAGAGAAGGGGCGGCCTTCATTTCCACACACCCCCGTGAAGATTCGGGAGAGGCCGTTGGCGGAGGGATCCTGCGCGTGTGTGAGGCGGCCGTCGCAACGAGTCCCGGCTAGAAGTGCTCCTCCCTCCCTTCGCGACGCCGCCGCCGTTGGTGCTCCTTGGAAGCCGCTCGACGCTCTCTGGCTGTTCCCGCTCGACTGGACCCGGCCATGGTGAGGGGGACGAGGAGGGGGCTCCGCCGTCGGGGGAAGGCCGCGGTGGGGCTTCTCTGAGGAGGGCAGGAGCCGGGGTGGTGGTTGAGGAGGGCGGGAAGAACGAAGCCACCCCAACCCCCATTTTGAGGGGGGAAAGGTGGGGGTCGGGTTAGTGAGTTGAGGGAAAGGCCAGAGGTGAAGGGGCAAAGGGTTAGGGTGTATGTGGGGGGAGGGAATGAAGGTCACACCCTCACACTATGGGAGGGACAGGTGAGTGTGTGTGAAGGGGATGAAGAGGTCCCACCTTCCCATTTGGGGGTCAGGTATGGGGGGGCGTTGGGAGTGGGTTGAAGCAGGGAATGGGGTGTGCAAGTGTGTGTGTGTGTGAAGGAAGTGTTGGTGGAGGGAATTGCAAAACAAGCCTGGGGAGGGGGAGGAAAAATGCTATGGGGGGGGGGGTTACTAGTGGGGCGAGGTGGGGTGTTACAGGTCCAAATTCAATATGGGGAGTGGGGGCTTCCAGGTGGTGTGGAGAGATGTGTGGGTGAAATAGGGGTTAATTCGGATCAGGGTGTCGTTGGCGTGGAAGGGCGGGGGTTGAGACGCTGGGTTTGCAAGGGAAGGCGGTTTGGGGGTGGGGTGGGGGGCGAGGGACGACTCAAGGCTTGGTTTGGGGCTGGGAGGGGGCAGAGATGGAGAAAGGCAAAGAGGAGAAAGGGGGCGGCTGAGGGCTTTTCTCCTTCTCCCCCCAAGTGGTTCTGGATGGGGTGGGAAAGGTGGGATGAATGGGGGGGGGAAGGGAGAGTCACGAAATGCTTAGGGTGGAGGGGCTGGGTGGGGTGTAAGGTTCAGGGGGGCAAAGAGGAAGAAGCCTAGGATGGCTGCTGGGTGAGAATTTGGGGGGTTGGTGTAGATTTAAAGGGGGGCAGCTAGGAAATGGGTAAGGAGTGGGTGAGATGATAGGGTAGCTGGCAAAGGGGCAGGGGAAAAAATACCAGAGAAGAGGCTTGGGTTGGTGCGGCATAAGTGGGGGTTGGCTTGGGTGGGGAGCGGTGTGGGGAGGGGTGGCAACCACAGGCACTGCAGAGAGGAGGGTGGGAGGGAGGTGGCAATCGTGGGCAGGAAGGCCTGGCTGGCTGGTGTGAAGCAGCAGGATCCCATGGGGTTGGCAGGGAAGGTGGTAGCAGCGAAGCAATTCTAGTGGGCTGATCCATCACTGGGCTTTGGCCGTGGGAGGCCTGGCCAAGGCAGATCCCGGTGGGGTGGGGTTTGACGTCTCACATCCCAGCTGTGGTGATGTTGGGTGTCAGCTTCCAGAAGGCCGTGACTAGCATGTGTAGTGGTCTGGGTTTCTGGTTGTGGACGGTTGATGCCCCACCCTGGTTAAGAGCCGAGGGGTTCTTCCACGAAGGGCTGCATTTTTATTTTTGAGAAAAGACAACTTGGATACAGGAGGCTTGGTTGTGAGGGGAGTGTGTGTGGGAGAAAGCTTTAAATGCACTGAAGGTGTTGGGCGACAGGCAGTCGACCTAAGGAGGCAGGTGCCAAGGTGTCATGGGGTGTGTCTGCTGTGAAGCCAGGTTAACGGTGTGGGGTCACTGTCTCTTTTGAAAGGAAGGTCTGCAGTATATGACCAGATTTGGAGTCTAGCGATATTTAGGGTGGGCAGTGTATTGGTGTGTGGGTGCCTCCAAATAAACAGGATCCTATACTTTTTATTAAGAACCCATTTTTTCAAGATGGGCATATATTTTAAAATCTGTGTTTCTCATGCACATTCCCTTCTCTTGTTATGCAGAATTCTGGTGGCCCCTTGTTAAAAAAATTGCATCTCTTCTATACCTGTTAACATCTTATTTAAAATTTGTGCCATTTTGGTCTTTGCAGAGCATTCACAGAGTCTCTGAAGCAGGGAAATTCAGAGCATGTGGCATTTGGGTTCTACAAAGAGACGGAACCAAGCTTTTTCCAGAATGCAATTTTAGTTAATTCAGTGATTCAATCCTGGCCTGTTTGTGGGAGGAGAACAGCCGTGGTAGGAATCTATCCACCAGGAAGGACCTCGGAGGAAATACCAGCTGACATAGTGCTGTAGGATTCCTGAGTATTTGCAGTCAGGCAAGCCATGAAGCAGAAGGTGGCTGCAGGCTATTTTGCAGGAGGTTTTGAGGAGGGGGAATTCTTGCACGGTGCAGAGAAACCAGCAAGGTAGTGGAGGGATTTTAGAGGAACATTTGATGGGGTTGGTGTATATAGAACTGGTGGCAAATTTTGGCACTTCAGCTGGACTTGGGCTTCTGGGAATCAAAGTCCAAGAACAGCTGGAGTGCCAAGGTTCACCATCACTGATAAAGGACTCCACAGCATGGCACAGTATTCTGTTTCTTTCTCTTAGAAGTCTTAGATGAGTGCTTTTGTTTTCTTTCATGTTGAGGGTACACATAGCCCTGCTCTGTCAGGGTTATTGCTGTATGTGGAAAGAAGGATCAGAGTGGAAAACGACAGTTATGACAAAACCTGGTCTTCTGTTAACATGCTGTGGGTTGTTCCAGCTTCCCTTCTGTCCCCACTGCAGCTTCCGGCGCATGAATGACGCACTTATGGTTTCAGTCCATTGCTGGAGGTTCCTTCAGCCTCTTGTAAAAGAGAAAGTGGCCCACACGTTTGAGTCTGCCTTTCCCTTTGGCAGCTCCTAGTAGGTTTCCAAGGCCATTACATTAATATTTTCTGTCTAGTCCTTCTTGTGGTGCTGACCTACTTTTAAGAGCATCTTCCTCTTCAGTTACCTATAAAGCCTCATCTGCAGAATTGTCATGCTGTTCTTCTCATAACATACTGAAGACAGGTCGTGTGAAGTAGGACTGAGCGAGGCGCAAGCGCAGTTTGGATTTGGGAGCAACGGCAGAACTGTCTGTCTTCATCTCAAGAGAGGTCTATCCTGAACCCTTCCTTACAGTGTGTGCGTAAGATGTCTACAAATGCTAAGCTACGTTGGAAGCCTGGATCATCAAAGCAGTATAATCTCCCTTGCTCTTTTCCTTTCATTGCACACCCTGCGTAGTTTATGAGATCTGAGAAGTTTAATCAGAAGTGGCAGAAAGAAATCTAAAAAAAAGTTTTGGCCAAAATGAAAATCACTTTCCTCCTCCTTGTGCCTGGCTCTTTTGTCCCCCTCAGCTGTGAGTGATTCAGTTCAAAGAAAGGATTTGGCCCTGCTTTGGTGATCGGTGAGATGCACGGTGGTGCTGCCCTCTCCCCCATCTTGTGTTGGTGCAATGAAATAAAACCACCTCAGGTTCGCAGCATTTTGTTGCTAGACTGGAACTGCTTTGTCATCCTTGTTGCCCTGGCTGGGCTGTGGCTTGCTGAGTCCACTGCACTTTGTGGAGCTTAGCACCTCTTATGGTCGCATGAGTTGGTCTTGCCTTAAGCCAAAATGGGAGTCGCCCCCCCCCACCCCCCCCATGGAGGGGGCCAGAAGAGTTCCTATAGCTTCATCACAGCTTTTTTCCCTTCTTCTGGGGCTTTCTGTGCCTTGCCCCTTGGCTGTATTCATTTTGAAAATTGCATCTTTGGCAGTCATGAGCGATGCTGCATTTTGTGGAGTGCCTTCTGTTCTACCTCTTGTTGCTACTGCAGTGACTGCATTGGAGGCTGGGGGCCAAGGGATCTTGGCGTGACAGCCCCTGTTTTCCAAATCAAGTGAAATCAAACAGAAGCTTTAGCAAGTGCACGTTGGTGGGTGTGAGTTACAGACAGATGCCTGCTCAGTGCAGAAGCATGAACGCATGACACAGGCTGCCCTGAGCAAGGAGAATGTAGCACTGAAGATGCTGTTCGAAAGATGCCCAGAAGTCCTATGATGTGCTGTATTGTGAAGAGAAGGGTGAGGGCGTGTTCATTTCTCTCTCCTTAGCGCTTGGGTGCTGTTGATAAACACCTGCTCTTCTCCTGTGACGGCGGACCTTGGCGCTCCAGGTGTTCTTGGATTTCAATTCTGTGTGGATTCACAGAGACTTGGTCTTCTGAGAATTGAAGTCCAAGAACAGCTGGGGTGCCAAGAGTTGCCATCACGGCCCTACGCTTTTCCCAGGACCACAGAGTGGTGCCTTGTTGCTTCCTCATAATCCTCACAACGGGGGCTGTTAGATAGGACTTGACCTTCACAACTGGCCCGTAGAAGAGGAAAGAGCGGAGCTTGTGTTTTCCTGTCCAAAGTCTAACATGCTGAGACGTGTGTGCCAGGCTGGTTTTCATCCCAGAGGCTGAAGTTCAAGTAGTAAACTTGAACCCTGCCATCAGAAAATGCTGATTTTGCACTTATTCATTGCCAGGGCAGGGAGAGTTCGATGTCCCCTTTGCTGTGAGTCAGCCAAGAGATTTTGGGTAATTGGGATGCTCCAATCATGCCTCTTCTAAAGCTAGGAGGTTTCCATAAGGGTGTTGTTTGATCTGGGTTTTCCCTTTCATTGGGGATTTGGTAACGGTTGAATTGAATTGATATGCCGCTTGGATGTGGCTGGTTTTATTTGGAGCTAGGAATCAATCGCCATTGGTGAAACTATTCCACTGAAAGTCCCATCTGGTCAAGCATGATGCTTCCCCCCAACCATCTTCCCCCCTAACCATCTTTGGGGGAAGCTGTGCTTGAGTCTTGAAGGAAGTAGCCCTACAGAGCAATTGGGGGTTTGCTGGCCTCTCATCCAGTTTCAATCCAGTCACAATGCTTAGGTGTGATGAATGTACTGGAAACCCACCAATTCAGTTAAGCATCGGGATTTGTGGATTTGCCCAGAGGGTCGACTCCGTGTCTGTGAATCCCACAAATAGTCAGGTAGCTTGTTTTCATACTGCCCGAGTCAACTGGAGTGTTAGTCCCTGCGTATCCCAAGACAGAGTACAGTATAATAATAATTTTGTGTCAGAAATTATTCTGGGTTGAAAAGATTTTTGCTGGAGAAACTCTGCTCAGGGGACGCCCGAATGAGGCTCCTTTCATGTCCCCACTGAACTGGTCCCTATTGCTCTACTTGCAATTTCTTGCTTTCAAACTGCTAGGTTGGCAAGAGCTAGGACAGAGACGGGCGTTCATGCAGTACCCGGGTCTTGAACTGCCAGCTTGCCGGCCTTCGTATCTGCGTCTGCTCTTGTCTTGTTGTGCAGTGTGACCTGGTTTTGTAGCCTGGCATGGACCAGCAGCAGGGATTAGGGCCAGGGTAGAAGGAAGTCGGTATGGGCCTCTTTTGCTCAGAACAAAGGTTGGGGTTGGGCAAGGAGGCATTCAGTCTAACTTTGATCTTACAGTGATACCATTGTTCCATTAAAATGATTGCCTGTTGAGATCCAGACCTCATTAAAAACCCTCCTCTTTTTTTTTAACTCAGGAGTTGCTTTTCCTTCTTGTCACAGCTGGAGTTGGCAAAAATGATGGGATTCAATGCATGCTAAGTGAGAGGAAGCATTGAGTCATAGGCAGGGTGGGGCTACAACCATCTGTGGTACTGATGGCAAACCTTGAATTCCAAGAACATAGGGAGTGCCAAGGTTTGCCATTACAGATCTATGGGCAACATTGCTTTAGAAGCCCCTTCAATCTCTACCATTTGGGACTCGGCTGCTGTCTCATATAAGGAGCAGGGTGGATTTTGAGCAGGGCTCTCTTAGGGTTCTTCTACTGTGTCTAGCCAGATGTGACATTGCTTAAAATGAAGGCACCCTTCGGTGAGTTCATTCTGCAGTTCCCTTCACCTGGCCCAGTGTGAGAAAGATTAGCTGGCACACAAAGTTGCCATTAACCAGGGTACGACCGATTGCGGTTGAAGAATACCACAATCTTCGAGGAGGCTCTTAGGGTACAAAAATTAGAGCGGACCACTCCTTTGTGACCCATGAATGGAGGCATGTATGACAGCCAGCCATTTATTATTATTATTATTATTATTATTATTATTATTATTATTATTATTATTATTAGACAGCTCTTAAGTTGGGTGCAAAATAGGAGGCTTCTTGACACTTAGTGGGCAGGCTTTCGGAGCTTGTGCCCGTTCTAGTGGTTCACAGGTCAAGTGGAGTAGGAGCAAAAAGGGAAACTGATACGCAAAACGATACTGCTCTCCTGGTGCCTCATCAGCAGGATGTCTGGCTTGGGAGGCTGGGTGAAGATGCCAAGAGATTTTTGCCTTAGAGAAAGACTGTGACTCAGCAGCTAATCAACATCTCTATTTCCAGGCTGACCAGCTCACTGAAGAACAGATCGCAGGTGAGTCCTCCTCCTCCTCCTTTTGCAACGGCAATGAATACAACTTCACATGGAAATCTCCAGGACTGAATGCAATAGCTCAGGGGTTCCCAAACTTTTCGGGCAGTGGGCTGGTCACGTGGTTCTTCCCACCGGAAGCAGAAGTAAAACACGCCCTGCAATCTGTTTTGCAACAGGATGAGATAGATTTTAGGCTGCCATTTTCTCTGCTTCAACCAGGGGTGCCGAAACTACAGCCCAGGACTTCTTGGAGTTAACAACTAAACCATCTGGCAAGGCAAACATTGAGAACCTTTTCCCCCTGTATAATGCTTGTAAGATAGATGCCATTTCTTCAGCTGTTAGGCCCATGGTTCAGAATATCAGGTGCAGCTCTTGGCTGGAAAATTAAACAAACCTGAGTACTATGGCTTTTAACGCTGTCAGGACTCCCCTAGGCTTAGTCTGGTTTCCTTTCCTTTCAGAATTTGGGGTGGAATTGTCTAGACCAGTGGTGACCAACCTTGGCACTCCTGCCGTTCTTGAACTTCAATTTCCAGAAGCCCTCATTAGCAGGTGTGTTGACTTGGGATTCTGGGAATTGAAGTCCAAGAACACCTGGAGTGCCCAGGTTTGGCCATCAGTGATCTAGACCTTTTGATTGTTCAGCACTCCAGGAGGCTTGCTGATGGCATAACACATGCATTGACATAGGTACTAACAGTCCTGTTTCCCTCCAGAATTCAAGGAGGCCTTCTCCCTTTTTGACAAGGATGGCGATGGCACCATCACCACAAAGGAGTTGGGCACCGTGATGAGGTCTCTGGGGCAGAACCCCACTGAAGCAGAATTGCAAGACATGATTAATGAAGTGGATGCTGATGGTAGGTGGCTGAAGGAGGATGGAAGGAATGAACCCAAATGTGTGAACCCTACACTCTTGCTGCAACATCTTGGCTTGGATTGATTTTTCACTCAGAGTTGTTTGTACTGAGTGAGAGGGCCCCATGTTACTAACCGGTCTAGTCCAGTGATGGTGAATCTTGGCACTCCAGGTGTTCTTGGACTTCAATTCCCAGAAGCCCAAGTCAGCACTCTTGCTGATCTGGGTTTCTGGGAATTGAAGTCCAAGAACACCTGGAGTGTCAAGGTTCACCATCACTGGTCTAGTCCCTCCGTGTTTCTTTTCTCCTGGTGGCTGTCAGTGTTGTAGGCTTGATGGGCATGAGAAGGCAGTGTATTAGGTTTTTATGCTATCAGAACCACCACTGGGCCTAGCTTTTAATAACTGCCTAGGGTAGTAGTCACCAGTGAGTGAATGGTGGGCCTATGGAGTATTGACATCAATGGGATATTGGTTGGCAAATGCTGGGAACAGTGGAAGGAGTGGCTAGTGTTGTATGGAGGCCCAGGAAGAGTCTCTTGTGAAAAATAACACTCAAGTTTCTTTCTAGGGGCATAAAGGCATTATGTAGTCAAGAAAACATTGATGGTGAACCTTGGCACTCCAGGTGTTCTTGGACTTCAATTCCCAGAAGCCCAAGTCTCTGTGAATCCACACAAATGGGTTTTCTGCGTGTACTTGTAAGCTTTTCGGAGACTTGGGCTTCTGGGAATTGAAGTCCAAGAACATCTAGAGTGCCAAGATTCGCCATCACTAATTTAGCGTAAAGGATTTTTCTTAACCTGTGAGGGAAGAAAAGCTTTTTAAAAAATATATATATGAGTGAATGGCTTTCCAGCTGTGATGCTCAAGATTTATTCCGCCCCCCAAAAAAGGCAGTTTATGAATGTCCATAGCTTGAAGTGTTGCTTCTTGAGTGAATGCTCTGCAGATCTTTTCTTCAGTATGTGACTCTTTTTCTTTGTGGAACTAGTAGACTATAAAGACTTGTCCCAAGTCTAATTCCAACCATTGGCAGTAACGGACGTGGACCATCTCTTAAAATACAGTGATGGGTCTGGCTTCGTTAGCTGACTAGGCCTAAAGAGGCAAATAGGGCTTCAAAGTTGACTTTTCTTGACTGTTAACCGGGGTGTCCTTGTGGTCTATTGCTTGGGTTTCTCTTGGCTTCATCTCATCCATAGCAATTGCTGTTTTCAGGAAACGGCACTATTGACTTCCCAGAATTCTTGACCATGATGGCAAGGAAAATGAAGGATACCGACAGCGAGGAGGAGATCCGGGAGGCATTCAGAGTGTTTGATAAGGTGAGGTTGCCGGCAGAAGCCACCTGCCTTTCTTGTTGTGAATGAGAAGTTGAGGCTAAGACCGTGATAGCGAACCTTGGCACTCCAGATGTTCTTGGACTTCAATTCCCAGAAGCCCCCATGAATCCACATGAATGAGTTTACTGCGATTCATCCGGTCCGCGCGTTGCCCTCATCGCTCCTGGAAGTAAAACATGCCTGTCCAGAGGAAGAGTTATCCCAGAAGAGCCTTAACCGTACAGACATGTTTTACTTCCGCTTCCAGGAGCGACAAGGGCGGCACGGGTTGGATGAACCGCAGTAAACTGATTCATGGGAGCTTCTGGGAATTGAAGTCCAAGAACATCTGGAGTGCCAAGGTTCACTACCACGGGACTAAAAGCTGTTCTGTTATTTTTCACGGACCCAAAATGTGCAACAGGGTGATGGGGAAGCTCTCCTGTCAGGATCGCAGCTGATGGGGCTGCCCGTTGGGCCAGTTGTTTTGAATGGGGTCTTTTCCTTTCAGGATGGGAACGGCTACATCAGTGCGGCCGAGTTACGTCACGTGATGACAAACTTAGGGGAGAAGCTGACGGACGAAGAAGTGGATGAAATGATAAGAGAGGCAGATATTGATGGGGATGGACAAGTCAACTATGAAGGTGAGTCGGGGAGAGGCTTGTTCTTTGACGACTTTGTGTCATAATCGGTAAGTGCATTTTAGGGGCATCTAATGTTTGTCTAGGGACTGTGGTGCCTCAAGTGGTTAAGACACTGAACTTGATGACTGGAAGGTCGGCAGGTCAGCAGTTCGAGGCCCAATTACTGCACGATGGAGTGAGCTCCTTTCTCTGTTCAAGCTCCTGCCACCGTAGCAGTTTGAAAGCAAGAAATTGCAAGTAGATAAATAGCGACCACTTCGGTGGGGAGGTAAACAGCACTCCGTGCACTCCAGTGAATAGTCATGGCTGCCACATGACCATGAAAATGTCTGCAGATGCAGACAGCACTGGCTCTTTGGCTGTAAACAGAGCTGAGCACTGAACCCTATAGTCAGATACGACTGGCTTTCGAGCAAACCTTGGCACTCCAGCTGTTCTTAGAATTCAATTCCCAGAAGTCCAAGTCCCTGTGAATCCACACGAATGGGTTTACTGCGTGTATTTACAGGGACTTGGGCTTCTGGGAATTGAAGTCCAAGAACAGCTGTAGTGCCATGGTTCGCCACCACAGGTCGAGGGTTCCATGTGACCAGATCCCAGCCTTCAGACAGGTCTGGATAAACATTAATCACATGGAGATAACACGTCCGAGTCTTGTTATGAGGGTGATGTACTGAACATCAGTTTTGAGGAGTTCAGTACATCAATTTTGAGCATCGCTCCTGGAAGCGGAAGTAAATCAGTGTAAATGACAACCTTTGATACTCTAGTGCAGGAGTTCTCTACCTTTTTAAGCCAGGGGTCCCTCAGACAGCTTCGGGGGCCAGCCGGACAACCATTTTGCCCTTCCTCCACCACATGCCACTTTCTGGTGATGGAGGCCACATGAAATGGTGCCGCATCTGGCCCACGGGCCACAGGTTGAAAATCCCTGCTCTAGAGAGTCCCCTGTCTGAAACCACCACCAAAGATTTAAGGATGTGACTTGGCGTGCTGCTTCAGTGTGAAAGTGGATTGGATCGGCTCCTCCTCACGCCGGTCCCTTTGTCCTGTGTCTCTTGCAGAGTTTGTGCAGATGATGACTGCGAAGTGAAGCTTCCGAGTGGGTGGCTGGCAATGCCCATTCTCCTTCGATACTTTTCTCCAACACACTCTCTCTACTTAAAAGTAACCTGGTTCTCTAAGCAAAACAATCGGCTGTGGAATAAATCTGACCAAGCAATTTAAAAAAACAAAAAAACAGTACTTCCCAAGCTGCATGATTGCACTCGGCTCCCCTTCCACTTCTGGCTCTCCCCCTCTTTCTTTCTTCCCTTCCCTCCCTGGTGCAGCCCTTCTCAGCCCCTCCATCCTTGTGGATGTCTTTGTTTCCATCAGGTCTCCTCCTGTTCTGCAGTCAGAGCTGGCCCGTCTCCCAGGGGTGCAGCTTTCCCTTTTCTTTCCAGAATCCACACGATCGGGTGGAGAGCGCACGCGCGCGAAAACCTTCTTAACTGTGTTGCATGTGTCTATGACACCGTGGTCGTGTGTGTTGACATGGCAGTCACCGCCACCGAAGGTCTTGCCCCGAGGAACATCAAGGGGGTAACGAGGAAGAAACCGGGGAGGGGGTTAATTTTTTTTTGTCCTCTTGGAGGGTGGAAAGGGGGGGACTGTCCCCCCACCCTCCGTGGCCGGAAGGGTGGGTTTCCAGAGTGCTCTGTTAGCAAGATCCGGGATGGGGGGGATAGAGGCTGGTAGAGAGGGGGAAGAAGAAGAAGGATGTCCAATTGGCTTTTTTGCAAACCCAACACAAACTCCAACCGCCCACAATTCGAACTCCTGTCTCTGTCCTCTAACCCTGTATAAATTGTAAATGGTCCTCATACATTTCCTAGGCATTGTGTCCAGACATCAAGAGCTGCTATGTAAATATCTGATGCTCTATGAAGGTCCCTTTGGGGTTGTGGGGGTAGCAATGGTGGATGCTTTTGATTGGCAGCTGGGGGTGGGGGGCTAAAAGGGGGGGGGGGAAGCATTGGAAGGGGAACTGCAATAAAACAGTGAAGCAGCTGCTGCATCAATGCCAAGTGGGCCAGAACTCCCCTCCCCACCCTTCCCTCGTGCAACGCTTCTTTCGTCGTGGTTCTCGACTGAACGCTTGTGTGCCGCACACCCGGGCTTCCGTGTCTGTGCTCTTTTCCATGTCGCTTCCTCCCTTCGCTAACCGTTTCTCCTCGCTTCCCCCCCACACACACCTTTCCCTGGCGGCAACCAGCATGAGCCGCGAAACTCTCAGTTGCTTCTCTTTTTTCACATTTTTTTTAAAAATAAAAAATCCAACGAGAGAAAAATAACTTTTTTGGGGGAGGGGGGAAATCGAAACCGAGCAACAGGATTTCCCCTTGCAACCGGGTGAAAAGAAGAGTGCTGTTTTGCGCAGCCCAATTGTGGATTGGACCGCGCTCCCTCTTAACGTCTTGCACCCCCACTCCCCCTTCTGCGAGTTGAACAGGGAGCGATGTCAGCTGAGTGGCTTGGAAAAAGGGGGCGCATGGGGTGGGGTGGGGAAGGTTGGAGCAAGAATGTCTGTTGAAAGCAGGTGGTGTTGTGTTCAGTTCAAGCTGTGAAAATAAAATATCAATGTTTTCCAATAAAATGCAGTGACTACCTGGAAGAGCTGTTTCGTCTTTGCCCCACGACCTGGCTGGACACCCGCCCCCCATGTATGTGCCTGTTTATTTCGTACCTGCTGGAGTTCCTCCCTTGAGGGTGGGGTGGGGAGACAGACATGGCAAATAAGCCAGTTCCAGTTGTGTTTTCAAAGCAGCAAGAAAGGCTTTTCTGAGCAGTAGGGACCACGGTGGCTCAAGTGGTTAAGACTCAATTCCTGAGAGTGAACGCCCACCTCTGTCCCAGCTCCTGCCAACTTAGCAGTTCAAAAACAAGAAGTTGCAAGTAGATAAAGAGGCACCTACTTTGGTGGGAAGGTAAACAGCATTCCGTGCACTTGGGTGTGTGTAGTCATGTTTGCCGCATGACCATGGAAGCGTCTGCAAACACAGACAGCGCTCGCTCTTTGAATGTAAACAGATGAGCACTGAACCCTAGAGTTGGATACAACTAGCTTTTCAGCAAAGGTGACCTTTACCTCTGCTTTCTGAGATGTTTTTACCAGATGATCCACGCATCCATAAACTTTTTTTTTTTTTGGCTTCATGCCTGAGCCTAGAGTGATGGGAGGGACTGGTGGCATAGTGGTTAAGACACTCCGATTAATGATTGGAAGGTCAGCAGTTCGAAACCCGAGTGCTCCATGATGGATCGAGGTCCCATCTCTGTCCCATCCATGCCAGCTTAGCAGTTCAAAAGCAAGAAATTGCAAGTCGATAAACAGGTACCACTTGGGTGGGAAGGTAAACAGCGTTCTGCTCGTTCTGACATCTCCCTGCCACATGTCCATGGAAATATGCGCAGACACAAACAGAATTGTAGTTAAACCTAGTAAACAGTTAATGCAGTGTAAAGTCGCAGCACATTTTCTCCATCCTCTTGTCAAAATTAGTAATGCAGGCTTGTGGTTATATAATTTGCCAAAGGGTATGTGTGAAAATGACACCCTGGATTATGCAACAGGGCCACCAGACCCTTGGAAACTCGAGAGAGGCCTCAGACATGTGGGTTATTGGGTTACAACTGTCTGACGGGTGCCAGCTCAGTTGCGAGACATCTCGGCAGTAAGCGGACCTGCATGTCATGAAGAGGGCTGGATTGCCCTGAAAACCACCTGTCTTCCTAAGTGTGCATTGTTCTGTTCTACTCTACCAAGAACTTGGTGGTTCTTTCTTCGTGTTGGAGGCACCACAAGCATATCAGAACATACAAAGCTAAATTAACACATCTAAAACAAACAGGAATTGGGTGACATCCATCGACAGCATTTCCTCTTGCCAACAGAAGGTACTCCTCAGTGCACATTGAGGGGCATTGTGTGCATTGTATCCTATGGCGATAGATTGTTGTTCTCCACTTTCTTAGATTAGCCCTTGATCTTCCTAACCCCTAGCATGCAGTCTCTCACAGGCCATGGTTCTTGGCCAGGCGGTAGAGCAGGGTGCCTAAACTTTTCGGGTCGTGGTTTTGCAACAGGATGATATAAATTTTAGGCTGCCATTTTCTCTGCTCAGACCAGAGGTGCCCAAACTATGGTCTGCAGGCTGGATGCAGCCTGCAGACAATACTTTGGGGACCCCTGCGGTAGAGAGTCATGTGGTTCTGCCCAGTTATCAGGTAGCTTCTTGCTCACCTTTCCATATTTCTTGGGCGGTCTGTGGGGGCTGGTGGTTTGAGGGAGCAGAAGGTATGAGGAAACCATGCCTCGATTTCAGTCTGCTTTGGTGGTTGGTCATGGAATGGCAGGTGTGATTCCGAGGGTCTTGCCTTGACCCATACCTGTCAAGTTTTGGATTTGGAAATAAGGGAAATTTTCAGCAAATACGGGATACTTGACAGCTATGCTTATCCTTTGCTGCCCTCCAATGGCGGCAATAGGGCATTGCAGTCTAATTAATACGGGATGATGCAGGGAAGAGGGTAAAATAAGGGGTTTTCCCGGCCAATACGGGATACTTGACAGCTATGCCTTGACCCACTCTCTGAGCAGCACTTTCTTGGCAAAATTTTGAGGGAGGGATACCAGTTAGGTAATGCACTTTTTTGTATCGGGGTTGGCTTTAGGCATCCTGTGACCAATCTCGCTCTTTCATTTAGGGCCACATCCACCTGCTTTGCATGTGTTGATCTGTAGCACACTGGAGCAGCCTACTCTCCTGCAGTCTAGTAACATAAAGCTAGTGCAGAGGTTCTTCATGTGTGGTTGGGCAGCACTTGATGAGCTGGTTTAGGCTGAAGGGAGACAGAGTTTCCTGGTTGAGAAAAGTTAGGACTAGGTTCCCAGAATCTCAGGGCTTGACTATCTTAAACACTTCCAGTGTGCTGTTTGGGTTGGCCAGGCCACGAGTAAGGATGCCCACCCCATGAACTGTGGGAAATGGAGAGGCTTCTTCCTGGGGGAAAGAAATGGTCCCTTCCCCAACAGTTGAATGGCTAGCAAATAATTATTTGGCTGATTGATATATCACCCTATTAGTACAAGGACTTGTCAAGGTCCATGGTGGTGAACCTTGGCACTCCAGATGTTCTTGGACTTCAATTACCAGAAGCCCAAGTGCCCTGTGAATCCACACTAATGGATTTACTGTAATTCATCCGGCCAGTGCTGCCCTCTCCGCTCTCGGAAGTGGAAGTAAAATGCCTGCACAGGCACATTTTACTTCCGCTTCTAGGAGCGATGAGGGCGGCACGGGTTGGATGAATTGCCATTGGGCGCCGGATCCAGCCCACAGGCCATCGTTTGGGCACCCCTGGTTTAAGCAGAGAAAATAGCCTATAAATCTATCTCATTCTGTTGCAAAACATTGCAAGGCACGTTTTACTTCCGCTTCTGGTGGGAAGAACCACTTTTCAGGGCATGGACTGAAAAGTTTGGGCACCCCTGCATTACATCCTTAGCTCGACAATGGCCAGGAGCAGCCAGTAGAGGGAGCCAGTCGCCACAAAAAGGAATTGGTCTCAAAAAAAAATGCTAAATAGTAAATATTTCTTTTTCTACCTGGGAGCCAGGTGAGTCCACATGTTTTCCCCTAACTATAAGCATCCTCAAGGGCACAGCTTTCAAATGTTGCTTTTGTGTGTGTGTGTGTGTGTGTGGGAATAGTAGTTTTAAAAAATAGCTTTCCCTGTCATGGGCTCTGTTTTATTTAGTACTAGCTAATTACCCGGCCTTGCCCGGGTTGTTTTTGTCCTTTAAAGCAAGGATGATGCGGCTTGACTGCGGTTTTACTTTTCCACCCAGCGACATCCCTGGCTCATATATGTTAAGTTCTGTTAAGCCACGGCCTCCTTTGGTCGGCGAAAGGAGGCTGTGGCTTGACAGAACTGTACGTTTATGGGGTGGAGCTTTCTTTAGCGGCAGCATGTCCCAGCGGAAAATTCAAGCTGTTGGCTTGGCTGTGCTGCGTGTGCGCAGTACTGCTTTTCCGTTGCTGTTTCTCCGGTCGGTGGGGATGTCCCTTTTGTGTCCCACTTTGGGGGGCATAAATCCCCAAATGGGTTTTGAGAGACACACACACACAGTGCTGATCTCACAAGCTCAGGGTATGTATGTGCAAACTTTCAGTGAGATTGGTCCAGGGGTGTGGGTGCCTTTAGAGCACATACAAACCCACACCTCTGTTTTATCAATATAGATCTGATGGTGTGTCTGGCATTCTCTCTTTCTCTCGCCTTCCTGTTGCCTTTTTAAAGCTGGAGAATGGAGCCGAGTCACCCTGAGAGCCAGGTCATCTGTCCCTAACTTTAGGGCTGTGTGTCTACTTTTACTTTGCAAAATGCAAGTTTCCTATGCATGTAGTTGTAGGTCTCCAGAAAAAGGGGATGCTCAAGCCTGTATACATGTTAAATACATATATCTACATAGTTGTGCATAATCTGTAGTTCTCTTGCAGGGCACAGGCTAAATGCCTACCTGCAAAATCCTGGGGTGAGGGACTCATTTATGATGATCAATTATCAATGCACAAAACATACAAGCTTTATGTGCTCACAAATGTACACTTGGTTGTCCTAAAGCCGTGATTCTCAACCTGCAGCCTGTGGGCCAGATGTGGCCTGTGGCACCATTTCATGTGGGGCCCCGCCACCTTCACCACAACCAGAAGTGCCATGTAGTGAAGGAAGGGCAAAATGGCTGTCTGGCCCCTGAAGCTGCCTGAGGGAGTGTGACCAGGGCCCCAGCTTTAAAAGGTTGAGAACTCCTGTCCTAAAGACAGGTTTTTCTGGAGCTGGAGGGGCATGTTTGCATAATTAACCTTACAGGGTCATGTAAGATGTTGTTTGCACAGACATGTAGTCCACTGGTTTGGTGGTAAGGGTAAAGGTCTCCCTTACTCAAAAGCCAGTCGTATCTGACACTAGGAGGCGGTGCTCATCTTGGTTTACCGCCAAAGAGCCAGCACTGTCTACACAAACTTTGGAAAAGCAAAAGTACAACCACAAATTTCTTCACTTATATCTTCTACTAGTATTTTTTGCCCGGCCCTGCCGGGCAGGTATAACTTGTGTGTTGGTAGTTGGGGTGGTTTTGTGGGGGTACACACACACCACAACCATACATACACACACACACACACCACACAGGACACAACCACACACATACACAATACACATAGAACACAACCACACACACAACAAACACACAATGCACACAAACACACAACACAAACACACACGACTGGTGCTGTGTGTGTGTGTGTGTGTGTGTGTGTGGCCTCACTGAGGCTTTGGGGAGGAGCCACACACAACACAACTACATACACATAATACAACCACATACACACACAACCACACACTGTGTGTTGTGCCATGAGAAAAAAATGGCAGTTTATTAACAGCCAGGCCTAAAAACGGAATGTTGGAGAGAGCTGATTTGCATGTTGGACTGTGATTGGTTGGGAGAAAATCTAGCCAGGCTGATTGCTTGTGTGGCGCAGAGGACACTGGGAAACGTAGTTTTTTTCTTTTGTTCGTCTTCATGGGGCACTCTCGGAGACCGGACCCTTGCGGCGATCCTCGGCCGGCCTAAAGGTAAGTGTGGCTGGTTCTGTTCGGGATGGTTGGGCGGTGTTTTGGCCGCTTTTGCCGGACACGCACCAACCTAGTCTCTCCTTATAGGTAAAGATCTGTTGCAGTTTGGCCTTAAAAGCTAGTTGTTTGCTTCCATTACGTCGCAATGATCTATCTATGAACTTTTCCAGGTCCAGTAACAAAGTTAGTGGCAGCTAAAGAAGTGGAAGTCCCGGCTGAAAACAAGCTTTTGTCTTAATAGGGTTAGGGCAAATTTGATTTCGAAGCAGAAAAACTCTGAACACCGCGCTGCGCATTGCATTTGGGCATTTAATATCCTAAGAAATGCTGATATATAACCTATATCTTAACAACCCTCCGCTGTGCTATTCCGGCAACACATCTTTCCATACCCGACTGCGCAATTTGTTCCCCATATTTTGTGTCCCAACAGTTGCACATTAAAAAAAACCAATCAAACCCTGCAGCTAATTCCACACAAAAAGAGCAACCAGCCTTATACACAGTTCACGAAACCAGCTTCCAACAGCTGGGGTTTTAAAAACAGCCAGATCCTTCAGCTTTGTGAGTTTTGCATGTTGCTTCAATAGGTTATTAGCGTTCCCTCCATATATCTGCATGCATGGGCAACGGCTCCAGGCCGAGATACGTGCTTGATATATTGGCATTCCACCTTGAAATTGATGAGACGCAGGCCCGGCTGTTTATGCCCAGATGCCAGGTTGATGCCTTGTATGGGATTTTCCCCCCATGGCACCAGGTGCCTTGGTATTCTTGTTTCAAAGAGATTCCGTACAGCAAAAGCCAGGCAGTGGTTTGGCTTATTTTATTCCTGAAGCTCTTCCAAACCTCGGTTATCTAGGTGATTTGGAGTCACCATTAGAAGCTCTGTGGGTAAGAGTACCAGGCCACAAGGATGGTCTAACAGTAGGCATATACTATCGGCCTCCGACCCAAACTCCTGAGGGAGACTGGCAGTTGGAGAATGTTGTAAAGGAGGCATCCAAGAAGGGAAGCCTGGTTATAATGGGGGACTTCAATTACCCTCACATAGACTGGGTGAACTGTTGTTCAGCACATGATAAAGAGATAAAGTTCCTAGATATGCTCAATGATTGTTCCCTGGGACAGATGGTTGAAGACCCAACTAGAGGTACAAGAATCCTTGACTTGATCCTGAGTAATACTCAGGATCTTGTGCAAGATGTTAATGTGACTGATCCAATAGGGAACAGTGACCACAACTCAATTATGTTTAACTTGATCATAGACCGCAAGTCACTGATAAAATCTAACACAGAGACCTTAAATTTTCAAAAAGGAAATTTCCCAAAGATGAGGAAACTAGTAAAAAAGAAACTGAAAGGGAAAATTGAGAGAGTCCAAACACTCCAAGAGGCATGGAGGCTGTTTACAAAAACAATAACAGAGGCTCAATTGGAATGCATACCCAAAAGGAAAAAGGGCACTGCCAGGTCCAAGAGGACTCCAATGTGGCTTACAGGAGCTGTTCGGGAAGTGATCAAGAGCAAGAGAAGCTCATTTAGAAGATGGAAGGCTTGTCCGAATGAGGACAGCAGGCAGAAACATAAATTCTGGCAGAACAAATGCAAGGCAACAATCAGGAAAGCAAAGCAAGACTTTGAGGAGCGTATAGCTAAAAATACTCAGAGAAATAACAAAGACTTCTTTAAGTACATTAGAAGTAAGAACCCAACTAGGAAGGCCATTGGACCATTAGATGACAATGGAAGGCCAGGGGTTATTAAAGAGGAAACAGAGATTGCAGAGAGACTCAATGAATTCTTTGCTTCAGTATTCACTGAAGAAGACAGAGGCCACATGCCCAAAACAGAGCCTATCTTCGTAGGGAGGGAAACCGAAGAATTAAGCCAGATAGAAATAACCAGGGAGGAAGGAGGTCCTTGCATGTCTTGTTAAGCTAAACACTAACAAATCCCCAGGACCAGATGGCATCCATCCACGAGTTCTCAGGGAACTTAAAGATGAAATTGCTGATCTCCTAGCCAAAATATATAATCTTTCCCTCAAATCAGGCTTTGTGCCTGATGACTGGAAGGTAGCGAATGTAACACCAATTTTCAAAAAGGATCCAGGGGTGATCCAGGGAATTACCGACCTGTCAGTTTGACATGTGTCCCAGGTAAAGTGATGGAAACCATCCTAAAAGATAGAATTAATAGGCACATAGAAGAGAAGGCGCTGCTAAAGGAGAGCCAACATGGCTTTTGCAAGGGCAAATCATGCCTCACTAATCTGTTGGAATTTTTTGAGAGTGTCAACAAGCATGTGGATAAGGGGGATCCAGTTGACATTGTTTATCTGGACTTTCAGAAGGCTTTTGACAAGGTCCCACACCAAAGGCTCTTGAATAAACTTACCAGTCATGGAATAAAGGGACAGGTCTTGTCCTGGATCAGCAACTGGCTAAGGGACAGGAAACAGAGGGTAGCACTAAATGGACACTTCTCCAAGTGGAGGGAAGTAAAGAGTGGGGTCCCCCAAGGTTCAGTACTGGGACCCCTGCTTTTCAACCTCTTCATAAATGATCTAGAGGTAGGAGTAAATAGCAAGGTAGCCAAATTTGCTGACGACACTAAATTATACAGCGTAGTGAAAACTGTGAGAGATTGTGAGGAGCTCCAGAGGGATCTCTCAACACTGGGGGAGTGGGCAAAACAGTGGCAAATGAGTTTCAACATTAGTAAGTGCAGAGTGATGCATGTTGGGGCAAAGAACCCCAATTACATTTATAAACTGATGGGGTCTGAACTCTCTGCGACAAACCAGGAAAGGGACCTTGGTGTCCTGGTGGACAACTCAATGAAGGTGTCAACCCAGTGTGCCTCAGCAGTGAAAAAAGCAAACTCAATGCTAGGGATCATTAGGAAGGGTATAGAAAATAAGTCAGCAAGTGTCATTTTGCCTCTTTATAAATCTATGGTGAGGCCCCACCTGGAATACTGTGTACAGTTCTGGTCGCCATACCTCCAGAAGGATATTATGGAGCTGGAAAAAGTGCAGAGGAGGGCAACCAGAATGATTAGGGGACTGGAACACCTTCCTTACCATCTGAGGCTGCAACGGTTGGGCCTCTTCACTCTTGAACGACGACGTCTAAGAGGTGACCTGATTGAAGTTTATAAAATCATGCACGGTGTGGACAAAGTAGATAAGGAAAAACTGTTTTCCCTATCGCACAACACTAGAACTAGGGGACACTCCATGAAACTTTTGGGTACTAGTTCTCAAACCAATAAGAGAAAGTACTTTTTCACCCAGAGGATTACTGGTCTATGGAACTCCCTGCCAGAAGAAGTGGTGACAGCTTTCAGTCTTGACAGCTTTAAGAAAGGATTAGACAAGTTCATGGAGGACAAGAGTATCAATGGCTATAATTATGGATACTTAAGGACAACCTCCGGGTTGGAGAGATAGGCAGGATATCTCTCAATATCATTTCCAGGGAATCCTAAGCAGGCATCTGCTTGGGAATACCCTGAAGGAAATGGTGAGCCACTGTGTGAGACAGAATGCTGGACTGGATGGGCTGTGGCCTGTTCCAGCAAGGCTGTTCTTATATGTTCTTATGAACAAAACCATCAAGGGCTTCCCAATTTGCAAAAAAAAAATTAAAATCGCTTCTTTTTTGGTGGATGTCTGGTATTGAGAAGGACTGTGGCAGTTTAGTGGCTAAGATGCTGAACTTGACGACTGGAAGGTTGGCAGGCCAGGGGCTCAAGACCCAAGTACTGCATGACAAGAGTGAGCATCTGTTGTCTGTCCCATCTCCTGCCATCCTAGCAGTTCGAAAGCAATAAATACCAAGGAGATAAATAGGTACCACTTCAGTGATGAGCACCGAACCCTAGAGTCGGATATGACTGGCTTTCAAGCAAGGGCAGCCTTTTACCTTTCCCTGGCATTGAGTCAGCATCTTTGACCTGTCATTCAGATCTGAGTATTTTAGAGAATCTGGTTGCAATGTATGTGTGGCCAATGACATGTCTTAAGAATAACATGTAGGTCAGTGGTGGTGAACCTATGGCACGAGTGCCAGGGATGGCACTCGAAGCCCTCTCTGTGGGCACCCATGCAGTCACCCCAGCACAGAGTTCGCCCCACCCCTCTGCCCAGCAGCCCAATGGGAGCACTTCCTTCCTTCCCCAGCACAGAGTTCGCCCCGTCCCTCTGCCCAGCAGCCCAATGGGAGTGTTTCCTCCCTCCCCCTGTTGCTCTGTTGGCACTTTGCGATAAATAAATGGGGTTTGGGTTGCAGTTTGGGCACTTGGTCTCTAAAAGGTTTGCCATCACTGATGTAGGTGAATAAAAGACTACAAAGACATGCATAAATAATTCTAGAAAGCCCTCTGCTTTCCTGGATTCGACTGAAAGCGTAACAGCTCAAAATCCAGTTTCTAATAATGGACCAAATGTTTAGAAATAAAGGATGGAACAATCTCAGTTCCTGGAAAACCCTGCTTCGGATGTCTGCAGTTCCCTCCCTTGTTCTGGCTGTAATCAGGTGTAAATTACCCATCCAGCTTGTTAAAAATTCACGACAGTGCAAAAGCTTGCAGGGCATCCAATGATGCTTCAATTTGTCTAATAAAAGCCATTAGCCTAAAATGGAGATTGGATTTCTTTTGTCTAACATCACTATCTTTTTTTATGGTAGGCGACTGGCTAGCTTAGGGGTGCCCAAACTGTGGCGCATGGGCCAGATCTGGCCCCCAACACCAATTCATCCAGCCCATGCCGCCCTTGCCATTCCTGGAAGCGGAAGTAAAATATGCCCGTATGGGTCATAGCTGTCAAGTATCCCTTATTGGCCAGGAAACCCCTTATTTTACCCTCTTTCCCGCCATCATCCCTTATTAATTAGACTGCAATGCCCTATTTCCACCATTGGAGGGCAGCACAGGATAAGCGTAGCTGTCAAGTATCCCTTATTGGCCAGGAAACCCCTTATTTTACCCTCTTTCCCGCCGTCATCCCTTATTAATTAGACTGCAATGCCCTATTGCCGCCATTGGAGGGCAGTAAAGGATAAGGATAGCTGTCAAGTATCCCGTATTTGCCGGGAAATTTCCCTTATTTCCAAATCCAAAACTTGACAGGTATGGTATGGGTGCGTTTTACTTCCCAGGAGCGGCAAGGGAGGTGTGGGCCGGATGAATTGGTGTCAGGGGACGGATCTGGCCCACAGGCTATAGTTTGGGCACCCCTGGGCTAGCCTTTGAATCAGAGAACAGTAAATTTTCCAGGACTACAAAATGTGCCATGATTTCCCCAGGAATTGTAGTTTTTTCTTTTCTTTTCGAAAAAGTTGATGCTCTAAATTCTTTTGAATCTCAGCTCCTTTTTAAAATCACCCCAAAATACAGAATTTGACCGTGTGGCTAAGGAGATATGGAACATAGCTCTTAATATTCACAGCCCCACCAGTATCTTTTGTGGTCCAGCTCCTGCCGGTTAATCTGAACACCTAAGTCGAAGGTTGGCCAATCAGGTTGGCCAGGTGTCATTTTTAGGAGGAGCAACCAAGTGAGAAGAGAGGACTCACTTGAGAAGGCCCTGATGCTAGGAAAGATCGAAGGCAAAAGGAGAAGGGGACGGCAGAGCTACTTCACAGCAGTTTTGCCCATCTTCTTCATGGGTTGAAGATACTGTTGGGAAAAGGCAAGCTATCTTCACCAAGTGTTTGACCTGCCATGAAGGAGGAGATGTTCCTTAATGAAAAGCATGGGTCCCTTAAAGTGGCAACATCATTTCCCCTTCCTGAGCGGCCTCTCTGCGGGTTTCTCTACTGCTGAAAAGAACAAGCAAACAACGTTGGGCGGAAACCACCACCGTAGCCTTATTGGCAGGGAAAGTCTGCCTGTTTCCGATAACCTCACGGAAAGCAGGCTGAGCGGCTTCGGTGCTTAACAGAACTCCAGAAATACTGAGTTAAGTGTTCAGACTCATGCAGAGACACACAAGAACCCCCTTCCCCCCCCCACCCTGCAATTGTCTCATTTGAAATCTATTAGTTTTGTCAGCCCAGCCCACAAGGGAAGAGTGTGACCAGGTAGCCCATGTGTCTGCTGCTAAATTTGCGGTCCAGACGCTACTCCCTGTGGATGATGGGCAATGCCCAGGTCTCTTGATTTCCTTCCTTCCGGTCCATTAAACTAGACTTTCAATGGACAGCCCTAGAGGACTTCCAAAATGAGATTTATACTCTGGGAACATTTCCAGGGGAGGGCTGTCCTACCTCAATATAGACCTGTGATGGCGAACCTTGGCACTCCAGCTGTTCTTGGACTTCAATTCCCAGAAGCCCAAGTCCCTGAGAATCCACACGAATGGGTTTACTGGCACTCCAGGTGTTCTTGGACTTCCAATTCCCAGAAGCCTAACATAGCTGTCAAGTATCCCGTATTGGCCGGGAAACTCCTGTATTTTACCCTTTCCTGCCATCCTCCTGTATTAGTTAGACTGCAATGCCCTAACGCCGCCACTGGAGGGCTGCACAGGATAAGCAAAGCTGTCAAGTATCCCGTTTTGGCCAGGAAATGTCCCTTATTTTCAAATCCAAAACTTGACAGGTATGAAGCCTAAGTCTCTGTTCCCAGATGCCCAAGTCTCTGTGAATCCACACGGATGGGTTTACTGTGCATACGCGCTGTTCTTGGACTTGAATAGGCAGTAAACCCATTCGTGTGGATTCACAGAGACTTGGGCTTCTGGGAATTGGAAGTCCAAGAACACCTGGAGTGCCAATGTTCGCCATCACTGGCCTAGGCTTTTCAAACCACTCCCCTAGCCAGGCTGCATGGCATTTTTTTGGTATTAATAGATTTTCTTGGGTAAAATTTCCAGCGGCTCATTTCCTACCAGGACAGTTTCCTCCATCCTAGGGATTATATCAAGGACAAGCAAAGGCTCGTTGCTCAAACTGTAATCATTTAGCCAATGGATTCCCTCAGAATACAACAGAAAGAGGAAATGCCGTCACTTCCTATTGATCATCATATACCTTTTTTGTGTGTGATGATGGTCATGTGCTGAAAACACATTAGTAGCTGTCTTACTCTGGTCAATGGCAGGACCGGCCCCACCTACAATCACAGTAGCCTGGCATCATGTGCAGCTGATCAGAAGATGTAGAGCGCATTCACGTCTTAATGGCACATATCTTGGTGTCTTAGAACGAAGCCCTGGAGGATAGCAAGAAGGAAATTGTTGGGGAATGCATCGCCTTTGCCCTCCGAAGGCAATTTCCAGGGTCTTTGACAAGTGAATGGTCACTCAGGCCACAGAAAAAAATTTTTTTTTCTGGACAACAACTGGTAGAATCTTTCTACGCAGTCTTGGAGGATTTTTGGCACATGTTGACCCCAAAGCACAAATCTTCAAAGGGGTGATTTCAGGATTCAGACGTTTCTGTGGACACGTGGCAGGCATGACTAGACACCGGAGCGCACGGAACACTGCTCAAGGGGCTAAGACGCTGACCGGGAGGCGAAAGGTCAGCAGTTCGATTCCCGAGTACTGCAGGACGGAATGAGCTCCCGTCTTCTGCCCCAGCTCCTGCCCACCTAGCAGTTTGAAAAGCAAGAAATTGCAAGTAGATAAATAGGGACCGCTTCGGGGATCAACTCTAGGAAATAGCAAATGCTGAGTTGTTTTTGAAACTCACTCCTACTTCTCGGTTCATTTCTATTGCTAGATCTCCACCTCCTCCATACACACACATTTAGGCAAAGATGCTTCCAATCACGCCCTCTCAAACCATCTGTCCTTACATTTTCATCCGAAGCCATTTCCTTCTCTGGTGTCAAAAGCAGGGTGAGGATGGCTGGATGGGTCGGATCCAGTGGTGGGCTCCAAAAAAATTTACTACCACACTGTGGGCGTGGTATGGTGGGCGTGGACAGGGGAAAAGCCCTGCATTGCACACGAATTAGGACTGCTTTATTTCAAAACTTGGATGGTCGGGGCAAGCCAGAAATTTTGCTACCGGTTCTGGCGAACTGGTGCGAACCTGCTGATGCCCACCACTGGTCGGATCCTATGTAAAGACGCTCTGGCATCTCTCCTTTCTCCCAGCAGAGCAGTTAACATCTTAGCACTGGTGGCAAAAAAAAAAGCTTTTTAGAAGTGGGATTTAATGGTGCCACGCCACCCGCAATCAAATTAAAGATTTTTGACATGAGCCAGCCTTTGGAAGAAGGAACGGTCTTTGCGTCCATGCTATCCAAAGGGCCACAGATTGTGTCTTGCGCTGGGAAGCTGGCTGAGATATTACCCACCCCAGGCTCATTTTTGACTGGGTTATTCCCAGCAAGAAATTGCAAGTAGATAAATAGGGTGGGAAATGGTAACAGCGTTCTGTGTGGTCATGCCTGCAACATGATGGCGGAAACATCTGCAAACACAGGCAGCACTGGCTCTTTGGCTATAAACAGAGATGAACGCCAGACCCTAGAGTTGGACACAAGTGGGTTTTGACCTTTCGTGGGGGGAAAAAGACGGAGCTTATAAAATCTCCACTTGCTAGCTGTCCATTTTTAGCCCCCGTCTCCAGGGGATTCGGAGGCTGTTTGACCCAGGCTCTGAGGAGGAGGAGGAGAGGGAGGGAATTCCAGCTGCCTGGCCCACCCTGGGACTTTGCTTCCAAATATTTAGATAGGAGTGGATTACAGCTGGGGCTGTGCGGAGGAATTGATCTGGAGGAAACATGTGCAGGGATTAGGCAGGGAAGAAAATATTTATTCTAAACCTTTTCCCTTCCGAAGCTTCTGGTGACCAGACTGTCATTTTTGCGTTCGAGAGAGTGGGTGGAATTGATGGTGAGTTGCAGGTGCCCGGGCAGAAAAGAGGTCCGAATATCTGCTTTTTAAGGACAGGGAGCCAAAGGGGAAGCTTAGAGCCGGAGTCGGCAACCGCAGCCCTTGAGATGTTTATGCCTGGCAGTTCTCGTAATAATAATTTTGTACCAGAAATTATTCTGGGTCGAAAGGATTTTTTCCCCTGAAAAAACTCTGCTCACCCAAATGAGGCTCCTTTCAGGTCCCCAAGAGCTGGGGCAGAGACGGGCGCTCAGTCTGTCATGCAGTACCCAGGTCTCAAACTGCCGATTTGCCGGCTTTCCAGCTAACAAGGCGAGCTTCTTAACCACTGAGCTGCCACAGTCCCTTGGCAGTTCCCATAATCTCTCACCAGTTCCCATAATCTCTCGCCACAGGCTGTGCTGGCTAGCATGGGAGCTCAGAAATTAGCAATGTCACTTCCATACCACTCCATAGCACTTATGGCACTCTCTAGGTCAAGGGTGCCCAAATTTTTATGGCCACAGGACAGTCACATGGTTCAGGGGGCCGGTCACGTGGTTCCTCCCACTGGAAGTGGAAGTAAAATGCGCCTTGCAATCTGTTTGTGCAACAAGATGAGATAGGATTTTTAGGCTGCCATTTTCTTTGCTTAAACCAGGGATGCCCAAACTATGGCCCATGGGCCAGATCTGACCCCGGCATCAATTCATCCGGCGTGCGCCACCCATGCTGTTCCTGGAAGCGGAAGTAAAATGTGCCAGTATGGGTGCATTTTACTTCCACTTCCAGGAGCGGCAAGGGTGGCGTGGGCTGGATGAATTGGTGTTGGGGGCTGGATCCGGCCCATGGGCTGTAGTTGGGGCACCCCTGCTCCAGGTGGTTCATGAGTTAATTAGCATTTTTGCCTCCAACATGCTGGGTCCTCACTTGAAGAAGCTGAGTCAACCTGCATCCCCATCAGGATCGAACCTACGATGTTCTCACTGCAGGAGAGCAGTTGAACCCCTGCACCACCCGAAAGGGCTGGGAGATTCTGGGAATGGCAATGGAAAAATCCACAACATTTCTGAGGGCGTTGATGGGGCGTTGCAGGCAGACACATCTGGATGGAGGCAAACTGCCCGTCCTTGGTTTAGAACAGCTGGAAAGAAGACAGTGGTGAGCACTGGATCTGTAACAGCAAGTAAATCTCCATGCTCCCCCCCCCCCCCCCCCCCCCCCCCCCCCCGTGATTCACAATGACATATTTACAAGTCAGGAACCAAACTCCAGACTCTGGCCAACAGGTGCAACAGGTTTTTGTTTCAAAAGCCTGCTCGCCTGTGTTTCCATTAGGACAAAACAATGCTCACAAAGCAGAATCTGTGCACATTTATGGTCCAGCCACACAAGTTTGCTACAACCTCTTTAATTTCAGAGTCTCACAGTATCTCCTCGCAATCAGTTGAATCCTGTGTGCTTAACGTTACTTGACACTAAAAGCATGAAGTGGCGAAATGGAGACCGAGACTCCAAATTGAGTGAAGGGTGGTGGTGGACTGGATCCACTTCAGTTTTGACTCTGAACTTTGCCGGAACTATCCAGAGTGGATTCAGCACCATGGATAACTCCTAAGCCAGTGTGATTTATTTGCATCTAAAGGGGGGAAAATTGCAGGCAAGGAAGGAATGTATTGGACATGCAGTGACAAAGCAGCATTTCAGAAACCATGTCTCCCTTTTAATTTTCTCCCCGTTTCCCTCTTTCTCTGGTTCCCCCTTTGGTGGCTAAATCAGAGATCCCTTTAAACCTGGCCTTTATTGGAGACTAACCTGGCAGCCCTGAGGACTAACAGCCTTGGGTGCCAAAGTCTACAGGGAAGGGTGATGGTCCCCAAGTGGGTTAAATCCCACCTGAATCCATCTTGGTGGAGGGTAGCAGCTTCATCCATCCTGGCCTGGGGCTGAGGAGGACTTTGTGTGCTAAAAGGACTCAGGACCATAAAGTGACTCGTGGAACTGGATCAGCGGTACTATGGGAGTCCCACTGCGGCGCGGAAGGCAGATTGAAGGCCACTGCATTATAGGACAATCTTCATGGTTGATCGGCAGTATTTGGAATCGGATACAGCACAACGACAACAACTAGGATGCTTTCTCAAGCATGCATCATGCAAATTGTCAGCTGTTGAAGCCAACCAAGGCACCCCAATGCGTGGTCCAGAGATATCTGTTGCTCTCCCGTCTGCTGCAACCAGAATCAGAGTCTTGTCTTGCCATCAGTTCCTGGGTCTTTCCTGGGATGGTGGGCCGGTGGTGGTGGGTTATTTTCACTCTGCTTCCTCCACCTTTCCCCATTCCACAGCATAGAACCGTCTCCCAAGGACTTCCTCTCCGTGCACCTTGGCTAAAGGGGCTTGCCACAACCTGGTCTGTCGGGTCATCTTTTGCCCTCAGCAGGCCGACTGGTCTTGGAAAGGGATGCTGTCCCGCATCCCAAAGGTGGCCGAGACCTTCTGCGTCCTGGGCCAACATGGCCACCACTTGTGGGAGCAGAAGAAGTTCTTCAAGCTACGGAATACCGTGTTGCGGAAGAAGATGAAGAGCCACGGGTCCACGATAGGGTTGAAGGCGCTGAAGCGGAAGGCGAGCATGTCTTTCTCTTCCTTGTGGTCGGGGCTGATGCCACCGATATAGGCACGGATCTGTGGGTGAGAAAGAAAGCAAACACAAGAAACAGTCCCAGATAAGTTGTGACTCATAGTGGAGTGAACATGGAGGACTCCGGTTTCCAGAGATCCCTGTTGTAATTTACCGTGGCTTGGTCCTGAATGGGGAACCAAGACCCGTTCTCTTTACGAAAGACAGCCTGATGGAGTAGACTGGTGGGCTGCAGCGGCTCCATTGGTTAACACACTCAACTTGACAACTGGAAGGTCGGCAGGTCAGTAGTTTGAGACCTGAGTACTGCATGACGGAGTGAGCACCTGTCTCTGTCCCAGCTCCTGCCAACCTAGCAGTTTGAAAGCAAGACACTGCAAATAGATAAATAGGGACCACTTCAGTGGGAAAGGTAAACAGCGTTCCGTGCACTCTGGTGTCAAGTCATGCCTGCCACGTTGAAACATATGCAGATAGCGTTGGCTCTTTGGCCATAAAAAGAGGTGAGCACTGAACCCTAGAGTCAGGTACAACTGGCTTTCAACCAAGGGTGACCTTTACTTTTACCTTATCTGATGGAGAATTGGTTCTTTGTTATGGGTCCAAGCCGTTGCCTGTGTTGGTGGGCTTTCTTTCAAAGTGTTGGCTCTTGGCTATCTCACGACGAGACTTTTTGGCTCAACAACCATGCTATTGCACTTCGCCTTTTGTAAAACACAGCTTGATATGCTAACCTTAAAAGCAATCCGGTTTATCTCTTAACCTGCTGATCTCTACATGCCAAACTCCCTTTGGGCACAATGAGGGATTGTGTTGAGTTTTTTTGTTCATTCGGCAACCGAAGGCCTAAAGGAGGAACTTGGAAAGCGCAAGAGTGTTTTTGGTTTGCTTATTCTTTGATAGTTCCTAATTCAGTTTGTTCCCAGTTTTTCTGCATACGATATAGTCAGGTAAAGGTCGCCCTTGCGCGAAAGCCAGTCCTATCTGACTCTAGGGTTGGGTGCTCATCTTTGTTTCAAAGACGAAGAGCCAGTGCTGTCTGCTTCTGCAGATGTTTCCATGGTCATGTAGCAGGCAGGACTAGAGGCTGGAGCACACAGAACGCTGTTACCTCCCCACCGAAGTGGTCCCTATTTATCTACTTGCAATTTCTTGCTTTTGAACGGCTAGGTTGGCAGGAGCCGGGACAGAGACAGGAGCTCACTCCATCGTGCAGCACTCAGGTCTCAAACTGCTGACCTTCAGGGCAACAAGTTCAGTGTCTTAACCACTAAGCCACCGCAGTCTTATAATATAGTCAACTGTATCCAATTCCTGAATGCTATCACTCAGGAAACGACAGTCCCTTCCTACTCATACCAGAAATAATCCATCCATGGCTGTATTACTAGAAGGCTAATGAGATTGTGAGCTAATGGGAAACGACGTAATAATTTGATGGCATGAATTAGAGCCAATGGTTGCTCAAAGCTCCTTGCTTTGTTAAAAGGGGAAAAGCTGTGTTCCCCTTCCATTTTTCCATTGTGACAAGCGGTTAAGATGCTGACTGGGAGGCCGAAGGTCTGCAGTTCAAAACCCAAGTACGCCATGATGGAATGAGCACCCATCTCTGTCCCAGCTCCTGCCAACCTAGCATTTCGAAAGCAAGGCATTGCAAGTAGATAAACAGGGACCGCTTTGGTGGGAAGGTAAACAGTGCTCCGTGCACTCCGGTGTCTAGTCATGCCTGCCACATGAACACAGAAACATCTGTAGAAGCAGACAGTGCTGGCTCTTCAGCTTTGAAGCTGAGATGAGCGCTGAACCCTAGAGTTGGATACGACTGGCTTTCGAGCAAGGGTGACCTTTACCTATGATATCCTGAGAGAGAGAGAGAGTATCTGGACAGGTGTGTCAAAAAGGCATCACCCAAGATAAACACTTTTGTGTACAACAGCTGTTGTCAAACTGTGGAGCACAGCCTGGTTACAACTGCAAACCAAGACATAACCACGTACTTGGAACAAGTCCTCCTTTGGTTTACATAACAGGGTCAGACGTCTTGTTAAATTTAAGTTGATGCTTGTCCTTCTCCTTTGCTCTTTTACTAACAGGTTCTGTTAGTCCCCGGAATACAAATCCAGTTCAAAGATAAAGAACCATTAAGGGGTTTGGGTGAATGTTTGCTTATGTTATTTTGTCTTTGTACAAGTTATATGTTATATGGTTTCTTTTATAAGTAAGTCAATAAAAATAAGTTTTTAAAAAAGAACCATTAAGAGGAAAGAGGAAGAGAGACCTGGAATTTGGAAGTCATCTAGTATCGTCCACAGCAGAGGTGGCCAAACTACGGCCCATGGGCTGGATCCAGCCCCCAATGCCAATTCATCCAGCCCACACCGCCCTCATCGCTCCCAGAAGCGGAAGTAAAACTCGCCCGTATGGGTATGTTTTACTTCCACTTCCGGGAGCGATGAGAGCGGCGTGGGTCGGATGAATTTGCATCAGGGGCTGGATCTGGCCCTAGGGCTGTCGTTTGGGCACCCCTGATTTAAGCAGCCTAAAAAAAATCTATCTCATCCTGTTGCAAAACAGATTGCATGGCGCATTTTACTTCCGCCTCCGGTGGGAGAAACCACGTGACCGGCCCACTGATCCATATGGCCGGCCCTCTTAACCACATGACCGGCTCGTGGCCCGAGAAGTTTGGGCACCCCTGATCCACAGGGATGTTCACCTGGACAGCTGACTCAACCAAAGGCACATGGGAAAGGTAACAGTGTTCCATGCGATCCAGTGTCCAGTCTTGCCAGTCACATGACCAAGGAAAAGTCTGCAGACACAGATGAGCACCGAGCCTCAGAGACGGATACAACTGGCTTTCGAGCAAGGGTGACCTTTACCTTTGCCTACCCAGTCCGGAGTACCATCCTATGAACGACATCTTGTAGAGTCACCAGTAAGACTTGGCCCCTCTACTACTTGAAGGATGCCTTTATCACACCATTGAGCAACCACAACCAGACCATTCAGGGAAAAGGTTTTCCTACATCAACAGAAAGCATAACTGTCTGGTAGATGCTATAGGACCATGATGGTGAACCTGGGCACTCCAGCTGTTCTTGGACTTCAATTCCCAGAAGCCCAAGTCCCTGTGAATCCACACGAAGGGGTTTACTGGCACTCTAGTTGTTGTTGGGCTTCAATTCCCAGAAGCCCAAGTCCCTGTGAATCCACACGAATGGGTTTACTGGCACTCCAGCTGTTCTTGGACTTCAATTCCCAGAAGCCCAAGTCCCTGTGAATCCACACAAATGGGTTTACTGCATGTCCCTGTGAACCCCCATTCATGTGGATTCACAGCGACTTGGGCTTCTGGGAATTGAGGTCCAAGAACAGCTGGAGTGCCACAGTTCGCCATCACAGCTGGTTTCACAAAGTGGGTCATTTTTATTTTATTATTTTAACAGAGGAGAAGGTGTCGAAGTTCAGCCTAGGGTTGCAGAGGTTGTTTCCCCTCCTGTCCTTAAGGCTTGTGGTCTGCGTCCCTTTGAGGGTTATTTTAAGGAAGGGCTTGTCACGCAACGGGTGGAGAAAGAGGAAGGGTGTTGCAAAAACTCATCCTAGCATCTCAAGTGACGTTCTCTGGGGCCGGAAGGAACAGTGACGAAGAAGGAGTTACATTGGGGCCCCATTTGCCACTTGCCGAGTACGGCACCTCTTCCTTGCAAAAATGGGGCCTGGGGCTCGAACCCGTGGCCCAACGGGTTGGCCTTCATGGGGTGGAAGTATCACTGGAAAAGGTGTCAGAAAGCAGAAATGACTGCCAAAAGGAAGAGGCTGATTCTTTGGTCATGGCTCTTGGTCCAGATGTTGGGCTATGCCAGGGGTGTAGACCGGGCATGTGGTTCAGCGGGCCGGTCACATGGTTCCTCCCACCGGAAGCGGCAGTAAAACACGCCTTGCAATCTGTTTTGCAAACAGAATGAGATAGATTTCAAGCTGCCATTTTCTCTGTTTAAACCAGGGTGCCCAAGCGACAGCCCGTGGGGCCAGATCTGGCCCCCAACAGCAATTTATCTGCCCCACACAGCACTCGTCACTCCTGGAATGGGGGCGTTTTACTTTTGCTTCTGGGAGCGACGAGGGCTGTGTGGGCCAGATGAATTGGGTGTCAGGGGCTGGATCTGGCCCACAGGCCATATGAATGGCATGAGCCACCTGCATGTGGGGCTCAGACAATGTAGGAATGTCGTTCTCTCCAATGCCCGCTTGAAGAGCATAGCATCGACCCAAGGAAGCAGTTGTGAAACCCAGCGTTTGGTTTCTAACCACAGACCAGGTGGAAACTTCTCCCACGGGCCGGCGTCTGCCTTTGGGAATGAAGCCCACGGCCATCTCCTGGAAGGTCCAGTGTCCCCAGATACCCCTTTGTGGGGCATCTGGCCCTGAAGTAGGATTGTTGAAGGATTGTTTTATGCTGCTAGGGTAACAGGAAAGCTTTGTGTGTGTGTCTGATAAGTGAGCTGGGAAGGGCATTATTGAAACAGCTGAAGGCTGCCGTGCGCATTTTTGCAGCAAGTTGGGAAAGAGGTTGGACGAACGATAAGGCTGGCTCGTGTTGGGAAGGTGGGAGAGAGGTTTTTGCCCCCAGGAAAAGATCTTGCTGCAGAGACTGGTGGAAAGGCAAAGTCTGCGCGAAGCCACCAAGTGCCTGTGGTTTTTCTTAAAGGGTTGCGGTACAGAGATGTGCAATTTATTGTTCCCAAATGAAAAGTTGGCCAAAGTTATCCTGCAGTGGTCATAGAGTAGATCAGGGATTTCCCAACCTGTGGCCTGTGGGCCGGAGAACTCCTGGAGTAGATCTTACAGCCAGTGGCTCAATGCTGACCGTCAGGCAGTGGTTAACTAACCTTGACCACCCTGAGGACTAACAGCCTTGGGTGCCAAAGTCCACATAGAAGAAAGGGTGACGGTTCCCCATGTGGATTAAATGCAGTGGTGGGCATCAGCAGGTTCGTACCACTTCACCAGAACCAGTAGCAGAAATTCTGGCTGGCCACGACCACCCAAGTTTTGAAATAAAGTAGTCCTAATTCGGGTGCTTTTCCCCTGGCCACATCCACCATACCATGCGCACAGTGTGGAGCCCACTACTGATTAAATGGTCCCACTTGAATCCATCTTGATGGAAGGGCAGCAGCTTCATCCATCCTGGCCTGGGGCCGAGGAGGACTTTGTATACCAAAAAGGGCTCAGGTCCAGAAAGTGACTCGTGGAAGTGGTACAGGTGCCACACTGCTGAATGCGGAAGGCAAATGGAAGACCGCTGTGCTATATTGTTCCCAGGACAATCTTCATGTCTGATCGCCACGAGGAGAGCCAATATTCGGAATTGGATACAGCACTTGAAGAAGAGGATGAGGGAGAAGACGGTGGCTTCACTGTGGCAGTTTAAAGTCTGACCAGGACCATACCTGTCAACCTTCCCGGATTGGCCGGGATTTCCCGCTTTTTGGCGCCGATTTGCACCATTTCCCGCCCGCAGATGCCGAAACCCCGGAATTGGCAGCGGGGGGGGGGGGGAGAGGTACTGCGCATCCCTTCTGCGCAGATAGCCTTCTACGCATGCATAGAAGGCTTTTACACTTGCGTAGAACCCTTTTACACTTGCATAGAACCCTTCTATGCATACGTAGAAGGCTACGCATGTGTAGAAGGGTTCTACGCAAGCGTAAAAGCCTTCTACGCATGTGTAGTAGGCGACTTGCGCAGAACCGTTCTGCGCAGGTCCCGTATTGTCCGGAGCTGCGGTTGACAGGTATGACCAGGACACAAAAGAAGAAGAAGCTTATGAAATATCTCCATGAGAGCTAGCATCTTGGCTTTTTGATCTTAACCAACATTTTCGGTTCCGAACCCCAGAGGAAATGTCCCGTGAGCAGGCATCGGATGGAAACCTGTTTCGCTCCACTTCCGTATGGCCCTTACTTTTTCTGTGGGCTGTTGGCATCCCTGTCCGACATGGGGTGCTCTTTCAGAAATGTCCCCGGGGGTTTGGAAAGCCATTTGCTACTACTCAGCCCCGTTCTTTTGCCTTGTGTGAGATGTTTGCACACGAAGAACAGGCTTTGATTTCGCTTCTGTGTCTTGCCTATCTCTGCAAACAAATGGGGCAAACCAAAGAAAATATAAAGAGGAAGACCTGAACGAGAGAGAACAGCTCAGTTTAAGAGATGCAATGCACATCCTGTTTACTTAGCAGAAAGCAAATTAAATTCTGCACACGGCCAGAGATACTGTGACTGCAGTTAACAATCTTGACCCAAACTCAACCTTGGATGTTTACTTCTGATATAAGCCTGTTCAGCCACTATATTCTTCTCATCTTCTCTGAAGACACCTTTGTCCAATCTCTCGTTGTTCGCTTGGAGCACCACAAATTTATCCTGCCTACTCATTATATTTAATTTCCTCGATTCAAATGAGCTGATGACTCCCCCCCATCCTTTGTTTTGCTCTTGTTTAGTTTCCTTGCAATTGTTTCTCAACAGCATGGAAGGAATACACTGATGAGATTACGCGCCGGCTAGCATTGGCTTGATTGGAAACAGTAAAAAGGCTTTCGGTCAGAGACTGCGTGGTGGCTCAAGTGGTTAAGACGCTGGACGTGATGGCTGGAAGGCCGGAAGGTCCGCAGTTCCAAGACCTGAGTGTTGCATAACAGAGTGAGCTCCATACCTGTCAAGTTTTGGATTTGGAAATAAGGGAAATTTCCCAGCAAATAAAGGATACTTGACAGCTATGCTTATCCTGTGCTGCCCTCCAATGGCGGCAATAGGGCATTGCAGTCTAATTAATAAGGGATGACAGCAGGAAAGAGGGTAAAATAAGGGGTTTTCCTGGCCAATAAGGGATACTTGACAGCTATGCTTATCCTGTGCTGCCCTCCAATGGCGGCAATAGGGCATTGCAGTCTAATTAATAAGGGGTGACGGCGGGAAAGAGGGTAAAATAAGGGGTTTTCCCGGCCAATAAGGGATACTTGACAGCTATGGTGAGCTCCCGTCCTCTGTCCCGGTGCCTACCAACCTAGCAGATCGAAAGGGAGAAGTTGCAAGTAGATAAATAGGCGCTGCTTCAGCAGGAAAGGTAACAGCATCCCATGCACTCCGGTGAGCACTGAACCTTACAGTCGGATACGACTGGCTTTTGAGCAAGGGTGACCCTTGACCTAAGAGACTGACTTCACAGGGCCTGCTTTTATCGGTCCAAGGAAGGAGATGGGGATACAGCAAAAAGCCATTTCTTGCAGTGCCAGTTGGTGGAATTTAGCTCCGGAAGAGGTTTCCCAGACCTGCATCGTCACTAGCCTCTGAACATGGACAAGTTGTGGTTTCTTTGAAATAGTCACTCCCTGCATTTTTCTCCATGTGGTTCTGCTGCAATTTCTTGCTTTCGAAACTGCTTGGTTGGCAGGAGCCGGGACCTTGATGGACACTCACTCTGCCGTGCAGCACTCAGGTCTCGAACTGCCCACCTTCCTGTCATCAAGTTCAGCATCTTAAACACTAAGCCCTCTTCTAGAAAAGCTAGTTTTTTTAAAAAAAAATGCCTCGCTTTTGCTAAAGTCAGGCTTGTTCACAGCCTGGCTCATAACTGAGTCGGATCTTTATTGGTTTCTATCTGGGCCAAACGATTATTTTTTTTGTTATTCTCGTTGGTATCACGTCAACTTTTCTTTTGTTGTGTTCCACGGTTTCGGCTTCTTTCTGGCAGGCCCTACCATAAAAGATAGCTTATCAATCCTTGGTTTTTTGGTTTTTTCCCAACATAAATATATGAGTGAATGCATATCCTTCATACCATTACAATGCTGTACTTTAATTCATACCATTACAATGCTGTACTGGACAAATAGGGTTATTCCTATTAGTGTTTGACTAGGGCCGTGATGGCGAACCTTGGCACTCCAGTTGTTCTTGGACTTCAATTCCCAGAAGCCCACATGAATCCACACAAATGGGTTTGCTGAGATTCATCCGGCCCGCTGTCACTCCCGGAAGCGGAAGTAAAATGCACGTTTTACTTCCACTTCCGGGAGCGACAGGGTGGTGCGGGCCGGATGAATCGCAGCTAACCCATTCGTGTGGATTCATGGGGGCTTCTGGGAATTGAAGTCCAAGAACATCTTGAGTGCCAAGGTTCGCCATCACGGGACTAGGGGATTCTGGGAGGTGTAGTCTGATAAAGTAACTGTTCCTGATAGCTTCTGTGAGGGCAAACCTGGAGGTGCTGCTGTCCATAACCTTTGGCCCTCTGTGAGGAAGGTAAAGGTCTCCCATGCTCGAAAGCCAGTCGTATATCTGACTTTAGGATGCGGGGCTCATCAATGTTTACAGCCAAAGAACCAGCACTGCCTGTGTTTGCCAATGTTTCCATGGCCATGTGGCAGGACTAGACACTGGGGTGCACAGAATGCTGTTACTTTGCCCAAACCTATTTAACCACTTGCATTTTCTTGCTATCGAACTGCTAGGTTGGCAGGAGCTGGGACCTTGATGGACGCTCACTCTGTCGTGCAGCACTCGGGTCTCGCTCTGCTGACCTGCCGGCCTGCCGGTCATCAAACTCAGCCTCTTAAGCACTAGGATACTAGTCCCTTCCATGACATGATTCGAGGGCAGCAGCTCCATCCATCCTGGCCTGGGGATGATGATGAGGTCTTCGTGTGCCAAAAAAGGCTCAGGACCAGAAAGTGACTCATGGATGTGGATCAGTGATTCAGTGGTACTATGGGGGTCACCCTGCTGAATGCGTATGGCACATGGAAAGCCATGGTATAATATTGTTCACAGGACAATCTTCATGGCTGATCGTCATGAGGAGAGCCAATATTCGGAATTGAAGAAGAAGAAGAGGAGGAGGATGAGGCTTCATTGTGGCAACTTAAAGTCTGACCAGGAAGCTTATGGTATGTCTCCATGAGGGCTAGCATCTTGGCTTTTATTGATGAATTGACGATTCAAGACCCAGTAGCTGGTCTTTGAAAGGAAGGGGAAAGTGGCCATCTGTCTCTATAGTCCTTGCTGCCTTACTGAGGATGTCAGGGTGGGGAAAGGATCACCTCTTCATCCGGATTAAGAGAAGCTCCTGATCCACATTCCAGGTGAGCAAACGCAGGCACCGGCTGCGTTCCAGCTGTTGTTCTTCCGCCCTCTTATAGGTTTCTTTATTTGCCTAACCCGTGTCAAGAGACCTGCAGTCACACCCGGGGAGGGAAACCCGATAAGAGGATCCGCCTCAACCACAACACCAAGGCCGGTCTTCTTTTCCCAGGGCTCGGATCCTGAGCCACTCAGGTCCTGCAGGGGCAGAAAAGAGCTGCTGGCCGGCACCCGCTGCTCCTCGCCCACCCGTGCGCATCCCGACACTTTTTGCAATTCGCCAAGGCTCTCTGTCTCCACCAGGCACTTTTTGCTCAAAGATATAAGCACAGCAAACTTAGCTAAACCTAGGGACAGATTTCGTGCCTCCAAAGATCCGTGTTGCTGCATGACGGATTGAGTGGCTGCCTCTGTCCTGGCTCCTGCCCACTTAGCAAAAAAATTGCAAGTAGATAAATAGGGACCACTTTGGTGGGGGAAATACCTTGGGGACATGAAACGTGGCCTCATTCGGGCGTCCCCTGAGCGGAGTTTCTCCAGCAAAAATCCTCTCAACCCAGAATAGTTTCTGACACAAAATTAGTATTCTACTGAGCTCATGGAAATTTAGCAGGTTGTTGAAGCTCAGACAGCACTGGCTCTTTGGCTATAAATAGAGATGAGCAATGAACCCTAGAGTCAGATACGACTGGCTTTCATGCGAAGGTGACCTTTATCTTTACCTGATAAGTTTCTTCTGCAGGTTACCACCACGGAGAAGACACTGTTTTGTGTATTATTTATTTAGTATATTTTTTATAATTTTATAATAAATGTAAATGTGTCCATTGCATAAATTCAGAAATATGCACACACTGAGGGTCATAAATTGGGCAAAGCCGCCTCTCCCCGTCATGGCCATTGTTCCCAACCGTTGGCCCATCTATCCGAATCTGTCCACTTTTCTCAGATAAGGCTTGGCTCTTGGGTGGCAAGTCTTCATGCTATCCAATTATTGTATCACATTCATATATTATGAGTTGTTTCTCAATTCCAGGAAGAGATGATCCTCACCCCCGAAAAAGTTGGCATGATCGATTGGGGCAACATTGTGGAACAGACAGCTGTCTCATCGCAGCTGGCTCGAGGGGGAAGGATACTCAGGAAATACACAACACCCTTGGGATGCGGGTTCTTTTCCATGCCAACTCTGGCTATGAAAATTTAATCGCTTCTGCATCAAGGGCAGGGTGGGGGCACAGGGAGGGAGGAGACGCCAGGCTGCCTGTTCCAAGGAAGCGGGTTGTGTATGACAAACCTGGATCCTTCTTCTGCTGCTGTATCTGAGTCTGAATATGGGTGATCATCATGGCGATCAGCTGTGAAGACTGTCCTGGAGAGAATATAACGCAGTGGCCTTTCATCTGCCTTCCGCATCGCAGCATGACCCCCATACCATGGATCCAGAACCGAAAAATGTTGCTTCAGATTAAAAAGTCAAGATGCTAGCCCTGATGGGAGACATACCATAAGCGTCTTCTTTTGTGTCTCGGTCAGACTTTAAACTGCCACAATGAAGTTGCCGTCTTCTTCTTCTTCAAGTGCATACCTGATTCTGAATATTGGCTGTCCTCATGGCGATCAGCCATGAAGATTTTCCTGGGAGCGATATAATGCAGTGGCCTTCCATCTGCCTTTCACATTGCAGTGTGACACCCATACCACGGATCCAGTTCCAGGAGTCGCTTTCTGGTCCTGAGCCCTTCAGGCATGCAAAGTCCTCCTCCTCAGCCACAGACCAGAATGGATGAAGCTGCTGCCCTTCCATCAAGATGGATTCAAGTGGGATTTCATCCACTTGTGGACCATCGCCCTTCCCTGTGGACTTCAGCACCCAAGGCCATTAGTCCTCAAGGTGGTCAGATGAGTTAACTACCCCATGAAACTTAGCGTTGAGCACTGTTAGTAGGGTCTACTCTGTTACCATAGCAGGATAACTTAGCCAGACTGGCAGTACCTATTTATCTACTTGCAATCTCTTGCTTTCAAACTGCTAGGTTGGCAGGAGCTCACTCCATTGTGCAGTGATGGCATATGTGCAGTAAACCCATTTGTGTGGATTCACAGAGACTTGGGCTTCTGGGAATTGAAGTCCAAGAACACCTGAAGTGCCAAGGTTCACCATCATGGTCCTAGAGTTAGACACAACTGGCCTTCCAGCAAGGGAGTTGTTGAGCTTTATCCCATTAAATGTATAAACCCAGGAGAAATGGGCTGGAGGCAGTTGGCTTACGTGAGCGAACAGCAGTAACCAAGCTCGTGTTCTGCAGAAGTATTTTTTCCCCAACAGGTTGGGTAGTTTTACCCTCTCAATCTTTCACTTCTGCTCTATCCTCTGGTTTACGTGTTTGTGTGCACAAGGACCTGGGGATGGTGAATCTCGGCCCATCTTTTGCTGGGGCGTTCATCTGGCCAGCGTGCTTTGGGGGTAGTGATGGCGAACCTTGGCACTCCAGATGTTCTTGGACTTCAATTCCCAGAAGCCCAAGCACCCTGTGAATCCACACAAAGGGGTTTACTGCGATTCATCCAGCCCGTGCCGTCCTCGCCATTCCCGGAAGCGGGAGTAAACTGCACCTGTACAGAGGAACGGTTAACCCGGAAGAGCCTTAACTGTACGGGTGCTTTTTACTTCTGCTTCCGGGAGCAACGAGGGCGGCGCGGGCCAGATGAATGGTAGTAAACCCCTTCGTGTGGATTCATGGGGGCTTGAGTTTCTGGGAATTGAAGTCCAAGAACATCTGAAGTGCCAAGGTTCGCCATCATGGCTTTGGGGACATCTCCCCTGGCAGCTGGGTCAGCTCCACCGCCTTTAACAGAAATATCTTCATGCCAGGAAGAACGGAAACTCTTCACATGTTGTGCCATTACAGTGCAGGGTGCCATTAAGAGTTGTGGGATTGTAGCTACTAGGAAGGGAGTAACCTTTGACGGTGAGTCAATGTAATGTAATCATCCGAGAAGCAGCTCCAATTCCGGAGAACTGATTATTGCCCCAGGGTCATTGTGGTAATTGGGCCATGAAGCTAACAGGTAAACCTAGGTAGGCCTCTTTCCAGAGAAGACCTACTAATTTGACATTAGTGTTGGCTCACCATTCAGTGTGCCTACTCTAGTTGTAACTGGCAATTCAATTGAGGCCTTCCACGTCTTCCACCTGATTTGTTCTGTTCTTCTCGAGTGGTTTTGTTTATGCCTTTGTAAATTGCCTCAAGGGCATTGCCAGTTGGGTAGTAAAGGAAATTAAATAAATGTAATTTAATTTATTAAGTTAAATAATTTTGATTAAATTAAATAATTTTTACTAAAAATTAAAATAAAACATATTGCACCTAAGGTCGTTGTGCAAATTTCACCAGCTGTTTGTTGAATGTCTAGCTTTCTCCTTAGTTGAGGAGTTGATTGCTCGTGCCTGGGTCGCATGACAGACAATGCGCAAATGGGGAAAGCCATCAGCACAACTGCTCTGATGCATGTGGTTTTCCACAATAGGATTCTGGCCAGGATAGAAAAGGAAGCAATGAATTGAAATGGTGTGTCTGACTGTACACACACAACTGACAAGCTTGTAAGAATAGAGCAATCTGACACGGCATTGCCTAATGTAGACGGAAAGGAAGTGATGAAACTTTTCACTCTCTTGGGACTGAGCAACCAGGTTCGTTGTCTGATCTGCCTGGCACCCAACCACAGCTGCACATAACCGCCCATGGATTTGCCAGACTCAGCACGAAGCCTGAAGGCTCACATTGCTAGAAAATTGAGTTGCTGGTTGTATTTGTGATGGCAAAACAGTCCTGTGGTCACAAGGTGGAGACACTCAACCAGAACCTGGAAATGCTATGATTTTGTGGACACAGGCTACGTGAATTCAGTCTGCGACTTGTAATCTAGAAAGTAACTTGCTTGAGTTCTGCACTCAACCCACCCTTCTCACCTCCTCCCCTCAATTGAACATCATCTCCTCTAAATGTTGACCAATCTTCCTTCCATCTAGTTGGCTTTCCATGCTTGGGTTGAAGCATCTTCCATCTGTTTTCCCATTCCACCATCCCTATTAAACAGGTGTGGGAAGCTTGAGGTTCTCCAGATGTTGAACTACAGTTCCCATCCTCCACTCACCATGAGCTAGGTCAGTGAAGGAGGATGGGAGCTGTATTCCATCCCGTTTGGGAGGGCCACAAGACCACCCACAGAAGGATGCCGCCAGTCTTACCGTGAGGGGCAGGGAGCAGATGACAAAGATGATGGTGATGAGGGCCAAGAGGATGAGGTGATCCACCTCTTCTTCACCCCGGCTGAACCAACTCTTGCGCCGCCGCTGCTGGGCCACGTTGACAGAGCCTCGCCGGCGGGCCTTCTGCTTGCGGTACATCTGGCACAGGCTGATGATGACCATGCCGTTGCAGATGAAGACGGCCAGGATGAGGAGGGCTGTGAGGGTGGCGTAGGACAAGGAGAAGGCCGCGTTGCGAGACTGGTCCACCCCTGTCGTGTCCACGTCCATTTCCACAAAACACCATGTTCCCGGGCAATACTGCTTATACTTGCCGATGCCCAGGAAAGGCAGGCTGCAGAAGAGGGCACTGAAGGCGTAAATGGCGGGCAGGGAGAGCTTGACCCACTGCCGGATGTTCTTTTGGGAGTAGAAGTAGGGGTAGCTGATGGCCAGGCAACGCTCCACTGCCATGGCGCACAGGATCAACATGGCTGCTTGGCTAAAGTACATCATGGAGAAGGCAAAGAAGTTGCACAGCCAGCTGTGTCCTTCCACCATGCCCACTAGGGTGGCATTGCGTGAGTAGGCAATGAAGACCAGTGGGCTGACCGAGCAGGTGCCCAGCAAGTCGGTGACGGCCAAGCCGGTCACCAGGATGCAGAAGGACGAGGTCTTGGTCCGCAGCTCCTTCCGGTGGACACCCAGGATGGCCAGGGCGGCCACGTTGCCCACCAGCCCGGCGGCGAACATGAGGGAGCTCACGGTCGGGTTGCCGTCCTGGTGCAGTTGGGTGAGGTTGCTGCAGCCCTTCGGATCCGGCTGGGTGAGCATCGGGAGTCGTGGAGAAGTTGCCATCTGAGATGTCCCGTAAGAGGGCAGGTCGGGCAGGGCTTCCCAGAGGGCCAGGGAATGAAATTCCAAAGAGACCCGGGATGTTCTTGGGAAGGACCTGGAAGGCTTAGAGAGATTGAGCTCTCACCAAGAGCCCCCCTAACGTCCCAAACACTGAGGTCTGGTGCCTTAGGGGCAAGCAAGAGATTCAAGTCGCTTGGCTACCCTCCTGGAGTTTGGATGGTGGCACCTCAAAGCTCTCTGGGCCCCCCTGGGTTCTCTTCCCAAGCCCTGGGCAAGCCTTCCGGGGCTGACCTCATCCAGTTCCAGAAGAGGCTGGCGGCCCCTCCATCAGGACCCCACCCGCAAAGGGACAACGACCCACAGGCACGTTTCCTTACTCTGGAGGAGAGAGAGAGAGAGAGAGAGGCTGGGTCACGCTCTTCCGCCACCGGCTGCGTTAGGGCTCCGGAGTCGGACCCAGAAAGTCCTCCGGATCGGGGGCGCCGGGAAGGTCTCTGCCCCGTCCCGTCCTGCCGAGGTGCTTCTTGGCCTTGGCGCGGAGCAAGTGGCCCGGCCGCCTCCAGGCGCAGCCGCCCGCGCTGCCCAGCCGAGTCTGGAAAAGGCGCGGCCGGGACCGGCCGGGGCGAGGCGAGGCGAGGGTGGGGTTTGGCCATCAGCCCAGCCACCCCCCCTCCTCCTCCTCCCTCCTGGGCCAGCACCCCACCCCACCCCACCCCAGTGGGTCCTTTTCCCCACCCTGGATGCCCACGCGCCAACTCGCGCGCTCTCGCTTCCAACCTCTGGGCGCAGCGGGTGCGTAAAGGTGGCTCGCCTCGCCTCGCAGTCTCTTGACGCACTACCAGGGGAGGGGAGGGGAGGGGAGGGGAGGGGAGGGCCCGGGTCCCAGCTCGCCTCGGAGGCAGAACTTTGGGGGATCTTTCTTTCTTTCTTTCTCTCTCGCTCATTCCCTCTCTCCTCCCCTCTTCTTTCCTTTCTTCATCTCTCCTCCTCATTCTTTTTTTCTGCCTTTCTTTCGCTCATTCCCTCCTCCCTTCTTCTTTCCTTCCCTCATCTCTCCTTTTCTCTGATTCCTTCTTTCTTTCATCTCTCCTTCCTTCCTTCATCTCTCCTTCTTTCTCCTTTTCTTTCTTTCTTTTTATCGTTCATTCCCTCCTCCCTCCTTCTTTCCTTCCTTTCTCCTTTCTCTTTCCTTCTCTCTCTCCCTCCTTCCTTCCTTCATCTTTCTTTCGCTCATTCCCCCCTCCCTTCTTCTTTCCTTCCTTCATCTCCCATTTTCTCTGACTCCTTCTTTCTTTCATCTCTCCTTCCTTCCTTCATCTCTCCTTCTTTCTCCTTTTCTTTCTTTCTTTTTATCTTTCATTCCCTCCTCCCTCCTTCTTTTCTTCTTTTCTCCTTTCTCTTTCCTTCTCTCTCTCCTTCCTTCATCTTCCTTCCTTTCTTTCGCTCATTCCCTTCTCCCTTCTTCTTTCCTCCCTTCATCTCTCCTTTTCTCTGATTCCTTCTTTCTTTCATCTCTCCTTCCTTCCTTCATCTCTCCTTCTTCCTCCTTTTCTTACTTTTTTATTTATTTATTTATTTATTGTTAAATTTTTTATACCGCCCATTCAGCCAAAGCCGACTCCGGGCGGTTTATGGTTCATTCCCTCCTCCCTCCGTCTTTCCTTCCTTCTCTTCTCCTTCTCTCTCATTCCTTCTCCCTTCTTTCCTACTTTCCTTCATCTCTCCTTATCTTTGATTCCTTCTTTCTTTCATCTCTCCTTCCTTCATCCTTCCTTCATCCATCCTTCTTTCTCCTTTTCTTTATTTTTCTTTTTATTTATTTATCTATTTATTTATTGTTAAATTTTTATACCGCCCACTCAGCCAAAGCCGACTCCGGGCGGGTTATGGTTCATTCCCTCCTCCCTCCGTCTTTCCTTCCTTCTTTTCTCCTTCTTTTCTCCTTCTCTCTCATTCCTTCTCCCTTCTTTCCTACTTTCCTTCATCTCTCCTTATCTCTGATTCCTTCTTTCTTTCATCTCTCCTTCCTTCATCCTTCCTTCTTTCTCCTTTTCTTTCTTTCTTTTTATCGTTCATTCCCTCCTCCCTTCTTCTTTCCTTCCTTCATTTCTCCTTCTGTTTCATTCCTTCTCTCTCCCTCCCTCCTTCCTTCCTTCATCTATTCTTCTTTCTCCTTTTTTTTCTTTCTTTCTTTCTCTCCCTCCGTCTCTCAGAATCTGCCCAATTCTCTTGGATTCTGGCAGCTGGAGTCCCCCACCTCAGAATAGGGACTCAGTCCCACCACCCCAAGGTCTAAGGCTGGCTGGGTCGGTGGGTGGAGGCGCCCGGGGAGAGGGTGGGGTACTGGGAATATGGAGGCTTTGCGTCATGTTCTTCGCAGCGATGCAATCCGATCCTTGTTTTAACCACGGGCCATCCTTGCTTTGGCAAGTTGGAGCATTTCCGGACCCGAAAACACCCCAGGGTCTCTCCCCCCACCCCACCCCACACACTCCTTGGGAAACTGGGGAAGAGCGTGAGTAAGATGGCCCGACAGAGGTTGCCACCTTCCTGCGATCAGCTCAGCTCCTCTGCCGTCCCCAGACACTTGTGCACGGAGGTGTGCCAGGGAAGACCTTTCTTGGCCTGTCTGGAGGTAACTAGAGAGCGATTCAGACGCTGTTTAGAGGCACAGCACCAGGGCCAAGCTGAAAGCTGCCAGTAGAGTGTACTCCCGTGATGGCGAACCTTGGCACTCTAGATGTTCTTGGACTTCAATTCCCAGAAGCCCCCGTGAATCCACAAGAATGGGTTTACTGCGATTCATCCGGCCCGCGCCGCCCTCGTCGCTCCCGGAAGCAGAAGTAAAACGCGCCCGTCTGGGCGCGTTTTACTTCTGCTTCCGGGAGCGACGAGGGCGGCGCGGGCCGGATGAATCGCAGTAAACCCATTCGTGCGGATTCACGGGGGCTTGGGCTTCTGGGAATTGAAGTCCAAGAACATCTGGAGTGCCAAGGTTCGCCATCACGGGTCTACTCTCTTGCCATTGTAGGGTAACCTAGTCAGACCAGTGCTAGTGGCATATCTACCTGTTTGGTATTCCTCAGCTCCATTTTAACCAGCCTCTGGAAAGGTAGACTACTAACCCAAGTGCCAAATTATGCTGATCGAATATTACACTAATTTATTTAATGGGGAAGGAAATTCATGGCTCCTCCTGCTGAGCACCATAAGTCATAGTCAAGAACTTGGAACTTCGCAGTTTTAGAGTACAAAAAATTGGAATCAGAAACCTGCACATCTCTAGCATTTAACCCCATTAAGGGTTCTTCCAGGCGTGAGATGTTCGATTCTCATAAACCAAAGATCCTGGGTTTATGGTGTACCATAGCATATATGTTGTCTGGCCGGACATCCCACTACGGTAATGGAGTAGACCGTACAGCCAGCGACTCAATGCTGAGTGTTGGACGATGGTAAATAACCTGACTCCTTAAAGGTGCCAACGGCTATGGGCGGAGGAGCCCCTTTGGGTGCAGGAAATGCCACTGGAAACCATCCTATTGGGTCCCATGGCAAAATGAGCGGAGGAAGAACTCTGATTCCCAACGGTCATGGAGGTGGAAGAGGCCGTGCCAGATGGACTGGCTGTGAAGACGCACCTTGAAAATATCCTCAAGGCTGCGGCAGTCCATTGCAGTCCCGGTGTTACATCCTGCATGTCTCATTTCATACATGACGCAGGAGATGGCTCCGTGATCATAATGTGTGGGTCACTTCAAGGCAAGTTGGGGTCCACCTGAAACAAATTCATGCCAGTGGCATGTTTCCTGCTTGCCTCGAGGGTAGAGGTGGCCCAGAACCAGCTTGCCTCCAAGCCCAGGCCTCCCGGTGCCCAGGGGCATGGGGGAGGGGGGAGTATACTCAGATCAAGTTATGGCAAACCAAACACATGCTTTTTGGGCCAGGGGGACTATCAGAACAAGGCATTTCATGTGCACGTGTTGTGCCTCTTGTGTGAAAATTTATGGCTGGCCACAAGGAGGGTCTCTTCCATTTGTCAGTCTTTCTGTATCTCCATATATTTGCCCCCATCTCCCACCCACTCCTCTCCAGATGTTCCTGTCCATGCATCCCCCCCAGGTATTATAATGGATGCATTTCCTCTCTTTGGTGCCAGAGATAAACAGGGACTTAATTGATTTGCCCTTTCAAGGCATTTCGCTTCCAGCAGGATTGTTTTGTCTTACTGCAGCTGGGAAACAACATTCATTATTCAACAGGAGTTAAGGAGTTTTTTTTTAATTTAAAAAACCCCATTCATCCAGCCTTTCCCACCCTTCAGCCATTGATTCCTGAGTGTAGGAGGATGCTGTCCCAGCTTTTCAGCTGTGATCTGCAACAATTTTCTTACAGCCAGTCCTGCAAACTTCCCTGTAGAGTAGGCCACTTTTCACAAGGACTCACTTTAGCCAGGACTCTTGTTGTGAAATACGCCCAGGGTTCGGTCTTGGGTGATTTGAGAAAGAAATACCAGAGACCAAGAGTCTCTCTGAGCATGTACAGATCTGATAGGTACTACCGTGCCTTCTGCTTGCGGTACATGTGGCACAGGCTGATGATGACCGTGCCGTTGCAGATGAGGAGGGCTGTGAGCGTAGCGTAGGACAAGGAGAAGGCCGCGTTGCGAGGCTGGTCCACCCCTGTTGTGTTCACGTCTCTTTCCACAAAGCACCACGTCCCCGGGCAATACTGCTTATACTTGCCGATGCTCAGGAAGGGCAGGCTGCAGAAGAGGGCACTGAAGGTGTAGATGACGGGCAGGGAGAGCATGACCCACTGGTGGATGCTCTTTTGGGAGAGGAAGCAGGGGTAGATGATGGCCAGGCGCTGCTCCACTGCCATGGCGCACAGGATCATCATGGCACCTGGCTAAAGTACATCATGGAGAAGGCAAAGAAGTTGCACAGCCAGCTGTGTCCTTCCACCATGCCCACTAGGGTGGCGTTGCGCGAGTAGGCAATGAAGACCAGTGGGCTGACCGAGCAGGTGCCCAGCAAGTCGATGACGGCCAAGCCAGTCACCAGGATGCAGAAGGACGAGGCGCTGATGGCCAGGCGCTGCTCCACTGCCATGGCGCACAGGATCATCATGGCCGCCTGGCTAAAGTACATCATGGAGAAGGCAAAGAAGTTGCACAACCAGCTGTGGAAAAACAGCCAGCTGTGCACAAGCAAGGAGAAGACTGCTTGGTAAGGACATCTCACCTTTTCCGACCTCTTGCCCTTTGTGAAATGTTATGGATGGACTCCGCTTTCTCCCTCCATCATGGGGCGAAAAGGCAAAAAGCTTTATGTGTTACATTTCTGTCTTTCAGGCTGCTGTTAATAAATGCCATGGGAGCAGTGAAATGTTTTAAAAGTTGGAAGGGGTGGGGGGCTTTTGCCAGGTTGGAAAAAGCAATGTCATGCATGCAGAATAACTCAATATATGCCAATTGGCCTGTTGGAACAGTTGCTGAAAGAAAGGGTTACTCAGTTGTTCTGGAGGAAAAATAATCTCTTAACTCCCCCCCCCCCCCATAATTTTTATTTTAATTTTCAAAACACATAAATAGACACACATAAAATATAAAAAGCAAAAAATACAAAAACCCAACAATATACAGCTTGTGGAAAGATTCACACTATTTAGTCATCCTTATTTGTACTGCAGGACGGAAATGAGCTCCCGTCTTCGTCCCAGCTCCTGCCAACCTAGCAGTTCGAAAGCAAGAAATTGCAAGTAGATAAATAGGGACCATTTCGGTGGGAAGGTAACAGCATTCCGTGCACTCCGGTGTCTAGTCATGCCTGCCACATGACCACGGAAACGTCTGCAGAAGCAGACAGCGCTGGCTCTTTGGCTTAGAAACAGAGATGAGCACTGCACCCTAGAGTCGGATACGACTGGCTTTCGAGCAAGGGAAACCTTTACCTTTATTATTTGTACTACGTAAAGCATATAACATTGAACAAGTAACACATATCTTAATTGTCTGTGTTAATTATTATACCTTTCCCTATTTCCAAAAACTAATACTTTCTTGGCCTGGCTTTAGATTTTTTGTAGCACATAGTCAATAAAATCTCCCCATAGCTGCAGGTAAAGGTAAATGTTTCCCTTGCTCGAAAGCCAGTCATATCCGACTAGGGTTCAGTGCTCATCGTTATTGTTTCAATGCCGAAGAGCCAGCGTTGTCTGCTTCTGCAGACGTTTCCGTGATCATGTAGGCATGACTAGACACCGGAGCGCACGGAACGCTGTTACCTTCCCACCGAAGTGGTCCCTATTTATCTACTTGCAATTGCTTGCTTTCGAACTGCTAGGTTGGCAGGAGCCCCATAGCTGTAGACATTCACTATTATTTATTCCCCTTTTAATCTTTAGTTTGCATGTCAACTTATCGTTCAGTGCTATAGTCCATATTTCTTTGGATTCCCTCTTCCACTTCTTGGGCTCTTGCAATGCTCACTCATTCTCCTTTTTTCTTGGTTGGAGTCACTAAAGCGACTGATGACAGCTGTTTTCTGACCGGCGGCCCCTAACCTCCCCAGCTTCCAGGGCTGTGCAGAAATCTGGCAGATGTGCCTTCTCTTCTGGACTGGCACAAGGTTCCCCTTTAACATATTAGGAAGTCCATGGGTCGGTTTACAGGAAGGCAGACCATCCCTCACTGAATGGTGGCAGGGCCTGCAGTCCGTCTCCTGGCACTGCTTGGACAGTTCTCCATGGATCCCCATCCAAACACCGAGTCACAAGTTCCCTTCCTGGCCCCGGCTTGGCTCTCCTAATCCTCAAGAAATGGGGGCCAGGCACAGTTCGACAACATGTGGTTCTTCTCAGCCACTTGGAAAGCCCACACCTCTTTGGCCATCGGAAGAGTTATTCTCAACCTCTGCATCAGACTTTTATATATATAAAAAGGTTCCAATGGAAATCTTGCTTGAGATCTTCTTGACTGTGTGCTCTAGCGACCCCGCATGTTTGGATTAGGAATTACAAGATTGTACTTACTTTCTTGCAAGGTTCTATGTATAGCTTGTCCAAGGTCAAGGTCTCCCCTTGTTGGAAAGCCAGTCACTCTCGTCTGGGGCAGTGGTGGAGAACCTATGGCATGCATGCCAGAGGTGCCACTCGGAGCCCTCTGTGTGGACACTCGTGCAGTCACCCCAGCACAGAGTTCGCCTCACCCCTCTGCCCAGCAGCCCAATGGGAGAGCTTCCTCCCTCCCCAGCACAGAGTTACGGTTAAGGCTCTTCTGGGTTAACCCTTCCTCCGTCCGGGCGCGTTTTCCTTTTGCTTGTTGGATCTGGGCCGCGAAGCAGGTTGCGCAAGCTGGATCGGGGCTGCAAAGTGGCCGGTGGGTCCCGGAGGAGACTGGTCAAGCAAGACACACGAGGCAAGATGGAGCGAAGACCTGTCTTTAATGATGACAAATCAGAAGCATTTATGCTGTTCTGGCTGCGTGCATATGCATAGCGATACAGTGAGAACTCTGACTTCACACATCATGTTTACACAAGTTAATTGGGGAAGTCTACACCGGGGGAAGTTTATCCAACTTAATTAACTACTGGGGACATACATTGTTCCTTGCTATTGGAAGCAAACAAGTGGCCAACGTTGACTCTAGGGCTTTAAGGAATCTGCGGACACGAGATTATCCATTACATGCCTAGCGAGTTAGTCATTAGCTCTCCATTGTCCTAGCTGCCTGTCAGATCAGCTATTGATGAATTAAACTCTATCTAATATTCCGCTCCCCCAATTTCTGTCCCCTCGGAAACCCGCGGCAACGAAGTGATCTCCATCACCGGGGTTCTGTCAGGGAGAGTATGCCAATTGCGCTCGCGGAACCCACATCCGCTTTCGGAAGCGACGAGGCCAGCGCGGGCCGGATGAATCGCAGTAAACCCATTCCTGTGGATTCACAGGGGGCTTGGGCTTCTGGGAATTGAAGTCCGAGAACATCTGGAGTGCCAAGGTTCGCCATCACGGAACTAGATGACGAGTTTGTTACATTGTCTGAGGTCAGAAAGACATGATGTCATATTCTTGGGTAGATAGGACTGTTCACGGGATGCCCTTGGCCTCGTCTCCTACAAACAAACTCTCTCACTGGATTATCATGTGGATGAAAATGCAGGAAAAACAGGAGAACCGCTTGACAGGAAAGAGGAGCCTTAAATAAAGTGGATAGGGTCATAGTTGGCATGTTTAAGCCATGTTAGGAGAAACTCACACACACACCCCACACACGCACACACCATGTTTATGATTTGTCATAACTTTGTTTTCCATTCTTATCTGAAGCTTCGTAACAGGGAGTAACTCTGACTTAATCTTTAATTTTCTTTCCTGTGGTGTACTCAGGGTTGCTAATTCTGTTGGGATGTGCCAAGGTTTAGCCCCACAAGGTATCTGTAAAAACTGGTGCTCAGCTCTGGAAAGGGTAAAACAAGAGGAAGGGTACCCGGAGCATGTACAGAATGCTTCCCCACACTAGTAAGTAATTCCTTCCACCCCTGAGATGTCTTTGGAAGCTTGGAAGAAAATGTTCCCAGATTCTAGGCTGGCTTCTGTGCCGAACGTTTTTGGCGTGGGCCACAGCTATGATTTAGAGGCCAAATCGGGGCTTCGGATTCGAACCTAATTCAGTCTGCCGCTATTGAGCTCCATCCGGTTCAATCTGTCTTCTGGATCCAAATCAGTGTTTAAGATGGGGGTGCTCAAACTACGGCCGGTGGGCCAGATATGGCCCCTGAAGCCATGTCTTCCGGCCCCCAATGCCCTCACCACTCCCGGAAGCAGAACATGCATGTGCAGGTGATGAATGCACCCACGCATCTGCAGAACACAGCCGTAAATGACCCGCAGCTGTCTTAAACACGTTTACAACAGCCGTGGGTCACTTACGGCAAGGTTCTGCGCATACGTGGGTGTGTTCAGCACCCACACGTGCATGTTTTACTTCTGCTTCCGGGTGGGAGGAACCACGAGACCAGCTCACTTGACTACGTGACCGGCCCATGGCTCGAAAAGTTTGGGAACCCCTGGTTTAAGCCTACCACAGGAAAACAAACTAAACTTAACTAAACCAAAGAACCCAACAAACAAAACCTGTTGAGCTCTTCTAGGCTTTGCGCTTGGAGACATGATGACTCTCTGAAAGAGGGGAGTGAATGGGACAAATTTCAGACAGCGTCAAGCCAGATGTTGTACAAATCATGCTGAATCAAGCTGGTCTGCTTAGTAATGTGGGATTTGCCCAAATCTGGTGCACAGTCTTACAAAATGCCCCGGAGCGATGACTTCGGTTATGTTTTGCTTAGCAGCATGGTTCCTATTTTATCTTGGCAAAAACATCCCTCCAAGTTGACTAGTTTTGGATGCTATAGAGCTGTTGTATGTTTCACGGGGCTACTTTCCACCCAGTGAAATGGTCCCATGGGTGCAATGACAGCATCAGCAAGACGTCCAAAAACACTGTTTCCTCTTCCCCCGACCCCTGAGGATTTTTAAAATAGCCATGCGTGTTCTCAGGCGGCTGGAATGCTCTAGGCAGGGCAGCCACTGGCAGGCCAGGGGCGGAAAGCACAATTTCTCAGCTTTTCTTGTTCCAGAGAGGCAGCTGTGTTTGGTTGTGGTTTTTAAAACATTAAAACATCGAGGACTGCGGTGGCTTAGTGGTTAAGACGCTGAACTTGACGGCTGGCAGGTCAGCAGCTCGAGACCCGGGTGCTGCATGACAGAGTGCACTCCTGTTGCCTGTTCCCTGCCAACCTAGCATTTCTTAAAATCTATGCTACATTTGGGACAGGTATTTGATTTAAAAGGAATAAAACAGCACATAGAACAGTATAAAAGTTTTAAAGTTACAGTCATAAAATAAGGATAAAAACGTTTGACTATTTCATGCACTTAAACCCTTTTTACTGCACTGGCCATCGACCGTAATAAAGTTTGAATTGAATCGAACTTCGCAATTAATAGCAAGAAATTGCAAGTAGATAAATAGGCACCTAACATGGGAAGGGAACAGTATTCCATGCACTCCAGTGTTTAGTCATGACTTCTACATGTCCATGGAAATGTCTCCAAACGCAGACAGCGCTGGCTCTTTGGCTGTTAACAGAAATGAGCACTGAACCCTAGAGTCAGATACGGCTGGATTTGACGCAAGGGCGACCTTTATCTTTACTTTCCTGTCAACCAGGGCTCCAAAAGGAACACGCTGTACATTAAAGAAGACAAAACAACTGTTTTTAAAAAGAAAATTTAAAAATTGGATTACAAACATTGTTTAGGCACAGGGTAAAAAGCGACTTTAAAAGAGGAAGAGTGCCCAAACTATGGCCCGGGGGCCGGATCTGGGTCCCGATGTCAATTCATCTGGCCCATACCACCCTCGTTGCTCCCAGAAGCAACATGTCCATATGGGCACGTTTTACTTCTGCTTCTGGGAATGATGAGGGTGGCATGGATCGGATAAATTGGCATCGGGGCCCAGATCCGGCCCCCATGGGCCATATTGGGCACCCCTGAACCATGTGATTGGCCCCCGGCCCAAAAAAATTGGACACCCCTGCCTTAGAACATCGTTTCCCAACCTTTGGGTTTTGGACTTCAATTCCCAGATGCCTGAGTCAATTCCCCAAAGCACTGATCAACCAATGGACTGACTTAGGCTTCCGGGAATTGGAGTCCCCCTGTGGGGCTTGGTCCCCACCTTGGGAACCAAAGCCTTAAAGGCTCCTGTAAAGCAGCTCTTCCCAACTGGGCCTAAACCACCTAAAAGAATATTTGTGGGCGAGGATGATGGAGTTTGTAGTGCCAAGCCTCCCAAGGGCTCGTCGTTGGGGAAACTGAGTTCACGTGCATTGTTTATAAAACAAAGTTGAAACATCTTGCAAGGCCATTTCATCGCTTAAACAAATGTTCATCCGGCAGAGAATAAACACGCAGAATCATTAAGAAACACCAGTGACCTAATACTGTGGTGCACATGTTGCCATGCTGTGATAAATGCGTTTAAGATCATTTTCCATTTGAATTGAATGACCAATTTTAATATATATAGATATATATACATACAATAATTGCCCACATCATTTGCTGAAGTTACCCTATGCAGATACATGATTATAAACAATGCTGTTCCCTGCATTCTTTGCTGAGCTGTTTACTTATGTTGCTGACTTTCTGAAGCGCACTTGCTTTATCTGTTGAACCTCCTCCTCTTTTACAAAGGTCAGATTTAAGGTGATGCACAATGTTTATTTTAAAACCAGTCCTTTCCAATGGCTCATATACTACAATCATTTGAAAATCACATTCCACTTTAAAAGCACTTTTCTGGCTATGTATTATTGTCAATCTACAGCAGGGATCCCCAATCTACGGTCCATGGGCCGTATCAGGCCCATGGTACCAAGTCATCTGGCCCATGCCCTCGCTCCATCCACCGCTGGCACCACCTCTTCAATCCTTGTATCCTCCGCTTGGTTTGGCGTGTCCCTAATGGCACGCCGTCGCAGGGTGGGTATTGTAAGGCTCACAACATCAGCCCTGCTATGGTGGGGATTTGGGGTGAGTGGTAGGCTTGGGGTGGTCGCCACCGCCGCCAAAGGTAGTGGTGGAGGGGACCACCAGTCCGGCCACTCTACCGTCTGAGCGAGTGTGGCCTGGTCCCTGGCTTTAAAAGGTTGAGGATTCCTGATGTACAGGACAAGTTATTTCTGACTTATTGCCGACCCTATGAATTATTGACTTGGCAAAGGTCCTCTCACTGACAGCTTCAACTCAAGTTTTGCAAACTAAAGGTTGTGGATTCCTTTATTGAGTTAGTCCCTCTTGTATTCAGTCTCCCTCTTTTCCTACTTCCTTCAACATCATTGTCTTTACTGACAAATCTTTTCATGATGTGCCCAAAGTGTGTGTGTGTGTGTGTTTGTGTATCTATCTATCTATCTATCTATCTATCTATCTCTATATCTATCTATCTATCTATCTATCTATATACCTATATACCTATATATATATATATATATATATATATATATATATATATATATATATATATATATATATATATATATATATATATATATATATATATATATATATATATATACCTATTTATCTCTCTCTCTCTCTATCTATCTATCTAATCTCTCCTATCCTATCCTATCTATCTATCTATCTATCTATCTATCTATCTAATCTCTCCCATCCTTTCTATCTATCTATCTATCTATCTATCTAATCTCTCCCATCCTTTCTATCTATCTATCTATCTATCTATCTATCTATCTATCTAATCTCTCCCATCCTATCTATCTATCTATCTATCTATCTATCTATCTATCTATCTATCTATCTATCTAATCTCTCCCATCCTATCTATCTATCTATCTATCTATCTATCTATCTATCTATCTATCTATCTATCCCATCCTATCTATCTATCTATCTATCTATCTATCTATCTATCTATCTATCTATCTATCTATCTATCTATCTAATCTCTCCCATCCTATCTATCTATCTATCTATCTATCTATCTATCTATCTATCTATCTATCTAATCTCTCCCATCCTATCTATCTATCTATCTATCTATCTAATCTCTCCCATCCTATCTATCTATCTATCTATCGATCGATAGATAGATAGATAGATAGATAGATAGATAGATAGATAGATAGATAGATAGATATTCCCAATTTTAAAAAATATTAACAGCCTTCCATTCTACAAATTCCCTCTTTAGCACAAATAACCCCTGATAATTTTCCTGCTCATCTTTCGTCTGATTCAGTGTTTTGAATTTTTCTTTGGGGCGGAAGAATATTGACGTGTTAAATGACTGGCAGAAGCGCTTCCAAGAGCACCAACAACCCAGGGTGACAAAACGTTACAGCTTTTAAATAATTAATCTCAAGGAAACAGAGAGTGTGATTGTGGCAATGTGAGATTACACACTTGATAACTAAAATAGAGAAAAGGTTGCAGATTAAAAAGACTGTGTGAGCTGTGAGTAAGCCGGAGCATGCCGCTCGAGTTTAATTAACAGAAAGAGAGTTTACACTGCATTTAAATGATGAATTGAAAACCTATCTTCGCTTAGCTAGAGTGAGGCAGCCCATAATGGCCAGTTTATTGACCAAACAGTTGTATTTTGGTTGATGAGCCCTTTGAAATGTAATTACTCGTCTGTATGTCAGGATCACAGTGTTCAATTTCAGAAGGCGATGATGTCTAAAGTGGCACATTGTTTAGCTTTCGAGTCAGCTGTCCCCAAAGGCCAAGAACTAGACAGTTTGGGGGAAATATCCTCCTCCTTATCCTATCCTCCTCGTCATGATTAGAGAAATCTGTTCCCGAGAAGTCTCCTGACTCAGTCTGAGATGGGAAATCTCTGCTGATGGATACTTTGAGGAACAAGAACAACCAGGAATCCCCCCCAGAATTGGAGAGATCTTCCGAGTTCATTTCCCCCCTAAGAAATGATATGTATTTTGGAGGGGGGGGGGAGTAAGTGTTGAGATGAGTCAGATGGGAAAGTGTGGGAGAACTGTACTGGGATCTCACTTCTTACTGGGAAAAGAAATCGATTTTTAGTGGTTCCCAGAATGTCTGAGATGGGTGAGACAGCAAGAATTCTGGATTCTCTTCTCAAAACCCATAGCGGATTATGTCCACTTATCATGAAACCAACAAGCTTGACACGTCCCTCTCTACCCCCTTCCCAAAAGAGGACACAAAAAAAAAAAATAGACCCTGGTTTGCAACAAATTGCACTGTTAACTCCAGAATGGTCCTCACTTAATTATATATAATATCTCCTGCCAACGTAGCAGTTTGAAAGTAAGAGATTGCAAGTAGATAAATAGGTACCGCTTCGGCAGGAAAGGTAACAGCATTCTGTGCACTCCAGTCATGCCTGTCACGTGGCCATGGAAATGTCTGCGGATTCAGACTGCTGTAAACAGAGATGAGGACTGACCCTTGGAGTCGGATACGACTACCTTTTCAAGCTTGGAACTGGGTAACACACTCTCAGTCAGCTTGGAGGGCCAGATGGCCATTTTGCCACATTGGGGGTGGCTGTTTTGTCCCAACAGCTTCAAAGGGGTGGTCATTTTGTTTCTCGGATGCCCTTGGAGGGGTGGGTGGGTGGGCACATGAAATGGTGCTGTGGCCCAGATCCTTAGGTTTGGGAACCCCTGCTTTTAACCATTTAAAGAAAATGACAGAGCATCACTTCAAGGCACACTAGCTCGATCGTTAATGATCATTAATTTCTTGATCGTTAAGCCATGCAGTTACCGGCTTAATGATCAAGAAAACATGGCGGCTAATCAAATCTTGTGCAGTGGGTCACAGGCTAATTGAGAGGGAAGATATTTGGTCATAAGGATGGGGGCGGGGGGGGGGGGGGAAATAACGATTGAAGTTTAATGAATCCCGTCTCATTGCATCAGGAAGAGAAGAAAGCAGAAAAATGAGAAAGAATATAACTCTTGATGACCAGATGATGAGTCAAAAGAGAAAGGAAGAAAAAAGACAAGTTGTTCTTTGAGAACAAGACTGCGGTGACTCAAGTGGTTAAGACACTGACTGGAAGGCCGGCAGGTCAGCAGTTCGAGACCCGAGTGCTGCCCAACGGAGTGAGTGCCCGTCATCTGTCCCTGCTCCTGCCAACCTAGAAAGAAATTGCAAGTAGATAGATAGGGACCATTTTGGTGGCGTTCTGTGCACTCCGGTGTCTAATCATGCCTGTCACGTCTACGGAAATGTCAGTAGACGCAGGCAATGCTGGCTCTGGCTATAAACAGAGATGAGGACTGAACCCTAGAGTCGGATACGACCGGCTTTTGAACAAGGGTGACCTTTACTATGAGAACCTTTTTTTGGGGGGGAGGAAGTGTTGGTGGAGTGGGTTGAGTCGTCTCCCCTTACTTGCTATTACTGGGATAGAACCCCGCTCACCCATCAGTGCTGGCTGGGGACAATGGTTGTTGTAGTCCTCTTCATTCGGAGGGCATGGAGTTGGGGGACGCTGGAATTAAAGTGATGGAATTGCTTTCCTGTTCTTGTGGGATTCCAGTGTCCATTAGCCACCACTTAAGCGCCCAACCTTGCGCATATCTTTCCAATGATATTTGTTCCCAGTTTTCCCCAGGAGCAGGAATAATGCTCCTTTGGCCACTGTTTTATCTCTTTTCTGGAGTTATCCCACTTCTTCGACTTGTTAAAAAATAATAATAATTTCATGAGTCGCTGCAGATTAAGATTTCCAGAGGGGGTAAAAAAATTAAGGAACAGACAAGGAAAGAGAGTGGAACACATTTATTGAAATGAACAATTTAAGCAAAACATGAATAGAGTTGCTTTTCTAACAACACTTGGGGCTTCCAGAAGGTTTTACTAGGGTTCTCGATCTCCCCCACTTCCCCATTCTTTCAGCCCCTGGCAATACAATAATGTGGGGAAATTCTCAACATCAATGAGGGCTACTAGTAGGCTTGTTTATTAATGAAGAGCTGAGACTCCCCAATTACTACTCAGGGCACTGAATTCTGTATAGGATGCAGAATTCTATATCGAACACCTGCAAACCGTCCCGAGTAGTGGATTTCACTAGATGGGGAAGGAAGGAAGGACCCAACCGACCCACCCACCCAACCAGCTAACCAACCCACCAACCCAGCCAATCAACCCACTAACCCAGCCAGCCAGCCAGCCAGCCAGCCAACCAACCAACCAACCAACCAACCAACCAACCCAACCCAACCCAACCCAACCCAACCCAACCAACCAACCAACCAACCGGACCTGGAAAAACATAGGTATGAAATATGATAGAGAGAGAACAAATAGATTTGAAAGGGGATAAGGCTAAACTACATTTTATCTAAACGAAGGTTACACAGATCTCACAACAAGATGTCCACTGTTGGTTTCTCATTAGTTACACCCACCCACACTGTTATATGCATCCATAAACTTTGTTCTTTCTTTTGTTTTGTTAATATTTCTTTCCTGCTCCTTCATTTCACGAGGGGAAGGGGAATTTCCGAAATGACGATACAAGCAAAGGTCCTGAATCCTGACCCAGAAGCAGGAGGAAGAACCTGTGGCAGTGATGGCCAACCTTGGCACTCCAGGTGTTCTTGGACTTCAATTCCCAGAAGCCCAAGCCAGCACTCCTGCTGATCAGGGCTTCTGGGAGTTGAAGTTCAAGGACACCTGGAGTGCCAAGGTGAGCCATCACTGTCCCATGGGGTCCCCATTGCTTGGACCCAGACTTACAGCACTATACATAAAAGCCGCTTCTCGCGGAAGGGGTTCTCTGAAGAAGGAACTGGGGTCACCAGAGGGTCCTCCTTCGCGTGGGCCTCACAGTAAGCCAGGAGGTCGGCCGCTGCTTTGGACACCTGCCATTGGAGAGAGAGAAAGGAAAGTACCAGAGTCAAAACCAGGGGTTCCCAACCTTTTCAAGTCAGGGGCTGGGTCACACTCTCTCGGTCAGCTTCGAGGGTTGGACGGCCGTTTTGCCCTGCCTGCATGATGGGGGTGGCCATTTTGTCCCAATAGCTTCAAAGGGGGTGGCCATTTTGTTTCTCAAATGCCCTTGGAGGAGGGGCACATGAAATGGCACTGCAGGTGCCCACAGGCCTTAGGTTGGGAACCCCTGATCAAAACTAACATGCACGTCTCTGTCCTTTTTGAAGCTGGACTATTGCACTCGGTTGGCCAATGGGTAGCCCTTGGTGACTGTTCGGTTGCTTCACCAGGCACAATCGAACAGGACCTCTTGATCAGATGGGAAGTGAAACGTGCCTCAGTGTGAACACGGAGCACCTTCCTCCGGTTAGTAAGAGAGGCGACGGAAAGGCTCACCTTCATGCGGTCAATGTTGACCTCTAGTTTCAGCTGCTCCACTGTTTTGCGGGCCTCGGCAATCTTGGCCATGTTGTTCGACATGATTCCAACCCCCTAGCAGGCAGGTCTGGGCTTGTGGCTAAGGAACTGACAGAGAGACAACGAGACAATTAGTTCAGAGCCAGCAACTGACCTTTGAACCCAAGTTGTCGTCTCCCAGATGACAGGTATGTTCACACCATGCGTTACTTCTGAGTAACAAGACACCTTTCAAGAGAGAGACTCAAGCACAAGGCTTTCCATGATAGACTGAACTGATCTTCTACCAAGTCTTTCTCACTTCCAGTTGCAGCCAACCAGATGAACGTCGGGAAGAGTATTTGTCTGGACTACAAATCCCAGAACCCTCAGCCGGCATTGCTAATTTGCTTTGGGTCATATCTCACATGAAATCCCGTGTCTGATTCTAAACGCTGCAATTCCAGGAGGGTAATTGACGGGCTGGAGCGTTTCCAGAGGAGAAAGACCAAGGCGACGAAGGGTCTGGAAACCAAACTCTGTGAGGAACCGTGAATTGAGCCAGGGATATTTAGCCTGGAGAGGGGAAGGTGGAGGTGTGACAGGATGAAACCACTCACAAATAGCTGAAGGGCTTGCGCATGGTGTATATAGTGCATCTTCTCTGCTGTTCCAGAGGGTAGGACTCAAACGAAGGGATCCAGATGACAAAAAAGGCATCGGCATCTGGACAAATGTGCTGACAGTAGTAAGACCGCTTGGACAGTGAAACAGCCAGCCTTAGAAGATGATGGGCTATTTTCCACTGGAGGTGTTCACACAGCTGTTTGACACCCATCTGCCAGAAATAGTTCTGATCATACCTGTCAAGTTTTGGATTTGGAAATAAGGGAAATTTCCCAGCAAATACAGGATACTTGACCATAGCTGTCAAGTATCCCTTTTTGGCCAGGAAAACCCCTTATTTTACCCTCTTTCCTGCCGTCATCCCTTATTAATTAGACTGCAATGCCCTATTGCCACCATTGGAGGGCAGCACAGGATAAGCATAGCTGTCAAGTATCCCTTATTGGCCAGGAAAACCCCTTATTTTACCCTCTTTCCCACCGTCATCCCTTATTAATTAGACTGCAATGCCCTATTGCCGCCATTGGAGGGCAGCACAGGATAAGCATAGCTGTCAAGTATCCCGTATTTGCCAGGAAATTTCCCTTATTTCCAAATCCAAAACTTGACAGGTATGTACTTGACAGGTATGCTTATCCTGTGCTGCCCTCCAATGGCGGCAATAGGGCATTGCAGTCTAATTAATAAGGGATGACAGCAGGGAAGAGGGTAAAATAAGGGGTTTCCCCGGCCAATACGGGATACTTGACAGCTATGCTTATCATGTGCTGCCCTCCAATGGTGGCAATAGGCCATTGCAGTCTAATTAATACGGGATGACAGCAGGGAAGAGGGTAAAATGAGGGATTTTCCCGGCCAATACGGGATACTTGACAGCTATGGTTCTGATGCCCATTCCTGCATTGGCACAAGGATGGTCTAGCTCCGTGACGGCGAACCTTGGCACTCCAGGTGCTCTTGGACTTCAATTCCCAGAAGCCCAAGTCTCTGTGAATCCACACGAATGGGTTTACTGCGTAGTAAACCCATGTGTGTGGATTCACAGAGACTTGGGCTTCTGGGAATTGAAGTCCAAGAACACCTGGAGTGCCGGTAAACCCATGGCGAGCGTCTTAACCACAGAGCCACCGCAAATCCTTTTCTTGAGATGAAGGGTGGGCAAGCAGCAGGGTGGGTTAGAAGTACACCTCGATTCGAGAGCAAAGGGAATAAGCTACACTGCAGGGGGAGCCTAAATGCCTCTTAATTAAGCCCTTCCCCATCCACTCCTGGCCCTCCTCAAGGGTCTTCAAAGCTGTTGGCTAATTGCTCATCCCTCCCGCAAGGAAGAAGGAAAGGTTATTTGGATAGCATAGATGATGAAAGCGAAGGAAACAGCAAGAGGCGCTGGTGGTTTGCTGGGGAGGAGGGGAAGCTGGCTAAAAGATCATCTGCCGCCACTCAGGACCGATTTTTATCTATTTATCTATTTATTTATTATAATATTTTTTTATTAAATTTTCCCAAAAAACCAACTATATCCACAAGAAAGAAGGGAAAAACAAAGAAAAAACCCAGATACAACCTTAAAAGAAAACAAAATACAAACAAGATACATACAGTCCTTGAGATTCAATACCTTATTAAGTTTCATCGTAACTCAGTAAAATCATCCAATATATCATAACGCATATTAAAGCTTGTCAATATTCAATATGCTGCACATTTCTCTCTCTCTCCCATAAAAAACCCACCTCTATAATCGTATATACGTGTACAGTATTCATTTAACAGTCTTGCAGAGGTGGAGATTTCCGTCGGCAAATAATTATTCGCCCCTCGTTAACAGTTTTATTAACCGATAATGACCCTTGGAATCTCTCCTTGATAGGATTTCATTAAGAGTTAGCAGACAATTAACCTTTCCTTGCTACATTTCTTGTTCTGCAGAGAGAAGAAACAGACAGATCCGAATATTCTGCTTTTTAAACCTTTGGCGGCCAAGTAAATGACGAATAAAATGGCAAAGAAAGAATAGATTGAGTAAGGGAAGGAAACAAGAAAGAAATCAAGAGCAGTCTACCTTCCTTTGAGAAAGAGAGATGGGTATCAACGGTAATGGTGTCTTTCCCCCTGCCTTGCTATGGGGCTACTCAAAAACTCTTCCTGGCTACGGCGGCTTGAATCTCTTTATACGTCGGGTCCAGTAGGTCAAGTTTTACTCTCCCCAAAATAATTTAAGAAAGCAACATCCAAACCACATTCAAGGCCAAGAAGGCAAAAGAATGACGGTTCCCCCCGTCCTACCTGTTGGCAGCAGATTCTCTCCTCTGTGTCTAGAATAAGATGCGCCTTACCCGCTGCCACATGGTAGCATGGGCAGGGACCAGGGAGGGAGGGGGCAGAGAGCAGGAGCCTCCTTATTTTGCACACACGCAACCGAGAGACGATGCTCGGTAGGAACTCCATAAACCACAAGGCAGACCATAACCAGAGGTTCTGGCATTATGGTTCCAGAGCAGCACAAACCAATGGGTAAAGAAGGCCATTCATGATGTCTCTAGAACCACATTTTGCTCACCCTTCGTCTAACCCAGTGATGGGGAACCTTGGCACTCCAGGTGTGCTTGGGCTTTAATTCCCAGAAGGCCAAGTCTCTGTGAATCCACACAAATGGGTTTACTGGCACTCCAGGTGTGCTTGGACTTCAATTCCCAGAAGGCCAAGTCCCTGTGAATCCACACAAATGGTTTTACTGGCACTCCAGGTGTGCTTGGACTTTAATTCCCAGAAGGCCAAGTCCCTGTGAATCCACACGAATGGGTTTACTGGCACTCCAGGTGTGCTTGGACTTTAATTCCCAGAAGGCCAAGTCCCTGTGAATCCACACGAATGGGTTTACTGGCACTTCAGCTGTTCTTGGACTTCAATTCCCAGAAGCCCAAGTTCCTGTGAATCCACAGGAATGGGTTTACTGGCACTCCAGCTGTTCTTGGATTTCAATTCCCAGAAGCCAAAGTTTCTGTGAATCCACACAAATGGGTTTATTGGCACTCCAGGTGTGCTTGGACTTCAATTCCCAGAAGCACAAGTCTCTGTGAATCCACACATATGTGCAGTAAACCCATTCGTGTGGATTCGCAGAGACTTGGGCTTCTGGGAATTGAAGTCCAAGCACACCTGGAGTGCCAAGGTTTGCCATCACAGGTCTAACCTGATAGCGCCATCTCTGACTGGCAAGTCCTGCTCAGGTTCTCAGATAAATCTTAGGTTGGCAGGAGCCCTGGGCAGATGAAGGGCACTCGCTCTATTGTGCAGCACTCGGATCTTGAACTTACTGATCCACTGACCTTCCCGTCATCGAGCTCAGCATCTTAACCACAATGCCACCACAGCCCTATCACTAATAATCGCCATCAAACTGGACTATTTGGGGATGATGGGTGTTGTAGTCTGTCACACCCTGGAGGGCTTCCCATTGCACCACAGCTCCATAGGTCAAAAAAGATAACTGTTCAAAGCTCCGTCCCAAAGCAGCAGCATGTGTCCGTAATCATCCTATGTCTTTTCTTAGGCTTTAGTAAAGGTAGGGGTCACCCTTGCCCAAAAGCCAGTCGTATCCGACTCCAGGGTTCGGTGCTCATCTCTGCTTAGATCCCAAGAGCCAGTACAATCTGCATCTGCAGATGTTTCTGTGGACATGTGGCAGGCAAGCCTAGACGCCAGGACACACGGAACGCTGTTTACCTTCTCACCGAAGTGGACCCTATATATCTACTTGCCATTTCTTGCTTTCGAACTGCTAGGCTGGCAGGAGCTGGGACAGAGACGGACGCTCAGTCTGCCGTGCAGCACTCGGGGGATCAAATTGCTAATCTGGCAACCTTCTGGCTTTGGAACTTTCCAACTGGAAGCAAATACTGTAGCATTTTCTTTTGGTTTCTTATTTGTGCGAGTGTGCAGTGCTACCTTACACCCACAGCGAGGCACTGTATGCAAGTAAATGAAATCAATGTGAGTGTCTCCCCCCCAATGCAAACGGAATAAAATATGAAAACAAATTTCATTTGCAGAATGAATATATTTGAACACCCCCTGCAAATATCTTAAATGCTTGTAATGCTTCTCTTCAACAGCATACATTTGCTGTTTGCGCTCATTTTAAATTTCACTTAGGGACCAAGCTGTGAGCAGGTATGTCTATTTTCTAATTGGAATCTGGGACCTACCTGGGACCTACCTGGGATCCCTGACCTTTGCAGGTAAGAGAAATGCAAAAAGGGCTAAGACGCTGAACTCGACGACTGTAAGGTTGGAGTTCGAGACACAAGTGCTGCATGACGGAGTGAGCTCCCGTTTTCTGCCCCAGCTCCTGCCAACCTAGCAGTTCGAAAGCAAGAGATTGCAAGTAGATAAATAGGGACCACTTTGGTGGGGATAGGTAAACAGTGTTCCATGCACTCCGGTGTTTAGGCATGCCTGCCACATGTCCACAGACATGTCTGCAGATGCAGACAGCACTGGCACTTCGGCTATGAGCAGAGATGAGCACTGAACCCTAGAGTCGGATACGACTGGCTTTCGAGCCAGGGTGAGCTTTACCTTTACATATGTATCCTGAGCATTTCTTAAGTCACAGATGCTGGGCTTTGTTCCAAAGCTGTCATGTTTGGCCTAGACACAAGAGGAGGAGGAGATGGAGATGAAGAAGGAGGAGGAGAAGAAGAAGTCATCATCTCATCTTTCTGATGCCTCCAGAGATGCCTCCTATTTTAGGGAAACCGAGTCGAGCAGGAGAGAGCGATTGATTGACTCTTTGACTCCAAAGATATGGCCCACCTCCATTTTGGAAAAATGCAATGCCTTAGACGAGAACCTGGCCAACCCCACGTGGCTTTTCCCGGCCCTTTGTCGGAGCAACTTTGCTCAGCAATGTGGCATCTGATTGAATCCAGATGTGGGGTTTTTCCCGTGCCTTTGACCTGATGTCACGGCACAGACTCACCACCCGGGGAATGAATGCACAAACTCAGGCATACAGACTTGTGAGCCTGTCACCTCCCGCCTCTTATGTTCCCCCCTCCCCACACCCCCAGCCCATAAGTGGCAGCAGCTGCGATAAGGGATGTCAGAGGGGCTAAAATTAACCCCAAGAGGAGGAGGAGGAAGGGGGGGGGGGTGAAGAAAAAATAATCTTAGGCCAAGGTCTGGAAGAGATCATGGAAGTATTCCAGACAGTTGGGTGAGGGTAGAAGTGTGTGTGTGTGTGTGTGTGTCGGAACCCCTGGGCTAGAGGAAGAAGGAGTGGAGGAGGAGGAGTGGGCTTGCTCTTTAAATAGGCAGCTACAATGCAAATAAAGTCCAAGGGCTTTTTTGGGGGTGACAAAGTCCAGGGACGAGACGGGTGAGCTGAACTGACCAGATGGACAGGCATTCCCAGGCCGTGTGAGTCATCCAAGGAGGCGAAGAAATTTGGGAACTATCCCGTCCCATGCGACAAGAAATGCACAGCCTGTTTGCAAAGTGTGGAAAAGAATATGGGGGTTTTGGGTCTCCGGTTCTGAGATCTTGCCAACCAGCCTTTGTCCGACTAGGATGGAAGTTCAAGTCCAAAAATAATAATTCTTCGTCCTCCTCCTCGTCTCAGCCAGACATGAAACTGCACCGTGAGTTCATTTTGCAGCTCCCATTGTCTGACCGAGTGTGAGAAAAATTAGCCAGAAACACAAGGCAGGGCATGTCCGATCGGGGTTCAAGAATACCACCATCTCCGAGGAGGCTCTCTCTGAGTACCCCACATGCCCACTGCTTTGTATATATACACACACACACCCGTATCAAATGCTGTTCAGCGAGAGCAGCCTAGCCAATGGTTATGCCGGTCCTTGGGTCAAGTTCTCCTCCTCCTTTTGTGTCCAAGCCACACTTTACACTGCCAAAAATGGCGCCACCTTCTCGGCTTTGTCGCTGGCCAAACTTTAAATCCTCATCGGTACATGTTCATTACATTGCATGCAGTTCGCAAGCAAGGAATTGCAAGTAGATCAATGGGTACCACTTCGGCAGGAGAGGAGACAGCATTCCGTTCACTTTGGGAGTGGGGGGTCTAGTCCTGCCTGCCGCATGCGCATGGAAACGTCTGCCGACACAGATAGCGCTGGCTCTTTATTTATTTATTATTTTGATTTCTATACCGCCCACTTGGCCAAGGCCAACTCTTTGCCTGTAAATGGAGGTGAGCACCGTACCCTAGAGTCAGATATGACCGGCTTCAAGCAAGGGTGACCGTTACCTTACCGTATGTCATAGATGCAGATCAGGTTGGCTGCTTGTCCAAGCAAACCTTAAGTCTGGCTTGAAGTGTGGCAGATCTGTTCATTGGACAAAAAGGTGGCGCATACATTACCTCCCTCTTCCTAAACAACAACCCTTTAATGTAGTCCTGTTAAGTTGCCCTTGACAATAAGGGTTTGCCAAGAGCAATGAAGCTCTGAGAACATGGAGCGAGGCTGCCGGAGAAGCAAATGCCAAGGAGGAGAGCTTAATCTAGGACAGGGGTGCCCAAATTTTTCAGTCTGTGGGCCGGTCATGTAGCTCAGCGGGCCGGTCACATGGTTCCTCCCACTGGAAGTGGAAGTAAAACATGCCTTGCAGTCTGTTTTGCAACAGGATGAGGTAGATTTTAGGCTGCCATTTTCTCTGCTTAAACCAGCGGTGCCCAAACTACAGCCCATGGGCCGGATCCGGCCTTGACACCAATTCATCTGGCCGCCACCACCCCTGTTGCTCCCAGAAGCGGACATAAAACGCCCGCATGTGGGGATGTTTTACTTCCACTTCCAGGAGCAATGAGGGCGGCACAGGCCAGATGGATTGGCATTGGGGGCCAGATCTGGCCCACGGTCCATAGTTTGGGCACCCCTGATCTAGGATTTTAAATCTTGAGCTTTCTCATTCTCCCCCTCCCCAAAAGACACACATTTTCCTGCCCCCTCCCCCAAGAGATATCTTTCCCCATAATTTCCATTGCTCAGCTCATGTGTTACTCCCTGGCAATGCCAAGATGCCCATCTTTCGTCTCACACTTCCGGCATCAGAACTGGCTGGTCCCGTCTCCGTGGCGACGCTACAGATGCACCTCGCATCCCCCAAAACCGTGGGCAGAAGCGGCGAGCCCTTAAATAACCTACCCCGAGTGTTATCCGTCTCTTGTAATTTGGCTGTGGGTTTCTGTGCATACAAAACCTTTCCCGCATGTTCCCGAACCTTTGGCAGTCGGTGTGAGCATCTTGTGAATGTCTCAGGTGAGGGTCACCTGGATTTCTGGCTTTCCCCATGTTGTTGGATTCCACCGCCCATCGTTCTTTACCATCAGTTACAGTGACAAAAGCTGCTGGGATTTGTTGTCCAACAACAGCTGGAGGTTTCCTCAATTCTAGGCACGACTACACACTGGAATGCTGTTGCCTTTCAACGGTACCTATTTATCTACTTGCAACTTCTTGCTTTGAAACGGTGAGGTTGGCAGGTCAGGATAGCTACGGTAGTGATGCCTAAAGCACAGCAGAATTATTTGGGAAAGGGGTTCTCTAATGAACAGCATTCCGTGCGCGCCGGTGTCTAGTCATGCCTGCCACATGACCACGGGAACGTCTGCAGAAGCAGACAACGCTGGCTCTTTGGCTTTGAAACAGAGATGAGCGCTGAACCCTAGAGTCGGACCTTTACTTTTACCTTTCTCTAATGAATCTCTCCTGAGATCCTTGAGTCAAATAAACAATATTAATTTTTAGTAAAGGTAAAGGTCTCCCTTGTTTGAAAGCCAGTCATATCTGACTCTAGGGTTCAGTGCTCATCTCTCTTTATAGCCAAAGATCCAGCGTTGTCTGTGTTTGCAGACATTCCCGTGGTCATGTGGCAGGCATGATTTCAATTCCGCGGTTAGTATTGAGCATGCAGTGCTTAATACAAGAGATGCTTATATATATATTTTTTAAACCAAAACTCACACGCCTGTATCACCTTTGCCTTTGGCTAAACAGGCTTTGCAGGTTTTTAAAACAGGTCAAGGTCTCCACCAGTCGTATACTGACTCTACGGCGCAGTGCTCATCTCCACTTCCAGCCAAAGAGCCAGCGCTGCCTGTCTTTGCAGACATTTCCGCGGCCATGTGGCAGGCATGAATTAGATTTCGCCGTTTACCGTCCTCACCAAAGCGGTACCTATTTATCTCCTTGCAATGTCTTGCTTTGAATGGCTGCCCATTCATAGCCCCCCAAAAAAACCTGCCACCCAAGGCAGCTGCCCCACTCCATTTAACGGTGGGGCCAGCTCTTGGCAGAATGACCCCATGGCGGAGAGCTTTGGCCCCACATCCCATTTGCTTTGTTTCCTTGGCTTCTTTGCAGCGGTTGTTGTTCGGGAAGGCGACTGTTCCTCTTTGCAAAAAACAACAACCTCTGGCCAGGATGGTTTTGGAAGGAGGGAAAGTGGGAGAGGAGGAGGAGGAGGAGGAGGAAGGGGGCCTTTGGGCCCCGTCCTCTCCCTATATGTCAGGGTTGGACGCCGGCGATGGGGGTGGGGGAATGTGCCTTACGTTCCTAGGGTTGGAATTTGGAAAGTGGAACCATTTTCTTGGCTGCGCACGAAGGCACATCTGGTTTCCATAAGGGGCTCTGGCCTGAGCCGGCTGTTGAAGCTCAGAGAGAACAGGCAGACAAGGAGAGAGAGAGAAAGAGGTGGGGTGGAGGAAGGAAATGCACCCCAACAGACAGGCAGAAAGCTAAAATGGACTCAATAGAGCCCAGACTATGGCCCACGGGCCAGATCCGGCCCCCTCCTGATAACTGAAAACTATGTTATTTTTATTATGGGGAAAACTCAAGATTTCAGGCATCACCCCGACGTTCGTCCGGCCTGCGCCGCCCTCGGAAGCAGAAGTGAAGCACGCCCATACAGGTGCATTTTACTTCTGCTTCCAGGAATGACGAGGGCGTTGGGGGCCGCATCCAGCCCACGGGCCGTAGCTTGGGCATCCTGGTTTGAGCAGAGAAAACGGCAGCCTAAAGTCTCTCTCGTCCTGTTGCAAAACAGATTGCAAGGCACATTTTACTTCCGCTTCCGGCGGGAGGGACCAAGCGACCGGCCCGCTGAACCACGTGACTGGCCCACGGCTTGGAAAGTTTGGGCACCCCTGCAATAGAGCTTAAAGTTTGCCCGTTGCTGTAGCAGTTCCTTTCACTTGACCCAGTGTGAGAAAGATGCGCCGTTACCAGGGTACGCCCAATTGTGGTTCAGAATGACCACAATCTTCGAGGAGGCTCTTTCTGTGCACCCTTACTTAAACTTAGACCCTCCCATAGGGTAGGGCCATGATGGCAAACCTTGGCACTCCTGATGTTCTTGGACTTCAATTCCCAGAAGCCCAAACCCCATGAATTCACACGAATGGGTTTACTGTCCTTGTCGCTCCTGTACGGAGGAAGGGTTAACCCGGAAGAGCCTTAACCGTACGAGCACGTTTTACTTCCGCTTCCAGGAGTGACGAGGACAGTGCGGGCCGGATGAATCGCAGTAAACCCATTCATGTGGATTCACAGGGTGCTTGGGCTTCTGGGAATTGAAGTCCAAGTACATCTTGAGTACCAAGGTTCACCATCACCGGGGTAGGAAGATCAAGGGCTAATCTGATGAAGTGGGTGTTCCCTGTAGATGACAGCCTATGTAAATGCGCAGAAGTACAAACTATCTCCCATAGGATACAATGCACACGATGCCCCTCAATGTGCACTGAGGAGGACCTTATGTTGGCAAGAGGAAATGCTGTTGAGGTGGCCCGATATTGGGCGGATGTCATTTAGCCCTTTTTAATTCTATTTTGTTCTTAGATGCATTAATTTTAGCTTTGTATGTTATTATATGCTGGTGGTGCATTCTGGCACGAACAAAGAAAAGATCAACCCATGGTATGTAGCATATCAGGCAGCATAGAAATGAGAGAACTGGCCAAAAAAAGAAAGGAATATATTCTGTTTTTTTATTATTGTTATTTTGAACAAGAAGGCTTAGGCCCAGTAATGATGAACCTTTTAGAGACTGAGTGCCCAAACTGCAACCCAAAAAACCACTGATTTATCGCAAAGTGCCAACACAGCAACAGGGGAGGGAAGACATTCTCCCATTGGGCTGCTGGGCAGAGGGGTGGGGTGAGCTCTGTGCTGAGGGAGGGAGGAAGCACTCCCATTGGGCTGCTGGGCAGAGGCGGGGTGAACTCTGTGCTGGGGTGACTGCATGAGTGCCCACAGAGTGGGTTCCGAGTGCCACCTCTGGCACGCGTGCCATAGGTTCGCCACCACTGGCTTAGGCAGTTCCTGGCTTTGGTACCCAGGCAGATTTAGCTCTGAGCAAAAGAGGAGGACTTCGGCACATAGAAAATCCACAAATCAAAGAGCCGGAGGGAAGGTTCTTGGGAGGCTTAAATGATGCTCAAGTTGGATCAAGTCGGATCGAGGCCTGCAATTGGCCACCCTTGAAAAGCCCCACTCCTTGCTTTATAAGGTTTACACTTGGGATTTTTTTCAGATGGACCTTCAACGTGCGTTTGTACAACCTGGAACACATTTACCTTTGGCTTATAAGGCTTTTAAAATAGGCCACATCTCCCTTGCTCGAAAGCCACTCGTATCCGACTCTAGGGTGCAGTGCTCATCTCCGCTTAGAGCCAAAGAGCCTGCTCTGTGTCTGCAGACGCTTCCGTGGTTATGTGGTAGGCACGACTAGAGGCCGGAGCACACAGAGCACTGTTACCTTTCTGGCTGAAGAGGTACCTATCTATCTACTTGCAATTTCTTGTTTTTGAACTGCTAGGTTGGCAGGAGCCGGGGCAGACGATGGGCACTCGTGCCGTCGTGCAGCACTCGAGTCTCGAACTCCTGACCTGCCCAGTCTTCACATTCGGCGTCTTAACCACTAAGCCACTGCAGTGAAGCAGGAATGTGTGTCTGTGTTTTACTGGAATCGTCTGACTGTGAGCAGATCTTGGAAATCCATTTCCAACATCTATCCAAAGAAACGAAACACAGGACAAATTTGCTTACCTGTCACTGAAGCTCTTCAAGTGGTCGTCTTTGGGGCTCCAGAGTTAACCCCTTTGTGTGCATTCACAGGTGACCACAAAGAAGCATTAAAATATAAACCAGGGGTGCCAAAACCACAGCCCACAGGACGAATCTGGCCCCCGACACCAATTCATCCGGCCCACGCCACCCTTGCCGCTCCTGGAAGTGGAAGCAAAACGTGCCGGGCGTGTTTCATTTCCACTTCCAGGAGCGGCATAGGGCGGCATGGGCTGGATGAATTGGTGTCGGGGGCCGGATCCGGCCCATGGGCCGTAGTTTGGGCAGTCCTGGTTTAAGCAGAGAAAATGGCAGCCTAAAAATCTATCTCACCCTGTTGCAAAACTGCGTTTTACTTCCACTTCTGGTGGGAGGAACCATGTGACCGCCCCGATGAACTATGCGACCGGCCCACTGAAACCACGTGACCGGCCCGCAGCCCAAAAGGTTTGGTCACCCCTGATATAAACAAACAATAAAACACCCCAAACAAAACACACAGACTTTTATTTACACACACAAAGAGAGAGAATGGTGATTCTGTGTAGAGATACAAGCTTGGCAGCGTAGACTCTGACGTTTTGGACGCCCGAGAAGTGAAACTGTACAAAACCTATAATAATAAATACTCTCTTTTAAAATGGACGGGGTTAGAAAGAAAATGCCGGGGAGGGGACAGAAGGAACACAAGACACACAGAGAGGAAACGGCCTCAGCAAACTGGGTGCGCGTTTGGGGGAAACGCATGGAATTAATGCCAGTTTCCCAAAATACGGCAGGATTTTAGGTTGCTTCGTTTCCCCCCCTCCCCTATGGCGCATTTTCATCTCCGTCCACCTTAGCCGTGAAGTCAAGGAGTCCCAGTTTGCAGCCAAACTGGACGCAAGGAATCCCAGTTTGCAGCCAAACTGGACGTCGGGAACGGGGAAGGCGCACAAGGGGTTGCATTCAAGCCAGACATTTCAGCCACACACAAAAAGAGAGGACAACGCAGCGGGAGAATGGGTGGGAGAATGAGCATGTGGTTTTCACACCGTCGTCATGACTTTCAGGGACCCGGAACGGAAACGCATGATCTTCTTCTTCAGCGCATGGGAGGCCTTGATCTTCACAAAGACCTTGGGTTGCCCGCCGGTTGTTTTCCCCGGCCCGGAGGCCGACACCAGTTGTGGGGAGAGCTGCTGAGGCCACACCAAACCGCCGCTCTCATCCGTGTCGCTGGAGGCCCCGCTGCTGTAGGCGGGAGGCGAGTCTCCGTCGCTCAGGCTTGACTCGCTATCACCGTAGACCAGGCCTTCCTCCAGACGGCACATGGGGGCCTGCCGGACCTGTTCGGATGAGCATTCAGAGTCGCTGCCGGCATAGCTATACCCCACGGGGCCTGCCCTCTGTTGGCTCCGCCGTGGCTCTGCCACACTGACCGCAGTGGGCTCCTCCTGGCAGATCTCTGCTGTGGAGCGCCACTTGCGGTAGCCACTGCCCACGTGGCCATGTGGCCGCCTTGGCCGGGACGGTTTCAAGGCGGCTTCCTCCTTTTCCGCCGTCCCGCATCTGACCCCTGGTTTGTTGAGGAGGCTGTTCTCCGACTGGGACCGGGCGGCCTTCCTCGACCGGGGCGAGCTTTTCCTCCCTGACCCCTTCCGGCCTGCCAACCCCTCCCCCCCTCCATCAGTGAAGCGGCACTTTTTGCTGCCTGTTGAAATCCGCGGCCGTGGGGCCCGTTCCGGAGACAGTTCCACCGAGCGGCCCTTGGTGAGCGGCGGGGGCTTCTTCTTGCCGGGCCGGTGCCCCGGCTGGGCTCTGGGGGCCTGTTGAGCCGGGATGTAGTGGGCTTTGACCATGAGGCAGGCCCCGTCCTCTGCCTCGTAGGAGGCCGGATCCTGGCCGTTGCCCCGGGAGACACCCTCCTCTCTGTCTTGGAGAGGGGACGATGGGTATGTGGGTTCATACTGATCCACCGAGGTGGCCCTCATGTGGGCCAGGGCCTGAAGCTTGGGGGGCTTCTTGAGGCTAGAGGGGGGTGGGCTGTAATCCTCGGGCCCAGTGGCTTTGGCTGCAAGGGTCCTCTCGGCCGCGGCGTCCCACGACGACCAGATGCGGGTGGCGGCAGCGGTGGCTCCGCTCTCGTGGCCGCTGGGCGAGGGGGTGCTGCTCCCCCTCTCCATGGATGGAGGGTGCTTGCGGTCCCCTGTGGGGGGGACCAACTCCGAGGGTCTCTTGCAAAGGCTGCTCTGTCTCCCCACGGTGTTCTTGGAAGGGGGGACCTCCGAGCCGAGGCTAGTCCGGGGTTTGCTGCCCCTCGACAGGTAGCTGCGCCGGCGGATCAGGTGCGAGATGTAGTTCTCCACCTTGTGGCAGTGGGAGGCTGCCTCCGAGTAGAACTGGAACTCGTCGCCGTAGGGGTCCAGGCCGCCCTCCGCGTCGGCCGGGAAGGCCAGGGGCTGGGAGGGGTCCGGGGAGAAAGCCGGGTCAGCGTACAAGTGGCTCCGGAGCAAGGGGCTCTGCAGGGCCACGGCGTGGAGGGGGCTGGGGTAGAGGAAGGGGTCCGGCAGGTAACATGCAGGGGAGAGCTCAGCGGAGCAGCCCTGGGTGTTGCTGGAGTAAGGGGCGGAGTAGGAGCGGGGCACCATGCCACGGCCGGCACCCTCTTTGCTGCTGTTTGCCACATCACCTGTGGAAAAGGAAGAAGGAGAGACGATGGAGATGGAGAAATACAGGTGAAGACTTCATCTGAGACCACCCTTGGGGGACCCCAAAGGAAAGGTAAACCTCCCCCTTGCTCAAAAGCCAGTCGTGTCTAGGGCTTGGTGCTCACCTCCGCTTATAGCCAACACTGTCTGCCTCTGCAGACGTTGCCATGGTCACGTGGCAGGCAGGACTAGACATTGGAGTGCAAAGAATGCTGTTGCCCTCACACCAAAGTGGCACCTATTTATGTCCTTGCACATCTCTTGCTAGGTTGGCAGGAGCTGGGACAGAGACGGGCACTCACTCCGTCCTGCAGCGCTCGGGTCTCGGAACTGTTCATCTTCCAACCTTCCAGTCATCAAGCTGAGCATCTTAACCACTAAGCCACCGCAGTTCCTTAGAGTAGGGGTGCCCAAACTTTTCAGGCCATGTGCCGTTCATGTGGTTGAGCATACCAGTCATGTGGTTCCTCCTACATGCATGTTTAACTTCTGCTTCTGGGAGCAGCGACGATGGTGTGGGCTGGATTAATTGGTGTCATGGGCCGGATACGGCCCGTGGGCTGTAGTTTGGGCACCCCTGCCTTTGAGGAAAGGTAGCAGCCTTCATTCACCAGAACTGAAATTCCCTCACCCTCCTTTGGGCATTATTGCGAGATCCCCTTCTCCTACCCTTTGAAAGCCGTCTAGGCTTCCAGCTGGATCGGGCCCAGAAGATATCTGGCCCACTTTTAACTCACCGACGGACTTGGGGCGCTCACTAGCGTAGCCCAGGCGGGACTCGGGCCGGGCGATCCGGGAACAGGAGCCTGAGTTGGAGTTGAAGCTGTATGAAGAGTCGCCAAACCCGGAGGCCGGGGACTCGGAGGCCACGGCCGACTGAGGTCCCTCGTAGAAACCTGGAGAGGAGAAAGGCCGCCGTGGATCACTCTTTGGACTCGAACCCTCCTCTGCTCGCTAAACCGGGCAAAAACTGTGAGCCAGGCGTGCTCCCGGTTGAGGCCATTATTGGTTATGTCTGTTGAGGGAGGTCTACTTTTTCCTGCACCACAGTTCCCAGAATCCCCGCATCAGCCTTCTGGGATCTGGAGTGGAAGAAGAAAAACCCTCCCAGACGGATCTTGGGGACACGAAAGGAGCCTCATTCGGGCGTCCCTTGAGCGGAGTTTCTCCAGCAAACATCCTTTCAACCCAGAGTAACTTCTGACACAACATTTATCTATTTAACATGGCGATACCTGGCCTGCCAAAGGAGGAAGCAAGCAGGCCAGAGGGGACAGCCAAATATTATGATGAATGCAATCAAAGCCTCCTCCTTGTGCCGTATACAGTTCCGAATATAGGCGATCCTCATGGCGATCAGCAATGAAGACTGTCCTGAGAATATTACGCAGTGGCTTTTCGTCTGCCTTCTGCACATAGTTGTCAAGTATCCCGTATTGGCCGAAAAACCCCTTATTTTACCCTCTTTCCCACCGTCATCCCGTATTAATTAGACTGCAATGCCCTATTCTGCCATTGGAGGGCAGCACAGGATAAGCATAGCTGTCAAGTATCCCTTATTGGCCGGGAAAACCCCTTATTTTACCCTCTTTCCCGCAGTCATCCCGTATTAATTAGACTGCAATGCCCTATTGCCGCCATTGGAGGGCAGCACAGGATAAGCATAGCTGTCAAGTATCCCGTATTTGCCAGGAAATTTCCCTTATTTCATATTCTGTCTTGACATTGCATATTCATTTAGCATGTTCAATCATGCGCAGTCACGCATGTCTGCTTTACTTAGGTAAGTGACTCAGACATTTCTGTGTAACTGTCTCTTTACAAAACTGACTTTCTCTAGGCCTTCCTCTAAATTAGTGCAATTAAAGTATTTAAGCAAGCCTCATTGTGATCTTTAACTGCATACCTAGTTTGTCAAGGGGAAATGTTAATACATTAAAATAGCTATTTCTGGCCTCCCAAGGTTAGTTAACCACCACCTGACGATCAGTGATGAGTCACTGGCAGTAGGGTTTACTCCAGGGATTCTCAACCTGAAGCCCGTGGGCCAGATGTGGCACATGACACCATTTATGTGGCCCACCACCACTTCCACCACACCTGGAAGGGCCATGTGGTGGAGGTAGGGCAAAATGGCCATCCGGCCCCTGAAGCTATCAGAAGGAGCGTGACCTGGTCCCTGGCTTAAAAAAAGTTGAGAACTCCTGGTCTACTCGATTATCGTAGCCAGAGATTAAAGCAAAATGTGCAAAGGTGTTTGTTTGGGAGGATATGTGAACTGGGCTCGCTTACCTGAACTGGGCCAGCTCTCCGTCTCGGCAGCTTCACCGCAGGTCTTCTCTGGGTACAATCGCAGCAAACCCAACTGCTGTTCCAGCTCCCACACTAAGCCAGGAAGCGCATCCTATAGAGCAAAAGAACAGATATAGATTGCCTCTCGAAATAGACATGTCACTTCTAAACCACCCCATGGGTCAAGCTTCTTCAGACAGCTTTGGCAGCCGGACGGCCGTTTTGCCCTTTCTCCACCACATGGCACTTCCAGGTGTGGTGGTGGTGGTGGGGTGTCACATGAAATGACACTGCAGGCCACATCCGGCCCGTGGAGCACAGGTTGAGAATCCCTGTCATAGCGCTTAGTGCACTCTCTGGGCAGTTCACAAGTTAATTAGCATTTTGCCCCCAACATGCTGGCGACTCATTTCACCGACCTCGGAAGGATGGAAGAGGCTAAGTCCACCTTGATTCCCATCAGGACTGAACTCACAATGTTTTAGCTGCATACAACAGTTTAACCTAGGGGTGCTTAAACTATGACCCATGGGTCAGATCCAACCCCCTTACGCTGGTCATCAACCGCAATAAAGTTTGATTGATTGATCCAGCCCCCAACACCAATTCATCCGGCCCGCACTGCCCTTGTCACTCCCAGAAGCAGAAGTAAAACACGTATGGGTGCATTTTACTTCTGCTTTTGGGAGCGGCGAGGGCAGTGTGGGCCGGATGAATTGGTGATGGGGGCTGGATCCGGCCCATAGTTTGGGTACCCCTGGGTTAAGTAGAGAAAATGGCAGCCTGAAATCTATCTCATCCTGTTCCAAAACAGATTGCAAGGGGTTTTTTAGTTCCGCTTCTGGTGGGAGGAACCACGTGACCGGCCCACTGAACCACGTGACTGACCCACGGCCTGAAAAGTTTGGGCACCCCTGATTTAACCCCTGCGATCAGGAAACCTGGTGCTTCCCGGCTTCACCTGGGCACGAACGTTAGTTGAAATGACCTCCAGATGCAAAGCCCTGCCTTCCGATGCAGTCAGATGTCTATCCAGCTGAGACCCCCCCCCACCCCCCCACCCACCCCAAACCTTCTTAGCCAGCCAGAACTTGAACCTTAGGCACTAGGAAGGGCACTGGCCGGGGGGGGGGGGGGGGGGGGGGTTGATCTGGCCAACCTTTGACCTCCAGACAGATGGGTGAATGGGGGACAAAAGCGGCTCATTTAGGAGTGTCAGTCGAGCTCCCATGTGGGAACAATAGTGAGAAATTCTCACCCCCACAAAAAGGAAAGCAAGGAAGAAAGACCCGTTCTCATTAGCAACCGGTGTTAATTTCTTAATTTTCTTTTTAATTTTCAAAACACATAAAGGAAAAAAAAACATACTTATATATGAACAAAGCCAAAAAAACACATCAATATTTAGCTTGTTGCAAAATTTGTATTAATTAATTTTGCAAAAATAAAATAAAATTGAATAGGCAACAACTACATATGCAGGTGAAACTCGGAAAGTTAGAATATCGTGCAAATGTTCATTCAGTCCAGAAGTGCAGCTTAAAAGGTGAAAACAAATATATGAGATAGACTCACTACATGCAAAGCGAGGGATGTCATGCCTTAATTCGTTATAATTATGATGATCATAGGTAAAGGTTTCCCTTGCTCGAAAGCCAGTCGTATCCGACTCTAGGGTGCAGTGCTCATCTCTGTTTCTAAGCTGAAGAGCCAGCGCTGTCTGCTTCTACAGACGTTTCCGTGGTCATGTGGCAGGCATGACTAGACACCGGAGTGCACGGAACGCTGTTACCTTCCCACCGAAGTGGTCCCTATTTATCTCCTTGCAATTTCTTGCTTTCGAACTGCTAGGTTGGCAGGAGCTGGGACGAAGACGGGGGCTCATTTCCGTCCTGCAGTACTCGGGGATCGAACTGCTGACCTTCCGCTTCCCAGTCAACATCTTAGCCACTTGAGCCACTGCAGTCCCATCATGATCATGGCTTACAGTTGACAAAAACCCCAACTCCCCAACCTCATGCAAAGCAGAGAGAAAGCCACGGTGTTGGTTGTAGGGAAGAGGGATGGAATAGGTCAAATAAGGTTTCCCAGCGGGAGGAAAAACTTTTCTCCTGTTCACTTCTTTTTCTGACCATCAGATTTAGCAGCGGCACCATTAATTGCAGAAGACGCCTTCCCATGTCATGATGGCTCTGAGATCATGCGTCGCATTTTGGACCAGAAATGCTTTACGATTGCATTTTTATAAACCTAGACAGAGTCAATAATAGGCTTTCAAGAAAAGAAGGGAGGCTGAAATCTGCTGGATGGTTCACAGTAATTTGACCAGGGTTTATTTATTAGTTCTTTGGAACATTTATATTCCATTTGTCTTTCTAGCCACATTGGTTCTGAGCCCAACATCCCAGTCCTGAATCCTGTCCATGCAATGGAAGCAAGAAGGTCCCTTCTGACTGTCTTCATCCTATATTAAACTGCTGATATCGAAGACAGCTCAGATTGCCAGGAACTGATTTGTGTAGAGAAGGCATTGCTCAGAGAAAAAGTTACATTCCTAAACTCTACTTTCCAAACAATCCCAGACAGTAATGTTATGGCTCGTGCGGTCTAGGCAATTTGTGGCGCTGCAAACCAAAACCACAAATGCTTTGCAAAGCTCTGGCGGAAAAAACTCTGAGGACCACTTCAATTCTGGGTCTCAAATCCAATTCCTATTCTAAACGTTAATGCTTTTTGCAGCTGGCTCCGGCTGGTAGATCTTGGGATGCTAGTTTCAAAACAGAAACAAAACAGAAACTTAAAGCCCGAAGTCTGCTCAGCATAGCTGTCAAGTATCCCGTATTGTCTGGGAAAACCACTTATTTTACCCTCTTTCCCGCTGTCATCCCTTATTAATTAGACTGCAATGCCCTATTGCCACCATTGGATGGCAGCACAGGATAAGCATAGCTGTCAAGTATCCCGTATTTGCCAGGAAATTTCCCTTATTTCCAAATCCAAAACTTGACAGGTATGCTGCTCAGTCCTGATTTAATTCATGGTCCTGAACGCACAGTGTCAAACTTTACTGCCTTTCATGGAATAAAAAAAAGCGAGGTTTTTATACACAGGCAACTCGAATTCCTGCACATGAAAAGTTTGAAACGCAATCCCTGAGTAAGTTGAAGGATCGCCCCTGTCTCTGCAGTATGGAGTTTGTGGCTCGGAAACATCTGGGGAAAATTGGCTCCGCAGTTTTTCCATCGCAAATATTCCAAAGAAAGTTGGCAGAGGAAGCCATTGGCATGCCAGCTATCTGTGGAGGAAGGGGAAATCGTTGCAGTGCGTATCTCAAAGACACATGTTTTATTTGGCATGAGCTTTTTGTGAGCTACAAACCTTTCCTTCAGAGGCATCGTGCAGTCTATAAAAACATCTGGCAGATAAGATTCGGTCATCTTGGAAAGTGCCACCATGCTCTTAGGGCACGATCTGACAGCTGGAAAGACATATGCCTGGCCACAACCAGTGAGGTTCACATTAGTAGAAATGGTGTCGCTTTCAAGTCCTTGCAACCTGCCAGGGAATTCCCTGCAGTCCAACCCCAGCTAGACCTTTATGGATCAGGGTTTGAGTTGAATCACAATTTATTTGTGCATTGTGCAATCAGCTAGCCATAGATCTTACTGGCCCAATCCACACGTGGTCCAGAACGCAACCCATTTCCCCATACAATCGCACCTCTAGTTGATAAAGCGAAACAAAGCCATCACAGTTACATACTGCCTGTAGTGCTGATGCCTGTGATGGCGAACCTTGGCACTTCAGATGTTCTAGGACTTCAATTCTCAAAAGCCCAAGCACCCTATGAATTCACATGAATGGGTTTACTGTGATTAATCCGGCTCACGCTGCCCTCATCGTTCCCAGACATGGAAGCAAAATGCGCCCGTATGGTTAAGGCTCTTCTGGGTCAACCCTTCCTCCATCCAAGTGCATTTTATTTCCGCTTCCAGGAGCGACGAGGGCAGCGCGGGCCGGATGAATCACAGTAAACCCATTCGTGTGGATTCACAGGGTGCTTGGGCTTTTGAGAATTGAAGTCCAAGAACATCTGGAGTGCCAAGGTTTGCCATCACAGGCTTATGCACTCTCTGGTTGGTTCACAAGGGAAGGAGCATTTTGCCCCCAACATGCTGAGTACTCCTTTCACCGACCTTGGAAGGAGGGAAGAGGCTGTCAACCTTGATCCCTGGTCAGGATCAAACTCACAACCTTTTGGTTGCAGGACAGCAGCTTAACCACTGATAGATACATAAACTTTATTACGGCCAATAATAATAATTTTTTTTTGCTGTTGCTATCAAGGTAAGAAATCCTGGGTTGAAAAGATTTTTGCAGAAGAAAAGATTTTTGCTCAGGGAATGCCCAAATGAGGCTCCTTTCGTGTCCCCAAGAGCTGGGACAGAGACGGGCACTCAATCCATCATGCAGTATCGGGGTCTCGAACTGCTGACTTGCCAGCCTTCCAGCTACTAAGGTGAGCTTCTTAACCACTGAGCCACCGCAGTCAATAGCCAATATCCACACCCAATGTCCAATGCTCATAGGAGAAATACTGTAAAAACATAGAATACATGAAATATATTACGCTAAGGACCTTCATTACTACAATATATATAAAATATAAAAATAAAATAACTAGACATTTCCTAGCAGCACAGCCAGTACTAGACGTCTTCCCCTCTTAGAAAATTGCTGCCATTAGCTAAAACTAATTGTAAATTTACTGGAGCCCTTTCTTCGCAATTGTTGGCTGCAGCTGTGCAGAATTTCACCGCATTCAAATACAGTATGTGTAATTTGCCCTGGAAGTAATGATAGGGAACGCTATGGCACCCAGTGTTCAGGAAATAACTTTAAGCAGGGTTCAATAACAGACTATGGGGCGGCGCATAAGTGTAATTGCTGTTGCTATCAAGGTAAGGAGGGCAATGCATTGGAAACGTGAATCATTGTTTCTCTTCTTCCAGAATTGCACAGACAACAAAATCCCTGCAATACTTTTGTACCCAAAGTCAATGAAACTAATTAGCTGGTTTAAACAGCAGCAACACTGTATCCGTTGGAGTATTGTTTGAGGTTGCAACAAGATGGGTTTGCTTCGATTTATGTAGATATTCCTTTTGCTATGGGTTTGATTCGATGTACTGTGCGTTAGGTAAAGGTAAAGGTTTCCCTTGCTCGACAGCTAGTCGTATCCGACTCTAGGGTGCAGTGCTCATCTCTGTTTCCAAGCCAAAGAGCCCAGCGCTGTCTGCTTCTGCAGACGTTTCCGTGGTCATGTGGCAGGCATGACTAGACACCGGAACGCTGTTACCTTCCCACCGAAGTGGTCCCTATTTATCTACTTGCAATTTCTTGCTTTTCGAACTGCTAGGTTGGCAGGAGCTGGGACGAAGACGGGAGCTCATTTCCGTCCTGCAGTACTCGGGAATCGAACTGCTGACCTTCCGCTTTCCAGTCAGCGTCTTAGCCACTTGAGCCACTGCAGTACGTTAAAAATTCATTTTTCCTATGGGTTTGCTTCGATTTATGTAAATATTCCTTTTCCTATGGGTGTCCTTCAATTTACATTAAAAAAACACCCCGATTTATGCAAAAGGCTACGGAACGGACTTTTTACGTAAGTCGGGGTTTTACTGTATTCAGAATTGGATATGGCACAAGAAGAAGAATCCACACAGGGGATGTTTGCATTGAGTTTGCATTGGCAACCACAGACAAAATTGTATTGTATATTTTTATTGCATCTGTTATGCTGTATATATATATAATATATACTGCTTATTGTATTTATATTTATATTGTATTGTTTTAGTTGCTGTCTGCTGATATGCTTTTTATTTTGGTTTTGTTATATTGTATATTTAATTATGTTGGAAGCCGCCCTGAGCCGGCCTACAAGCTGAGTAGAGCGGGGTACAAATTAAAAATCTAATCTAAAAATCTAATTTAATCTAATCTACTATGTCTGGACAAAGCCGGAACAAGAGGAATAAATGGAAAATTTATTTATGGTCTTGATTGATGTGAGCCGCCTCGGGTCGCCGAGGCAAGGAAGGCGGCCTATAAATATAGTAAATAAATAAATAAATAAAATAGGATGAAAAGGCAGAGAATGAGGAATTGCAACGGAACGAAGCTTTAGAAAGTTTCCCTCTGCAATCTAGATTTAAAGGAAAAGGCAGGATAGAAGGAGAACGCGATTTCCTTTCTCTTCTCACACAAAGATGGTTTCAATAAGTGCATGAAACAGGATTTCGTGAGCATGCCCGTGTGCACGAGCTGCTGTCATCTGTCAAATACGTTGTCACTGGCAGGCCACGGTTGCGCCTCCTCCACTGGGAATTCTTCAGCACAGCGGCGAAAAACCACTCAATAAAAGCAAGCATTTTTGCAATCAGTTGAACAAAACATCCTTTGCTACTGTAGACTGACGTGGAGTGGCTCAAGTGGTTAAGATGCTGGCTGGGAGGTGGAAGGTCAACAGTACTGCACGGCGGTTTGAGGGCCCGTCTCTGTCCCAGCTCCTGACAACCTAGCCATTTGAGAGCAAGACATTGCAAGTAGATAAATAGGGACCACTTCGGTGGGAAGCTAAACAGCATTCCATGCGCTTCAATGTCTGGGCATGCCTGCCATGTGTCCATGGAAACAGTGCTGGCTCTTTGGCTATAAACAGAGATGGACACTGAGCTCTAGAGTCGGATACGACTGGCTTTCGAGCACGGGTGACCTTTACCTTTATTTATAAATCCAAGCAAAATGAAGGAGGCTGTTCAAAACTTTGGCTACCAATGTTAAGCAAACCACAGGCCATCTCTGAAGGTTCGGTGACAATTGGCCAAAATAGACCTTGAGCCTAGGCTGCAACTTGGCGTCCCCATAAAAACACAACTGCTCTCCTACGAAATCCCGGCCGCAATTGGCTTCTACAAAGCTGATTTGCATGGATTTTAAATGTTTGTTGGTATTTGCCGCTTCTTACCAAGGCGATAGCATTGAGCTTAATAGGATTCCGGGACGGGATTAGACATTTATAGGCATAAGAAGAGCCGCCGCATCTAGGCGGGAGTGGAGCAGAAGAAAATAAAATTTGCATGTGCGCAAATCCATTTGCCGTGGGGAATAAAGTGAGTAAGAACAGGGATGAGTTGGGCTTCTGGTGGTCCTTTCTTGTGCTGCTTTGTTTGGGGAGATTGGTACCCAAGGTGTTGCCTTCTGCCGGGACTGGAAGGCGAAAATGCGGGCACTGGGTGTGGGTTTGGGCAACATGTCGAAGAGAACCATTGGACTGGTGGTCATGAAATAAGTTAGAAAAGCTCAAGGATTTCCTTCGACCAGCATTTGGGGAGGTCTGTTTAACTCCTCGTTCTCTGTGGTTAATGCCTCTCATGCTGTCATTAACCAGACAGCAGTGGCTCAAGTGGCTAAGACACTGACTGGGAGGTGGAAGGTCAGCAGTTCGATTCCCGAGTATTGTGGAGTGAGCTCCCGTCTTTGTCCGAGCTCCTGCCAGCCTAGCAGTTCGAAAAGCAAGAAATTGCAAGTAGATAAATAGGGACCACTTCGGTGGGAAGGTAACAGCATTCCGTGTGCTCCGATATCTAGTCATGCCTGCCACATGACCACGGAAACATCTACAGAAGCAGACAACACTGTCTCTTCGGCTTTGAAACAGAGATGAGCACTGAACCCTAGAGTCGGATACGACTGGTTTTTGAGCAAGGGAAATCTTTACCTTTACCTATCGTGCTGTCTTTAGGTTATTATATGCTGGTGGTGCATCTGACACGAATAAAGAAAGATGATGTCTTTGATTAAAAATGTACATCCTTGCTAAACGCCTTGTTCTTGTAAATTTAGATCAGGGGTTCCCAACCTAAGGCACGTGGCCACCCCCTTTGAAGCTGTTGGGACAAAATGGGCACCTCCATAATACAGGCAGGGCAAAATGGCCATCCAGCCCTTGAAGCTGACGGAGTGTGACCCGGGCGCCGGCTTGAAAAGGTTGGGAACCCCTGGTTTAGATTGTGGCTACACAATGAGATACCTCGACAAGAAATGTTCAAGTTCTGAAAGATACTGTTAGTGTAAAAAATTAGGTTTCTTTCCCCGTCCCGTGACTTGAGCCTCTGTGGAAAAATGGTTAAGCTACAGCCAAAACTCTGCTCGCAATCCGAGCTCGATCCTGATGGTGAATCAAGGTTGACTTAGCCTTCCCTGCTTCCGAGGTTGGTAAAATGAATACCCAGCATGTTTGATGCAAAATGCTAATTACCCCGTGAACTAATTACCCAAAGAGTGCATAAAGCATTATGGTGCGGTATATAAGTGCACTTGCTATTACTATCAAGGCAGCTGCATTTGTGCAAAATGTTTCTCTACAAAACGTACATCATTAATGTATACACCAAAGGTGCTGAAGGTCTGGGTGACTCTTCAGAAAGACTCAAGCAACCCATCCGATGCTTCTGGTGCTTATGAAATAAAGCGGCAGTCATTGCAGTGTTGAACAGCTGCATTATGTGCTATTTTTTTTTTATAAAAAAAGATCCCAGATTCATGAGCAACAAGAAACAGCTGCAATGGAGCAACCACTGAATGCAACAAAACAAACAAAGAAATAAATACAACAGCTAAAACCAAGAAAACAATTAACATGTAATTGTTGCAACACATCCATGAAAAGCAATTTGCACGGAACCAGGGATGGCCGGGAGCATTAGCAATTTAGAAAACGGCTCATCGAAAAATAGCAACCCCAGACAGAAAGACAGAGAGATCCCGTCACATTTTAGCTTGGAAAAGGTAAAGGTAAAGGTTTCCCTTGCTTGAAAGCCAGTCGTATCCGACTCCAGGGTGCAGTGCTCATCTCTGTTTCTAAGCCGAAGAGCCCGCGCTGTCTGCTTCTGCAGACGTTTCCGTGGTCATGTGGCAGGCATGACTAGACACCGGAGCGCACGGAGCGCTGTTACCTTCCCACCGAAGTGGTCCCTATTTATCTACTTGCAATGTCTTGCTTTCGAACAGGGGGTAAATTTAGATATTGAAATGAGAATGATTTCGGGAATCTGAGGTTTAATTGAAAGCAATCAGAGGTGTTGTGTTTCCTGATTGCAAAAAGTATTCTTGGGAAGTGTGGCGTGACACACATGCACACGCACACACACACACCTTCCTTCCCTTTTAGCCTTTGCGTGCCTGACAATTTTAAACCTAACCTACTTTCCACCTGGCACAGTGGTTAGGATTACTGTGGCTGCAGTTATTATAATCAGAGAAACCTCCCTCCAGGGAATGGAGGACTTCAAAGCCAGGGACGGTTGGCAGAGGGGAAAAAAATATATCCTATTTATGTTGCTGTGAGTTTATTCCTTTTGCCAAGCCAAGGTGGCTATTCCATGGGTCTCTTTTTTCCCCCCCTTTCTCTCTTCCAAAAAATCAGGTCAAGGCATGCTCTTGCATGGGGGGGCCAGCAATAAAGGCAGAGAAGTCTAATTCAAATAAAAGTTGCTGTTGTGGAGCATCACAGCCTCTTTTCTATGGGGTGGGGGATCACCATGAGATGCTCCAGTAACTTTTGAGTCGGGAAATCATGGGGGACACTAGTATCTTTGTTGCTTCTGCAGCAGGAGATTAATCCAGCTGTCCCTTTACCATCCTTGACCACCTTAGGAAAAAGTCCCCAGTGTCCAGTCCCTCAAAGTCCTGCCAAGGTCTCTCTGTGGGTGACATAATATTAAACCACAAAACAATGTTGACAGCTGGCTAGAGAATTAAGCACAGCTCCTTAACTCTCATCTTCTCAATGGGGCCGCGTGGTTAAGAAGCTCACCTTGTTAGCTGGAAGGCTAACAAGACCTGGGTACTGCATGATGGATTGAGTGCCTGTCTTTGTCTCAGCTCTTGGGGACATGAAAGGAGCCTCATTCGGTCATCCCATGAGCGGAGTTTCTCCAGCAAAAATCCTTTCAACCCAGAATAATTTCTGACATGACATTATATATATACTGTACAGTCGAACCTCGTGTAACGAACATCCCCTATAGTGGAAAAAATCACATAACAAAGTTTTTTTTTTAAAAAAGATGTCGCCCCCGCATAATGATTTTTCCTATGGAAAAAACCGTACAACGAATATTCAATGGGGAAAACCACTTAGCAAAAAAAAAAAATGTTGTATGATTTTTTTTCCCCTTAGGAAAAATCGGTGTATGATTTTTTTCCATAGGAAAAACCGTACAATAAAAAAAAATCAGACCCGTAGAACGAATTAAAATATAGTAGTTATATGAGGTTTTGCTGTATATATCTGTGATGGTGAACCTTGGCAATCCAGATGTTCTGGGACTTCAATTCCCAGAAGCCCAAGCCCCCATGAATCCACACAAATGGGTTCACTGCGATTCGTCCGGCCTGCGCCGCCCTCATCGCTCCTGGAAGCGGAAGTAAAACCCGCCCGGACGGAGGAAGGGTTAACCCGGAAGAGCCTTAACCGTACAGGTGCATTTTACTTCAGCTTTTGGGAGCGATGAGGGCAGCACGAGCTGGATGAATTGCAGTAAACCCATTCGTGCGGATTCATGGGGGCTTGGGCTTCTGGGAATTGAAGTCCAAGAACATCTGGAGTGCCAAGGTTCACCATCACGGGTGACAGATATTTGCACTAGCAAATCCAACTTCGGTCCAGTTATCCTTGAGTGTCTTTCTAGTTTAGACTTTTTTTAAAAAAAAATCTGTATAGATTCCTTTGCATTCCTTTCTACTGTATTTTTGACAGAAATGGGGAGAATATGGTAGAATTAAGCAAGGTTGGATTGAGTGGTTTCAGGACGACACAGACGCTGGGCAATCCATGCTGAGTATCACCAGCTTCTGCTAAAACTATTTTTAAGCCTCTTTCCCCCATCAATTTTAGAAACAAAAGGGGAAAAAATGATGTGCTCAAACAGGTCTCCACAGACAATTCCTCGGGTCTCATCCTAGCTTTCTCCCTCACATGTGCAAACTCTGTCTTTGCTCTATGTTTCCACCAGTTACAACCGCACTATGGATCGCTGTGTTCAAATCGAGCATCTTTCCAACCAACTCTATACAATCATGAAGGTCAAAGACTGGGGGTTTGGGTGTTCAGAGATGAGGTTCCCTGCACTTTCCTGGGCGTTACATTTCGCACACCTAAAGCAAATTCCACACACCTAAAGCGCATAGATTTAGCTGCGCTCCATGCACACACAATGGCATCGGTTTCGCCTCTCTGCCTTCCCTAATGAAAGAGTCCATTGGCATTCAGGCGGAGGAAGCGCATGGTCGTGATCCCCGACTGCTGCCAAGAGGAAGGCAGGGGGTGAAGGGGGGGTGGGATGGAGTCTATAAAATCTTGTCAATTGGAGAAATTCAGCTATTTTCCTGAAGGAAAGGGATGCCTGGATTGGCTACATTTGGTGTCCTGAGTTTAAGAGATGTGGGTGGGGAAAAGTGCCGGGGGGGGGGGTAGCAAAGATTTTAAGACCCCCCTAGTTTTCCCACTCTCTGTTATCATGTTTTGCAATATTTCTCCATTATCTTTCAGTGAGATAGAGAAGGGGAGGAAGGAATCGCAGACTTAAAGGAGAAGAGAGGCATGCTTGTAAGAGGCCCATTGTGAAAAGAAAGAAAGAAAGAAGGGAGGGAGGGAGAGAAAGAGAGAGAGAGAGAGAAGGGTGAGAAAGAAAGAAAGAAGGGAAGGAGGGAGAGAAGGGTGAGAAAGAAAGAGAGAGAGAGAAAGAAGGGAGGGAGGGAAAGAAAGAAAGAAAGAAAGAATGGTGGGAGAGAAAGAAAGGAGACAGACAGACAGATGGGGAATTGATTTTGCCTTGCATTTGTTTAAATTTGCAACATCTTCATTTCTCTAGCAATTTTAAAATTCAAATTTGGAACTAATCATCCCCGAAATGATCATGGGATATAATTGCACACTTGCAAATAAACCCTTATATACCGCTAAGTCATAACACACTTATAGTGATGCTAATAGGGGTTTCAATGTAAGTGAGCTATTGAAGGAGCGATTTCACACACAAACACACACACACACACACACACACACACAGAGTGAACTTCCATGAGTGAGCAAGGGTTCAAAGCCAGCCCTTCTGAATTTATTTGTTTGTTTGTTTGTTTGTTTGTTTCCACTTAGCCTGTCTTTCTTCCCACTACACTACCATGCTGGGTAGCCTAATAAACAAACCTGCCTTCTGAAATCTCACAAATGGGGTTTGTGACTCCCCAAAGAGAACAATTAGCCGCGATGCTAGACGACGTTGTCTTAAGGAGGGGCTGAGCAATGATGGGGAAGGCATTGCTTTTAGTGAATCCACATGTTATGTCTCAGTGGGCTCTTTGGTACGACATCCCAAAAACTAGGGCCACGTCACAAGGCGAATACTAATTTTGTGTCAGAAATTATTCTGGGTTGAGAGGGTTTTTGCTGGAGGAACTCCGCTCAGGGGATGCCTGAATGAGGCTCCTTTCATGTCTCCAAAAACTTGCAATCTGCTTGCAATGTCTTGCTTTCGATCGGCTAGGTTGGCAGAAACCGGGACAGAGACAGGCACTCGTTCTGTCATGCAGTACCCGGGTCTCGAACTGCCAACCTGCCAGCCTTCCAGCTAGCAAGGCGAGCATCTTAACCACTGAGCCACGAGGATGAACCTTTGTCATTATTTGCAGAGGGTGAGTTTTGGAGTACATGGGAAGGGTCTCTCATGAAACACATCCCCCCCCCCCTTTTTAGGCAGTATTCCACTCAATCCCATGTTTAAGTGTCATTTCTAAAATGCAGACCCAGAGAACGGAGAAAATGGAGAGCAATGCTGAAATCTCTGGTTTGGTTACGCTAAAATAAATTCGTTGATCTTAAACCTGTTTCTTTAGTTTTATAACCAACCTGCCTGCTCAAGAGCTCTTGGGATCTCAAAAGCTTGCATGTGCCTATGTGCAGTGGCTTAGTGGTTAAGACGCTGAACTTGATGACTGGAAGGTCGGCAGGTCAGCAGTTCGAGACCCGAGTGCTGCACAACAGAGTGAGCTCACATCTCCTTTTCCTAGCTCCTGCCAACCAGGGAGTTGGAAAGCAAGAAATTGCAAGTAGACAAATAGGTACCACTTTGGAGGGAAGGTGACCCTTACTGATGGGGTGGAAATATGGCTTGCCTGCAGATTAACGGGGTAGAAGACAGGATGGATTTAAGGCTTTTCTACTCCCGGTTGTAAAATTCACAAAGTTGCTCCGTTTAAACGCCTGCCTTGAAAAAAATCCACCTTGTGTAAATACAACATTCTTTGCAACCTTATAAGGCTGTTGGTGAGGTCCCGGGTGGCGGCGCAGACAGGACCTAAAAAGCTGTGCTAATTTCCTGTTCCTCTTGTGCACTACCTTGGAATCTAAACAGTCTCATGTTGCTCTTTGCTGAAGAATCCTAAATTCATCCTAAGGAATGGGAGCCATGCAGCTTCTCTAAGCCAGGGGTGCCCAAACTTTTCGGGCCGCGGGCCGATCAAGTGGTTCCTCCCGCCAGAAGCGGAAGTAAAACGGCACCTTGCAACCTGTTTTGCAGCAAAATGAGATAGATATCAGGCTGCTATTTTTCTCTGCTTAAACCAGGGGTGCCCAAACTACAGCCAGTAGGCCGGATCCGGACCACAACACAAATCCATCTGATCCATGCTGCCCTCGTCACTCCCAGAAGCAGAAGTAGAATGTGCCATTACTTCCGCTTCCGGGAGTGACGAGGGCAGCATGGGCTGGATGGATTTGTGTCAGGGGCCAGATCCGGCCCATGGGCTGCAGTTTGGACACCCCTGCTCTAAGCCTTCATCTTGGCACGGAGCCTGTAAATATCCCATTGGGGGACAGATAACCCCTCCATTGTCAGCCATGGAGTTTCAGCAACAGGGCCATTTTCAATTAAATGTTTATTTACTTTTTGTTCCTGCTGCGTCTTAAACAAGCATTCCCTGAACAATGTAGCGTCTTCTTTTAAAAAATAAATAAAGCTTCCATCTCTTTTTTTTTTTCCCCTCTCGTCTTCTTTCCTTCTTCTCAATTATGAAGGATATTTGGATTTCCACCCTGCTTTGAAACAGACAACATCTTTCTTCCCTCAACAGCTGTTTTCCCCTTCTATCGAAGCTTTGAGATCACCATCTGGGAGTTGGACCAAATGTAACACAAAATCCTCTTTAGGGAGCTTCCTCCGCTCTGGCGCTCGCAAAAGGCTCGTGCATGGTGGGGAATGATAAAAGAATTAGGAAAAGGCTCAACCCCCACCCACGCACCCCGGCTGCGAAATCTATGGGGTGCCGGCTAAAGTCTCAGGAATGGCTGCGGCGCTTCTCCATGTCTCCAAACATGGAGGGGGGGGGGTAATCAGGTTGAGTCATGCAGGCGGTGCAGAATCAATCCCCTGCTCTGTTGTTCCTCTGGCAATGAATACCAAGACAGTAATGTTAGGTGAAAAAAAGTTGAAAAGCAACAGGAAGAGAGGAAGGCTGAACATGAGATGGGTTGAATCCAAAAAGGAAGCCACAGCCTTGAGTTGACAGGAGCTGAACTATTAAGGAAAGGATGCTTTTAGAGGTCACCCATTCATAGGTCAAGGTCACCTTGCTCAAAAGCCAGTCATATCCGGTGGTACCTATTTATCTACTTGCCATTTCTTGCTATTGAATTGCTAGGTTCAATTCAATTCAAACTTTATTACGGTCGATGACCTGCACAGTAAAAAGGGTTTAAGTGCATGAAATAAGAGTCAAAATACACCACCACAGACATTTTTATCCTTATCTTATGACTGTAACTTTTAAACTTTTATATTGTTTTATGTGCTGTTTTATTCCTTTTAAATCAGGCACCTATTTTTCTACTTCAATTTCTTTGCTTTCCAAGTGCTAGGTTGGCAGGGGCTGGGATAGAGACGGGAGCTCACTCCGTCATGCAGCGCTCGGGTCTCGAACTGCTGACTTGCTGACCTTCCAGTCATCAAGTTCGGCATCTTAACCATGTGAAGGGAGGCGCAAGAGAGACTTAAAGAAGAGCATCTTCCGAACCTTTAGGGGTGGGGAAAATGTCAAGCCGAAAGTTTCAGGATAATAACACAGAAAATTGGACCAAACTGATGTCTTTCTAGTTGGTTAGGATTTTACAGTCCTGTACTTTGGGAGTAGGGTTGCCATATGTCCCGGAAAACCGGGATTGTCCCGGATTCATGGTCAGAAAAATTGTCCTGGCCAGTTCATGAAAAACCATGCTAAAGTCCTGGATTTTTTAAAACTTACTGGTTGTGTATTATAACACACCATTAAAATAAATTCGAACCCTTGCCATCAAACAAGCAATTTCCTGCCACATTGGAGTATACCTGGAGACAAATCTTAACGTCCTTGTCTCACACCACTGCCCGATAAGTGTGACCAGTGTGTTTCCTGGAACTGAGGACGTTAAGAGTTGACCATGACGCAACTTCTCAGAAGTACAACAGAGCATCTTACAGTAAGAATTAACTGTTGTGAATAAATTCATTTATGTATTGCTATATTTAATATGAAAGTGTTTTATAGCTGTCATTATATTGTGTTTGTTTTTTAAAAGGCTGTTTTGTAGATAACCTGCCCAATATTTTTATCAAATATACAGTGGACCCTCGATTAACGACGCGTTCGAATAGCGTCATTTTCTATGAATGACGCTATGAAGCTCCCAATGTGATTGTTTGAATAACAACATTATTCGAAGAACGACGGTATTTTTTACCATCATTATTCGAATAACGACGGTATTTTTACCGTCGTTATTCGAATAACAACGTTTACGTTGTTATTCGAATAATGACGTTATTCGAATAGCAACGCTACTTGGGGAACCAAGTAACGTCATTATTCGAGGGTCCACTGTACTTCTGTCCCGGTTTTTGTGGGAGAGAATTATGGCAACCCTACATACCTGTCAAGTTTTGGATTTGGAAATAAGGGAAATTTCCCGGCAAATAAGGGATACTTGACAGCTATGCTTATCCTGTGCTGCCCTCCAATGGCGGCAATAGGCATTGCAGTCTAATTAATAAGGGATGACGGTGGGAAAGAGGGTAAAATAAGGGGTATTCCTGGCCAATAAGGGATACTTGACACCTATGCAACCCTATGTGGGAGATGCTTTCCTGCCATATCTCTTCTTGAATTCAATTGTAGCTCCAACAGTGGCTTTGAAAGACGCCAGGATAAAAGTTGAAATAAATCTTAAATGCCAAGCAGATTTGCCGCACCTCTCCTCTCTCTTTCTTGGCTGTGAGCAATATCATTCAAGTGGTTTGCAATTAGAGCTAAATGACAGTCTCCGCGAAGCTGAAAGGTAATCCAGTCCACAATCCTGGATCCAGTTATCCTAAACCCGATTGTGCTCACTGGAACATTTTTTTCTGAGTCAACAGACACGCGATTGAATCAGCCGTCCTTGGAAAACTCCAAATTTGGAGATGGAGAGGCCGCCCGCCTCCCACAAGAACCTGAAAGAACGCGTCCCTCCAACCTGAACGGGATGCATCCGCTTTCAACGACTCCTGAGGAAATGCCGGTAGAAATCTAATGATTTGATGGAGATTTTGTTTTTGAGAATTAGGAACTGATGTTTGAGCTGCTGCTGTGGCCCGATCAAACCCTAAACTGCCAAAATGAAGCCACGCTCTTGGCTTGGTCGTTGGCCAAACCCAAGTCCTCATCGGTGCATGTTTCTGGCTGCAACTGTCAGACCAGCCGGATCCTGTATCTCCCTATATTCACACAGCTTGTTGTTGTCTGCCAGCAGTCCCCAACTGAGCCTGTTGGTCTTGCATTTAGGGACTCCAACCTTCATCCTATTCAGGGTCCTCCAAGTGACGTAGGGGTGGTTGAGTGCCTGGCCTTCCTTCAATGTTGTTCCTTGCCCAATGAGCTCCTTCCTCCATCCTCTAATTTGGTTTTAACATAAGAACATAAGAACAGCCTTGCTGGAAGAGGCCACAGGAGCCCATCCAGTCCATCATTCTGTCTCACACAGTGGCTCACCATGTGCTTCAAGGTATTATTCCCAAGCAGATGCCTTCACCTGCTTAGGATTCCCTGGAAATGGCATTGAGAGATATCCTGCCTATCTCTCCAACCCAGCGGAGGTTGTCCTTAGGTATCCATAATTATAGCCATTGATACCTAAGGACAAACTCCATGAACTTGTCTAATCCTTTCTTAAAGCTGTCAAGACTGACAGCTGTCACCACTTCTTCTGGCAGGGAGTTCCATAGACCAGTGAGATTCTCTGGGTGAAAAAGTACTTTCTCTTATTTGTTTGAGAACTAGTACCCAAAAGTTTCATGGAGTGTCCCTTAGTTCTGGTGTTGTGCGATAGGGAAAACAGTTTTTCCTTATCTACTTTGTCCACACCGTGCATGATTTTATAAACTTCAGTCAGGTCACCTCTTAGACGCCATCATTCAAGAGTGAAGAGGCCCAACCGTTGCAGCCTCAGATGGTAAGGAAGATGTTCCAGTCCCCTAATTCTTCTGGTAGCCCTCCTCTGCACTTTCTCCAGCTCCATAATATCCTTCTGGAGGTATGGCGACCAGAACTGTACACAGTATTCCAGATGGGGCCTCGCCATAGATTGATAAAGAGGCAAAATGACACTTGCTGACTTATTTTCTATACCCTTCCTAATGATCCCTAGCATTGAGTGTGCTTTTTCACTGTTTATGGCACACTGGGTTGACACCTTCATTGAGCTCTCGTCCAGCAGGACACCAAGGTCCCTTTCCAGGTTTGTCGCAGAGAGTTCAGACCCCATTGGTTTATAAATGTAATTGGGTTTGTTTGTTTTTTGCCCCAATGTGCATCACTCTGCACGTTTTGCTCTTGCATACTCACAAGAATGTTTATTCTTTCCATAAAACTCTTCCTGGATATGACCCATGGGCTTGAGGCTCAGGATGCCAAGGGTCCTTCTCTTGCTTAGTTCTCTCAGTATCCGCCGCTCCTTCTCTCCTGATCTTATTTGAGCTGCAAAATGCTGGTATTTTGGCCGGAAGTCCAACATGTGTCATCAGCATTCAATGGAAAGCTCTGTGACATCCTAAGGATGGACAGATTTAACGTGGCAACTGGCTTTCACAGCCATCCGCAGCCAAAGTTCACATTGCAATATATACTTAAACTCATATACATTTACATTTTGAAAGGGAAGGAGCCAAGTCTGAACTCCAATAATCCCATCTAAGCAGATCCAGAGGTCAGAAGATTTAGAAATCAGACTCCATCCTGTTGTGCTTTTATCGCCCTTCAGTGCGGTTTTTCTTTATGGGGTAACATTTGACAATGAAACCACAACAACCCACAGGCCGACATGAAACAATCCAAGCCAGGCTTGAAGCCCTCTAAGTCCTCTGATATATACACGACATCTTAATAACTGCTGAGCAGTAGGTTCAAATATCCTATCCCATCACAAATATGTGCTGGGGCTTTTTTTTGGGGGGGGGGGGATTGTGAGTGGGTTTTGTCATTATTATTTTATCTGGTTGGGTTTGTTGCTTATGTTTAATTTTGTGTTGGTTTTTGTTGTTCAGTTGCAGTCGATTCCGACCCTTTGCGACCCTATGGAACCATAGTCCTCCAGGCACCCCTGTCCTCCACCCTCCTCCTCAACCCGCCCAGCTCTGTGCCCATTGCGTCTACAATACCATCCAGCCATCTCATTCTCTGCCACCCCCTACTTCTTTTGCCCTCGACCTTCCCCAGCATCAAGGCCTTCTCAAGTGAGTCCTTTCTTCTCATTTGATGTCCAAAGTACTTTAGCTTCATTTTCAATATTTGGCCTTCCAAGGAGCAGTCAGGGTTGGTTTCTTCTAAGATCGACTTATTTGTTCTCCTCACTGTCCAGGGGACTCTCAAGACTCTCCTCCAACACCACATTTCAAAGGCATCTATTCTTCTGCGCTCAAGCTTTCTTTATGGTCCTGCTCTCACACCCATACGTTACCACTGGGAATACCATTGCTTTTATGCAGACTTTTGTTTGCAAGGTGGTGTCTCTACTTTTCACTATGTTCCACAGGTTTCTCATAGCTTGTCTCCCCAGAATCAGTCGCCTTTTTATTTCATGGCTGCAATCCCCATCTGCAGTGACCTTGGATCCTAAGAAAGTAAAATCTGTCACTGCTTCTCCTTCTTCCCCATCTATTTTCCAGGGACTTATAGCGCCTGTTGCCATTATCTTGGTTTTCTTGATGTTGAGTCTCAAGCCAGCTTTTGCACTCTCTCCTTTCAACCTAAGCAGGAGCTTCTTTAGGTCTTCCTCACTTTCTGCCATTAGAGTCGTGTGTCATCTACATATCTCAAATTGTTGATGTTTCTCTCAGCGATTGTTGCTATTGTAGACATTTTAAAAAAATCTGTTGTATGCCACCCAGGAGTGGAGTAGACTCTACAGCCAGAGACTCAATGCCGAGTGTTGGGTGGTGGTAAATAACCCGACTCCCTAAAGGGGCCAATGGCTATGCGCGGATGAGCCCCTTTAGGTGGGGTGATGATGGTCCAACTCAATGGAGGAAATGCCACTGGAAACCATCCTATTGGGCCCAACAGCAAAATGAGCGGAGGAGGAACTGATTCCCAATGGTCTTAGAGGCGGAAGAGGCCAGGCCAGATGGACTGGCTGTGAAGGCGCACCTTGATAATATCCCCAAGGCCGCGGCAGTCCATTGCAGTCCTGGTGTCAAATCCTGCATGTCTTGTTTCATACATGTCACAGGAGATGGCTCCATGATTTAGCTGGGATCCAACTAACTAACTAACTAACTAACTAACTAACTAACTAACTACATGCAAAAGATGCAGGAAGCAGGCTATACCTTTATTGGATCACTAAGATAAACAAAACGTTGTGCAAGCTTTCATGGTTCATGCCTGAAGAAGTGGTCTTGAACCACGAAAGATCGCGCAATGTTGTTGTTATTTTAGTGATCCAATAAAGGTACCACCTGTTTCCTGCATCTTTTGCATCTTTACAATATGAATATGGATCACACAGCTAATCTTCCTTGTTTAACTAAATACTGTACATGTGTGTGTGTGAGAGAGAGAGAGACGAAATGCCACTGTATAGCTTTGAGCCATTTCTAACAGCAATGGCGCAACATGCTCTTTGTGTGTGTGTGTGTTTTCAACTGTGTGTGTTTGCAAGTGTGCGTGTGTGCAAAACATCTGCTTCGAACAAAGCAAGGGGCACTTAGATCACACACATGCACACACGCACACACCCTCTACAGATCCTGTCCACCCCACTCTCCACCCCTCCCAACAGAGGTACCGGGTTCTTGCTCATCCCGGTCATAAATCCAGAGAGATAAGCATCTCAAGGGATGTGAGACAGACCGAGAGAAACCAGGACAGTCCATTAGCAAACAAATCGGCCTCTCCCTGCTGAGTTGAGGCAGGAGGCCAGAGGGGTGGTTTGGGGAGGAGGGCCGGAAAGGCCACGGCTCCGCTGCAAGTCATGCCACCCTCCAGAGCTTGGAAAGGTTGCTTGTTTGGATCAAATTCTCCACTGGTGACTGTGACAGCAGGGAGATACTGGTGGTAGCATGATGAAAGTGAGACTCGGATTCATGAGAACTGGGTTCAAATCCTGTCATGGCCATTAAGTGCCCTTAGACCAGTCAGACTTTCTCAGTTTAGTCTACCTTGCAGGGATGTTGTGAGGCTAAAGTAGGGAGGGAGGAGAGATATGGGTCTGGCCTTGAGGTGGGCCATCATTGTAAGGAATAAACTAATAAATTAGGAAGTAATTTATGGTGACTGAGCACTTCATCTTCTTCTCTCTCATCGTTTCCTCATTTCTTGCCCAGTGCGGTACCTTTGACCCAGGGTTCCCAAACTTTTCAAGCCGGGGGGGGGGGGGGCGGGTCACGCTCTCTCAGTCAGCTTTGTGGGCCGGATGGCCATTTTGCCCTGCCTGCACGATGGGGGTAGCCATTTTGTCCCAACAGCTTCAAAGGGGGTGGCCACTTTTGTTACTTGCTGTGCAGAGTAGCCTTCCCAAAACTTGTGGCCTTCAAGCGTGCCGGACTACAACTCCTATCGTCCTCAGCCAGTGTCAGAGCTCTGAAGTAATGAGTTGCAAGTATTTGCAACTATTTAGGATTTTTTAAAAAAAAGGTAAGAAGCAAATTACAATGTTGCTTTAAAAAAACTACAATGTACAGTAATAAGAAGGAAAGAAAAAAATTATTGGTGTAGTAAGGTTTTTGAGTTGCTTTCAAAAGTTACTTCTTTAAAAGTTATGTCTTGGAAGCATTTTGATGGGACTTTTTTCAAGTTTTATGATGTTCTTTTATTAATCTGAGGCACTTTTCTGTTCCTCCAAAAAGAGGGGAGGGAGTAACAGAAATATAACAATTTAGAAGCCACTTTTTTCAATATTATTGAAAGTCAAGATAGGAGCTTACTTTTCAAATACAAAATTTTACTTTTCAATGCAAATTTGAATATAAAATAAAATAAATACTCAATTGAGAGACTTTCCCAAAAAGTATATAAATCCTAACTACTATGGCCATGATTTGGAAGTCTTAGTCCAACACATCAGAATTGGAGAGGCTACATGAGGGACTGTGGTGGCTCAAGTGGTTAAGACGCTGAACTTGATGACTGGAAGGTCAGCAGGTCAGTAGTTCGAGACCTGAGTGCTGCACGACAGAGTGAGTGTCTGTCGTCTGTCCCAGCTCCTACCAGTAGAAGTTTGAAAACAAAAAAAATGCAAGTAGATAAACAGGTAACAATGTTCTGTGAACTCCAGCGTCAAGTCATGCCTTCCACATGACCATGAAAATGTCTGGATGCAGATATCTGTAAAGAGAGATGAGCAATGCCCCCTAGAGTCAGATATGACTGGCTTTTGAGCAAAGAAGACCTTAACCTTTACAGGAGAACAATGCAAACAAATGTGATAGCAAGGGGGTGGGGTGGGGGAGCCTGAAATCCAGATTTTGGAACTTTCCTTCAAAGTGCTTAAATGACGTGGTTTGAAAAGATGAGAGCCAGATGCCAGCAACCCTCACAAAACACAAAGTCTTGGAACATGGAAAGAGCAACAAAAGGATGACAACGACCATCGCCAAGACCAGAAAACCCGACAGACATCACCGCTAGACAGGGATGACTCAGTAGCCCCCGGCCCTTGGGTTTTTTTTTTTTTTTGTGGAGTGGGGTATGGGGTGTGGGGAGGCCGCATCTTCACTCAGCAAGACTGTAAAGTCAGGGAGGTTCAACCTACTGATCGGAAAGCAAGGCTGCAAGGATTAAGGGAAAGATCAGGTTACGGGTGGGAGGTGGGGCAGACCTGGTCCCCCTGACGTCTTGAAAGAGCCTCTTCCTCTCCCCCCACAAATGCTGTTTTTAGAAGGCTGGGGGGGGGGGGCAGTCAGAAGGGAGGCTAAGTTTGCCGACACCTGCCCCTTCTCTCACCCCCAGTCCTCCTCTGGCATGCTCCGGTTAAGGCCTGCCGGCTGTCAAGGAAAAAGGGAGAGCAATTCAGTTAAGGTAGGTTGATTGTAAGAAGTGGCCATGCAGAGAAGCAACAGGCACACTCTTTTGGGGGGGTCAAGGCTATGGGGCTTCTTGAATAGCTAAGTGACCATGCAGGGAAGCAACAAGCACACTCTTTTGGGGGCCAAGGCTATGGGGTTTCTTGAATAGCAAAGTGGCCATGCAGAGATGCAACAGACATACTCTTTGGGGGGTCAAGTCTATGGGGTTTCTTGAATAGCTAAGTGGCCATGCAGGGAAGCAACAAGCACACTCTTTGGGGGGGGGAGTCAAGGCTATGGGGTTTCTTGAATAGCTAAGTGGCCATGCAGAGAAGCAACGGGCACACTCTTTTGGGGGTCAAGGCTATGGGGTTTCTTGAGTAGCTAAGTGGCCATGCAGAGAAGCAACAGGCACACTTTTTTTGGGGTCAAGGCTATGGGGTTTCTTGAGTAGCTAAGTGACTATGCAGAGAAGCAATGGGCACACTCTTTTGTGGGTCAAGGCTATGGGGTTTCTTGCACATCACAAGACCCACAATAGTGTCTGCCCGTTGCTTCTCTGTTTGACCACTTTTTACAATCAACCTCCCTTAGCCATCAGAGAGAGAGATTTTTCTGTATTTGAGCCTTGAAGAGAGTTGGACCATCCAGTTGCCCATAGAAAAACATACCTGTTGTTCACACAATAAACTCCCAGGGTCAGTGGGAGATTGAGGTCAACTACGTTCTATTTTTGCATCAGATGGAGTTGCCTGATCCAACTGTTCACAGAGCAGGATACCTCCAGCCTCTCTGCATGATCTCCTCTGAATCCATCTCCAAGAGCAGGGTTCTCAACCTACGGCCCGGGGACCACGTACAGCCCAGGCTGCCATATCATTTGGCCCACCGCCCTCACTCCTGCCACCCCAGAAGAGGCGGAAACAGCTGCATCGGCATTTACGGCTGTCAGCTATGGAAACAATTTACGGCAGCGTTTGCGATGGGGAGGACCATCAGTCTGGCCCCTCAGTTGTCTGAGGGAGTGTGACCCGGCCCATGTCTAGAAAAGGTTGAGAGCCCCTGTTCAAGAGGCATGGAAGGAAGGTTCACTCAACATCTGGTTGGATCTAAATGTCAACCGATTCTTGCATATCTCCCTCTCCCCACTATGCATTTTGCAAGATTGGGGAGGCGGGGTTTGAAGGAAAGCCACCCTGTACCAGACGTTGCCAAGACAAGTAGGCACATGGCTTCTTTTTTTTTTTAATGCTCTATTACTTGGTTCCAGTAAGGCATCTTCTACTAGGAAAAGGACAGAGAACATTGCTCCTATTTAACAACACCCAATAGACCAAGAATATAAATCCTCATTGTCCCCAGACAATAGATTTCCAGTTGAATACAGTGATATCTGCACGCACAGAAACCCCCACCATCTGCGCGGAGCCAGCCGTGCCACATGGTAGGTAGCAGGCCACCCGCGCACCTTTTGTCTTTCCACCTTTAGGGACATCCCAGCTTCTCTAGGCTGAGTGTGTGGTCAAGGAAAAGATGATAAGCAGTCCAGCTTCTGGGAAGGAGGGAAGGAAGGGCGGGATAGAGAGAGGAAAAGACTTCCCTTGGGTGATGGGAGGTTTTTATCAGGCACTGAGGCGCTGCAGATATAACTAGCCGGGGCTCTCTGGGGCTGGTACCAGAAAGCGACATTTGGCCATAGGAACAAATGTGGCTTCACAGGTATCTCTTGCATGATTGATTAGTTGGTTGGTTGGCTGATGGTTTCATAAGGTAAAGGTCTCCCTTACTTGAAAGCCAGTCTTCTCCAACTCTTCCATTTGCAACCAAAGGGCCAGTGCCGTCTGCATCTGCAGATGTTTCCATGGTCGTGTGACAGGCATGACTAGACACATGGAACCCTATTACCTTTCCCATCAAAGTGGTTGGCAGGAGCTGGGACAGATGACAATGTGTCATGCAGCACTCAGGTCTTGAACTGCTGACCTGTCGACCTTCCAGTCATCAAGCTCAATTACAAGTAGACAAATAGGAACGACTTCAGCAAAGAAGGTAACAGCATTCCATGCGCTTAGAATCAACATCCCTTAACCACCACAGAAACGTCTGCAGACTCGGGGAGCACCAGGTGTTTGGCTGTAAATGGCAAAGAGCACCAAACCCTAGAGTTGGATACGACTGATTTTTCCAGCAAGGGAGACCTTGACTTTTATGCACACCAAAACTCTGTGGAGACACCTGTTTGTCATCATGACTATGCCAAACACCATGCAACCATACATGAACAGAAGAAGAAGAAGATCCCTCAGTGAACTAGACATTTTCTACAGGTTTCACTTAGAAACATGTTGATTACATCTATAGAATGACACAATTCTCATTGTGCATTAATATTTTATGCTTAATCACAGAACTGTTTCCATTATGACCACAGGGAGTAAAATGTTAAAAACTTCATCCTTTTAGAAATAAGCATTTATTTATCAGGGAATAAAGCCGTCCCTGTGGCAGCCAGGGCTGGTATCTCTCCATCTCCTTCCTAATCTCTCCCTCTGCTGCGCTGTTTCTGATTTTCCCCAGCAACAGGCCAGCAATGTGCCAGCAATGCTCTGAACCATTTCTCTCCTCCACACCCCTTTCGTTTCCGAATCAAGGATTTTTAAGTGGAAAGTTTAATGGGGCAGCATGAAATTTCATCTGGAAGGAGCCTGCAGTAAGGATGCTCGTAGCTTTAACCCAAGGACCCTTGCAACAGCACAATGCACAATGTGCATTTCCTCCAATTACAACATTTTCCCTCCAGAGACACAATTCTTTCAAAACTCCACGCCCGAGTCATCAGAGTTGCAAACGAAGCCCATGTTGACCTTCCAATGGCCAGTCACAAAATAAAGGCATGCAAATTTGTCACACACAGAAGAAGGCAAGCTCATTAGAGGATAAACAGATGACTTTTCACTTTTCCAAAGGAGCATCATTTTTAATGACCTGTTAACTATATTGTCTAGTTTGAATACTTGTCTTCCTATGAGAGCTCAGGGAAATTACTTTTTTTAAACACAACTCTCAGGATCTCTCAGGCACATTGCTGCTGCCACAATGTGATCTCATGTAATCATACCTGTCAAGTGTGGCTCTGGAAAATACGGGACCTGTGCAGAACCCTTCTGCACAGAAGGGTTCTGCGCATACGCACATGCGCAGTAACTACTTTCCCCGCCGGTCAAATTAAGGGATGGTGGCGGGAAAGTGGAGGAAGCAGTGCGGAAATACGGGAAATCCGGCCAATACGGGATACTTGACAGGTATGCATATAATCCACAGTCACATTGATGTAGGTTTTTGGCGGTTATCAATTCAGGCACGTAGAAAGACACGCCAGGACAGACACATATATATCAGTACCTTAGGATGGTTGGATGTTGTGGAACTACAGCTCCCCTACTGCTCCATGACTTACCTACACCAGGTAGGCAAAATGTCCCAAAATTTCAACCAATGTTGTTTAACTGGGACTGATATTCTCCACAGGAGGCAGTTAACAGTACAATACTTAACTACAATTTCAGTCTTCTTTTCCTGTAAGCAGCTCAAGGTGGCATATTCACCTCTTCCCTTCGATACGACAACCTTGCGAGGTAGTCAGACCAAGAGAAAGTAATCGGCCCAAGTTCATCTAGCGGTTATATTTGTTTTTAGATAGGAAATGGCACAGAGGGTGTGTGTGTAATATTGCTTTGTTTTAATGGTTTTTTTTTTTTTTTTTTATTAAATTTTATTGAATTTTTAATAGACATACAAAAAACGAAAGAAAAAAAAACATTAACAATACATTAACGATACAATACACTAACAAATTCTTAATATCATACTAACAGACATTACTATATGCTAGCACATAACAATATCTATACTCGTTAACTACTATTTAACCACCAAATATTAAAAACCATTATTTCAATATCCAAAATGATAGAAAAAACTTTCTGTACTAGCACTAATCTTTTTTAACAAATAATAATCACCCAGTGTATATATACAATGCCCGGAGAGTTTATTTTCTACTCAGTTCCAGAAGCTTCTTTGTGATGGTACTGGTCCTGAACTATCGCTTGCCATAATAGAGTGATCCACAAACGGTTTCCATATATTCCAGAATCTATTCTCTTTTAAATTATCTCTTTTGACTTTAATCTCCCATGTCAATTTATCATTCAGTGCTAAACTCCACATTTCTTTATACCATTCTCCAATCTGTATGTCTATATCGTTTTTCCAATTTTTTGCTATACATTGTCTACCTGTTGTCAATATAATTTCCAATAGTTCTTTTTCCTCCTTATTTAAACCCAAACCTTCCACATTCGTTAAAAGAATGGTACCCGACACCAACTTAACACTTTTACCCAATATTTCATCACACTCATTTTCTATTCTTGCCCAGAAATCCCTTATTTTTTTACAGCTCCACCACATATGTTCATATGTTCCGTCATATTCTTTACATCTCCAACATAACTTATCTCTTTTGTTATCCATCTGGTAAAGTCTTAATGGTGTCAGGTACCATTGCCACAACATTTTGAAATTATGTTCTTTAATTCTTACAGACATTGTTCTCATAATTCTCTTTTTCCATTTGTTTTTCCATTCAATCTCCCCAATTTTTATATTCAAGTTTTGTTCCCACTTCCGTTTCAAGTCCTCCTGTGGATCTGCACCTCTATTCAATATAGTATAAAGCTTGCTTACAAGACCTTTAGTACTACTTTCCCCTTTTCTAATCTTCCTTACCAATTCCTCAAATTCTGTATATACTCTATCTATCCCTATTTCTCTTTTATATTTTTTATTCCAATTATCCACCTTTAACTTCTGAAACCAGTTCAAATTTAAAATCTCAAACATTTTTTTCCGCTCGTCATCAACTTCACATGCTTTTAACCAATCCTTCAATAACAACCTCCCATTTTTATCCAATATTTCCATTTTTTCTTTATCTAATTTTATTGGGAAACACATCATATCAGTCAATTCCAAAATTGGAGAGAGATTCGGAACCATGTCTTTTTTTACCTTCTTCCATACCTCCATGAGACCTTTCATCATAGTATTGTTTGACCTTTTCACCTTATCCTTCATTCCCAGGAAAATCAAGTTTCCAATATTTCTGTACTCTTTCATTTCCAATTGTTCCCAAATCACCTTTTCTCTTGCCAAGATCTTCACAACATTCCTGACTTGAAATGCTCGATAATATACTAGCAAATTAGGCATACCCAAACCCCCTTTTTTCTGAGACATATACCATAGTTTCTTTGGAAGCCTAGATTTTTTTCCTCCATTACAGAACCCATTGAACATTTTTTGAAACTCATTAATTTCTTTCTCTTTTAAATGGATCGCTAGTGTATCAAATAGAAAATTAATCTTTGGTAACAATATCATTTTACACATAGCAATCCTGCCGAACCATGACAGCTTTAACTTCTGGAGTTCTTGTATTTTATTCTTAAATTCAATTCTCAAGCTGTCGTAGTTCAATCGTTTAAGATCTTCTAATTTATTTGAAATGATTATCCCTAAATACTTCAGCTTCTCTTTAACTTGTATATTAAGTGTCGACACCGTCCTACCCATCTCGCTCACTTTCAAATTACACAACATCAATTCAGACTTATCCCAATTTATCTTTAATCCAGTTATAGCTTGAAATATTTGTAAATGATCTTTAATCCTATCCATTACCTGTTCCGGGTGCTTCACCATCAGCAATGTATCGTCTGCGTACATACTCACTTTATTACCCATAATCCCTTCTATGTTTGAATCTTCCCTTATACTTTTAGCTAAAATCTCCATTGCCATTATGAACAAGATAGGAGATAAAGGACAACCCTGCCTAGTGCCCGCCTCTAGCTTTACCAAGTCCGTTAGCTCCTCATTCACTCTAACCTTAGCATTTCCTTTTTGATATAGTAAATCTATAACCCTATTAAATTTATCCCCAAACCCATATTTTCTAACTATTTCCTTAATTGAAGACCACTGCAGTGAATCGAATGCCTTAAAAATATCCAATGATAGTAATCCCACTTTTTCCTTTGTTTGATTGACATTGTCTATTAAATCTAATACCCTTCTGGTCAAATCCGCCATGTGTCGTCCTTTTAAAAACCCAACTTGATCAACCTCTATATATTCCCCCATAAAACTATTTAAACGGTTAGCCAATATTGCTGTGAAGATCTTCGCATCTTGGTTTATAAGCGAGATTGGTCTGTACGAATCCACTCTTTCCAAATTCTTTCCAGGTTTTGGCAAAAGAACAATTGTGGTGTTATACCATGAGGTCGGAATTGATCCTCCATCCAATATATAATTGTATAATTTCACCAATTTCGGAACCACTACCTCTTTGAATTCTTTATAGAACTCTGTTGATAATCCATCATCCCCCGGGGCTTTCCCTATCTTCAATCCACTTATTACTCCCCTAACCTCTTTATCAGTTATTTTTTCCTCCATTTTCTCCCTATGCTCTTGTTTTATCCCATTTCCTAACTGCCTCTCCAATATCTTCTTAAGTTTTTCTTTATCTATTTCTTTTTTTGCATATAGCTCCTGGTAAAATTCTCTAACTATTTTACATTTATCGCTATTCTTATTGCACCTTGAACCTTGCCTATCCACTAACACCCCAATTTCTCTCTTTCCCCTTTTAACCTTAGCTGCCCTTGCTAATAATTTTGAGTTCTTATTACTAAATTCAAAATATTCCCTATTTAAATAAATCAAATCTCGTTTAACTTTGTCTATATCTTTACCCATTACTTCTGCCTTAAGTCCTTGTAGTTTCAAAAAAATTTTTTTATCCTTACTATTTGCGTGTTCTACCTGTAATTGTTTTATTTCCCTTTCTTTTTCTGTGTACTCTGCTTTGTTCTTTTTATATTTAAAGCTTGCCAATTTTATGCTTTCACCCCTAAATACCGACTTCATGGTATCCCACACGACGTTAAAATTAACCTCATTATTATCGTTCCAATGCCAACTTTCTTTCCAGCTTTCCATAATTAGCTCTTTACTTTTCTGATCTTTGAACAAATTAGGATCGTACCTCCAATTTCTGACTCTTTGAGTATTTTTTTGTACTTTCAATTCCAAATATACTTTAGCATGATCCGATTCCTTAATAATCCCAATTTCCGTGCCTTCTATATCCCCAATTAAATTTTCCGAAAGAAAAACATAATCTATTCTCGAATAGGTCCCATGCACGTGAGAAAAAAATGAATATGCTCTTTCTAAACCTTTGAACTCTCTCCATGAGTCCTTCAAACCCGTAACTTTCATCCAATTATCCATCACCTTCCCTTTCACACCAATTCCACTTCTAGCTATATTTGTGCAATCCAATCCTGACCTAATCAAATTAAAATCACCAGCCACAATAGTTTTAGCAACATTTTCCAACTCCACTATTTTCCGAATTTTTTCGAGAAACACTGTTTGGTGGTCATTCGGAGCATAAATATTTACCAACAAGATTTCCTCATCCTCCAATTTTCCTCTTAACAACAAGTACCTACCCTCCTGATCAACAATCTTTTTTGTGATTTCAAATCCTAACTTTCTAGAAATCATAGTTGCCACCCCTCTTGCTTTAGATGTTCCAAACGCCATCTCGTAGTGTTGCATCCAACCTAAAAAAAGTTTATTCGTATCTTTTGACTTCTGATGTGTCTCCTGTAAAAACAAAATATCTGGTCTATCTTTTTTCAACGCCAATTCCAACCTCCGTCTCTTGAGAACAGAACCTGTACCTTTCACATTCCATGATATTATTTTAATACTTCCCATATCCAATTTCTTCTTCCAACTTTAAACTCTCCATCGGGCGTGCCACCAACAACCCTACCACCATACCACTACATATAACACACATTTTCACTCTCCCCACCTTCCAACGAAAAGTCGCCTCTGTCAACCAAAGAGGGGAGAGGGGGGACCTGCAAGACGTGCCCTACTGCCGGCGCTATGCGCTATTTGCCCATTCTACCTCTATTAAGTACTTAAGCTTGCTACTATCCAGATCTCATTGTTCCTTGCCTATCTCCTCTTCCACCATAATCAAAGACAACTCCTCCTCCTCCTCCCCTCGCTGAGGTGTTCCACCTGTTGCCCCGCCAGCTTCCTCCCTCCCTTGTTCCCTTCCCAAAGCTCCAGAATCCATCATTTCCTTCTTAAGATTTTTCCATTCTTCTGAATCTGCTTGTACCAATCCCAACATACTCAAATATTCCAATGGGTTAGTGCCTTCATCAATAACTTGCATTCTTTTTTCATAAAAAAAGCGCAATTGTTGTGGAAATCTCCAATTATACCTTATATTTTTACTCCTCAACAATTTAGTAACAGGCCTCATCTTATACCTCCATGTTCTTTCTTTTAATGAAATATCATTATAGACTTCAACCTCTGAACCATCAAATTTCAACGCATCAGAACCTGCTCTTTTCAGGTGAGCCATTACTTTTAGTTTATCTGCCCAATTTGCAAATTTAACCAGCACATTTCTTTGTGTCATTCTCCCTCTTCTTGGACCCACCCGGAACACACTTCCTAAATCCTCCTGAACAAATTCCTTCCCCATTTTTAGACCATTTAACCACTGAACCACCCTCTCTCTTAACAAATCCGGAGTCCGTTCCGGTACCTGACGGATCAGAATATTCTGCTTTCTCATCAAATCTTCCACAGCATCAATCCTCATTTCTTGTTCCAACATTTTTAGCTTACTGTCCCGCACCACCTCCTGGGTCCCTTTTAGTTCACTCTTTACAGTATCCACCTCAATTTGAACCACTTTCAGCATTCCCGCAAATTTATTCAAATTTAAATCCATTTTTTTTGTATAATCATTCAATGTTGACATCATCTTTTCTTGCCCTTTAATTATTTCACTTCTATCTTTCACCCTTAAAGTCTCACTTTTCTCGAATTTTTGCATCAATTTACCCATTTCCACCATAAGTTGCGTCTGGTCCATTGGCACTGTAGACATAGATGATGGTTGAGCAGATTCACCCACTGTTGTTTTTCCAGTCGTCTTAGACTTTACAACTTGTTCTTCCTCCTTCGCTTTTCCTCTTGTAACTTTTTCCATAATAATCCACTGTATTTCAAACCCAATGTTGCAGATCGCTGTAACAGTTTGTCAATATAATAAGGCTTACAACACTGCAGTCATTGGTTCCACAGTTACAGCAGGAAAGTTCTTATGTCAGCAGAAGGTACCAAAATACTGTAATCCACAACGATGAAACTAAAGGAAGCAACTCTCCAAGCAGGCAGATTAAAAATAAAAAAAAAATTATTGACCACAACAGATCCTTTCCCCCAAAGCCAGCGGTCCAAACAAACGTCTTCCAGCCACAGAAAAAAAAAAGGCTTCAGAGAAACAGTTAGCCCAGTTGTTGAGGGGGGGGGGCTCAGGAGGAAAAGAAAAATCCAGCTTCTGAGGAGTTGGGGTGATGAGCAAGATATTCCTCAATCCACACGGTAAAGAAACCAGCAATCAAAGCCATACATTCCTTCCTTTGAGATGAGTATTTAAAGC